>CM068829.1:50952641-51640141 GCA_028554795.2 Sinohyriopsis cumingii
ATGATGGGGGTGAAAATCAAATTTCCAACGGTCCAGAGGAAAAGCCATTTTTGCAGTTAAATTTGCCGATGTTCTACACGTGCGACCTAAAAATACAAGTTTTGGCTTATCTATAGGAGCTTCCATTGAAATCAACCCCAATCATGCTGTAGTAGATCCAATAGTCGATCTCTAAAACCTTGTACTTTCTGGGAGAAATATCGTTGTAGTTTCTCCAATGTTTCAATGCCCTGATATGTCATATTAGACCCGAGTTCTGAGCCATAAAAAGCAGACGACAATTTAACTCTTTCCCAGACTTTCACACAAAGTACAGAATTCATTCCATTTGCATATAATTTAGTTCAGTATAGTGAGTTTTATATACGTTTAGCTTTATCGCAAGAATATTCTATACGATCATTGATATTCATTTACTGGGAAAATGTAACTCCTGCATATTTAACTTTTTTTGCTCTAGGAATATCATGTAATATCAAAGTAATTCCATTTGATGAGTACACTTTGTTTTTTTTTTCTACTCTTGTTAGGATCATATTAATATTCCTCTTCTGTGCATATACACTAGAGTTATGATTAGTATATTATATGAGACATTGAATAGAGGTGTCATCTGTTGTGGCTCTTCCATCTTGGATTGATTGATGTCAAGCAGTGGCTTACATCGTTAGACGCATTCCTCTATGCGCTCCAAGCACGAGGAACAATTTACACTTGATTGTAAAAAGGATCTATTATCAAGTTTCAGAGCTCAAACATGAACAGTATCTAAGAAATTAAATTTAAAAACGAATTTCAAGAAAATGAATGAATCGTGATATATTAGTCACAGTGACCTTATTTGTAATAACAGTATAGAGCTTATCAAGATGAATCAACTCTGCAAGGTTTATGATATTAGGTAAAATAGTACATATATGGAAAAAAGGAAAGGAAGAAAATACGCGCCATTAAGTCAATAAAAATAGATATATACGGAGAATTCTGACCCATCAATACGATGATAATATTCTGACCAATGTATAAAAATAAGAAGTCTTTTATATTAGTAATCTGCAACTTTATTGATGTGTTTTCTTAATAAATGAATCATCTTGTATTATAGTCAGATAAATCAGCCCCCACCAAATCTGTATTGATAATGATTGACGATTGGTAGATTTGAAGTCACCTGTTTATGAAAACATCCGTTCATGACCTTTGTCTACTGCTCAGTCTGCCGCCAGCCATTGAAAGGAGGTCTTAATGGACAGTTTTTTGGTGACATTTCACAATGACATAACGCAGAAAATTAACAATAGTTGCACATGAAAGAACAAATCAAAACTAATGACTTTCGTGGAAAACATGCTTTGTAAGATTTTTTAAATTAAAGTATTTATGATGACTTTTATACTGACATGACCAACAACCGTTCTTTCTTACGTTCACTTTGGATATCACAGAGCTATTTTGAATATTGTCCAGTCAATCAATCGGTGTGGGCTTTATGTTTTGATTAGCACTGGTACTATATAAAATTGTCATGTTTCTCATCACACCTTAACTATCTCGATTTTGAGATATTTACACTGTGACAGGTAGTCTCCTAACTAGACAACCCATTTTCAAGCTTAACTCAAAGTATAATGTAAATCTAGTTACAGACTAAGCTTCTGCGTCAATTTGTAAACAATAGGCTTCTGCTAATTAGGCTCATGCTTTCTTCCTAAAGACATTAGGAGATTGTCAAAATAAATAACATTCCAATGAGATAAGGAACAGAACAGTAAACGCAGTTGCGGCAAAAGGGAATGGGATGTTTGGTTGGAGGCGACCGCAGGAATGGAAGTATCGCCTGGAGGGTAACCAGCAGCAACCTACCTACCTACCATTATAACCACTATAATCAACTCAGAGCTAAATATCGCCCTGCAGTAAGAACACAGACCAACCGTGACGACTATTTGCAGGTGAACACGGTGCTGTCTAAAGTAAACAAGAAGAGGGATTCCTAGGAAGCCAGTTGCTTCGATATGGTTGCAGTGGCTTGAAGCTGGAGGACGAGCAGCGCCGCCCTTGATAAGCCCAGTGTGAATGAGGTGGCAACATGGCACCTCTCAGCCCATGAGGATTACTCACTGCAGGCCAGCTGCAACGAAACAGGCCGACTGAGGGGTTTCAACCAGGATCCCGAGAAAAAAAACCCAGTTTCGACTATAATGAAATTATCTAATTCATTCGGTGACAGTCTGCAAGACCACAAACAATTAATGTAATAGTACACTTTCCATGACAGATTAGATTAGATCTCTCTCTCTCTCTCTCTCTCTCTCACACACACACACACACACACACATACAAAACAAACGAAATTTTTTGCCTATTGATTGGCAGACTTTTCAGACGCTCAAATTTTCTTAACTCCAGTTTATTCTTGTATTTTAATTTCAATTCTGTAATTTGCAAGGTAGAGCCTGATGAAAACTTACTAATTTAACCCAAAGCACTTTTATCCAAAATATTCTTTTCTACCAAATATTGAACTAATACATTATTTATTCATTGTTTTAACAAAGATAGATTTGCCTCCGAAAGATCATATTGTCTAGGCAGTTGGAGCAATTAATCCTTTTTCAAGCATTCTAAAATTTTCTAAATGTTTCTCGGTAGGATTTAAAATAAAGTTATTCACTTTGGATGGCGATGTGAAAGCTTGCTGGTTTCGCTTTATGGTCTTGAACTAAGCAACAGAAAGAAGTAAAAACCAATAGGTTTTGTAAAGCGTAATAAATAATGTAATTCTCTAAGCTACAAAGTATACATTTAAGAAGAACTTACAATATTATTAATTAAATCCAAAATAGCCATAAAACGTTCTACACAAGTCCAAAATTATAGTGTTCTGAATGAATGAATTCGAGGTCCTTAAATGTGCTGATGTGTCAACAGTGTTGTTGCATCACAATAGCGTTGTACAGAACCCTTTTGAATAAGTTCAAAACAATCCTAGAAATTTTAGTCCAGAGTCAATGACCACTTTGTAATTCCAATGGATAATACCAAAAAAAAAGTTTTCTTTCCAAATGTAGCTAAACACAACATTAAAGACAGACTGATATTAAGACAATAATGAAAGAAACGACAATTTAGAATGAACTAATTTATCAAATCTACGCCCTTATATATACCCTTATGGCTCTACATCACAATAATGTCCTACTCGATCCATGTTGCAATACTTTCTACGTAACTGATGTCAAAATAACCCACATCGTAAGAGAATCCACGTGACTGAATCGTCCATCCAACCCACACTTGCACACATGTTCATCATTATGATTAATGTTACAAATAGTAAACACCTATTTTATAATTTAAATACAATCAACAATGATTCTATTTTTCGCATTTTCATTTAATTCCCAAATGAAAAAAGACTTAATCATGAAAGCATAATTCTGGCTTCCCGATTATATACCTCAAAGCAAAATTTTACCTTTCTTGACCTTTTACAACAGTCAGCCAAATTGGTACTCGTCAATGTGACAGTTACAAAAAATATTTTCCTGGCGGAAGTGCTAGCAGTATTTGAGAAACCTAAATATTATTATTCCAAGACTATGTATGTTTGCCACTACACTTGACCATGTATGGACATGTATATAAAAAGCCTTGGAATATAATTTAAAATGGCGTGGGTTTCATATTAGCTTATTATAGGGATCGAGCACATGCATGTTTTCTCAACAGGCTCTTGACTTCAAATTTGAGATATTTTATTTACTTGCGAAGTGTGTTCGGTGGCTTAATCAGTCGACTCTTTTTTAAACCCGCGTTTACCGGTGGACCCCAACGGTCCGACAAACGTGAACTTCATTTATCCACGCCGAATTCATGTTCCGGTAATTGAAGCTCTTCCATTACGTGTTTGAACCCGCGCTGGATTTGCAGCACATGTTTTCGTGTGGCATCTCACACAATGTGAAGACACACTTGTGTTATACAACATGTGATATTTAAATGTGTGTCCCAACAACCAACAAAACTTGTATGGACCAAGTGGGTATACGTGGAATTTACTGGATTTAAATTTGCTACTGGCGAGTTGTTTGACTTTTATAGTAGAGTAATTGACACAAATGAAGCTGGAAAACAGGACGAAGATCATGAACTATTCAAAGATTTTATGCAACTGCAAAGCATGGACCTCCACCTCCACTTAAAGAATTCTTTCCAACCCATGAAGCAGATAAACATGCAGAGGCGACAAATCCACATGGGCCTGTACCTGCACACGAATGTACGTGGAGAAAGAAATTTGAAATGCTTCGAGAATCAATTAAAGTTCGTAGGACACCTGCACCTTCATGGGGACCTGAACCCTCGAATAAATCCTCGCCCGAGTTTGAAGAATTTGCTACAATAATGGAAGAACAATAAAAGAAAGGAAGATGCCTTGATGGACTATGTGACCCACAACAAGGCACCAGATCCATTAATGAGACCGCATCAATTTTTCGCGGTTGCTCGCTAATGACACCATGAACCCGGAATGTTTCGCGCGTTGATACATGAAGAAATCGATGATGTATATAACAAACGCGCATACACCGATGATGAATTCTGCTGCACTTCGTATTTTACGCGAAAGTGCTGTAGTGCAGTCTTGTTGCAAATACAACCCAGAGCCTTATCTCTATGATCTTTATCTCATCAACGAACACTGAATTTTATGTGACGTTTTCAACACGAATCACCGAGGCTGGAATGTCGCACGATCAAGATCTCACTAGCATAGAGTTGCGCGTTTATCTCAGTTGGCCTAATATTCTATCGCAGCCATTTGTAGGTTTCCCGGCAAATAACTCGCTTGTGATTTTGGCAAACAGTGGTGCCACCAAAGAAGAACGTTATTGGACTTCTCACGGGTACATGGAACTGGAATCAATAAATAATGAGATTCGATGGAGGATCGCACTGATGGCTAGAAATGAACCTACCATTAAAATACACACACACGAGATCACACCAGATCACAATCAGCTGTACCATCTTGATTAAATCTTAAGAGTATGCGGTTGATACCGCACAGTTGTCATATAGCACAGTTGTTGGTTGACCTGAAGATAGTAATGAGATTTCCCTAAAGGAACGAATTTTTTGTGCAGGTAACAACGATACCAGTTAACATTTCGCTCCAGATATTGTCAGGATCGTCACCACATAACAGGTCAATCTCACCCGTAACGCCATAGTAGTAGTTATGAAGCATACCATATTTGTGTATTATTTAGGGTTTTCTCCGAATGACGCTTCTAGTCATCTGACATCAATTAGTTCCGCGGCTACCGAGTATCATCCATCTTATAAAGGTTGGCTGACATAATCGTTTAACCTTTGTGGACCAAGATAAGCAAACTGTATATTAGAATTCGACTTGATATTTAAATACATTAACAGTCACAAGTGGACGTGTGATACCAGTGCGTTCTGTAAACAAGATGAATCAATTTATACCACATCTTAAGTAACTGGTCTAGGAGATGTTGTTTGTGGATTATTTACAGGCGCACCAAAGATGCTTGCGGAATTATCATCGCCAGCCGCACCAATAGCCAAGCAAGTTGTAAAGCGAATCATTGATAACATCATAAATGTTACTGCGCATGGTTTGAAAAATCTAAGATTGCATGCGATTTAATCGCTTCTAGATCGACTACAGCGATTAATGACTCGACATTCAAAGGCGGTTACACTGCCATCAACAGCAACAATGCTATCCCCAGCTAGTAATATCATCCATAAATCCGCTCAATGAAGTATAGAGGATTCAGCGATTGCCAACATGATAATGAGAAGCGGATCGTCTAGCAAAAGGTATTACACGAATAGAAATCGAGTGAAAACTGATACAGGCGGACAGAAGCGATCACTCCGTCTATATCTGGGTTGGATTTGTTAACACTGTCATAGCAGCAGGGAGGGCGAACAGACCTAAGGGTTCCGACAAAAAATAAAGCTTCTATAGAAATCTAATCCGTAGAAAGACTCCGTTTATCAAATAAAGGCTTCCTGGGAGAGTTTTATTTTTGTTGGACCCCAACCTGGAAATGAACTCTTAGTTCGAAGCATAGCTGCAGAATAAATTATATATGACTTTATTTATTTTTTGTTTAGATTTTATACGACCAGCTGTTGGTAGCGCCCTCCCTGCTGCTGTAGTGTTTAAATGAAAAATTTAACATGATCAGTATCAAAATATCCTATCTAGACCGATTCGATATCTGGTTCTAGGATCACATAGATTTACTGTCACAAATCCATACGGAGTTGATTGAGCTCGGCCAAAGAAATTCTTGAATTTATTTAGATCCATATCGCCGCTACACCAGGTTTGGTGAATATTTCTTAGTGTATGTGTATCAACTCCGTTAAAGACAGCTAGCATATTACAATTATCCCTGATCACTTTAGGAATTTGAGTATACCTCTGAGTTACATAAATGACATCGGTGTTTTTATGTCGTCCACGTGAGAAGATTCTGGCTGGGTTGGATTGTTTATCTAACATCACATCGTCGTAGACTACTAAATTATTAGTCGAACCATCCAGAGCATCAACGGAAGGAGCTTCTTCTACATCGGTGATAAAATCGATTATATTTTCTCCGTTATTTAGCAAGGCTGCGTTTTCATTAAACTCTTTTAATACCTGATAACATCGTTGATCATCTACAGATGGTGCAACCAAATATAGTTCATCCCATTTTAGCCATCTCATTATTAAATTCAACAACAACTGAGTTTTACCTGATCCAGATGGGCCAATTATTATCATTCTAATTGAATTTGGTAACACAGCATGATGTTTGACTGGTACCGATTTTTTTTGTAGCTGAAAAATCAATTACATTCATGATATAATTATATTATGGATTTATATTGTGTGAGATGTAAAACGCGTACACCAACGACAAACTTGACTACAGTTACCACACGCAACAATAGATCATCTGTTACTGGTACATGTGAAATATGTGGCACAAAAAGGTTTAGATTCACCTCATCAGGTCAGAAATCAACTAAATCAGAAACAATTTAAAAAAACGAAGAAGATACGGAGGTGATGTTGCAGCAAAGTTAATGTCAGTACCAGGATTTTTTTGGTCTAAATATCCTGGAGAAAAGCATCTACCGGGATATAATTATTGTGGACCAGGAACACGACTCGATATCAGATTAAATAATCAGGATCAACCGAATCCTGGTGAGGATCCTATAAATGCAATTGATCGAGCGTGTTTAGCTCATGATATCGCTTATAGAAGTAAAGATCTACAACAACGACATCTAGCTGACGTAAAATTGATTCATACATTAAATTCTATAAAAAATAAAACCGTCAAAGAAAGATTGGCTAGTTGGATAATTAATACTGCTATGAAAGGTAACTTAGTTCTAGGTGCTGGTAATTAATATTATGGAAGAAATTTATTATTCTCCTGTTGGATTTTGGAAGGGTAAATCAGCAATTAAAAAACTAGCAAAGGCTGCTAAGGTAAAACCATCAGTAGCTGCTGCGTGGTTAGCTAAGCAGGCAATTTGGCAGATTTATTTGCCACCACCTAAACGAATAGAATACGCACACTTTGATGTTAGCGTACCAAATGAGGTTCATCAGGCTGATATAATGTTTCTGCCATACGATACTGTCAACGATAAAACCTACAAGTATGTACTAACTGTGGTAGATATCGCTAGCAGATACAAAGAAGCTGAGCCGCTAATAACTAAAACAGCAACTGAGGTTGCTAAAGCATTTGAGAAAATATATCAACGAGGTCCGCTAACGTGGCCAAGATTACTTCAGGTTGATTCTGGAAGAGAGTTTCTTGGTGCTGTTACTTTTTTAATGAAACAGAAAAATACAAAAATAAGACGAGGAAAAGTTAATATTCACAACGATCAAGCTATTGTTGAGAGATTTAATAAAACACTAGCTGAGCGGCTATTTGGTTATCAATATGCTATGGAGTTTATTCAAAATAAAAGATCCAATGACTGGGTTATTAGGTTACCAAGTGTTATATCAGCAATAAATAATGAAACAACAAGAGCAATAAATATGAAACCGTCGGTTGCTATACAAAAAGATTTTATACCAATCCGTAGAAGAGATTTTTCAACTCGACCGGTATTAGGTGATGTTATTGTTAGATATTTATATAAACCAGGTGAAGCTGAGGGTGGCAGAAAAAGAGCAACAGATCCTATTTGGAGTGTAACAACACACAGAATAGTATCTGTAACAAGATCATCAGGTAGACCAGCAATTTATATGCTTGATGTATTTGCTCCTCAGCGCGGTTTTACACGTGAACAATTACAAGTAATTCCAGTTGATACTCAGTTACCTCCTCGATCACTTAAATAATCAACTCCAAGTCGATTGCATTCTAAGCATGCTAGAGTAACATTTTTTTCTGTTGTGGCCTAGATTATTATTTATTCTGTCTACGGTGAATTGTCTTGAATAATTTTTTTGATAACTCTAAGTCATAATACAATTACAACCACTACAGTGGTTATCCTGTTTCTCTTTCAGTGATAAAATGAAATCCACATCCAAATCGAATTCATGATCATTTTTTTTTATCAAATTGTTTGTAGCTAAATAATTTTTTTATTATCACGTACTCGTTTGTTTCGTCGTTGATAATCAATCTATCTAGAATAATTCTACCTAATTGAGATATTTTTCTCACTCTAGAAACAACTAAATACACCAAATTAGACTACTCGATGTAGTCATCGATAATCCAGACTCTGGTATCAGAGATAGTTAATCCCTGTGAGGAATGAATAGTCATAGCATATCCCAGGGTCCACGGAGATTTTGTTGTGTTTAGTGCTTCTTCAGCTAAATTAATATCGACGGTAACGATATCATTTAATACTAAATTCTGCTTCCCTCGTCCAGGTATATCAACATCAATATTTTGCAATCTAGTATCAGTTGGTCTATAACATAATGGTACAGGCGTCAATGGAAATTTTTCTTGATGTAGCTTAAATAATTTTTGTTGAAGTACATCTCTGATTATTTTTCTGCTAGCTACTATCAGATCATTTGGAGTCCACGTTAATAAAAAATCTTTCATTGATGTTTCTGGAATTACTTCTCTCATCACATCACATTTAATTTTATTAGATTTTAATCGAAGTAGTTTTTTTAAATTCACTTAATCTACCGTCGAGTGATCTGTAATCGGTATCAACCTCTTCATAATAGTCAACAACATTCTTTAGCCATTCATGAGGTGATTCTCCATCAATAGGATTTGGTTGACCGTGATCGCCGCACATTATTATAGCAACATTTTTTGTTAGCAACCAGTCTAAGAACATTTTAATACACCAACAAATACAGTACAAATCTCATCCCAGATAATAACTTTATTTATATATTTTTCTCCCATTCGAGATGGACTCCATGCACCACCGTTTTATTTGAAAAAACTGTGATACGTGGATGAATTAACTCCTCGCTGTTTCATCTCCCGCGCTAACCGATGTGTTGGCGTCAGAACAATTACATCAGAGTTCTTAAAAAATTCTATCATTCTAGTTGTTTTTCCTGATCCACCTGGTCCGTTTATGTAGACTATTTTATATCTCGCAGCAGGGTCATACACATTTGGTGCTGTTGATGTTTCTAACACACTATCTGAGTAGTATTATTCTTCAGCAACTACACCAGCGTCTTCACAGTAATGTAAAATGCATTCATCTTTCACTCGCCATGTTCCCCATGAACCATTTCCTGTTAATTTTTCTAACTCTGGTAGGTATTTTTTATCAATATAAAATGAATCAGTAGCTACTCTGACTGCGGTATCAGGGAATCTGTTTATCATCGATAATAAATTTATACTTGCATAAGCTAACATTGATGATCTTAAATGAGTATACTGCGGTGACTCTCCCTCGAGATAGCTAACCACGGTACCTAATTTTGTTCCATCTGCGATATAAATATCTTCTCTGCTACAAAATATTCCTCTCTCAGCGGTATCAGCTATTGTAAAATCCAACTCAGCTTCATCCATAATTAATCTACAATGATGTCGTTGATGATCATATACACCACCTTGAGTAAACTTACCAATAATTTTTCTACCTAAATCCTTAGGGTCGTCGTGCTCCGTTGGTAGCCAAACATCAAATTGTTTCTGATATGAAATGATTGCTTCACTAACTGTTAACGACGTTAACATCGCAGAATCCAACATGTACCTCAATAGCACTATTGGAACCCATCTTTGTTCTGAGAAATGTTCACCAAACCAAACGTAGCATATTTTATGTAACCCTGCAGCAAATTCATATGATACAACTCTAGCAAATCCTGTTAAAATCAACTCTAGCAACGGACCGTTAATCGATACTCTTGTCATCTCGTCGGTAGGATGACCAAATTGAGTGAAATATTTATTGCACTCGCCGTATCCTAGAAAACTACCTGGATAGCATGCTATCATATCAAACGAAATCATATTAATAAAATTATAATCTGTGTTCCATAATCCTCCATGACCGTATTCAACACAACTCTGCTGAATATCTTTAAGATATTCTTTTCTAGTTGGCTTCCACGAATTTTTCTCTCTTGCTGCGTGAGCAACAACATATGGAATCGTGAAACAACTAACAAGTAAATCTTTATTTACTGAGTATTTTTATGCTATTGCTGTCATTGAGTCGTGTAATTTTTCACTTCGATACATGTCTCCGTTGGGTCTGACAAATTGATCGTATCGCTCATCACTAGAAAATAACCAGACAGATACTGGATCTGATTTACTCACTTCATAAATAAAATCAAACATGTTTCCCGTAGATTTATCTACGGAATAGAATTTAATATTACGATCTCGAGGAAAAATAGTTACTGATCTACTCCAAGCGTGAGAGTTGTGATCAATTATTTCGATACGAGTTCCTTTCGATTTATACGCAGATGAATATAATATCTCACCCGATAGAGTTTTTACCGTTATAGGGAATTTTAATTTCGCTGATAATGCAGCAACATCACTTATTGATGCACCATCAGCAACTGATTCGGCCCAATTATTTATTTTTTCTAGCCGTAAATCTGTTAAACCGTTTCCACGTTTTATGTTTGTAAAGTGCTCTATGACTCGCTCAGCTACACAGTTTATTTTTACCAACATTTTCATCTTAGCAAGATTCTCAGCAATAGGTTTATTTAATCTGTAGATGCCATAAACAACATCTGCTACAGGATAAGCTCGTACATAATGTGGTTTATCAATACCTGTTAGTAATCCTGGTCTAGAATTATTACTCACAGTAACAGATTTTTTGCCATTAATTACTGGATCGCGTTTATCACGTGTGATCCAAACGTCGTTTTCGTTGTTCACAATAAATTTTATTCTGAATATGAATTTATCGTTACTGAGTTAATCAATTATCTTTTTAGCTCGTGTATCATTCATTGTGTTATCAATATCTGTTGTTTTCCACGTAGACCACACATGAGCTGCTCCATCATCGTAGAATTCTTTTTTAGCTTGATCTACTTCAGGAATAATATACTCTGCCTCATCGAGATCAAATAACATTTATTATATTTTAAACAAGTATTTGTTTAAATAAATAATGAATCAGTGCAAATGGCTCATGGTTGGCTCGTTTACTTGCTGTGGTAGATCGTGTAAAAAAGAATACTGTGGGATACATCTAGCTTATATGCGACGAGGTGGAGTTGGTCCAACGAGATGTATCAGATGCAACATTGGAATCAGAGGAAAAACCAGAATCTGTGCAGGATGTGGTGGAAAAAAATACAGAGAACTGAAACGACATTACGACAAAAAAATCTCCTGATAGTGATACTGCTATCAAGTGTGAGGAGGATTATTTAAATAGGTTTTCAGACAAACTTTGATTTAAACAAATGGAATATAGTATAATGAATCCCATATACAGGAAGCATCCTATCTATGATAACTACGAGGCATCAGCTGATGGTACGGTCAGACACGTTAGAACAAAAAAAATCTGTTGGTAATGTTAATCAACATGGTTATCTTAGATTTACGGTTGGGAAAACACATTGTTATAACCACAGATTTATTTATGAATGTTTCAATGGACCAATCAAAGATAATCTTGTGATAGATCACATCGATGGAAATCCACTTAATAATTCCATAGATAACCTTCAAGCAATAAACAAAGTAAAAACCTACAGAAAGGCGATGCAGGTGGACGCAGAGTTTCTAAGGCGGTTACATCAATCAACATAGAAACAAATGAAGAATTATATTTCCAATCTATGTATTCGGCTGGTAAATACTTTGGTATTAATTCAGCTATGGTACGAAATGTTGCAGAAGGAAAATATAAATCAGCCTTTTCTTATGAATTTGGTAGCTGGATCGAATTTAGTTATTATCCACTTATATTAGATAAATAAATTATTTATAAATAATGAATCAGAAAAATATTGACGAGATAATTAAATCTATTGAAATATTAAAAATCAAAGAAATACCGTTATCAGATGATCTAGATTCTGATAAAATTGCTGCGGATTTTGATACCATAATACAACACAAACAACAAGGTAGATACACTCTGTCGTCCGAATACAGATTCATAAAAAAAGATTCAATCTGCTATGTATAAATCACTGATTAACATTGATGAGGCTGAGATAGCAGATTTTGTTCCGTTAGCTCGTGCTGTTGAAAAGATTCGATCGGTATTATCTGATGAATATGAATCTAAATAAATGATTGATACACGTGCAAGACAACTGAGAAAGCTGATAGAAAGTGAAAATCAATAAATTTTATTTTATTTTATATAAATTTTTTTTTTTTTTTTTCTGTAATTTTCTGTTTTTTTGACAGAAAATTTGACTGTTTTGGTCGATTTTTAACTATTTTGGTCGATCTTGCCCATTAAATAGGTTGGGTAAAACTACCTGATTCTCTAACTGATTCAATTAAATAAAATACCAAAACCTATAAAAACCAGTAAATCAGCGATTTTTTGAGCTAATTTTACTGATTTTTTAGTTAATTTTACTGATTTTTGAGTTAATTTTACTGATTTTTGGTGATTTTTATCGGTATTTATTGACTTTGGTATTTTATTTAATTGAATCAATTAGAGAATTAGGTAACCTGCCCAACGGATCTAATAGATAAAATCGACTAAAACAGTCAAAAATCGACTAAAAAAATAAAAAAATCGACTAAAACAGTAAAAAAATAGACTAAAACAGTCAAATTTGCTGATTTTTTCAAGAAATTCACTAAAAAAGTAAAAATCAATAAATAATATATTTTTTTTTACTTATGATTTTATCAATAAATTTATGCTCAGAGTCTCTCCACGCAGATCAAGTAAATGTCCAGATTGATCAGTTAGTGAAAAATTTACTCGCTGTATCAAACTATTATGACATCTAAGATAAACAGGATTGATTGGTTCTTGTATGACTAAAAATCCTGGTGGATCCTTTGGTGAAAATGAATACAAAACGAACCCCTGCTTAGCTTGATCTGATACTGTTGCATCAGCGACGTAGCTGTTTTCAACGATATCACAATTGAGATTAACCGCGATAACATTGGTTATATTAACTATTTCAGGTGAAATATGCCGTCCGGTACCGTCTTCAGCGTTATCACGTTTAAAAATATCTGGTGGTGGTAATTTTTCTTTCCATGCGGCGTGTAATTTAGGAAACATTTCATCAATGGTTTTAGTGAGAGATGTTTTCATTTCATCTACGTTGTATCCAGGTAATTTAAAATTTGGTAATGTTTCTTCAGTTAATGAGTACGCGGCTAAAAATCTATCTTTACTTCTTCCCGTTACATCAGCACCATACATTATCATCTGAATTAATCGTGTATTAAGACGTCCATATCGAGCGCAATTTTATTCAGTATTTCTATGTGTTTGATAATTTCATCACATGAGTTTGATACATCAAAACACACTCAGTAAAAGTTGCAACTAACATTTTTAATTGTTGCTCATGAATTTGATTCAGATATTTAAATACCTCAATAACATCATCTAAAGTAACCGATATCACTGTCATCTAAAGTAACCGATATCACTGTCATCTAAAGTAACCGATATCACTGTCATCTAAAGTAACCGATATCACTGTCATTTTTCCAATTTTTTATGCTCATCAGTAAAAGTCCATTGAAAGGTAGATTCATTTTTTGTATTTATAAAACTGTAAAAATCTCCATCAGATAAGTGTTTTATATCAAATAAAACTGAGATATCTGCAAAAGTATTGGTACATGAGGATATTTTTTTAGTTATGACGTTAAATACACCAGCCAGCGTAGTGGTTGCAGAAACAATTATGGTAATAACCACAGGAGCTGTCATGGTTACCGCAGATAATATTCCAGCACCAGCTATTACAGCTGAAACAGAATAAACGGTAACATCAATGATATCTAATCGTCGTTGATATTTTTTTTATTTTTACCTGATAGACGTCGATGATACTCTTCAACGACATCTGCCATGCACGAGCCTGATTATATCTGTATTCTGCCATTTATTTTATTAACTAGAAATTCTAACACGTATGAGTAAGTTGCTCCAAATAAAATATTATCAATTGGCTGTAATTCAAATGCTACTTCAGTATCATTTTGTAATTCAACTGTTACTGGGTGAGGAGATTCAATTGATAATCCAGCTATAATTACTCTAAATTTCATTGGACTAATTACTGATAATCTGTATATGCCAGTAACAGCTGGAGTATATTTTATTGTATTATCCGCTCTTGTCCACGTTGCAGATGAAGATGATTCTACCACACGAACCACATTATCAAGTAAATTTTTAATTTCTGCGAGCTTTATACTAACCACAGGTGGTTTTCCAAAAAATTCAATAGTTACTTTGTTTAGTTCTAAAGTATTTCTTCTAAAACTTGTAAAAGCTGCGTATGTGCCTAGATGTTGATTATATTCTTCTTGTAGACCACGTAATCTTAAATCTACATCATCAACGTATTTTGTTGTCACAGCATCTTCACCTGCTGTTGGATCTCCTAGTGAAGATATTTTGTTTTTATTCATATTAATTTCTCCTAACATTATATCACCGGTGATTTTCACACGATTATTAAGTTTTACATTAATATCACGAACCTCTCCATCATATAATAATATATCGATTTTTTGACGCACTAAATTATTTATATTCCCTGTTAAATTACTTAAAATTTCAATATCTTCATTAACCTTTTTAATATTTTCTTTAATGACATTAAAATCACCTACGTGAGTATCATATTCATTTCGTTTGATTATATCACCTATTTTAATGTTACTTGTTTTTAGCTTGCCGTGTTCATCCTGAAGAACAGCAACCTCACCAGGATCTGCTTCTGCTAGCGATAAAAGATTATTAATATCATCCTTTGTTGCGTATTTAGATAAATCACCAGCATCAATTTTTTCTTTTTCTAATATTTTTTTTATTGTTCTTGTTAGTAGAGATCTACCGTAGATGTCAACCATTATACTTTTGTTTTTGATTTAATTTATCTGACGTGTACTCGTGGACTGTTTTATGATATGGTTTATTCGACCTAGATATCGCTGCAAGAACATTTATTGCTTCAGGGCCACATATCGGAGGATCAGTTAGTGTTTGTGTTGGTAGCGTAGAATACCACGTTGGAATATTTAACTGAGATACATAATTTAAAAATTCTCTGGGTGGAGCTAATCCATACGAGTCAGCGTAGATAACCTCGTGTGGATTTATAGCATAAGCTACCCAGTGAGTACCCGGTCCGGTATTGTTATCAAGATTTATAATTCCTGTTTCATATTTATTTTGATGCGCTGGTAATTTATCTCGCATAAATACTCCTCTGAAAAACTTTATTTTTAGTTTTTTAGCAGCCTTAATTAGATCATAATTTGACATCGGTGTCATTATTTTCTGTACCATGACGGGGGTGTTCCTGGTAGTCGAAGGCCTTTTCCGTACCATGACGGGGGTGTTCCTGGTAACCGGTAGCCTTGTCCTTTTTTTTTGCTATATCTCCCACCAGTGATTTTTTCGAAAACTTTTTTACCCGCCGCTCCAGCAGCACCTAATGCAGCAGCTTTTGCTAACGCCGGTGCAGCAGCAGCTGCTATCGCAGGTAACGCAGCAGTTTTTGCTGAAAGTAGTGCTGGTATTGCAGCTAATAGTGGGAAAAATCCGCTTATTTTAATCATATCTTTTATAGCGGCCGGAGATAGTGTAATTTGTACTCCGGTATCAGATAATTTAGCTTTACTGAACTGTTTTTGTTGCGTTTTAGTTATAGATAATTTATTTGGTCCACCTTGAATCTGATCATGCTTTAGCGTCAATTTTGTCCCACATGTTTTTGTTGTATCCGATTGAAGCTTTTTTTTATCTGACTCGGAGTCAGAGTCACACTAACATGCTCGTACATTTTATAGATAACGTGATTGATTTAAATTACATTTTCTCTACAGGAGCATCAATGATTCTCATTCTGCTATCGGTACCCTCAAGTATCATGGTTCTTTTACTGAGTATAACAGCAATAGCTCTGTATGGAATAACTACATTTGGATGAGCTGGATTAACTGGATTAACTCTGGTTTTAAAATGTATATCAACAACAGATTGTTTTAGCAGATCCATGTGTTCCAGTGAAAAGTAATAAACTGGATAATAATTTTTAAAATCTAACTGAGATATCTGCAAAACAGTATCAATATTTTGATCTCGTCGCATATAGCTCCATAAACGATGATAACCACGTGCTACTGAATTATTTCTGTAATCTAGTGATATCTCTTCAACTGGTTCTTGATGTCCGTTTATTCTGATCGAGATTTCGCAAACATTGAAATGATCAAAAATCATATGAGTTTGAAGTTGATTATTTAATCGCTCAGCTTGCTGAAGAGCTACAAAGATATGTCTTGGTGCAGAAACACCCTGCTGAGATGCTATATGCCAAGTAAAATTACCGTTGATGTTGCTCTGAATGCTATCTGTGAATGTTGTCAACCACGACATCACTGATTTACCAGCCTGATTCATGAAAGATAACAAATTTCTTTCTTCTTCTATCGATAGCGTCATCGAAGGCATCTACAGAGTCAGTTTTTCTAATACAACTTTACCGTTATTATCTGCAGCACCCGTCCTCCAGATAGCATCGTTGCTATCACCTTTTCGATAAAAGACAACAGTGTGCTTGGCTCCAAAAATGACTTTTCTAAAATCTCTGCCGAATCCAAATATGTGCGACAATGGGATAGCGCATGAGAATCTTTTATTATCACCTGATAACATATCTTTACGCGCCCTAAATCCAAGATTATAATTAGTATTAGAATCATAAGCCACCGGGAAGGCTGCAGTTGATTTATCTATTGTTACTCCAGTCACCGCATCAGCAGCAGCACCAACAACTAATTGCACGAGTTTAAATGGATTAACATCAGCAACATCGGAATTATCCTTGGTAAATATCATACTAGGACCAGCTGATCTAGTAAAATCATCTGAGTATCTTGCTAGGCCAATAATTGTTGTTGCTACGTCAACGTTATCACTAATTGATTCGATTTCTTTTCCATCAATCATGTACGCGGCGCTCTTGAATAATGCCATGATACCATTGTTGACAAATCCAACCTCGACATCTGCAGCATGATTGGTATTATCATTTTTTACAATCTTACCAACAACCTCGATAAATGCTTCATGTGGCAAAAAATATCTTTTTGTATCCTGTACTTGTAACTCAATTCTACTGCTGCTGTTTGGCGTTATCGCGTCATACGAATAATACTGATAGTCTCGTACTGAATCATCTCTCTCTGCTGGTTCATCTAATCTAAAAGCGTCATTAGATATCCGCGAGAACATTTTTATAATAAAAATATTTTACCGTCTAAAACGAAGACGACCTCCGTATGCAGAGTTAATAATTATTTCTTGCTGTTGTGGTAGTACCCGCACTCAGGGTTGTTCTAACGCCAACGATGCTAATTTTTGATTAGCTGCGTTATTTATTATCATGCTAATATCACCAGGCATCTCAGTGGTACTCGGTAATTTAGCAGCTGTTTTTTTCGCCTTACTAATCTTAGTATTCTATCTTTGATGGCATCATATGCTTTACTAGTAGAAGAACCAACAGTATATATAACCTTATCGCGATTAACCCCTATAGCTTTCATTGATAGCTGCTTAGCTATAGGACCAACCTTAGGAGCTATTCGCGTGAAAAATTCACCTAATCCCGATCCGTGTTTAAATTTATCTACAGGTAACCTTGAGTTCATGATACGAACCTGTATCGGTCTCTGATGACTTTTATGCACGATCATTTTATTTATAATCTAATTATTTAATCGCTGTAGTCGTTCGAAGCTCATCAATAAGATCGCGATAAATAGCTACGTCGATAACTTTTCCTTGAAATAATCTTCGGCAGATATCAGTTGCCTCATAAATTATTTCATGCGAATTATTTCCAGCTCGTTTCCCCCCAATAAGGACCTCCAATCGAGATACATCATTAACAACGCTATCAGGACAGATAGAATTATATCCACTACCAGTGGTTTCAGGTGCATCTTGAAATTCTTCTGGTGATTCTGGTCGCTGAGTTCCAAAAAAGACTAGAAATGCTTGGTTACCATGAGCTACTTTTTGCCGGTGGAGATTGTTGTACCGATGAGGGTTGTCTATATCTATATACTTCTTTTCTGAATTCTATATAATCTTTATTAGTGAGATCAATTCTAGCATTTTTTTGAGCAAAAAATACTGCAGGAATCCAATCAGCCTCAGTAATATCAGTTGATTTTTTTTCTCAAATATTCACCTTTATTATCATATTCAAAATGCAGCAATACGAGTTCCATGTATACCAAATTTTTTTAAAGCATCAGCAAGACAAAATTCTCTAGGATTTATACCCTGCATCGTTGATTGATCCACTGGAATATCTGTAGATTGAGATGATTCTGGATCTCCTGGAGATAATTTTTCTTCTTCTACCTCACTAACAAATTTGTTATAATCTGGATCATCCAGATTTTGTTTTTTATTATAAAAAGTAAAATATAACGCAGGAATCCAGTCAGACTCTTTTACATGATCAACATAGTCCTGTGACAGATATTTTTTTCTCTCACTATAATCATGTGCAGCGATCTGAGTAACTCTTTTACGATCTACAGGAAACTTAGAAATATCTGGTCTAAATATCCATGAACTGATTTTAGGTAATTCCACCTGCACAGGTTGAGATTTTAATTCCTTAAGAAACTCTAAATAATCTGGATCTTCTCTTTTTATTTCTGATCTTTTAGAAGCAAAATATAACACAGGAACCCAATCATCTGATGAAATTCTTGTAACATACTCGGGTTTCAGATATTGATTCCTTTCATTGTATTTTTTGGCAATTTCAATTAATTGATATTTATCTTTGATGATATGAAGAGTATCTTCGGTAAATACATTATGTGGCATAAATGCGGGTTGAGGTTGCTGCACAGGTTGAGGTTGTTGTCTTAATTCTTTTATTATATTAAGATAAGCAATATACCTAGGATCCTTAGTATCAGCCCTATCAAGATTATATAATGTACATAATAGATCCATTTATACCACTTCTCACGACCAGTAACATCATCAACGTACTCGGGCTTTAAAATATTTCTTCGCCGAAGAAATGAATTAACAGCAAATCCAGCAAGAGTGTTAACATCCCTGGCTGCTTTTATTGTTGTTATTCCATCATCGGTAAATTTATCAACAGCACGGATCCTAGCAGTAGTTTGTTTCTCAATTCTTTTCAACACAGGAAGGATTCCCTCTCTCTTTGCCTCAGGATCTTTTATATCACCTAAGAAAGCTTTCTCAGTTGTTTCTGTTACTGGTTTAAATAATTCTTGCGCCGTTTCAGCGAATCCTTTCTTTGCTTCTTGAGCGGCTCGTATTTTTTTCTTAACTGACTCTCTCACTGGTAGATATTCTTCTATCGCTTTTAATCGTTCTCGTGCTATTCTACTTCTTAATGATTCTCCTACGTCCATTGATTATTATTTTTAATTTGTATCTTGAAATCAAAATCCAAATTTTTCATTTAAACACGATAGCAGCAGGGAGGCGCCTACCCACGGTTGGTCGTATAAAAATAAATAAAAAAAATAAATAAAATGGTATACAATTTATTCCGCAGCTATGCTTCGAACTAAGATTTCATTCCCACGTTGGGGTTCAACAACGATAAAACTCTTCCAGGAAGCTTTTATTTGATAAAATAAACCTTTCTACGGATTAGATTTCTGTGGAAGCTTTATGTTTTTGTCGGAATCCTTAGGTCTGTTCGCCCTCCCTGCTGCTCTGACATCTTGACGTTCTTCTCTTGTACACATTTTTTCATCGATGGAAAGGAAATCAAAACAATTCTCGACAACGTTGTCACTGCCACGATTATTATCGGCCTCGCCAGATACAGCGACAATTATGCGATGTCTGCTGACCCGTCCGTCATGTTTCACAAGAACTCCTATCGCTCAGATCATACACTGTATACAATAGCTGTTGTTGATCATAATTATTTTAAGTCGCCTTGTTGTTCACTCCGCCGTAGTCCTTAGTAGCAGCCCAAATTTTAACCTTGGATCTGAACAGCGTCGACAACAACTTCATGGAGGTTCATATAGGTTTTCATATGCAATTCCCCTCATTCGCATATTTATGTTTTGCAGAGATCTTCGCAAAGTTATTATCAGGGTTAAAGTTCAAGTTGTCTTGTCATTGGTAACTTTGTGGATACCTGTGTTAACCCTTCAGGAATGCAGCATACGCTTACTAATTGTACCTTGTCACTTAGAATCTACTCATCTACTCTCAGTAGTATACAAAATGACTGTTGATATTTAATATTTACGGACTCTCAACCGCCTGACAACGCGGCCTAATGTGCACCTGCCATGGTTTTCCACCAAAGCGAATTATAATGAGTTTACCAGTCTGGTGGATGTCGACGCCCACCACGGCGAGCTTGTGATTTTTGAAGGTCGATCGGGAAAACTTACAACGTATAGCTACACATTCAAGATATTACAACGCTGCAAAGCCATGTAGAAAAGAAGTTGGTAGAAATCAATGAAATCGGAGGAACCCGAAACTCTGGTATGCCGATTGCATATATTAAGATTTGCACTGAAGCTGCAGTAAAGCAATACATGGATACAAAGCTGCATCCCCCACGTAAAGGCGCGTGAGTCTTATCATATAGATTAATCTTACATGGATATAGATGTAGGTGGTGTAAGATGACAGTATTGTATTGGCAAATGGTCATCTGCGCATTGTTACATCAATAACACATGCTGATGCAGACACATAGATTCGAACAAATTTCATACCGGAAGGGTATTCAACCGTCCGTAATGTTTGTGTTTAAGAATACGTGACGAGGCTGCAGAGTCTGCAGATGGAGTGTCAGACAAACGGAAAGCGGATGCTAATATGGGTCGCAATTATTTGTTCCGTTTGTCAACGAATATCTGCATCACAGTGGTGTTACCAGACCCTATTATACACTCAAATATAATTTACGTGAGGGCAAGATAGAAATAGACCGTTGGAACTACCCTTATGTACTACTACCAACTCGAGGAAAGCTGGGAGTCATGTCATTAGCACATGAAACACTCTGTCGAACAATATACAGCCAGGTGTAAAACATTCAGGGATTGTTTCTGCAACAACGAAGTGGAGTTCACCAATTGATAATGTTCCACCAAAATTGAAAAATCTCGACTATTAATCAACAAAAGCGCTAGTATCATAACTCTTGTGTTATACTGCTAAGGTATATTAACTTTGGACCAAAATCAAAACATGATATAACTATTTCATAAGTTTTAATCGCCATATATATTATTTTAATAGACCTATAATATACAGCTTAAGAGTTATAATTGTCTGCGCTGCTCCTTTGGCTATTGCACGCGCTAACCTATGGAGCCTTTAGCATGTGCAACCTTTTGCCGGCTTGGTGAAATATTATTAACTATTTTCTCCACTTTTATTCTAACACTGTTTTGAGGTACAAGAATCTATGAAACTGAAAATGTATAGTAACACATTTAGAGTGTTTGACTCGACTGGAATATGCTTTTATTTGGAGTAAATCAATGGGAGGTGTTCTCTAATGTACTATCGGGTACGATTTATCCTAAATAAATATACATAAAGAAAAATAGGGATACATGTTGTTAGCTGCTTTAATTCACTTGTTCAGGGTATGAATATCACAGCATTTATTTAGTTTAACGCATTATAAGATGTTGCCAGTCTGTGCTCGTAAGCTAAGTAACAGAAAGAAGCAAAACATACATTTTTTTAAAAAACTTCATAAATAAGTTCATTATCAACATTATTAAATAAAAATGCAAGAGAAGCATACTGTGTTATGAAGTGAATCAAAAATAACACTGTTCTGTTCAAGTTAAAAAGAAGGCAAAGTTAGGTATAAATTTTAGATGCACGAATCTACTGGTCCGCCAACAGTCCTGACGTGTCAAAACGGCGTTGTCCAGAACTTCTTTGAATAATACAAATAGTTCCAAAATAATATTATAGTTCAATGAACAATTTCTATTTCCACTGAATAATCCAAACAAATGCTTTTCCTCTCAAAGAATATATGAATACAACATGAAATAGTCTGCAGACTTGATGTTACAACAAGAAGACAAGAATTAAGAATGAGAAAAATGACCAGTCTTAGCAATGTATATACATGCGAAAAGGCTAAAACACGCATATTATCACTAATCCCACATGACAAATCGCACATTTCCAGCACAATAAAATAACTGCCATGATGTAACCCATCCAATGGGAATTAACTTAATTCTTCAAATACACCACCTGACCGAGCAGTCCAATGGAAAAAAGGCAGAAACTTCTAAACATATTTACTAATAATTTTATTATTATTAACTGTCAACACGTACGTAAGCATCATGAAAGATCCGATGCAATTTCACATTCTCTAATGTCTTGCACGTACAAAATTTCAAATAAAGATAATACTACAATTTACGACACGAATACAAATTACAAAATTATCGATATACATAGCAAAGAAATGTTTTCAGTTCTGACATGTTTGAAAATTTCCCATTTGTTGAAGAGAAAACCGTTGATTTCCTAATTATTTAAGTTATATACCTTGATTATTTTAGATTTTAATTTTTGGTCAGTTTCTCAAAAAATAATTTAAGAGTTATGGCGGGAAAAAAATAAACATAATGAGACCCGGGTAAATCAGAAAAGCACATAGTACTCCATGAAAATGCTTTATCAAAATACCCAGCTCCTTGCTAACGATAAACCAGATGTGACGCATTGCCGAATCGAACTTGTTTTGTAGTGAAAAAAAAATAGATTAGGTCATCCAAATCCTACCGCTCTCTTATGTCACTGATATTTATATGATCTTGAAGTGAATTTACGAAAAGGGTGGGGTGTGGTGCAGAGGAATTAGTTTCATGCTCTAAACTTCGATTTTGGAGCAAGTGTTTGGTTATATAATTAAAGGAAAAATTTCTTTTTGTGCGTAAATATCGCATATCTTACATCGTGTGGTACCAGAAACGATATAGTTTAACTCGTGGCTCAGTACTTCATAGCCGTGACGTAAGCAGGCAAGGCTGAAACTTTGGACCTAATGGCAACATAGATCGATCAACATGTTGTTCTCCGCCTTCTTCTGACCACCATTCATGTTAGTAACAAAGGCGGAGAACAACTTGTTGATCTAATGATGACGTTGATTATATATATGTATACTTACTGCTTGAAAGAGTCTGCAGTGATTCTCACCTCTTCTCAGTTACAATTCCAGTACCAAACTGCCCTTTTCCTCTCATAGGTCGGTATCCTACCAGGTATATGAGAAATGCTCATCATTAGAAACATACGTATTCATGTATCGCTTTACGTAACGAAATGGTTATTTTTAGACTACAACGCATGTGCCTTATTTTAAAATGTCACATGACATGCTCTATCATTAGTTTTACTTTTACATAGGGATTGAATAAAGTGAATAAAATGTGTATACTCACATCAAAAGAACGAATAAACAAAATAAGGTGTGCAGATGAAATAATTGTTTAGCTACTTGAAATAGAGGTTTACAACCCTATTACCTCCTCTTAACTGAAATTTTCCACCTACAGAGGACAACAACCAGAAACGACGTACATTTATCCCCAAAAGAGAAAGTAGATACTTCTTGTTGACAAGAACTCGGGGAAACTATGGATGGGGAACTGTTTGATACAACGCTTGAAAACGAATTTAGTGTTCAGTCTTATATTGTGTTAGACAACAAAGAAACAGCCTCTGAATCATCAGACTTGACTGATGATCAGCAACACAGGAACGATTAAGTAAACACACAAGCATCTGATTATATAAGTTTAATGGGAGACGATACCATCTGCTACTGCTAATCAACGCAAGGTAACTAACTCTCGCAGTTCCCAACCCTGTCCTAAACCAACAAGTAGTTGTCTGCACTTTTTTCAGACATTACTGTGGCGGAGACCAACGGTGCTTAGCTCGATATGCCCTAGTAATTAATGAATTAATTTCGACTGACCTTTGAATGCCGACGGCAAGTAAAATCCCTTTTCTTTTGAACCAAGGCATTCAATCCTACAGAACTCTCACTTTTTAGTATTAATCTCTGTAAGAACAGAACAAATGTATATCCACCGGTTAATGCGTGGAAAGCAGCATCACCTTAAGGTAAGAGAAACTTCAGCTCAAATAAAATTTTCATCAATGTATTTCGGCCTTGACATTACTCCATGGATACCAGCAAGATGCATTTTCGGATGTATGTGTGTGAAGAAATGCACAACAGCAGGGTCAAACATGTTATTTAATTTCCCCAAATGACGGGTTTCCACATAGCGTAACTGAATAAAAAACGTTAAATTTTTATATTCTTCAATTGTAAGCAAGAATAATCTATGCTCCTATTAGTTATTGTTTTCAGAATGAGATTAACTGGCAATGCCAAAGAGGTTATACAATAAAATATTAACCATTATAGACGCCGCACATTTTCTGTATACCTTTGTCTAAATCCCCATTTGAGCCTCTCCAAAAATATTGAGCCATGTACACAAGGCAAGCTAAACTTTTGAAACGTTACAAATGTTAGACAGAAATGAATAAGATTGTTTAAAATATCTTTCCGTTGTTTTTCCTGAATATTTTGAGTTCAGTACTGGTAGGAATATAATAAACTGATGTGGAAGCTGCAGTACTATATATGAAGACTATTGAAAACAACACCACTGAACACGTATTCATTTCATTATTTGCCGGTACAAATACATATTTGCCACCAAAAAATATCCAGAAACAGATTCAAATTTAATCTCCTGTAGATTAATTTACTAATTTTTTCCTGTTGTGGGCTGTTTATTTGTCTGATCTGGCAATATCATGCTGTGTCCCATTAGAAATGGTCTTGCCTATAAGTATACAACTCATGACAATCTATCAAGCTTAACTGTATTGCGACAGTTGGCTGGACGCTGTCCGAACTTCTGTTTTGCAGGATGAGATTGTCTTTTTATTCTGGTGCCCCGGGTTGTGCTTAGGCTTTTGTGAAGTAAACATTAGCCTACCTAAAACTGAACGTTTCAATCCACATAAAGTCACACCAGACACTCAAATGTCTGCCATAAATCATAGAATTACTATGTCCTGGCTTAGGGTATTTTCTTGTCCCCAACTCAAAACAGCCGAAATCTCTTTCCAAAAAAACCTACAATATTAAGAGGCACATTTAGATAGAAATAGCAAGCTGATCTGGCAAGAGGATATAGAGCTGTATCTGAAAGGGATGGGACAAGAAGCAGCGCCACACGTAACTATTATACTTTATCAGCAATTATTTGGATGACAATTATCCAGATTATTTCATTGTATGGATGACTACCGTATCTCCCAAATTCGTACTAATTACAATGCACATGTATCTGTAAATGAATCTAATTTGCTCATCATGACACCAACTAGAACAGAGTAACAGAAGTCAGAAAAAAATAACATAATTCAAAACCACAATTGAATAGTATCTCGTACACGTATAATAACAATGTAATTATGAATAACTACTATTAGTTTTAGAATATAAATGAACATAATTAGGTCAGAGAGAAATGCAAAGTTTACTTTACAACCAGTTGCTAAGTGAGAGCTGTAATAGTAATAAATACTTTGCATGCAGAAATACTAATCAAATCAATCATATCTAAAGGCTCGCAACGATCCCATCAAAAGGCTTCTGTAGTCCAAGCTAATGTAATTAAGCGTTAATCAGAGATTAATAGCGACTTTTTCGGTGATAAAACAGGTGATACACAAAATGATGACGTACCAATATGGAACTTATCAGATCATGCAACTTTAACAAATAACCAAACAAGAATACTAGTATGGGCCTTTATAAAGAAATGTCATTGATGTGTCGATTTATCACCATGGACGATCAATGCAGATATTTTATCAACAAATATAAACAAAAGAATCATTTTATTACCGAGGGAATCGAACTATGAAAATAATACACGACCATGAACAATGTACGATTGCGTCACCAATAAATAGAATTTGTGAAAACTTATGACATAATGTATGTTTCATCGGCAAGTAGGATATATGTATTATTGATTTCAAACAGAGTGATATTAGAAAATAATAATTCAAAATAGGAAAAATGTATCTCGACATTTGTTCTCTTCCACAGCTTTTGTCTAATGCTCTAGGAGCCTGCATGTATTGCCTTGCCGTACCAGTCTTCCTAAGGATCCCTCCAAAGCCTCCTTATTCACTGTAGACCCCTTGGTCCCAAAAGTTTGGTCCATCACTGTGAGTAAACCAATAATTCGTCCGAGTTGACGTCAACATCGACCTGCAGCATACGGGTACAAGAAACCCCTCTCAGAGTTCTTCAGCTCCCCGTCACCAAAAGCAGCTAAAAATATAACGACTTTGCAGTGTAATGGATGAGACACGGTTAAATACAAATACAATATACATTACGCATGTGCGCACATAAACTGGCTTCGTCACACGTAAACAAAATCATCATTTCATGGGAACTACTGTACACTATTATTATTATTATGATGATGAGATGAGTACATCTGTACACGAATCTATGAAGCCCATAGTTAGTACTTGGTTTGGTTGGGCTGAGCCAGCTGTAATATATTTTACCTAAAGAACTTTGTTTGGTCAGGTAATTGATGTACGTCTTTATCAAAACACAGTCAATGACTAGTTTGGTTGGGCAGAGTCCCTGTAAGATAGTTTGCCGTACAGGTCTTCTCGTTTGTTCCAAAAGCCGTTCAATAAGATTTATTGGTGTGTGTCAGAAACACGTAATCCGTATCTGGTTTGGATGGGCATGTATTTATTGTTCAGGAACCTCTCCGTTAAGCTTATTGGAGTATGTATTTTTCAAACACGCAATCAATACTTGGTTTGGTTTCGGCAAATCACGCATTAAGATATTTCGCATTAAGGGCTTTTTCTTTTGTTCAGGAAGCCATCTGTAAAGTGTACAGCTTCTTACTACAACATTGTATTAGATAAGACCCACAATTCCATGACAAACGGCACGGGTTTGTGCAGAATCCATGTCAAGGTCATACATGACCATAGAAAACAAAACAAAAAAATTAAAAAAATTGTGAATGTTTAAATTTGTTTGAAGGTTAAGCTCTGGATTCTCAACTTGATACACATGGTTTAAAATCTGAAGACAGTCAATTGACCTGCCTTTTCCCCCACTCATAATCCTGGTTGTAATAAAAGAAATAATCCTACGGGAGGCATAAAAAAAGAAATTTTTCCGTATTTTTATATCTTATTCATCAGGGTCAGTTTGTGTTTGAAAGATTACACAGTCAGGCTTACTTCTTATATTCATGTCATAAAAGATCCCATGCTCTATATAACCATGTTCACATTCTGAAAGTTTTTTTTTTAAATTATTGAAACATAAGACAGTAATAAAGAAATACCAACATCTGTGAAAAGTTTTGTGTTTCAAAGAGAAGCCACATTAGTGTACTTTATGTTATTTCCAGTATGCTTCCTAAGCACAACAACCAGAATTATTTTTATCAGCAAGGGTATGTGAACTTGATATACATCGTGAGACTTGCAGAACAAATAATTTTTAACCTATACCGTCCCCGCTTTCACTGGTGCTCCAAATTGCTGGAGCTGAACCTTACATGGAATTAGAAAGTGTTCATGTCATTGTCTTCTTGTTGCATTACCATTCTGAAGATCACTAGAGGGAAACTGTGTGAAAGATTGTACTCGCCAATTCTGAAATTTTATCCACAAGTGCAAGAATATTGGTACTCCTTGGAGCACTGAGTAGTTGTTATGAAATAAACATACTTATTTAATTTCTTGTATAAAGATTGAAAAGAAATTTTGGAACTACAGAAACAAGTAATTGTCTGCAAGTCTTAACCCTTGAAGAACAATGGCATACATCACATCAGGATTTTTATAAAACATTCCTATATTGTTCAATGTACAATTAAATATTACTGAATTCTACTCACTTATGTCAGCAAAGAGAATAATAAGTATACATTTTCAGGACAATGGAACCATTTTACTTCATTTTACTCCCTGATATTCTTGTTCCCTAGTAAGACTTAATTTCTATTGATTTATCAAAATAACTCTAATTTTATTCTGAAAATCCTAAATATCTCCCACAATTGTGATACTATCATTTTATAATTTTTATTACGTACATTGACTTTATAACAAGGTTTATAAACATTTTTAATGTCTCATCCAGCTTGTACGAATATATATATATATATATATATATATATATATATATATATATATATATATATATATATATATATATATATATATATATATATTAGAAACTTGAAAATTATTAATATGGGATAACGTAGCGTCGGGGCTGGTGGGACATGTACCTATATAACACGTACAACATATAGACATAGATTGATCAACATCAAAGACATATATGGCAAAGAGAATGCCTATCTTTTCGAGGCATATGGGTGTCCCTGAAAAGGGAGTTTTTTTATGTTAACACAATTTCGTTAACACAGAGGGAATCGCATAGGTCTTCTTCTCTTCCTCAAACTTCTTCTGACGTTTGGTCCGTAGATGAGAACTCGCTTTATACAACCTTGTCTCTCCACATAAATTCTTATTTTCCCAATGCTCGTATCGGTGATCCGGATAATTGTCCATGATGATTCCATATACATTTGTAATTCCGTACGGAACAGCATCGACGATACGAGAGTAGATGATTCAACATTAGCCCACATCTTGTGATAAGAACAGCTGAAGGGAATGAAGTGAACGGGGTTATTTATAGTGGAATAGCTGATCGAAATGGACTGAGATTTTTCACCAATCCCAATACGCGTCACAAACTTCAGTCACGGTACGGAGTCTCCCAATCCAAAGAGAGCTGCCTGTGACGTCACATTCCCTATATAGATACGCTAGCGTCTGTACGCAGTGAACCAACACGACAGAGGTTTCAACCATGACGGAAGCTAAAATGCTGAGTTGAGGTGCACCGGCCGTGGGGACTACTAAAGTCGACACAGTCCTATTTCCAGCAGAGACAATTTTAATTGGGATTTAGTCGAATTTCTCTCTTCTTTGCAAGAATTTGTTCCGGTACCTTCTCCATCTTTACCACACATTGAGTATTTTAAACAGAGACAGAAAGAAGAATTGGAGAAATTAGCAGAAAATAGCAGAACAAGCTTTTATCCTTCAACAGCAAAAGCGAGAAGAAGAAGAGGCAAGCGGGAAACGAAATGAAGATGAAACAGCTGAGACGAAACAATGTCAAAGAGAGGAGGACAGGGAAAGACGAGCGGTGAAGGTACTCGTAGATATTTTGGCAGAGTTAAGGAGTCTGAAACAAATGTATCAGACTTCTTTTATACGACCCAAAAGAAACAGACCCGAGCCAAACAACCCAACTCTATTACTACACCTGATAAAACACCCCTAGTGATTTCTACCAAATCATTGACAGGAGCATGTCCAGTAATAGGCATTGGCCGTGGCAAAGGCTTAAGGCAGTTAAAGCTCAATACGTCCCGCTAAACAAAGACCCAACGGTTCTTTTCATTGCCACTCATGTCTCTCGAAAAGAAATAGCATTAAATTTGCCTAAATCAATTAAAACTCAAATACCTTTTTTGGCCTATGATGTACCTATGCGAGTGCGTGAGTGTAGATTTATATTCTAAAAAATTAAAACCAAGAGACACTTACGTTTTCTGTCTGGTCTATTCTGGTACAAATGTTACAGTCTAAATCACAACACAAAACTTGAACAAATTCATAGACTTCTTGTGTATCCTTTTTCTCTCCCTCTCTGTCTTTTAAATTTCTTAACTTTTACAGATTTTCCTTCCTCTTTTTCCTCACTTTCTTTTGGGAAGGTACATCTTCTTATTGTTCGGAAGCCCTTTCTCCCGTTTTCTCCTGTTGTGTTTTAGGACATTCTGAAGACCAGTGTCCGTTCTCTTGACAATGATAACATGTATCTTGACTTCTGTCTCTTCGCACACCTGTCTTGCTTTCTGGACGGTCTGGACACTCTGTAGCACAATGCTTTTTCTTCTTACAGATATAGCAAATATCTTGACTTTTATCTCGAAATAAGTGTGAGTTGTCCGTCTGCTTGTCTGAGAAAAAAAACTTTAGTATAGTACCTTGCACAGCTTTGATCAGAAGTTCTCTCTGTGTTGGTTCTTCCATCATTCCGGTCGGTTTGAGAGTGAAATGAATACTGGAAGGGAAGAAACTGACCTTTTATATAGGGAAGACACTGGTTCGATATTAAGTTAAGTGAAAGGATTGACTCTCAATTATCGCACCAGTCGAATGGTGATCTTTGGCATATTGAAAGAAGCTTTGCAGTCTGGACAGGATGGAAACTTTAAAGTGACCACCTAAGAACCCTACAAAATTATACGTTTACCCACACACCAAATGTTCAGTCGGCCGTTGGATAAAGTGTATCAAATGGTGTACCAGCAGCGAAAGCGGCTTCCCATTCACTTCACTTTGCCGTACGGACACATCGATATTAGGCATCATATAAAAAGGGACAACGTCCAAGACCGATAGTTCATTCTAACTACCATGACCAGGAGAGAAAGTTGAATACGTTTAAACAGACATCATTCAAATTCAGTGATTCTCAAGTGGAGTGGGATGTTGTGCCTTGCGATAAGAGCGATGCCGTACGCTGTGACCTCACCAATTCAGTACCACATCATGGGAACTTTGCTGTGACTACTATTACTACTACACCTACCATGGAAAGTGATGATGTGCGTGTCAAATCTGACGTATGTCAAAGCGAAAGCGATGCCACTCCTTATCACTTTACTGGTTTTCATTGTCAATGTCACCTCCACGTGAAACCATGAAGCAACCACCCTACATATGTCATGTAACCCTAAGTAAACTACTGTAGATTTCACCGTACCCTTATCAAAATGAACCCGTGAAAGACTAATATTCGTTCCTTGTGCGTTTGCCTGAATACTGCGAATTTGAAAGTCGATTCCAAACGTTCTAAGAAAAATGGCCTAAATATATGAGAGGACCTACCCCGAGAGAATTATCCAGAGTCGGAATGCTCTACTTGATAAAGTCAAGTGCTTCAGTTGCGGTGTGTCACTTCACGAGTGGATCAGAAACATTCAGCTTACCTGGAACATGCTCTATGGTCTCCGCACTGTCAATACCTATCTTTAGTGTGACCCTAGTCATTGGAGTGGCATTCCATGTCGTTTAAGAAACCAGCTTGGCTAGGAGTCAAACGTTGGACAACACCGAGACAAGTATTTAACCTCCTTTAGAAATGTAATATTCAGGGATTACCAAACGATCTGCAGGAGCAGATCTCAAGGATGTTTGTTAGGGATTTGACAGAGCAAAACCTCAATTGGTGACTGTATAACTATGATGTCGAGAAATTCACAAGAGGAAAGTGAAAAAAGTCAACAAACTCGTCAAATTTCTCTGGATCAATTCTGCGTTAATCCCATTATTTCGCTTTAGACTATTTACATTAGAAGATTTTATTGACATTCTTGACCGTTACCCTGAATGTCCATTACTTTCGCTCTAGGAGAAGAGTTTGAATAAAATAAGGATAATTTGAAGTGACCCCTAAGGTGGGTATACATATTGACTGACATGATCATGGAATCTTTACAAGCGAACATTCATGGTTCGCCTGTGGAGTTGAGAGAACGTATTTGCCGAGAGCTAGTCAAAACGCAAGTGAAACGCAAAGAACAACTGCATCCGTCACGTCACCGAAGTTTAAACCACTGGTACCCGAATGCTATAAGAAAACTTATTCAGATGAAATTGTTCCAGTGGTCAGACATTGTTAAACTGGATGTGGGTGATAAAAATTGGTTTGTTGTTTCTGGTTCTTTTTACTACAAGGTAGACATACTGCAACGAATTCCGTAGGAAGAGTGAGAGGGCTACAAAAATGTTTTACACAATGTAAACTTGGTGGAAGAAGACACTTCTGAACTGTGTGTTGTGATGTGCAAAGTTAGTGTCTAAACCATTTCGATTCGTCGCTGGTGTACAATCATCTCACTACAGAACGTAAACTTATTGTTTCTGACAAAAAGAGATATAAAAACGACTTACCGTGCTACGACATTTATCAGTGGTAATACAACAGATTCCGTGGAAGAAAATCAACGAGAGTATTAAAACGGTGAAGGATTATCAACACTTATTACGAGAACTGATTCCCATGAGTTGGGGTCGACGTGTGCTATGTGTCTTGCTTTCTGCGATTTCGATTAGCAGTCGATTCTTTGTGGACTCTTGACGAACAGTACTTGCCACCAAATAAAACATGAAAGTGATCCCTTTAGACGAACACGAGAAACTCGTTCTGCTAAAAGCACTGCGTTTTCAACTGGATACTTCTCGGCTTCAACGGAAAAAAAGATTCGTCAACTTTTAGGTACTGAAGATGTGTACAACGATGTGTGTGTAACTTGTGACTTACCCCCTCACTGGAAAGATGTACGCGACTGGAAATATTGCTGTTTCGAGGCATGGACCAAAGAAGTGGCCAATTGTTTATATTCTGCTTTGACCATTGTGATGTTTATTTTTTTGTGAGCAAAATAAGAGCAACTGAGTCAAGACCCAGTCAAAGCTTAGAAAAACAAAAGCACACAGAAAAAGAAAACAAAGTCCCCAGAAAAATAAAAGCTCATAGAAAACAGCTTCTACCCGCAAGAGAGACACTTAGGCCAGGACATAACCTTACATTCACAAACCATGACCTGCAACAATGGTGACCGCGTCTCCACTTCTCCGTTGCTGGTGATTCCTGTCCAAACCAATTTGACACCCATTCTTCCTCCAGCAGTGACACCCTCCTCCTCTTTAGCTGCAGTGGCGGCTGCGCACAAAGTACCTGCACTCAAAATCAAAGTCCAAGGGAGATCGGGCATTTTATAGAGCTTAATGGATTTGTCCAAGCAAGAACTCCGTTGCGTACCCCTCTATGACGTGTGATGCCTGTCATCAAGTTTATACGAAGTAAAGACAATCAGTGGATACGCTTTTTTTTCCAGTAACCATTGAAATCGAATGGAAGGACGAAACCTTGCTTTAGTGCATTACAAATGATGCATGGAATACCATCGTTGGCAAGAACAACGGACACAGCCTTTACGACCAAATCCTCATTTAACCGAGAGTTCCCAGTTACAACACAAATTATAATCGTTATTAGATTGCAACAATTTGTCCGAAACAGAAAAATGCAAAAGTACGGCCAACTACTGCAACGTTTGCATCTCATTCACCAGAAAGATGAAACAGCTCTGCCAACTCTGAAAGATTCTACGACCCTGTTGAAAAGTCCATCACCACCACCACCACCACCTCCAGAAGTCAAGATAGACGCAGCCCCACGAATACCTGAGGAAGAAGAGGTACGATAAGTCTTTCAAACACCTTCAGCAACTCCTATTCATAGTAAGATTGCAGCGTCCTTGTTGACCCCTTCACCCACTCCACAACGAGAAGAAATTAAAGCTTGGGTTAATCTTTTGTATGTCCACTCCTCCTTCGACAGGAGTAAAAAAGAAGGAACTGAAGTGTAAACAAAAATAGAATACCATTGCCATTCCATTTCCACTTTCAACAACGACCATTACTTTCAACTCCTACTCCCGTGGCACATCGGACACTTAAAGCCTTTTCCAAACCACCAGTTTTAACCATCCAAAGTAGAATCAGCGAAGAGTGGGTCACTTATTAAAAATTGATAAGGTGTTAGCTAGCATTTACTAATATTCACCTCACCCTGCAGGTTATGGAGGAGTTCAGAAATTAAATCGTGCTGCCAAAACTCGACTGAAAAGTCTCCGTTTACCTCAAATGAAACTATGTTACAAGAACAAGCCACGGACACTTGACATAAACCCATTAGATGAACATTTTCCAGAAGTCGCACCCGAGTGGAGGGCATCGATCGTCAATGGCAAGCCCATTTAGCCGAAGTCTCTCAACCCTTGTGAGTGTGACGTGGAGAACGTGTGCCTAAAACGCAAATCGTCTTTTTCTGCCTAATCTTTGTAGAGTATTGTGTTACCCAGTTTGAGTTAGAAACAAGGAGAAAAACAATTGTTGCAGTATGCCATCCAAAAATATCGTTCATATTTATAGGTTACTGCGTTTGTATGGGAAAATATGAACGAGTTCTGGGATGCAATACTGCACGAACTTGTGAGTGCAGTATATCCTTCCAACAAAACGAGTTCATATTTTCCCATACAAATGCAGCAACCTTTTTATTATATGGTCATTTTTTAATTCTACCAAAGGTTTAATTATATAAACAAATACACCACAAGAAACAACATAAATGAATGAATACCGTATTCCAAACTAAATACACAAGCATAGATTTTTCATTAACTCCGCCCAGATAAATTTGAACTTAATCGCGCGCTCAACAATTCTTTTGAAAGAAAATGGCGTGTCTAGTTAAAATTGAAATTTGCAGTCATATTGTGAATGAATGCGCATTGCAACAACTTTTCCATTTGATCTGGAATGACTATATTTTGGTATTTTGTTTCGATTCGACAAAAGTTGGTGATTTTGGACTGGATTTATCTGTGCAAATTATACATGAAATACATCAGATTGAAGTGTGTTTACGTCTGCAAATGTGTTTCTGTTTCTGTCATTAACTGTTTGAAATCAAAACGTGGGAAAAATATGAAGTCTTTCAATTGCAATTATCAAAAAGACGCTATGGAATTTAATGCTTATTTCATTTTGAGTGCAGTAAAGAGGATGCAATCGCACTTATCATTGAAATTACAGCACAATTTCGAAATGTGTAATCCAGATTGAAAACCTATGACGTGGCTCATGTAATTCGGATTTGCAGAATTAAGAAAAAACATTTTGAGGAAATTCAGGATGTAAAACTGTAAGTATATTTTATTTTGCCATTCCTATCACCAGATAAAGAAGACAGTATATGCCTTGTCACTTGTATGTTACTTGTAAGGACCTAATCGTATCAACGCGGAATGTGCTAAAACAGCTGGGTTTTTTGCAGTCCACGAAGCATGTTTTAGTTCATTCAGAAACAAATTTAAACAACCACAACGTAAAGAGCCTCTTACGCGAGTCTATATGATTTGTTTACAAATCAAAAGTGCTGGCGTCTGCGTCATTGTTTGTTTACAATAGAAAATAGTTCCTTTATTCACGTGAATGCTATATGTGTATTGTCGCTCGCGTTCAGTATCGGGGAATATTGAACGATTCTGACAATGTAAAGTTAACGGGAGAAAAATGAGCATATAATAATTTCCCATACAAATGCAGTAACCTATAAATACCACAACAAAGGTTTCATTTTATATGGGAGATAAAACTGACGGCCACAAACAGTGCACTTTAGGGAAGTGAACCATTCACAACCCCTTGCATGCATGTACGCTCAAAAAAGAAGTTCTTTAGTGATTCATAATTTCCTGTACAGTTCATTCATATTAATTCCTATGTTTCCATTAGCAATATTAAATGAAATGAAAACACAAGGCTGATAGTTAACATTCAAAATATTGTTAATAATATGCATGCAAACATTGAATTTGCAGCGTTCATTTTCATGAGCAGTATCAGGGCGGCCATTTGCATCTATAGCAACAGTACGATTCGAGCCAAAAACATCAAAACAAAGAAGGAACAATAGGTAATTAAACAATTTAACCGTAACCACCTTTCATTGATGTCCATATTTCGCTATTCCTACTGACTGTCAGTGTCTCCTACGTTTCCGCTGTTTGGCCTATGTTTGAAAATTCGCCTGTTGAAAGAAGCTGACCCCGTTAGGGATCTCGTTCATGTTTTCCATTAGGTTCATAACAAACATATTTTGTACGGTGATGTTTGATCCGTAAAATGAGTTGCTGATAATCTGATTCTGCTGAATATTACACTTTTGGGAACTTGATATACTACAGTCTGTTGCTGTGCAGTTGGAGATTTCTTTGTTGTGGGGGTGGGGGTTGACAGCATCATTACTTGGGTGGCCGATATTGCTCAGGTAAATGGAATACATCTGTTGTTGTTTTTCACTAATGTTTGAGTAGCTTTTTATAGACTTTACGTCACTGTGGCCCGAAATTTGCATAATATCAGTTGGGGGAACGCTTTTGTCTCTTAACGTCTGAATTAAGTATTTTCGGCTACTTGTGCTTGTTAATTTCTTTTTTTCTGTAATATTTGCCTTTTCTTTCATTTTTTTCATGATGCATCCAAGTTTGTTAATTCCAAAGACTTGTTTCCTAAACCATTGTGGGTCTGTCGCTGAGACTGGCATATTGATGAGCGCAAAATAGAAAGGATCTTAACGTTGACAAAAGTCTGCTGGTCTTAGCTCTGCATACCGTTTGTAGATAACAAATGGATCTCTCTCTCTCTCTTTGTTGTTTTTGTTTTCATACATCTTAGGATTAATATCCCTGATGTCCTTGACATTGTCTCCTGTTCTTGTTTTTGTCTGCCTTTCATTGAGTTCAAGATACTCGAAGCCATTCACATCTTTCTTTAGTGAAACATCCCCCCATTTCAGATTGTAATGTTCGGTCACTCCCCTCAAACCAAAATGCACAGAGTTGTTAAACCACAATGTGTCAACAATTACTTCAGGTGTTTCCATCCCCATTAGTTTTTTACTATACAAGGGATTTATTTCTTCGTCTGTGATCGGTTGACTCCGATTGGGTTTATTTCCTTTTCCTTTAGATTTTACATCTCTTTGCTTATCCCGAAGAGGTTCCTTTGGTAATGCAGTATTTGTGTCTGTTATTCTCATGATTGTACTTGCATATTTCTTGATTTTAAGGTGGCGATCAATGGAGCTGATGATCCTTCTTAAGCTGTTCGGTTCAAACTCAGATCTATCTTATCTCCTAACACTGAGTATAAAACCAGCCAGGTGCTGATCCAAGTCAGATGGGTGTATCATGTGTAAATTTCTGAATTCATTTTTGACTGCAAGATTTCTGTCACTAGCCTTACATCAAAAAGTGTCTTTTCTAAAGTGTGTGCATTCTGCTTACTTTCTATTAATTTCAGTATATCATCAGGCTCATGGTGTACAAATCTGTCTTCCCTAACACAATGATCATTTTCATATACAAATATCTCAGCCATGTCTCAATATCAAACTCTCCAATTGACTCACAGTTTAATAGGTTAATGTTGCTTCATCATCTTGCTCCTTATCTGATGTCATTGTTTCCTTTTTTCCACAGATTTCCAGTGTTTGAATTTTACAAGAGGGAGAGACAGGAAACAGTAATGTTGACAGAGATGACAGCAGACGACACAGGGTGGAACTCAAAAACATTTATTTCCTGGAATGAGAATGGTTCGGTTTTTTGTATAAAAATTTTAGTTTCTATAAAATATATTTTAAAAGAAAATCATTTTCTTGTTATTTTTTCCTTTTTAAATGTAATATTACAAGAAATTCATATCCATGTTTAGAGAGTATAATAGCTATAAAAACATGTTCATTGTGCGTATTCATACGCCATGGGCAAATCACAATTTGATATACAAATACTAATGGTGTATCAAGTTGCTTTATACCAACACTTCAAAGGTCATGTTATTTTTAATATATGTGGTATATATATATATATATATATATATATATATATATATATATATATATATATATATATATATATATATATATATATATATATATATATATATATATATATATATATGTACACCACTTCCATCTAACTAATCTGCAGTCGACCTTCCGGACCTGTTTGCAAATTTCTTCCGTGACAAAGTACAACCCATTAGAGATTAGCTTGATAGCACAATTTCAATTGACTCGTCGTCACCATACAGCTGCGATACAGAATTTTAGCGGTAACCATTATTAGCATTTGAACCTGTCTCTATGAATTTAGTACGTACAATCCTGATGAAGAGTGAACCAAAGTCATGTGAACTTGATCCAATTCCAACATCACTGCTGCTTGAGTGCTTAGATCCAGTACTGTCTACACTAACTGATGTTATTAATACCTCTATCTCATCAGGGGAATTCCCATCATTTTTGAAAACTGCCACTGTAAAGCCTCTACCGAAGAAACTAACACTCGATCATAAGGATTTAAGGAACTACCGCCCAGTTTCTAATCTCCCATTCATATATAAAATCTTAGAAAAAGTTGTTCAAGAACAACTTGAATCTCATTTGAATTCAGACAGTATTTTCAGCAATGTACAGTCTGCATATCGTTCTTGCCACAGTACTGAAACTACTCTTCTGAAAGGAGTTAATGACATTATCTCTGCTTTGGATAGCGGAATGATTACAGTCCTCACCTTCCTTGAGTTGTCTGCAGCATTTAACACAGTAAACCACGATGTATTACTTTACCGTCTCCAGCATGTATTTGGCCTTCATGATACAGCCTTATTGTGGTTCAAGTCCTATTTGGTCAACAGGACATACATTGTGTCCGCAAATGGAATACGATCTATCCCAGGTGATCTATGTTGTGGTGTTCCAAACGGGTCTGTACTTGAGCCCGTTCTCTTCGTTATATACACTCAGCTTCTCTCAAGTGTCATAGATCATCATCCAGTGTCTCACTAATCGTACGCTGACGACAACCAAATAAACAAATCTAGCAACCCAACTGAAGTTGATGCTACCATACAAGGTGTAGAGAGGCGCATTTAGGCTGTGAAATCATGGATGACAGGTAACAAGCTGCAGATGAATGCTGATAAAACTGAAGCCATTCTGATCACAACACAAATTGTTTATCATTCACATCCTTTACCTCAGACAATAAATATCAGCAACACCAACATTAAATTCACACAGCCAGTATGAAACCTGGGTGTTACTCTGGACTGTACTCTCACATTGCACCGACATATGAACATATGCAAGGCTGCATGTCTTGAGCTGAGACGCATCAGCTCGATTCGCAATATCTTTCAGTTGATGCCACTGAAACACTTGTATGTTTATTAGTACTTTCAAGACTGGACTATTGTAACTCAGTTATGTCTGGTTCTTCTCAATAACTACTCCAGAAACTTCAAAAAGTTAAAAACACAGCTGCTCGGATCATCAGAGTACCACGATCAGAGCACACCTCCCCGCTGCTCTGGCTATACACAAGCCATCCATTCGATCCAGAATCAAATACAAAGTTTGCTCTCTGTGCTACATTTCACTGACGGACTCCAGTGCAACATATCTATCCGACCTCACCCATTTGCACACACCAGAAATATACTTACGCTCCTATTCTGACAATCGTATACTCATTATTCCCACTATGAAAACAAAGTCATATGGACAAGATTCTTTTGCATACAAGGGCCCAGCAACGTGGAACGAATTGCTCACTGAACTTTGGCACAAAGACACAGTGATCCCATTCAAGAGTGCTCTTAAATCTCACCTTATTCGACTGCGAGAACAGACTTAAAGACCTAATAATGTTTCCTGCCTTAAATATTCAGCCTGTTTTATGATTTCTAATTTCATGGTGTTTGTTTTTCGTAATCATATCATTATATATGCTTTTTATGTTCTAGGCGTTGTCTAATGTCGTATAGCGTGCCTTTAACTAACTCTTTGCAAATATGACAACATTTTCCAAAAAAATTTTAACAGAGGAATATGACCTTGGTCTGACAATGATTTGTTTAGGTCGGTGTTGACAGTGGTTTCAAGGGTTCCTGAGAATTATATATTTTATGTGTTTAGTATCAGGGCTCGGGCTCGGGAAACGCGTTTGATTAAATAACCTACGAACTGACTGGGTGATTGGAATCCAGTTTGCGCTAACATCCGCACCGTGTACTGCTGGTGAGTTTGGTAGGTTGATCATGACAATAGCTTGATGCGTTCCTGAGGTATTCGAATTTGTGTGTTTAAATAGGGTTATTGTTAGAGTTACGCATTTCGTTGAATGACGGACGAACGCATGGGTGATTATAGTACGGTTTGTACAAGCATCTGCGTCTCATTATAACGGTGATTTTGGTAGGTCCATTATGAACATAGTTTGAAGATACACATGGTTCTACTTGCATTGAAAAATGGGTACCAACCTTGAAATGGGTGAACGCAGAATAGAATATATACGGATTTGACTGGCCAGGATTGAATGATAATGAAAGTTATTTTATGGGAAGAAAGAATCTTTTGAGAGCTTATCCTAGTTGTAACTGAAACAATAGAGACACTGCTTTCTTGATGAAATTTTACTTTTATAGCAGGCGTGAGTTTGGAGCACTCATTACTGAAATTAAATTAGCACCTGACCCTTTGGTGCGGAAATGTAAGCACATGTTTCAAACACATTTAGGTCCAGAAAATGCCTCGACTCAGTTTTCATCTATAGTGATAGTATAGTTTTGATCATGAGCACTCAGAAATTTAAAATTTGTGCATTTTTAATAGCATGGTCTTTGCAAATGTTAAGTATAGGAACTGAATTAGTACCTTAAGTCCTGAAAGGTTCCTGAGATAATCTATTTTGCTTAGTTAGGATTAGGGTTAGGGTTAAATCTGTTGTTCGGTGAATAATGTACGAACGTACAAGGTGAATGGGATGGTTTTCTTTGTCGGATGTGTCTCCATGAATCATATCACTAAAGGTTCGTTCGTCTGTGTTTTGGACGTATAGCGTAGTCTACAATGGGAAAATGGGAAATTAATGTCTTGTACCGTAGGGATGGGAGGGATGATCCGACGTGGACAATGTCTATACATGTGGAAGCGTTGAAAACTTCGACTGTGACCATGATACAAAAGTACAGAAAAGCGGGCGGTATTTATTTTACTCGAACTATTCAATTGTCTAAAAATGTCATCCATTTGAGACATTGATTATGAAAAGAAGAAATGCTATTAGCCTGCCTTATGTCTCTGGGAATTTTGTTCCGTACCAGTGGACCAGTATATTGAAAACCTTTCTTCTCTCAACAATTCCTTCTTTGCCTTGGTATAATGTACTTTTTACGTCTTATCGACCTCGTATTTGGTGTACCATCATCATCTCTTTTGCACTTTGCATAAGAAGTAAACCAGTTTAGGGAGTTTTCACTGTATTGATAGATTTTAAGTTTTTCAAGCAAAATGTCACTGTCTACAAGATCAACAGCTTTACGAAATCAACAATAATATTTATATAATAGTGTACCCCTCCTTTATCTAATGCTTTCAGCCGTTTATCAATCAAATATATAAATCCAGTTTCACAGGAATGATTCTGTCGAAAGCCAGACTGATTATCATGAATAAGATCGTAAGTGTTCAAATAGTTGAAAAAGGAATCATCTACATGTTTGTGTATTAAAAAAATTTGGAGAGACAAGGAAGGCTATGGGTCTGTAGTTATTTGCATCATCTTTTATTCCAGCTGCATGCAGTGGTGTAACCTTGGCAGTTTTCCATGTTTGTTGAAATTTATTAGAACTAATACTTTCATTGCAAATGGAAGCAATACTGTCTGCTATTGCAGGTGCAGCTACCTTTAGTAGCCTTGGTCCAATCATATGAAGTCCTGTAGCTTTACAATCCTCCATTTTTTGAATATATTTCAACACAAATTCAGGACTCATTTCAGAATTTATATTGTTTGGTAGTTTTGTTTTAGCACAAGAAGGTTTGGGTTCCAAATAATTAGATGAAGCGCTGGGTTCATTACGTTTTCCTCAATTTGAACGGAAAAGTCATTAAAAATATTTGAGATGTCAGTTGGATTATGGGCATAAATGCTCTCATGACTGAGGGAGAAACTTTCAGTTTTACTTTTTCATATTCCTGTACAAAACTCTGTAAACACCGACCAGATAGCTTTCGAGTTATTTCTGTTTTCATCCAGCAGTTTTTTGTAGCGCGCTTGTTTGTCTAGAAGTATCATTTAATTAACTTAATTCCTCCACACTCTGTATTCAGCTTGATTTCCTACTGATTTTAGTTGGTCTCTGAGCTTTATTGCTTCTAAATTTCTGGAGAGATCCAGCCTGGCTGGTGGCCTTCCTTTATCCTGTGTGCCTTTAAAAAGGTATGATTGTTCACTATTCTGATGAGCAAAATGGTCCCAATATCTTAAACATCATCAATATTTTCAAAGATTGTGATGATGGGGTCTGTACAAAAAACCAACTAAGTAGGACTTCGCTTTCTCTGGAGCGATATGTAGCCAAAGGATTATATTTCCTCTATACCTAGGTCTTCCCCTCTTTTAGTACCAGTTCTAACATACACAAGAAGCCCACCGCGTCCTGCTTTCTTATCCCTACGATAAGGTTTGTCATAGTCGTTGATATACAAGAAATTGTTATCCTGATTTTCTGACAACATTGTTTCCCAGAATCCAAATAAATGCATATTAATATTTGGAGAGGTTAACAGTAATTTGTCTTTATTCATCTTTCCACGAATTCCCATGAAATTCCTAAATTCATGAGATTAACATCAACGTCACTAGATGCACTCAAGGAGGCATTAACAATATTAAAACTACATTTACAATAATCATAGCTGAAATTATTATTACATTATAAAACTATGAAATTATCATTACATTATAAAATATCAGTCTTTATACAATAGCGTTTTCTATATTTTCTTAAATATCTTCTTAAATATCAGAAGATTACTGATATATATATATATATATATATATATATATATATATATATATATATATATATATATATATATATATATATATATATATATATATCCCCATTTTTTACCACCTAATTTATCCAACGATAATCTCACAGCACCAATCCTTCTTCCAAGACAAAACCCCATGCCCCGGTTAACTTATCTTATAGATGCAAGAAAAAAATATGTTTCCTAATTAAACTTCAGTGAGTTGTGGTGGCTCAAGAGTTGGGGGGAAAAGCTGAGGCAGGAGTTGGACTGGGACATGAGAACTCATAATCTCAATGGAATATTTAAACATCCAGCCAACCTTACAGGCACTAATGTACAACAATAAGCAAGAATTTAGTCACATCACTATCAAGGCCATCTCTTCTGTGAGGTGTCAAGACACACTCTCAAAATGGTGGCTGATAAATATAGACTCATGGACATCTTTAAGTTTCAGTATAATAAAAAATACATTTTTATGTGAGCTGGGTTGATCAGATGAGGTGATTAATCATACCATAACCTAGATATCACAAAAATCTATATGTTGTAATAATTTTAGTTTTTACAAAAAAATTCTTTATCTGGAAAAAATGCTACCAGCACTTCATGACCAGAAGGTTTTGATTGATTCCTGAATGGGCTTTCTTCAGATGGGGCAGTCATTCAGAGGGACAGGCACAAGCAAAACAGCAGGTAAAATGACCACATGGCAAGAACGTAACTCAAATTTCCTCATCTATGCAGATTTTACAGACGCTGATCCTATAGGCTTTGGTTATCTTGGAGAATTGTGTTGACATCTGTATTGGAAAGAAAGCCATTGAAAACAATTACTATAGGGAAAATTCCACAGAATGGGTACTTGGATTTAACCTTGTCCTTTTTAAAATCTTGTAATTTAACAACAGGCCTAAATCTGTTTTTAATGGAATTTAAACGATTCTTCGCTCTTTTTATAATATGACAACATAAAAAAACCCACAATATCACAGTGAAAATTAAAACATAAGGAAATACTGTTGTATTTGTGTTTTTTTTTTTAAAAACCCTTTCATTTTCTATTAATTTTTGTACCATTAAAGCCAATAGCCGATAACTGAAGATATAAAAAAATAAGTACATAAAGAAAGGTATGTTAATTTGAAGAAAAGGAAGGGGCAGAATGTATGTATCATTAAAAGGCATTGACAGACATGCAAATATATCGATAGATTAGCAGAGAGATAAGGTTTCTGATAAAAACTGAAAAATTAAACAACTATATTTCTTTGAAACAAGTTCATCAGAGTCTTTATGAAAATTTAATTTTGATTGTATAGATATGCTACTGGGCTCGTCTCTTCCACAATCTTTATACTCACAAATGAATGATTCATAAACATTTGTTTTGTTCATTTGTTTAACAGTGATGACCTAGTCACCCTGAAATCACTGACATGCATAGTAACAACCTCTGACAAGCCGGCTTTTCTGAAAGATTTGTGGACACTTATTTGTATCCTTTTAATTATTTGACAAACATGTAAGCAGTTACCTCTCTCCTGTAATTATCACATAAACAAGCAGACAATAAATGATAGACACCACTTGGGAGGGCTAGATTTTCCCTAGATCAGTCTCAAATGTAATGAAATCCAAGTGGCTAATCAATGTCAACAGGTGCTTTATTTCCAAACACCTGTCAAAGAAATCACACAAAAGTTATATTATTAACAATTATTACCTAATCACTATCAACTTGGTGACATGCATCAAAACAATATCTGAGAAGCCAGTTGTTTAGAGCTGGGAAGCTTGGCACATATCAGGAAGTCAAGAAATGCGCAGTGCTAAGATTTGGATTTGGAATTTGGTGAATTCAATACATACATGCATATATTTCAATTCAAACATAACTGATAAGTGAAAGATATAAATATTTGTCAAAATTTGCTTCCAATAGTAAATATTTACATTATCAGGTCGGTGTGAAAAAATGCGAGACTTATCGCAACAGTGACTACCAAATGGAAATGACTGATTTTGATAGCATAATTTTGAAATATGGGATCAACAGATGAAAAAGACTGCATACAATTATGTAAAAGAAGAATGTGCTACATGAAAACCCTAAATATATGAGCTGTGTCAAGATTGCAGAGAATACAACTTGCAGAATATAAAGCATTACAAATGTATAAAATGAACTCGACATTGGTCTCTCTCAATTTTTTGGTCCTGCCTGTGTGCAAATACCTTGCAAACTGAATCTTGCTTGAGTACATTTTGAGATTGTCCTAGGCATGAGGCAAGTGAATTTTTAAAGCCTTGGCAAGGGATTGGTACTAACAGAGATGCATACAATCGGTCACCAGTCAGTGAATAATGAAATGTGAGTTACAGTAACGATTTATTTTGGTGATTACACAGTACTCATCAAGATGCACTGCCTAACCACTTTTCATGATTTTAGATGTAATAGCATGCATAGAAGGTTCAAGAAACCTATTTGGGTATGATCTAATTATAAAACTTGCACTAAGAGAGTAAAATGTGAAGTGGAAGTCAGATATTTTCTTTTTTGTTTTAAGGGTGTGGTTCAAATATGGAACAGATGCATGCAATGATTTAGTTTGATAATTAGTATGAATAGAGCATGAGAAATACACTTAATATATAAAACGCAACCAGTGCCAGAAGGAGAAATTTGGGTCACTATGACCAACTTTTATGATTAATCTGTAGTCGTCCTCAATACGCTTTCTCTTAGGCCGATAAATCAGGCCTTCACCCGTGATGATATTGATTTTCCGGTATGGGGGTTGATATCACCTATTCATTAAGAGCTGCCATTGTCTGCATCCAAAATTGGCTGCACACATCGGTGTACATGTCATACACGTGCCAGTATTTCTCGTGGCTGTGCAGCTACCGCCGGCTGAAGGTTCTTTTGGTGAAATGTAGATTATATTTTTTGAGCAACTCATATGTTAGGTGACTTGAAAATCCACTTGGAATAACACAACCATATGTCCGGTGACCATTTTGAATTTTGCACTTGATATGGCCAATTACCATTATATTTCTAAAGTATACGCGGGTTTGTTCCGGAATAATTTGCATGCAGCAAAAGTACACATTTTAATGAACAGGTAACATCAGACCCACAACATCGTCCATCACTATCAGCACAGATTTGTGGGGTTGATTTATCGGACTAGCATTCTCTCAGCAAGCTTCATAATTGCATGTACTGCATTATTTATACATGATGCAAACAACCTAAGTACAAAAGTTTAACCAATCAGCACGGAGGATGAACACACAACGTTTTAGAAGAGTACGTTCGCGAAAAAATAGCTTCCTACGTGAAAATATTGTTATGGCCGAAGTCAACAATGTTTATCGGAGCTCCTTTCGATTCGTACACAATCTCTCCGGTTATTGATTTATCATTATTGGAAATTTTAATTTCTTTCCTAGTTCAGCGACGTCTTTGATAGACGCTCCAGTATCTTTAACTGTTTCTGCCCACTCATTTTTTTTTACGTCTTATATCTGTTAAACCTCTTCCAGGTATCGCGTTTGTGAAATGTTCAGTAATTTGCTTGGCTACACAATTCAGCCTCAAATATTTCATCGGTCTGAGATCATCAACGCTAGGTTTATTATGCAGCGGATTTATCGCATATATAACTGCATACGCAGGATACGCTCGTTCATGATTCGGTTTGTCAATACCAGTCAACATTCCTAGTTTGAAATTTTTATTAAACGTTAAATATTTTCAACAGCGTTTCCAACGTCCTTGTGTAATCGAACATGGTCACGTTTGTCACGGATAATCGAAGTATCGTCTGGCTCCGCAATAACTTTTTATTCTACAAAAATATCTTTGATTGTCGAGATAATTACTAATCTTCGCCGTTCGTTGGTCACTCATTGTAGCATCGATAACACCTTAGGTATTATGCATGATTCTGAATGTTGACCACACATGAGCTGCAGCATCACCGCGAAATTCTTTCGTGGCGTCATGAAAAATTTTAATCAGAATTTTCGTCGGATCGAGAAGAGCTCGTCTTGGCAAGTCATGGGTTTCTGTCAAGATCGAATCTAGCTTTCATGAAGGTTCGATTGTAGATAGTCTCTCAAACTCCTCCTTATTATAATTAAGACAAATATATATTTAAAATGAAGTATAAATATATACATAATGATTCAAACAAAACGGAATAACTGTAAATGGTTAATGATCGGTTCTTCTGTTCATTGTAACAAAGCTTGCGTAAATGAATTATGTGGACTTCATGTGCAAAGCGGACGAAGAGGGAGTCTAGGATCGAAACCGTGTTTGAAGTGCGGTGTTGGGGTTAGAGAAAAAATGCTATTGTGTGTGCAATGTGGTGGAAAAAAATACAGAGAGCTGAAACGCTATTATGATAAAAAATAACGGCGATGAATCTCCCGTAAACAACGATGAAGACTATCTCGCCAGAATTTCAAAATAAATATTTAGACAAAAAATATTATCATTTAAAATGGAACAAAATGAGTCTCAGGGACCAACTCAACCATTTTACGATTCATTTCTTAACTAAATCATAGTCTGTACTTTACTGTAGTGTCAGTGAATTGTAAATATCACTAGCTTTATCAGTAAGTATACATTGTAATAATAGAGTCCAATGCTCCCTTGGCCATTTCAAATTTTCATCAATTTTTCAAACTGAGGAAAATAATTGTCTACTTCTTTTTCTCTACAAGGAGGCACAAGCTTAATATTCTTTGCAACATCAAAACTCGAATTTTTATGTGAAGTGGGAATTTGCATTTCACTTGCCAGCTCAATTTCTTTTATTCTAAGTTGATAATCCCTCTCTTTCTTCTCTCTTTGCATTTGCATTTGCATATGCCTCTCTCTTCTCTGTCTGAAAAAGTAACTCAATTTGCGCTTTTCTCTCTTCTCTCTGTAACTGCAAATGTTCTTTCTATAACTGCATTTGTCTCTCTATCTTCTATATGTGCTTGTAACAGCGTTTGTTCTTTCTGTAACTGCATTTGTATCTGCTTTTCCTCTTTCTCCAATAACATTTGTTCTTTCTCTTTCTCCAATTGCAAACGCATTTGTTCTTCTTTGTCTTTCTGAAGTTCTAGCTTTCTTAAGTCTAATTCCATCTTGTATTTTAATTTTAATTCCTTTACTTTTATGTCAGAGTCTGATATAGACTTCCTGATCGAAACCAAAACACTTTTATCCAAAACATTCTTTTCCACCAAATACTGGACCAAAGTATGTATTATTTCTTGCTTCATTAAAGAAGCTTTTGCTTCAGAAAGATCATATTTTCTGGCAAGTTGAATCAATTCACCTTTATCCAAACAGTCAAACTGCTCCTGGGAAGGATTTGGAAGAAAGATCTGGACGTTTGATGACATTGTATAAATTTCCTGTTGATTTCAATAAAGATTTTTAAAATGTGAATTAATACTTTGGATCTAAAATACTTAAAAAAAGCTAGGGGAATTTAAATTCAAAACAACAAAGTTTTCTTGAATATTTTAGCCCAATATTCATATATCCCAAGGGCATGAACCCCAATGTTCTTGTTATGAGTCTAGTCTCTTACAAAAAGTAACAGGAAAAAGTGAAGACAACAAGCTTTGTAAAACTTCACAACTAATTTATTTCCCTAGAATATCAAGTGAAAAATGAGGCAAAAATATATTACGGTTTTACAAATCAAACCCAAAAGTAATCAAAGAATTAAAATCTAGAAGTCCTAGTAATAAAAAGTCCTGAATGAGACTGAGTTCGAGTGCTGCAGTTTCAATTGTCTCTTGTAGAATCACAGAAAATATTATTCCAGTTTTGAATTGTTTATAAATTTCGACAAATGTCCTTATCCAAGAATTTAATTTAGGGCACTTAAGTATTTCCAGGGAATATAATCACATGAAATCCATTAATTAGAAAAAAAAAATAAATCCACAGCTCAAACTGGTGAAAACAGCACAACTTAACGTGTCAAAAGCTTAAAGCTCACTGACTACTTGTATATAAAACATTAGGTATAAGGCTAACTTAAGACGCAAAACAGATTCCCGAGTCATATGGTAATCCTTCCAGAACAAAACAGAAGCTTTTTACATGCCTAGCATCACGTACTCCCAGTATGACCGTAACTAAAACAATGGTTCTTACTCTGAGAAAGAATATTTATTAAAACAAATAAAACAGTTATTTACCAGAACTCCACTGTTTCTGAATTGAGGTCAGAAACTAGATACATTGTTTCTAGTATTATAGCAGTCAGATCATACAGAACTGAACTGAATTTCTGGAAAATGTCCAATCCAGTAAATAAGGTTACCATACAGTAGCATATAATGGAATAAAAAAATTAAAAAACTAACAAACAAATAATTAAATTAAATATACATAACACAATTAAATATGTATTGTCAAGTGATATCTGTGTTTTAGTTGTATTTTTTAATTTGGTTTCAATGTAATGATAAAAGAAATATGTAATGATAAATGAAATATGCTCTACTGTATTCGCTCATGAAAAGTCCCAATTGACCATCACTGTAATACCCGTGAGTGTTTCTATGACAACCTAATCAACCTAATCAAGTACCAACTGCGTTTCGATCTCTGCCTTGTAAAAGTGTTGGTTTAATTGTTACAATCAATTAATAGCTGACCTTTAATGTATTATGAAGTCAATATTTTTTGTGTGACGTCAACAAAAGGGGTAGATAAAAGGTATAAGAAGGTATTCAGTTGATTAACTGTGACCCTTCTTCACACTTGAAATGTCCATCCCATTTCTAATTTTTTTAAAGAGTCTCTCGGTAACTTGTGCCTCCTCATTTGCATCAGTCTATGCTTATGAGATCAAATGAGCACCAGTTATCGAGGGAGAGATTACTGTGAATTCTCTTTTGATTGTGGCATATCAATATTCATGGACGTGTTGGTTTCTTCAAACCAGGAATTTAAAACCCACCAAATATTCTTTCTGTGGAAAATATAAGAACCATTTCTACGCACAAAAATGTAAGTACCAACAAAAATTATTTTTGACAAAACCATGAAAACTGATACTCATGAAAAGATAAATTCACATTACCAGTACTTGGTGTTTACTTAAAATTAAAAAGAATTCCCGAAGAAACATCTGCTCACTATCCCTATCAGTGTTGTGTATGCAACTCATTTTATAATCCTATTTTAAACAAAGTAAAACGAGTGACCTTGAGAAATGAACGTTTGGGTCAAATAGATATACATTGTCCCTAGCTGATAAGAATCTTCTTTTCATCTCTTTTTCAACATACTTGTTCTATGGTCCAGTTTCATCAAATGATTTACCTCCCTGGAAGAACAGCTGCAGTGTTATAATTCTTGCTTTCTGAAATGCACATCCATCAGCCACTTCAGGGGCATGCAGTTTCACCACCACCAGCCACTTCCATGGGAGCTTAATAACTCTTAAATGCGACATAAGAGTTTATACTTATTGTCACGTGCCCCCTACGGAATTATTACTAACCCCGGAGAAGGACGGACAATTCAAAGGTTAAATAGCTCCGAGCCCCAAGTCATCAAAGCCTACGGTCTAGGTTTTAAAATATAAAATGAATAAGGTGAAGGTATTGTAGTGTAATAAACTATATAAAAGTATGCCCAATTACAGGGCAATTTTAAATGCAATTGGTTCCAATCAATCCACGAACTATACATTTCCAATTATTTCATCCCGCAAAAGTAAAGGTGAGAGTGTTTCCTTCCCGTGTCCCTTCTACTCATCTGTAACTTCCACCTTGTATTCCTTGCCCTGCTCTCCTTGTCGATACTTCCGGTACCCTTGTTTCTGTTCTCTTGTCCTCTTCGGTATTTCTAGTACCCATGTTTCCGTCTTTGGCCCTCCTTCCAGCACAACAGCCTATCTTTGCCTGCTCTCCATATCTTCTCTCTAATCTTCATGTGGCATCAGTTCCCACCTGGAGAGCTTCCTCAGAAGACTTTGTTCCAGTCTCATCGGAAGTTCCTATAACTAACTTCCTCTTATTTTTAACGGGCGCAAAACTTCGGCACTCGGAGCACTGTCTAGTCTCTCCAAGTTTCCTATGAGCTGCACTCTTCAATATCCAGACATGGACTTGTTAAAATACAAAATACACAGAATGGAAACTGTCTCTTAAAATTTATATAATATTTCTTTGCACATGAAGATGATATTTATGCTAATTTCACATCCCGGAGAATGCGCCCACTTTCTCACGTGCCCCCTACGGAATTATTAACAAATTTTCTCCCAAAACGTAACACCCATATACCTAGAAAGAGGCTTGCCACACCATCATTATATTAACAAAAGCTACTGTCTAACAATTTATATCCTTTTATTCATATGACAACCATAAAGAATCAAACATTCTTAAATAGGTATTGAAATGGTCAATGGTCTTGAACATTCCATGTAACTACTACCAAAAACGTCCTTAATTATGCAGAGCAACTGAATCCTAATCCTATTTATTAAAATGTAAAGGCATTAAGGAAGACAAATTGGTCAAGTACATGAAAATTATTTCAGTTATCACGTGATATTTCAAATATTATTTTTGAGCAAATACCTTATATTAATTTTCTTTCCATCTGCAAAAAAAAGTATTTCAATGGAGCCATTTTTGTAATGAATTATCAGGTCGACGTGAACGACTTAAGCATTTTACATGTTTCAGATCAAGTGTCATGATTTTCTGTGATGTCAAAAATGAGTTTTGGGTCTCTTGGATAAATACAGTTAATATTATGCATAAAACGTAGCATAAAAATGTTAACTCTCTGTAACTCAATAACTGTACAGTAATAAATACAAATATTTTAGGTTTAGTCTTAATTAAATTATCTGCTACGACTATGTTTATTTTGGGGGAGTATAACATGTCAAACTCAATGAGCAGTCCTACTCTTTTGCACTCATAATAAGTTTCGTTTACTGAGTTTTCAGTCCTTACAATTATTTTGATGCATTCTATGATATATAAACTTATTACCATGATGGACTTTATACAACATAAACACTGCCTTTCAATATTCACTTGCAAATTATATAATCTTTTCTGAAATTCTTACATTTACATGTTTCATGTCAGAGACTAATGTTGCAGAAATTTGAATAAACTGTGCAGTAATCATTAATGCGTCTTTTCTTGCTTGAACTTGGTATATTAGCTATTTTTGGGTATTACCCCCAGGAAGTGTTAATATATTATGTTCTTACCTTCGGCAGCAGAACGCGTGTAAAGGGATATAATTTCAAGACATGTTTACTAAACTGGGCCTTAACTAGTAGCTGTTCTTTAGTTATTGCTGGGATATTGTTCTAATGTGCCTAACTTGCCAAACTTTGTTTAAATAACCTTTCCAATACTTCAGTCAAGTACATCAGGGTAAGAACTGCATCTGGATAATGTGATGGTCTATTACGAGGTTTAGAGAACTAAAACTAGACGATGTACATGTCTAACCAATAAACATGTATTAACTATCTTCATGTAGTCTCTTTTTCTTCTGATTTTGTTCACGCCAACAATGGCCTCAAAGTATTTTCTTAGAATGAATAATGTAAATTAATTAACTGATAATTTGAGAGCTACATAAACATCAGTGTACCAGAACATTCTGGATGTACTTGACAGTTCTCTTCCATCATCGAGATGACATAGCCACATGCAGGGAACCACTTGACATGCTCTTCCCAGGGGTCATCCTGTGGATCCCAGTCATACAACTCTCCTCCACACCAGAAACATTTTACTCTATCTTCCTTACCTGATGTAAGACAAGTAAATACACTAATTACCACACATTAAATTTTCTTCTCAAGGTAGACAGCAGTTATTGTTTGAATTACGAGTTGACCATAGCCTGCATGTCGACCTGAGCCCCCAAACCAGTTGTAAATCAGACCTTCCAGCCCTAGAAAGACGTAAGTAAGGAAGTCAATGGTCTGCATTTCAATTCAACCCCAAGCTGTGATAAATCAGACCTGCCAACCATAGCAAGACCTTCTTAGGCAGTCAATAGCTCGCATTTAAACCCAGCCCCTAACTAATGGTAAAACAGATCTGCCAACCTTTGTTTAAGTACGGCCATGAATAGCGTGGATTTCAAACCAGCCACTAACAAGTGGTAAAATAGGTCTGCCAACCATAGCAAGATTTAATTACGGCCATGAACAGCATGGATTTCAAACCAGCCCCTAACAAGTGGCAATCAGATCTACCAACCATAGAAAGATCTTAGTAAGGCAGTCAATGGCCATCAATTCGACCCAACCCCGAACTAGTGATAAATCAGACCTGCCAACCATAGCAAGACCTAAGTAAGGTCATCAGTAGCCTGCATTTCAATCCAGCATCTAAAGAATGGTAAAACAGATCTGCCAGCCCTAGCAAGACCTAAGTAAGGCCATCAATAGCCTGCATTTCAATCCAGCCCGTAACTAGTGGTACATCAGACCTGCCAACCCTAGCAAGACCTCAGTGAGCTAACATATATGTTTATAAAAATTATAAGAATTTTTAGGAAGGTGTAATGAAATATTATGTCTTTCTTTGTTGGCTTAGAAAACATGCATTTGAAAAGTTCACAAATATGTTCAGATGCAATGAAGGCAAAAATGATTTAAAGCTAAAAGGTTTGTAAAGTACACTTAGACCTTAATTACCTCCAGCACACTTTCAGAAGCTGGAGTTTCAAACATCAAGGAGTTCAATAAATTCCTGCTTTATTTCTTAATCTGACAAATTTGTTTTTTTAAATTTCACACAGTGATGGCAAACATCTCCCGCCACACAACATGCTCATGATGTCCAATAAAGCTAATATGAAATCTGGATTAAATCCAGAGAAGCCAAGACCAAATTTGACTGCAACAATCATATATTCACATCATTAGGTATAATTTCAAAAATCTTTAATTTAAGGGCCATTTTAGTAAGACTTGCTGTCAAACTGTAAGTATAAGTGTGGCAAGTCTGATATCAGTAAATTTACACATCAAGATGTAAACACATACCAGGTACCATGATTGTGGCCTAGTGTAATTAAGAAACTGATTCAGTCATTTGTCAAATACTGAATCGCCTCTAGACTAGATTGTTTTCTGTCAGAGTTGTTTACTTCTGTTGTTGTTTTCTTGTGATAAAGTTCGATAAATGTTTTTCTTCCAATGTAAAGATCACCATATTTAAGGGTCGATTGGGATCAGTTTTATAAACGTAAATGCCATGGAAAAACTATCCCTTCTGACAAATTCTGTCAAATCATTTTCAGGAGCTTCAATGAAGTTCTAAAACATAATTTGTTTTTAGCAGCAGCCATATTTGAAAAATTGCAGTTTTTGTACAAACTTAAAAGCACTTCATGCAAATATCCTTTCTGTCAAATATATTGGTCAGATACTGTTTAGTGGTTTCTCAAAAGTCATTAAAAGAATTTTCAAAGTTTTGTAATGGTGGTCATATTTAATTAAATTAAGCATTGTGTGTATATCTGAAAGTCTTTCTTGCCAAAATGTTTTTGTTTGTTAACTATAGTCCACTCCTGATATGCTGTTTACGGGTGTGTACTTGTGTATAGACGTGCACACTGATTCAAAAATAATCCTTAAGTTAAGCTTCTGGCATAGTGGGCTGTACACAAATCAGCACCAGCACTCACCAAGCAACTATTAATGTGCAGATGATAACAAAGTTTTCAAGTAAAATAATTTCATCAGTCATGGATTATAATTATTGTTATTATACTGCAATGGATCCATTGAGCTTCACATTCTGAGTTTGTCAAATGAAATCTCATTATTTAGAATAATACTCAACACTGAGGTATACTAAAAAGAATCAGTGAGATAAACAAACCCGGTGAGATACTGATCTGCATGTTCCATTTCATAATCAAAAGTCTGTATCAATATGTTTCTAAATGCACACAGTCTGAATTAGAAGGTTTGAGCAAAGCAATTTAAGCAACTATATTTTACGAGCATTAATACATTGAGCATAAATATGAGGCTTTATTGCCACATTATGATGCCAAAGGGAAGATGCCAACATATTTTTCTATACTTTTGGAAATACTTTTCACATGCAAAATGCTGCCAACTTTCATTTGAAACAAACTGTAAGCACCTGAGCAAATTCCCATCAATTGTTGCACAATGGATGCTGTTGTACTCTATGTTTAACGCAGACAGTGATGACAACAACTGACTGGTTGAAATCTAATTGGTAATGACACAGAAATGTTCCAATTCTTTTGTTTTTTTAAGCAATTGTCTTTTATATGGTGCCCGTATACAGCTCTCTAAAACTTAGGTTTGACCAAAATGAATCACTTAGTATCCAAGGTGAAGGAAACTGAGATTGTTAGAATTCTTCTTTTAAATGCAAGTTACTGACATATTTGTGTGTGAAACGTAATTGCATATTTTATAAATATCTCCTGTCATCATTACTTAACAATGGCGTAACAATGAAAATATTGGTGATCTAAAGGCAGGCATAACAATGTCTACCAAGATGAGAATCATAAAATACTGACATTTTATCTTAACTTCTCATGTACGAAAGCTGTAAATATGTGTGATAACTCACTGAAAAGGTAAATTATAACAACCAGTTCACTACACTGTGTCACTGTTAATGCGAGTATCACTAACAGTGGCCATTTTTACAGTTACAATTTTACAGTTACAGGCCTTGTCTATTTTTTATCTTTACCTATATGTAGGAAGCTATGGAGTAGAACATGATATTTTTTTATGACTTTTTCCCAAGTTAGTATAAAGTTTGCATTAGGTATGTACCCAAGTTAGTATATATTTTGCGTTAGCTAGGTACCCAAGTTAATATATATTTTGCTTTAGATAGGTACCCATGATTCTTCAGAAAAGGCATAAATAATGAAGTATATCCATCCAGACTATAATGAGGATAGGGATGAGTGACTTGCAACTCACTCGTCCCAGGGATAAGAATCTGAGAAAATTTGTCCCGATCACTGTGCCACTTACAAAGTAAAAGAGCATTCTGTATTATTAACACTATGACAACCCTATTAATCCTTCAATACTATTAATATCTCTGTAACACATCTGTGTTACATTTGACCACGTACCCATGTAGAAAAATCCTGCTTTAGCCAGTACCTGTGGTTTCTGGTTAAGTTGGGAAGGCCAGGAACTGTATGTAGCAAGTCGAGTTGATTCCAGGTTCAAGTCTTGATACTTAGCTTGCCTGTGCTGGAGAGCATTTGAACTTGCAAGGGCGATATGTCCATGAGCATCTGGTGGGTGAAGATGAACCACCTGGTCAAGATCACCAGAACCATTACAATAACTGCCGCTTTGCGTTCTTGGTGCACTCTGATTCTGCTGTTTAAAATGAATAGTCTAGAATATTTTCTTATTCTTTGCTCCTGTCACTTTTTGTGACCTACATATGCTACCACAATTGACAATTCAGTTTTATAGACTTTATTAATTAATGAATTTTGAGTTTAAATCTCAAAACACTTGCTTGGTTTTCTCATAATGGGTCCATGGTAAATAAACTATATGCGTGTAATGTGACTGTCAGTCATAGGACCAGGTTGATTGAAAGAAGACTAATATGGCTTCCCCCATTACATGGAATTCTGATATTTGCCATGTGAAGTGTAAAACATGGCCCAGTGTATATGAAATATGTAATACTCATTGCATTTTGGAACAGGACAATTGCAATGCAATAACTCTACAGGGCAAAAAACTGCAATATCAATATGAGTCTTTTCAGTTAATAATTTAGAACTATTCACTTATTACAGACTATAAATATCATCAAATAGGCCTATTCTCATTACCATTAGGCTTAAACTGTTTCTGCAAGGTATGACTAAGTGTTTCATTAATTTTCAGTCGGATATATGTGTACATTAGTAGTGATAACTGGTAGGGAGAGCATGATTTATACGTAAACACTCCACTCTTCTTTCTTCTGTATCAAAACTGGTAAATGGATAGAAAAAATAACTACCAACAGTGAAAGTAGAGACATGGATCTAAATATGCAATTGATCCATCTAATATTCAGCGAAATATTCTAAAAATGATTTAAATCTTTTTTTAATATGTGCCGTATATAGATAAAGATCATTTAATGAATATTTAATTGAGTTTTTGGAAAGGTGGTAATTAATAGAATCTTGCATGTGGGTTCATGCAGTGATGTAACATGAAGTGCCTATTTGAACATAGCTGCACTCATGAAATTGACGAGAGTCACGTTTTCTCTGGTTTCTTCTACTGGGATTTAGTTGTTGTCTTATTTTGCAGATAATTTAATTTTTCTATAACTTAAATGACTGAGAGATGTCAACCTTTCATTAAGTAGACAAGATATTCGGGAAGAGTACATCAGTTATAGTAGAAAACCTGTTCCATCGAAGGTAAAACGACAAAAAGAAGATTAATAATAATAGTTTATTTATGGAGGGTAGCATAATTTGAGATACAAACATTGAAATCACAGTGCGGCCTATGAAAAAAGTAAAGTTTTTCTTAAATCGTAATTTGAGATACAAACATTGAATTCACAATGTGGCCCATGAAAAAACCTCAAATTTAATATGCATGCAAGCTTATAGAGTTTTGCTGAAGTGTTTACTTGTCATTTATCGTAAAGATTTTGCAGTATGTAAAATTAATCAAGATGCAAATGCATCTAAGTATTCTGTATTCAATAATCTTACCTGTTCCTGTGAGGCTTGTGATGTAGTTGTTCCAACTGTAGAAGTCTGGGATGAGGGTTGATCCATGTTCAACTCCAACCTATATGTGAGAAAAAGATAAACAATGAAAAGATGGATTAATGAGTGAGGTTTATATAGCCAATACAGGTAAACAAAACAACATCCCCCTAGAAACATTGTTACTTAATATGGGTTCACTTGTGCATAAATCTGGAAAGAAGAGCATTCATTATATTTAGGTATGAAGGGTCCTCACAATGTTTGGGTATGAAGGGTCCTCACGGTGCTTGGGTGTCTGGATATGAATGCTCCTCGAAGTGTTGATTATTAAAGATCCTCGCAATGTTTGATATGAAAGGTTCTCAAAGTGTTTGTGTATGACGGGCTTTCGCAATGTTTAAGGCAGTTTATTGCTTACTGTGTATACCTGCTTGAAATGCATGTCTAATGGCAATCACATAATGCACAGTCAGATCTGAGTATATGCAGTTGTTAGGACTAACTTATGGAACAAATACAGAACCTAATTCACTGAAACGTATGCAGTCAGATCTGGGTTGTTAGGACTAACTTATGGAACAAATACAGACCCTGATTCACTGAAACGTATGCAATGGCAGTTTCCAATTGGACTGGATAAACGGGTGATTATGTATGGTAACAAAAGGATATGAAGAACAGTTTTGGCTATCTTCAAAATTATTTCAATATTATCCTTTGCTTTTATCCATGGGTCTGGACAAAATGTTTTGTTTATATAACTTGGGCATGTCTTAAAGCTTAATAATCAGACATCATATCATGCAACATGCTGATTTTATGTTAATTAACAATTAGCTTAGATAATAAAAAATAACAAGACAAAAAGATGAGAGAAAAAACACCCCACTGGAAAATATAAATATATATGATTAATCACAAAATCTTCTTAAAATAGTGTAATTCATTCCGAAGAAAGTGGAGGTTATATATCTGTGAAATTATAATATGAAAACATTAAAATTAGGTATAACAAGTTGAGGCCAAAAAGAAAACATTGATATACCTAATTATTACATGCAGGGTTCATCAAATCCCACAGTGTTCTGGAATATTCATTTTCGAAGTTTGAAAACTAAACGTTTCCACGCCACTAATCTGGAACAAATACATTTTTTATTTTTTTAAAAAAGGCAGACAAGTAGTTTTTTATGATTAATCAGTTTGCCTTTATCTGGCCATTCATGTAGTCTAGGTGTACTTACTGTATGTTCGATTCAACTCCTGTCTATGTATACCTTACATCCTGTATCACACCTACTGCTGGTAATTGACAACTCTCACATGTTTTATTACTGCTTGACTACGTATTCATTTGGCTACTTAAAATAATAATAATAAGAAGAATAATGAGGACTTTGTATAGCGCATAATCTTTAGAAGCTCTAAGCGCTTTACAACTTTAGACAACACCTATAAGATAAAAAAAAACATATAATGAGATGATTAAAAACACAAACACCATGAAATTAGAAAGCAGAAAAAAACATGCTGATAATATTTAAGGTAGGAAACATTATTAGTTCTTTACATTTGTTCTTGCAATCAAAATAAGTGGGTTCTGAGAACACTCTTGAATGTGGTCACTGTGTCTTTGCGTCTAAGTTCAGTGGGCAATTCATTCCACGTTGCTGGGCCCTGGTATGTAAAAGAAGGCTGTCCATATGACTTTGTTTTCATAGTGGGAATAATGAGTATACGATTGTCAGAAGAGGAGCGTAAGTATCTTGCTGGTGTCTACACATGGGTGAGGTCGGATAAGTATGTTCGACTAGAGTCCGTCAGTGACACGTAGCACATATAACCAATGTTGTGTTTGATTCTGGATCGAATGGATAGCCAGTGTAAGGTACAGAGCAGCGGGGAGGTGTGCTCTGATCGTGGTACTTTAGGTGTGATCCGAGCAGCTGTGTTTTGAACTTTTTCAAGTTTTTGGAGTAGATATTGAGATGAACCACACAGAATTGAGTTACAATAGTCCAGTCTTGAAAGTACTAATGAAAACACAAGTGTATTAGTGGCATCAACTGAAGGATCTTTGCGAATTGAGCTGATGCGTCTCAGCTCAAGATATGTAGCCTTGCATATGTTCATGACATGTTGGTGCAATGCGAGAGTACTGTCCAGAGTAACACCTAGGTTTCGTACTGATTGTGTGAATGTTGGTGTTGCTGATATTTATTGTTTGAGGTAAAGGATGTGAAAGAGAAAGTCTTTGTGTTGTAATCAGAAGGGCCTCAGTTTTATAATCATTCATCTGCAGCTTGTTACATGTCATCCATGATTTCACATCAGAAATGCACATCTCTATACCTTGGATGGTAGCATCAACTTCAGTTGGGTGGCTAGATTTCTATAGTTGGGTGTCATCAGCGTACAATTGGTGAGACACTGGATGATGATCTATGGCCCTTGAGAGCGGTTGAGTGTATATAATGAAGAGAACAGGTCCAATAACAGACTCCTTTGGAACACCACAACATATATCAACTGGGCTGGATTGTATTCCATTTGCAGACACACTTTGTGTCCTGTTGACCAAGTAGGACTTGAACCACAGTAAGGCTGAATACCAAATACATGCTGGAGACTGTGAAGTAATATATCATGGTCTAATTTGCAAAGCAAAGAGAATGTCATTAACTACATTTAGAAGAGTAGTTTTAGTACTGTGGCAAGGGCGATATGCAGAATTTACATTGCTAAAAAGACTGTTTGAATTCAGATGAGATACAAGCTGGGATAAAACAAACTTTTCTAAGATTTTTTTATATCAGTGGAAGATTGGAAACTGGGCGGTAGTTCTTTAAATCGTTATGGTCTTGTGTTGATTTCTTCACCAGAGGCTTTACAATGGCAATTTTCAAAAATGATGGGAATTCCCTTGATGAGAGAGAGGTATTAATAACATTAGTTAGTTAAGGCAATACTGGATCTTAAGCACTCAGTCAGCAGTGATGTTAGAATTGGATCAAGTTCAAATGACTTTGGTGCACTCTTCATCAGGATTGTACGTACGAAATACGTAGAGACAGGTTCAAATGCTGCTAATGGTTGCCGCTCAAATTCTGTATCCCAAATGTATGGTGACGATGAGTCAATTGAAATTGTGGTGTCAAGCTTATCTCTAATGGTTTATACTTTGTCACGGAAGAAATTTGCAAACATGTCGGAAAGTCGACTGGAGAGAAGGTAGCTGGAAGTGGTGTAGATTTGTTCCTTGACATTAGCTTCTTAGTATTCTTGAAGAGCTCTTTGCAGCTGGAGCTTTCCATGATCTTAGTAGTGTAGTGGGCTGATTTGGCTGCATGAACTATATTTGTGACATTCTTTTTAGTGGCTTCATAGATTTGCTCATGAATAGTGAGTCTGGTGGAAAGTCAAAGCCTTTCAGCATTACGGCGATCTCTTTTAGCAGTGCGAAGCTGGTCCCTAACACTGCTATACCACGGAGAACACGATGAAACTGATACTCTGCACTTGGTAGCTATGGATTGTTTGTCGAGTAATGAACGCAGGCAGTTATCGAGTTGTTCTGCTTTAGGTGGTAAGCAAATTGTTAGGTTTCCTTGGATGTCATGCATTAGTTTGGTTCTATTTATCATACAGAGGTTTCTCTTAGTAGCAGATAAATGTGGACGGTTAGGGACTTATACGTCAAGATGGCATATAATGCAGAGGTGATCTGATGCAAGTTCATGGGATACCAGGGTGGACCGCAGAATGTTATCATCAGGTCTATGAAGAATCCAGTCTAAAATGTGACCATGTGTATGGCTGGGTTGGTTAACTCAGTGTTTGAGGTTGAAAACATTAATCCAATCTATGATTTTTGATGTGTTTGGTTTTTCGGTACAGTCAAAGTGAATGTTGAAATCTCCAAGAATAATCAGGTTGCCACCTATCGAATTTCCATACTCCAGAGATTCGGAAACTGCCCCAAAAAGAGAGATTTAGTCAGCTTGTTTTGTCTACTAGAAGGAGGGCGGTAGAGGCAGCAAAAAATGGATTGACCTTTGCTCCAGTGTGAGTGTGGTTTGGACTACTTCAAATGATGTGTAGTCGAAATTGAATATTGTGGTGTGGTTAAGACGTTTGAACATGCAGTTCTTTGTGATGACAGCAATTCCACCTCCGAGAGATACGGGGGAACGACTTGATGGAGTAACCAGTGGGTGTTAGATCCGCACATTTGGGCTCATCGCATGATGTTTTTAGCCATGTTTCTGTCAAGGAAAAGACGTCAATAATATGGTCGTTGATAAAATTAACTTTTTCTGTGCGCTTGTCCGGTGATCCTACGGATTGGGCATAATACAATATGCAGAGGTATCTCTTGGATAGTTGCCACGAAGGTTGACTAATTAATACGGATTTGAATAAGGCTATCTAAATTAACGGTCGAATTTTTAAATTGTCGAGCCGGAAAGGGCATAAGGGAGATAACTGGAATTCTTCTTCCTGTTCTACGCCGGCCAGCTTTGAAACAACGTTTCTTTTATCACTTTTACATTTAGCTAATGATGAATGTAGTCCCAGTTGCTTTAGTCTAGAGCACAATGTAGTGTGGTCATTTAAAGCAATTAATGAGGGTCCGTCATAGCATAATCTGGTTGACTGGCGAGTATCACGTGATGGCGGTTTGTTCAAATGGAAGTTGTAGAAGTGGAGCAAAACAGCCGAGAAAAAGTCTAATTGTTCTCGTTTCCAAAACAAGGAGAGGAAGAAACACATACGAACTGAAAAGCCAATACATAATGAACACAAAAACGTAGACGAAGAGAGGCAACAAGCACAAATATCATGAAAAAGGCACAAAAAACGGAACAACTGCATCAAGCCGGTTAAGCGATAGCTGCCATCTTATTTTTTCAAAACACATCGATCAAAACAAAGCCATTATGATTAAATTAGCAGTGTTATAAGCAGTTATGTTGTAATGTGTTTACTCAAATAATGAACGTTTCACTCTGATTTTAATTCACTGAGTCAGTTAAATTAAATTAATGAAAGGTACTTTGCTGAGTGTCAGTTTCCTTTATGAATTGACTAAATTATCGTAGTGATTGTTTAATTTTAATTGATTATCAAGTGAATTAACTTAAGTGTGCTAAAATCCCTGTATGTGCCAGACATCAAAGATCCTAAAACCCCTGTATTTGCCAGACATCAGGGACCCTAAAATCCCTGTATGTGCCAGACATCGAAGATCCTAAAACCCCTGTATTTGCCAGACATCAGAGATCCTAAAATCACTGTATTTGCCAGACATCAGAGATCCTAAAATCACTGTATGTGCCATACATGTCCGATCTATCCAGCACATCAGTCATGGGAGTTCTCATTTTTCATTATATCTAAATGTTTCTTTCCCAGACAATCAACAGAAGTGTTGCTGATTAAGATTGTTTGGCAATTATGTTTTACCCAATTGTGCTGACACAATGCAACACAAACCCCATGATGTCAAGGTCAGGCACAATGTCTATCGCAATTCAGGCAAACATTTAATTATAAGGTTTTGATAACTTCAGCAGACATGCTTTCACATCTCTTTTACCCTGTTTTGTAGCAATATATTCTGTGAACAATTTGGAAAAACATTAATTACCAAAAGAAACTTAATCTTGAGGGTAACTGCTGTAGTTGACCAGGTAACCAGAATAATCTGCTGGACAAACAGATTTTCAGAGCGACAAGCATACATGTTCGAAATTATTCCATACCTAATAGTACGGTTTTCTGAAAGAAACATATTATTTTATAAATAATTGGTTTCAGAGGAAGCCAATTCATCACTCAAGGACAATAAAATCAAACAGCAGCAGACTCTGAAGAAAACTTTTGATATATATTAGGGTTTGTCAAAATTGTTTTCATCAACTTGTCCAGGACAATCTTTTCAGAACATTTACTTTTCCTCACTTACTTTTCACTTACAAAGCCTTGTTCAGAAAGATGCACTATAATCCGTTGTAAGAACAAGCAAAATAGAAAATAGCTTACGACATAATCACTTCTTTGTCAATTTAACTTTTAAAATCACTGATTGGTCTTATACATTTGGCAACAGAGGTATGTTTGTTTCAGCCGCTGGATATGAAAAAATGTCCAAGTACATGTCTTCCACCTGGACCAGCACTAAGCCAACAGATGATGACCGTGTCTGATCTGAGCTCCTTAAGCTCTGATCCATTTGTCTGGTTTAAAATACACGAATCTCTCACTTCCACTAAAAAAATATAATGACTGAATTTCCATCTTCTATCTCTGAGGGATATTGTTTGCAATAAGTGCAAAACATATTTCCTTCCAAGTCGTATAAAATCAAGCCTGGGGTAACAGTCACTCCTATGCAGCTGAAAATGCATATCTCTTAGTAGTGTCGTATTTGACACTGTTAGGTGCAAAATATTCTGGATTTCGTCTCTTTATTCTTTCACTTTCATATAAATTAACCTTCGCAGAATCTTCCTCATTATCTTCCTTGCGAAATAAATTAAGCAAACTCCATTTCATCAACAAAGCTTGCTTAATAACGACTTCCAAAGTGGTCATAATATATCTTTGTCTTTTAAATATGAAAAGAGATAGTACATTAATTAGTACGATTGTTACACTTCAAGCACAATATTGCACACTTAAGTTAATTCACTTGATAATCAATTAAAATTAAACAATCACTACGATAATTTAGTCAATTCATAAAGGAAACTGACACTCAGCAAAGTACCTTTCATTAATTTAATTTAACTGACTCAGTGAATTAAAATCAGAGTGAAACGTTCATTATTTGAGTAAACACATTACAACATAACTGCTGATAACACTGCTAATTTAATCATAATGGCTTTGTTTTGATCGATGTGTTTTGAAAAAATAAGATGGCAGCTATCGCTTAACCGGCTTGATGCAGCTGTTCCGTTTTTTGTGCCTTTTTCATGATATTTGTGCTTGTTGCCTCTCTTCGTCTACGTTTTTGTGTTCATTATGTATTGGCTGTTCAGTTCGTATGTGTTTCTTCCTCTCCTTGTTTTGGAAACGAGAACAATTAGACTTTTTCTCAGCTGTTTTGCTCCACTTCTACAACTTCCATTTGAACAAACCGCCATTACGTGATACTCGCCAGTCAACCCGTTTATGCTATGACGGACCCTCATTAATTGCTTTAAATGACCACACTACATTGTGCTCTAGACTAAACCAACTAGGACTACATTCATCATTAGCTAAATGTAAAAAGTGATAAAAGAAACGTTGTTTCAAAGATGGCCGGCGTAGAACAGGAAGAAGAATTCCAGTTATCTCCCTTATGCCCTATCCAGCTCGACAATTTAAAAATTCGACCGTTAATTTAGATAGCCTTATTCAAATCCATATTAATTCGTCAACCTTCGTGTCAGCTATCCAAGAGATACCTCTGCATATTGCATTATTCAATGCCCATTCAGTAGGATCACCGGACAAGCGCACAGAAAAAGTTAATTTTATCAACGACCATATTATTGACGTCTTTTCCTTGACAGAAACATGGCTAAAAACATCATGCGATGAGCCCAAATGTGCGGATCTAACACCCACTGGTTACTCCATCAAGTCGTTCCCCCGTATCTCTCGGAGGTGGAATTGCTGTCATCACAAAGAACTGCATGTTCAAACGTCTTAACCACACCACAATATTCAATTTCGACTACACATCATTTGACCTAGTCCAAACCACACTCACACTGGAGCAAAGTTCAATCCATTTTTTTTCTGCCTCTACCGCCCTCCTCCTAGTAGACAAAACAAGCTGACTAAATCTCTCTTTTTGGGGCAGTTTCCGAATCTCTGGAGTATGGAAATTCGATAGGTGGCAACCTGATTATTCTTGGAGATTTCAACATTCACTTTGACTGTACCGAAAAACCAAACACATCAAAATCATAGATTGGATTAATGTTTTCAACCTCAAACACTGAGTTAACCAACCCAGCCATACACATGGTCACATTTTAGACTGGATTCTTCATAGACCTGATGATAACATTCTGCGGTCCACCCTGGTATCCCATGAACTTGCATTAGATCACCTCTGCATTATATGCCATCTTGACGTATAAGTCCCTAACCGTCCACATTTATCTGCTACTAAGAGAAACCTCTGTATGATAAATAGAACCAAACTAATGCATGACATCCAAGGAAACCTAACAATTTGCTTACCACCTAAAGCAGAACAACTCGATAACTGCCTGCGTTCATTGCTCGACAAACGATCCGTAGCCACCAAGTGCAGAGTATCAGTTTCATCGTGTTCTCCGTGGTATAGCAGTATTAGGGACCAGCCTCGCACCGCTAAAAGAGATCGCCGTAAAGCTGAAAGGCTTTGGCTTTCCACCAGACTCACTATTCATGAGCAAATCTATGAAGCCACTAAGAAGAATGTCACAAATATAGTCCATGCAGCCAAATCAGCCCACTACACTACTAAGATCATGGAAAACTCCAGCTGCAAAGAGCTCTTCAAGAATACTAAGAAGCTAATGTCAAGGAACAAATCTACACCACTTCCAGCTACCTTCTCTCCAGTCGACTTTCCGACATGTTTGCAAATTTCTTCCGTGACAAAGTATAAACCATTAGAGATAAGCTTGACACCACAATTTCAATTGACTCATCGTCACCATACATTTGGGATACAGAATTTGAGCTGCAACCATTAGCAGCATTTGAACCTGTCTCTATGGATTTCATACGTACAATCCTGATGAAGAGTGCACCAAAGTCATTTGAACTTGATCCAATTCCAACATCACTGTTGATTGAGTGCTTAAGATCCAGTATTGCCTTCACTAACTGATGTTATTAATACCTCTCTCTCATCAAGGGAATTCCCATCATTTTTGAAAATTGCCATTGTAAAGCCTCTGGTGAAGAAATCAACACAAGACCATAACGATTTAAAGAACTGCCGCCCAGTTTCCAATCTTCCACTGATATAAAAAATCTTAGAAAAGTTTGTTTTATGCCAGCTTGTATCTCATCTGAATTCAAACAGTCTTTTTAGCAATGTACATTCTGCATATCGCCCTTGCCACAGTACTGAAACTACTCTTCTAAAAGTAGTTAATGACATTCTCTTTGATTTGGATAGCGGAAAGATTACAGTCCTCACCCTCCTTGATTTGTCTGCAGCATTTGACAAATTAGACCATGATATATTACTTCAGTCTCCAGCATGTATTTGGTATTCATGATACAGCCTTACTGTGGTTCAAGTCCTACTTGGTCAACAGGACACAAAGTGTGTCTACAAATGGAATACACTCCAGCCCAGTTGATCTATGTTGTGGTGTTCCAAAGGGGTCTGTTATTGGACCTGTTCTCTTCATTATATACACTCAGCCGCTCTCAAGGGCCATAGATCATCATCCAGTGTCTCACCAATTGTACGCTGATGACACCCAACTATAGAAATCTAGCCACCCAACTGAAGTTGATGCTACCATCCAAGGTGTAGAGATGTGCATTTCTGATGTGAAATCATGGATGACATGTAACAAGCTGCAGATGAATGATTATAAAACTGATGCCCTTCTGATTACAACACAAAGACTTTCTCATTCGCATCCTTTACCTCAAACAATAAATATCAGCAACACCAACATTCACACAATCAGTACGAAACCTAGGTGTTACTCTGGACAGTACTCTCACATTGCACCAACATGTCATGAACATATGCAAGGCTACATATCTTGAGCTGAGACGCGTCAGCTCAATTCGCAAAGATCCTTCAGTTGATGCCACTAAAACACTTGTGTTTTCATTAGTACTTTCAAGACTGGACTATTGTAATTCAATTCTGTGTGGTTCATCTCAATATCTACTCCAAAAACTTGAAAAAGTTCAAAACACAGCTGCTCGGATCACACCTAAAGTACCACGATCAGAGCACACCTCCCCGCTGCTCTGTACCTTACACTGGCTATCCATTCGATCCAGAATCAAACACAACATTTGTTATATGTGCTACGTTTCACTGACGGACTTTAGTCGAACATACTTATCCGATCTCACTCATGTGTAGACACCAGCAAGATACTTACGCTCCTCTTCTGACAATCGTATACTCATTATTCCCACTATGAAAACAAAGTCATATGGACAGCCTTCTTTTACATACCAGGGCCCTGTAACGTGGAATGAATTGCCCACTGAACTTAGACGCAAAGACACAGTCATCACATTCAAGAGTGTTCTCAAAACCCACTTATTTTGACTGCAAGAACAATGTAAAGAACTAATAATGTTTCCTACCTTAAATATTATCAGCATGTCTTTTTTCTGCTTTCTAATTTCATGGTGTTTGTGTTTTTAATCATCTCATTATATGTTTTTGTTTTATCTTATAGGTGTTGTCTAAAGTTATAAAGCGCTTAGAGCTTCTAAAGATTATGCGCTATACAAAGTCCTCAATATTCTTATTATTATTATTATTTTAAGTAGCCAAATGAATACGTAGTCAAGCAGTAATAAAACATGTGAGAGTTGTCAATTACCAGCAGTAGGTGTGATACAGGATGTAAGGTATACATAGACAGGAGTTGAATCGAACATACAGTAAGTACACCTAGACTACATGAATGGCCAGATAAAGGTAAACTGATTAATCATAAAAACTACTTGTCTGCCTTTTTTTAAAAAAGGAAAAAATGTATTTGTTCCAGATTAGTGGCTTGGAAACGTTTAGTTTTCAAACTTCGAAAATGAATATTCCAGATCACTGTGGGATTTGATGAACCCTGCATGTAATAATTAGGTATATCAATGTTTTCTTTTTGGCCTCAACTTGTTATACCTAATTTTAATGTTTTCATATTATAATTTCACAGATTCATGACCTCCACATTCATTTTCAAGAAACAATGTCAATCAAGAGCCATTGCAATTTAGGATGTCTGCTATATAGGCGTCTAAATTATTTTTTATATACATTCTTACATTTTCAAGAAGGATGAATTCAGAATGAAACCCCTGAGTTCACATGTCATGATTTCATCATACTTTTGTTCTGTACGTCATAAACCTGATTCAACATCAATGCTTGGGATGACTTAAACATAAAAGTGTTAATCAGGACAAAAATGTAGTCTATTAAGACGGCTGGTCTTGTGGGAACAGGTTTGTTACCTGCATTTATTCATTGATATTTCACCATTGTATTTGTGTTGGCATAAACGTTTAAACTGTTGTCATTCCATATCCGCATAAGACCTGATGTTTTTGACTTACAAGACTAATGCAGGCTAAATTGTAGATCTAATTTAACCAAGCTTCAGATGAAATATGACATACATGTACTCAACCACATGTGTAAAGAGGAATGTTCAATATTACCCTGATTCATCGGCCACCTGCTGCATCAAGCCTTGAACTTCATGTTGTGGGGTTCTTAATGTAGAGGCCTTACCCATGGTGTCGTGCATCACCTGTGACTGAACATTCAGGTTCTCAAACTGCTGCCCACACAGGTCCATTGACTGGGACATCTACAGAAGAATTGAAAAACAGAGCACTTGAAAATAAGCACCAGCAAATAATGAGCATTACTAAAGGACCAAAAATGTCAATCATTGCAGAAGCTATGTTCTGTAGAACCTTGAGTTATAACCATTGAATTGTTGAGTGAAAAGTGGTTTAATTACAGAGCACAAATTTGCTCATTCATATAAGGAATACGAATAAAACAGATGTTTGCTATTGCAGAGTGGTCTCATTATACAGGTGATTATGGATGGGATAGATCGTTACATAGCTATGAATGTGAACTGTTAAAGGATCAAAATATTGATAAAACAACAGAAGTAAAGTACATGTACTGGTGGACTTTACAGAGCTTGCTAGGAACATATTCTTGTCAAGGTTCTCAAAACGTAGATTCTGGAATTTACTTTTGCATTTTTCTACCCGTTGGGGCGTTTTAAAGAAAATTAGATGGGTAGTAAACAACAACAACTTTGTAATGCCCTCTCTGTACAATAGATGACAAATAAAAGGGGAAAAGACATTTTATCAACTGTTACAGAACATGTTGTAGACAACTAATTAAATAGATTGCAAATGTATTTCGTCCATGGATAATGGAAAGTGAACATTATTTTGTGATCCACTAGTTTGTAAAGATTTGGACAGACACTGCTGTTACTTATGAAATCACTTCTAAACAAATGTTGCATTGTGAAATAGTTATCCCAATTCAGTGCTCAAAGAAATGATTTAATAGATAGGTCCTGGGCTGGTGACTGAAATAAACTCACCAGCCCTGACTGAAATTCTACAAGTCCGGACTCAAATTTCCACATGCCCAAAAATTTCCCCTTTTTTCAAATTGTCAGACGAGGTTGCAGTAGCTACAATTCGAAAATAAATTCAGTAGGGTTTAAAAGGAGTTGAAGCTAACGCATGTGTCGTTAGTGTTCATCGTTACGCTGGCGTGCTTCACAGAGTAAAACTGTCAACCAAGAGTTCGGAAATTTAACGTTGTTGGGCTTTAGTTTGCTGATAGGTAATAGCTTCCTATATCGGCTTTAAAAATGAATTAAATTTGAACACCATTGCGATAACCAAAATGATCATGCTTTGCATTCCATATATGCAGTAAAATCCGACTTCAAAGAAATTCTGCCGATGTTCACATCCTTGTCAAAAATATTATACGTATGGCTTACAAATTCTCATTAAAGGCAGAAATATAGAACTTTTGTTCTTTTACATGCATCTAGCATCTCTGCGTTACCCATAATGGGTTGATACACTTCTGACTTCTATCTATGCAAATTAGCACAATGGGCTCACCCATTGCAGCTTTCAAACAAATCTCATTAGGTATTGTCAATCAAATCAAATGTCACAAATCAACACGATATGTAGTGTTATCCCATTCCACTATCATCACTGTTAGTCACTAATTCGATACACAGAAAATTAACAACTTTTGTTCAAACTTCACTTATAAGTAAATAGTTAAAGACATGTACCACATAAAATGTTAAATTTTAGTGACTTGGTTCTAGTGAAAGCCTTTAACAAGATCGCATGAATTATGTTCACCAATAACTAGAAAGGAGAAAAACCTAAACCAAGCAGGCCCCTCAACAAACACATGATTATCAATTTGTGTTCAATGAGAAGAAATAAAAGTCCTTGCATCAACAATTAGTCACACATTACAGCACCATACTGACAGTCTGCTTATCTCTCTGACGGCTTGGGGCTTAATCGTTACATCAACTAGAGATGACGAAACTGGTCTCTGTGTTCCCTTGCTTGTTAACCTGCAGCAGCAATCCAGTACTATGTTTCAAAATTTTGATAATCTTGAAAATAGCAACCCTAAATGTAATTTGTCTACCTTAATAAACTATGGAGGCTGAATTATATATAGATATCATTTCACCACCAGAATCCATCAAAGAGATCATCCAGCTCTTCCTCTGGTGTTGTATTGTTGCTGTAAATCACTGATTAAAGTTGCAGGGATATGGTACCATAATTGTATGAAAAGACTTTGAAGTTTAGACTGATAACGTTTAAGACTTACAGCCCAGTTACCAAGTAAGTCAGAACATGAATACCATCAGTTTCATTTTTGTCCAGTATAGGAGCAAATGTTACTCATAAAAGTCACCATATACCAGCGTAGCACAATATATGTGCGATGTATGACTTTATACGTTGATAAATATAGAATCCTTCAACTAAAAAAAAAACGAAATTTAGTATAATATTGAATAGAAAGCTCAGCTCATATAGAAGCATTATGAATAAGTGTACGCATTAAGAAGAAAGCTGAGCAGAACTGATGTACACAAAATTCCATCTTTCTTCCAAAATTGACTTTTGGAGTACGAGCACCAAACTTTCATGTGTGAATTAGACTATTCCGAAATGAATTAGACTAATCCCAAATGAATTAGACTAGTCCCAAAAGAATTATTCGAATCCCAAATGAATTAGAGTAATCCCAAATAAATTTCACTAATCCCGATTCCTTGAAGGATCAACACCAAATTTTAATGTGTGAATTAGACTAATCCGAAATGAATTACGCTAATCCCAAATGAGATTGACTAATATCAAATGAATTTGACTAATCCCATATGAAATAGACTAATCCCAAATGAATTCGACTACTCCCAAATGTAACTCTTTAATTATGCCTACTTAACTTTCAACCGGGTCTAACAACTTGGAAGATATCTTTTTAAGGGACAGAAGTGCAATAAACATTTTAAAAATTTGATGTTTCACATCCTTAAATAGATTTTCATGGCGTCAAGGTAAAGGAGTTGAAATGTCCAAGTTATATGCATTTTATATATCCTTGATGCCTTTCTTTTCTAAACTCGAAAAGGGGCTACAAGCTGCCGGGTGCAGGCTAAACAATAGCTTAGTTCAACATCTTTTAATTGTCAGTGGTATCAGGTACATATATATGTTACTTCCAAGAAATTTGAAAAGAAAGTTCGTCTGTAGCACTTATTCAGTTCGAAACTTGAGTTTACGGCTCCTTAGTCAAACATACTAGGGTAATAGTATAATCAGACATTCTTAATTACAGATGACTATCTACGGTTCAGCACCCCACCCCCTGGTTTCCAGGAATGTAAGATGCTGTAACACATATTGATAAAGGATGCTGTCCATTCTTCTCGGTTTCACTCAGACGATTTTCGAAACTTGGAATTTTGACTCCTCATCCTCTAACGCAGGATATTAGACTGAATAAAGAACAATCTATAGCAATAAATGTATACACCTTACGGTATGACTCTTCCTCAAGTGACTGTTGTTGTTTTACGCTTTTCACGATATTGAATTATGTGGGGTTTGTTTTTGTTTTCATTAGGAAGAAGTGATGATGGCTTCTAAGTGGAAAATCTTTAGTTTTAAATTTCTTGCGAGAGAAAAAGCTTGGCGCTGAGGATGCCTAAAAAGAAATGTGCTTTCTTAGTTAAACAAGAAAAGGGGACCAGGTACTGTCTTGTAAGAAGAGACGGTGTTTAGTGCTAGGACGCACAATTTCTGAAAGAGAACTGCATTAAGGTACACAATTTTAATTGGCCACAAATTTTTTAACTTTTTGATTGTTTGCTTTTTACAAATGTGGTAATATGAGTGGGATTCATAGTATGTAGCGTTTATTCAATTTCATGGAAATCTGTTCATGCTAGAGTTGTTATGATCTTTATATCTTTAATTTTAAAGTTACTAGTTCATTGACAGAATTGACGATTGCATACTATCCAAGTTTTCATATGTGTAGGATTTCATAGGGTTATATAAAATAATTTTCTTTGTCTGTTAGGACGATTTTGATCATCGTAAGTTAACGATAATCGCATATTTATATCTGATTTTGTAATGTTTAAATAATCTTATATGTTAGGGATTGCTGTGAGCTAGAAAGGTTTGAATTTTGTGCAATAGTAATCGAGCATTTGGTAGCGCAGGTAAAGAGATACATGGCAACGTTAGGTATACCGATAATGTGCTAATTTTGGACTGTTGCTGTGAAGCGAGGTTGATCTTCTATCGGATTAGTTCAGAATTTATGTCGTGTGGATAGCTATTATGCTTCTGAGTAACATCAGTGAGGGAATTTTATGTACATGTAGAAAGTGGTACGTACAGAGATCATGGGGTAATATTGTCCTTTAAGGAATATCTTTCTGTAGATAGACGGGACCGTCCGAAGAAGGAAGTCTGAAAAAGGGGTGACGAGTTCAGAATAAAGGACTAGACGTTCAGGAAGGGGTCAAGCGTAGAAAATAGGATTGTTCAACGAAACAGGAAGACGTTGATACGGTCAAGGAAGAAAGGTGATACAACCAGTCATGGACATTGCGCTCTTTTCACCACTCTTTATTACGATGAAATAAATTCAAATTAGACACTGCTATTGCATTCTATTAACATAAATTAAATTGAATAGGAATTGCCGCTATTAATTTGTTTTGATTAAATTTATTATTTTTCTTGTCTAAGGGGGCTCGTATGGTATTATTTCTTCCCAATTTTCTTGCTCATTACTCCGTTGAAATTCTATGTTCCACTCCCACAGCGCTGTAATATCGAGGGAGACCATCCTCTTGATAACGCCAACCAAATCCAATTAACCACCCCTCTAACTAACATGGCAACGTTAGAAATTGGGGTCTATTGTCCGGTTTATTTACAATCGTGTGAAGTAGGATATTGAATAGAAAGTAAAGTACCATAGAAGTGATAAATTTGGTTACTGTTTAAGAAAGCAATTACGAGAGTGAATCGAATAAATATTTATGCATTCTGTAGTTTGTGCATGTCATTGTTTGATATGTCTTTAATATATGTTATGACATTGTACGAAATTAAAATTCCGTACCTGAACCTCTTTCATAGCGTGGCCGTTGTCTGCATTCAAGTTATTCAGAAAGAAATATTGCCTTTAGATACTCATTGCGTGAAGAGATATTTAAGAAAGTCCCGAGTGAATAACTGCACATTGTTGGTGCGAGCAAGCTAACTTTGGGGAGATCATTTTATGAATATTTAATTGAGTTTTGGGAAAAAGCGGTAATTCGTAGAATCTTGCATGTCGCGTCATGCAGTAATGTAACATAAAGTGCATATTTTAGCATAGCTGCACTCATAAAAGTGACATTAGTCATGTTTCCTCCTGTCGCTTCTACTGGGATTTAGTTGTCTCTTTATTTTGTAGATATTTTAATTTTTATATAACTTAAATGACTGAGAGATGTCAACCTTTCATTAAGTAGACAAGATATTCGGGAAGAGTACATCAGTTATAGTAGAAAATCTGTTCCATCGAAGGTAAAACGACAAAAAGAGTATTAATAATAATACTTTATTTATGGAGGGTAGCATAATTTGAGATACAAACATTGAAATCACAGTGCGGCCTATGAAAAAAGTAAAGTTTTTCTTAAATCGTAATTTGAGATACAGACATTGAATTCACTATGTGGCCCATGAAAAAACCTCAAATTTAATATGCATGCAAGCTTATAGAGTTTTGCTGAAGTGTTTACTTGTCATTTATCGTAAAGATTTTGCAGTATGTAAAATTAATCAAGATGCAAATGCATCTAAGTACTCTGTATTCAATAATCTTACCTGTTCCTGTGAGGCTTGTGATGTAGTTGTTCCAACTGTAGAAGTCTGGGATGAGGGTTGATCCATGTTCAACTCCAACCTATATGTGAGAAAAAGATAAACAATGAAAAGATGGATTAATGAGTGAGGTTTATATAGCCAATACAGGTAAACAAAACAACATCCCCCTAGAAACATAGTTACTTAATATGGGTTCACTTGTGCATAAATCTGGAAAGAAGTGCATTCATTATGTTTAGGTATGAAGGGTCCTCACAATGTTTGGGTATGAAGGGTCCTCACGGTGCTTGGGTGTCTGGATATGAATGCTCCTCGAAGTGTTGATTATTAAAGATCCTCGCAATGTTTGATATGAAAGGTTCTCAAAGTGTTTGTGTATGACGGGCTTTCGCAATGTTTAAGGCAGTTTATTGCTTACTGTGTATACCTGCTTGAAATGCATGTCTAATGGCAATCACATAATGCACAGTCAGATCTGAGTATATGCAGTTTTTAGGACTAACTTATGGAACAAATACAGAACCTAATTCACTGAAACGTATGCAGTCAGATCTGGGTTGTTAGGGCTAACGTATGGAACAAATACAGACCCTGATTCACTGAAACGTATGCAATGGCAGTTTCCAATTGGACTGGATAAACGGGTGATTATGTATGGTAACAAAAGGATATGAAGAACAGTTTTGGCTATCTTCAAAATTATTTCAATATTATCCTTTGCTTTTATCCATATGTCTGGACAAAATGTTTTGTTTATATAACTTGGGCATGTCTTAAAGCTTAATAATCAGACATCATAACATGCAACATGCTGATTTTATGTTATTTAACAATTAGCTTAGATAATAAAAAATAACAAGACAAAAAGATGAGAGAAAAAACACCCCACTGGAAAATATAAATATATATGATTAATCACAAAATCTTCTTAAAATAGGGTAATTCATTCCGAAGAAATTCATTTAGATATTATGCTTTTTAATTTATCTTTACTTCAAAATCTTCATACAGATGTGTTCCTACTTGATTCTTTGGATTTGTATTTTTAACATAACTTTTGTAAAAGAGTGAAACTCCTTCTGCAAGCAAAATGCACTCTCTCAAGACTGATAATCCCTTATTTGAAGTAGGCACTTTGTATAAGAACCACACCAAGCAAAACATTCCATATAAATACAATATATTTTATTTATTGATAATGTGTAATATCAGAGGTCCTAAAATCCCTGTATGTGCCAGACATCAAAGATCCTAAAACCCCTGTATTTGCCAGACATCAGGGACCCTAAAATCCCTGTATGTGCCAGACATCGAAGATCCTAAAACCCCTGTATTTGCCAGACATCAGAGATCCTAAAATCACTGTATTTGCCAGACATCAGAGATCCTAAAATCACTGTATGTGCCATACATGTCCGATCTATCCAGCACATCAGTCATGGGAGTTCTCATTTATCATTATATCTAAATGTTTCTTTCCCAGACAATCAACAGAAGTGTTGCTGATTAAGATTGTTTGGCAATTATGTCTTGCCCAATTGTGCTGACACAATGCAACACAAACCCCATGATGTCAAGGTCAGGCACAATGTCTATCGCAATTCAGGCAAACATTTAATTATAAGGTTTCGATAACTTCAGCAGATATGCTTTCACATCTCTTTTACCCTGTTTTTGTAGCAATATATTCTGTGAACAATTTGGAAAAACATTAATTACCAAAAGAAGCTTAATGTTGAGGGTAAATGCTGTAGCTGATCAGGTAACCAGAATAATCTGCTGGACAAACAGATTTTCAGAGCGACAAGCATACATGTTCGAAATTATTCCATACCTAATAGTACGGTTTTCTGAAAGAAACATTAATTTATAAATAATTGGTTTCAGAGGAAGCCAATTCATCACTCAAGGACAATAAAATCAAAGCAGCAGCAGACTCTGAAGCAAACTTTTGATATATATTAGGGTTTGTCAAAATTGTTTTCATCAACTTGTCCAGGACAATCTTTTTAGAACATTTACTTTTCCTCACTTACTTTTCACTTACAAAGCCTTGTTCAGATATATGCACTATAATCCGTTGCAAGAACAAGCAAAATAGAAAATAGCTTACGACATAATCACTTCTTTGTCAATTTAACTTTTAAAATCACTGATTGGTCTTATACATTTGGCAACAGAGGTATGTTTGTTTCAGCCGCTGGATATGAAAAAATGTCCAAGTACATGTCTTCCACCTGGACCAGCACTAAGCCAACAGATGATGACCGTGTCTGATCTGAGCTCCTTAAGCTCTGGTCCATTTGTCTGGTTTAAAATACACGAATCTCTCACTTCCACTAAAAAAATATAATGACTGAATTTCCATCTTCTATCTCTGAGGGATATTGTTTGCAATAAGTGCAAAACATATTTCCTTCCAAGTCGTATAAAATCAAGCCTGGGGTAACAGTCACTCCTATGCAGCTGAAAATGCATATCTCTTAGTAGTGTCGTATTTGATACTGTTAGGTGCAAAATATTCTGGATTTCGTTTCTTTATTCTTTCACTTTCATATAAATTAACCTTCGCAGAATCTTCCTCATTATCTTCCTTGCGAAATAAATTAAGCAAACTCCATTTCATCAACAAAGCTTGCTTAATAACGACTTCCAAAGTGGTCATAATATATCTTTGTCTTTTAAATATGAAAAGAGATAGTACATTAATTAGTACGATTGTTACACTTCAAGCACAATATTGCACACTTAAGTTAATTCACTTGATAATCAATTAAAATTAAACAATCACTACGATAATTTAGTCAATTCATAAAGGAAACTGACACTCAGCAAAGTACCTTTCATTAATTTAATTTAACTGACTCAGTGAATTAAAATCAGAGTGAAACGTTCATTATTTGAGTAAACACATTACAACATAACTGCTGATAACACTGCTAATTTAATCATAATGGCTTTGTTTTGATCGATGTGTTTTGAAAAAATAAGATGGCAGCTATCGCTTAACCGGCTTGATGCAGCTGTTCCGTTTTTTGTGCCTTTTTCATGATATTTGTGCTTGTTGCCTCTCTTCGTCTACGTTTTTGTGTTCATTATGTATTGGCTGTTCAGTTCGTATGTGTTTCTTCCTCTCCTTGTTTTGGAAACGAGAACAATTAGACTTTTTCTCAGCTGTTTTGCTCCACTTCTACAACTTCCATTTGAACAAACCGCCATCACGTGATACTCGCCAGTCAACCCGTTTATGCTATGACGGACCCTCATTAATTGCTTTAAATGACCACACTACATTGTGCTCTAGACTAAACCAACTAGGACTACATTCATCATTAGCTAAATGTAAAAAGTGATAAAAGAAACGTTGTTTCAAAGATGGCCGGCGTAGAACAGGAAGAAGAATTCCAGTTATCTCCCTTATACCCTATCCGGCTCGACAATTTAAAAATTCGACCGTTAATTTAGATAGCCTTATTCAAATCCGTATTAATTCGTCAACCTTCGTGTCAGCTATCCAAGAGATACCTCTGCATATTGCATTATTCAATGCCCATTCAGTAGGATCACCGGACAAGCGCACAGAAAAAGTTAATTTTATCAACGACCATATTATTGACGTCTTTTCCTTGACAGAAACATGGCTAAAAACATCATGCGATGAGCCCAAATGTGCGGATCTAACACCCACTGGTTACTCCATCAAGTCGTTCCCCCGTATCTCTCGGAGGTGGAATTGCTGTCATCACAAAGAACTGCATGTTCAAACGTCTTAACCACACCACAATATTCAATTTCGACTACACATCATTTGACCTAGTCCAAACCACACTCACACTGGAGCAAAGTTCAATCCATTTTTTTTCTGCCTCTACCGCCCTCCTCCTAGTAGACAAAACAAGCTGACTAAATCTCTCTTTTTGGGGCAGTTTCCGAATCTCTGGAGTATGGAAATTCGATAGGTGGCAACCTGATTATTCTTGGAGATTTCAACATTCACTTTGACTGTACCGAAAAACCAAACACATCAAAATCATAGATTGGATTAATGTTTTCAACCTCAAACACTGAGTTAACCAACCCAGCCATACACATGGTCACATTTTAGACTGGATTCTTCATAGACCTGATGATAACATTCTGCGGTCCACCCTGGTATCCCATGAACTTGCATTAGATCACCTCTGCATTATATGCCATCTTGACGTATAAGTCCCTAACCGTCCACATTTATCTGCTACTAAGAGAAACCTCTGTATGATAAATAGAACCAAACTAATGCATGACATGCAAGGAAACCTAACAATTTGCTTACCACCTAAAGCAGAACAACTCGATAACTGCCTGCGTTCATTGCTCGACAAACAATCCATAGCCACCAAGTGCAGAGTATCAGTTTCATCGTGTTCTCCGTGGTATAGCAGTGTTAGGGACCAGCTTCGCACCGCTAAAAGAGATCGCCGTAAAGCTGAAAGGCTTTGGCTTTCCACCAGACTCACTATTCATGAGCAAATCTATGAAGCCACTAAGAAGAATGTCACAAATATAGTCCATGCAGCCAAATCAGCCCACTACACTACTAAGATCATGGAAAACTCCAGCTGCAAAGAGCTCTTCAAGAATACTAAGAAGCTAATGTCAAGGAACAAATCTACACCACTTCCAACTATCTTCTCTCCAGTCGACTTTCCGACATGTTTGCAAATTTCTTCCGTGACAAAGTATAAACCATTAGAGATAAGCTTGACACCACAATTTCAATTGACTCATCGTCACCATACATTTGGGATACAGAATTTGAGCTGCAACCATTAGCAGCATTTGAACCTGTCTCTATGGATTTCGTACGTACAATCCTGATGAAGAGTGCACCAAAGTCATTTGAACTTGATCCAATTCCAACATCACTGCTGATTGAGTGCTTTAGATCCAGTATTGCCTTCACTAACTGATGTTATTAATACCTCTCTCTCATCAAGGGAATTCCCATCATTTTTGAAAACTGCCATTGTAAAGCCTCTGGTGAAGAAATCAACACAAGACCATAACGATTTAAAGAACTGCCGCCCAGTTTCCAATCTTCCACTGATATAAAAAATCTTAGAAAAGTTTGTTTTATGCCAGCTTGTATCTCATCTGAATTCAAACAGTCTTTTTAGCAATGTACATTCTGCATATCGCCCTTGCCACAGTACTGAAACTACTCTTCTAAAAGTAGTTAATGACATTCTCTTTGCTTTAGATAGCGGAAAGATTACAGTCCTCACCCTCCTTGATTTGTCTGCAGCATTTGACAAATTAGACCATGATATATTACTTCACAGTCTCCAGCATGTATTTGGTATTCATGATACAGCCTTACTGTGGTTCAAGTCCTACTTGGTCAACAGGACACAAAGTGTGTCTACAAATGGAATACAATCCAGCCCAGTTGATCTACGTTGTGGTGTTCCAAAGGGGTCTGTTATTGGACCTGTTCTCTTCATTATATACACTCAGCCGCTCTCAAGGGCCATAGATCATCATCCAGTGTCTCACCAATTGTACGCTGATGACACCCAACTATAGAAATCTAGCCACCCAACTGAAGTTGATGCTACCATCCAAGGTGTAGAGATGTGCATTTCTGATGTGAAATCATGGATGACATGTAACAAGCTGCAGATGAGTGATTATAAAACTGAGGCCCTTCTGATTACAACACAAAGACTTTCTCATTCGCATCCTTTACCTCAAACAATAAATATCAGCAACACCAACATTCACACAATCAGTACGAAACCTAGGTGTTACTCTGGACAGTACTCTCACATTGCACCAACATGTCATGAACATATGCAAGGCTACATATCTTGAGCTGAGACGCATCAGCTCAATTCGCAAAGATCCTTCAGTTGATGCCACTAAAACACTTGTGTTTTCATTAGTACTTTCAAGACTGGACTATTGTAACTCAATTCTGTGTGGTTCATCTCAATATCTACTCCAAAAACTTGAAAAAGTTCAAAACACAGCTGCTCGGATCACACCTAAAGTACCACGATCAGAGCACACCTCCCCGCTGCTCTGTACCTTACACTGGCTATCCATTCGATCCAGAATCAAACACAACATTTGTTATATGTGCTACGTTTCACTGACGGACTTTAGTCGAACATACTTATCCGACCTCACCCATGTGTAGACACCAGCAAGATACTTACGCTCCTCTTCTGACAATCGTATACTCATTATTCCCACTATGAAAACAAAGTCATATGGACAGCCTTCTTTTACATACCAGGGCCCAGCAACGTGGAATGAATTGCCCACTGAACTTAGACGCAAAGACACAGTGATCACATTCAAGAGTGTTCTCAAAACCCACTTATTTTGACTGCAAGAACAATGTAAAGAACTAATAATGTTCCCTACCTTAAATATTATCAGCATGTTTCTTTTTCTGCTTTCTAATTTCATGGTGTTTTTGTTTTTAATCATCTCATTATATGTTTTTGTTTTATCTTATAGGTGTTGTCTAAAGTTATAAAGCGCTTAGAGCTTCTAAAGATTATGCGCTATACAAAGTCCTCATTATTCTTCTTATTATTATTATTTTAAGTAGCCAAATGAATACGTAGTCAAGCAGTAATAAAACATGTGAGAGTTGTCAATTACCAGCAGTAGGTGTGATACAGGATGTAAGGTATACATAGACAGGAGTTGAATCGAACATACAGTAAGTACACCTAGACTACATGAATGGCCAGATAAAGGTAAACTGATTAATCATAAAAACTATTTGTCTGCCTTTTTTAAAAAAGGATAAAATGTATGTGTTCCAGATTAGTGGCTTGGAAACGTTTAGTTTTCAAACTTCGAAAATGAATATTCCAGAACACTATGGGATTTGATGTATCCTGCATGTAATAATTAGGTATATCAGTGTTTTCTTTTTTACCTGAACTTGTTATACCTAATTTTAATGTTTTCATATTATAATTTCACAGATTCATGACCTCCACATTCATTTTCAAGAAACAATGTCAATCAAGAGCCACTGCAATTTAGGATGTCTGCTATATAGGCGTCTAAATTATTTTTTATATACATTCTTACGTTTTCAAGAAGGATGAATTCAGAATGAAACCCCTGAGTTCACATGTCATGATTTCATCATACTTTAGTTCTGTTCGTCATAAACCTGATTCAACATCATGACTTAAACATAAAAGTGTTAATCAGGACAAAAATGTAGTCTATTAAGACGGCTGGTCTTGTGGGAACAGGTTTGTTACCTGCATTTATTCATTGATATTTCACCATTGTATTTGTGTTGGCATAAACGTTTAAACTGTTGTCATTCCATATCCGCATAAGACCTGATGTTTTTGACTTACAAGACTAATGCAGGCTAAATTGTAGATCTAATTTAACCAAGCTTCAGATGAAATATGACATACATGTACTCAACCAGATGTGTAAAGAGGAATGTTCAATATTACCCTGATTCATCGGCCACCTGCTGCATCAAGCCTTGAACTTCATGCTGTGGGGTGGTTAATGTAGAGGCCTTTCCCATGGTGTCGTGCATCACCTGTGACTGAACATTCAGGTTCTCAAACTGCTGCCCACACAGGTCCATTGACTGGGACATCTACAGAAGAATTGAAAAACAGATCACTTGAAAATAAGCAGCAGCAAAAAATGAGCATTACTAAAGGACCAAAAATGTCAATCATTACAGAAGCTATGTTCTGTAGAACCTTGAGTTATAACCATTGAATTGTTGAGTGAAAAGTGGTTTAATTACAGAGCACAAATTTGCTCATTCATATAAGGAATACGAATAAAACAGATGTTTGCTATTGCAGAGTGGTCTCATTATACAGGTGGTTATGGATGGGATAGATCGTTACATAGCTATGAATGTGAACTGTTAAAGGATCAAAATATTGATAAAACAACAAAAGTAAAGTGCATGTACTGGTGGACTTTACAGAGCTTGCTAGGAACATATTCTTGTCAAGGTTCTCAAAACGTAGATTCTGGAATTTACTTTTGCATTTTTCTACCCGTTGGGGCGTTTTAAAGAAAATTAGATGTGTAGTAAACAACAACAACTTTGTAATGCCCTCTCTGTACAATAGATGACAAATAAAAGGGGAAAAGACATTTTATCAACTGTTACAGAACACGTTGTAGACAACGAATTAAATAGATTGCAAATGCATTTCGTCCATGGATAATGGAAAGTGAACATTATTTTGTGATCCACTAGTTTGTAAAGATTTGGACAGACACTGCTGTTACTTATGAAATCACTTCTAAACAAAGGTTGCATTGTGAAATAGTTATCCCAATTCAGTGCTCAAAGAAATGATTTAATAGATAGGTCCTGGGCTGGTGACTGAAATAAACTCACCAGCCCTGACTGAAATTCTACAAGTCCGGACTTAAATTTCCACATGCCCAAAAATTTCCCCTTTTTTTCAAATTGTCAGACGAGGTTGCAGTAGCTACAATTCGAAAATAAATTCAATAGGGTTCAAAAGGAGTTGAAGCTAACGCATGTGTCGTTAGTGTTCATCGTTACGCTGGCGTGCTTCACAGAGTAAAACTGTCAACCAAGAGTTCTGAAATTTAACGTTGCTGGGCTTTAGGTTGCTGATAGGTAATAGCTTCCTATATTGGCTTCAAAAATGAATTAAATTTGAACACCATTGCGATAAACAAAATGATCATGCTTTGCATTCCATATATGCAGTAAAATCCGACTTCAAAGAAATGCTGCCGATGTTCACATCCTTGTCAAAAATATTATACGTATGGCTTACAAATTCTCATTAAAGGCAGAAATAAAACTTTTGTTCTTTTACATGCATCTAGCATCTCTGCGTTACCCATAATGGGTTGATACACTTCTGACTTCTATCTATGCAAATTAGCACAATGGGCTCACCCATTGCAGCTTTCAAACAAATCTCATTAGGTATTGTCAGTCAAATCAAATGTCACAAATCAACACGATATGTAGTGTTATCCCATTCCACTATCATCACTGTCAGTAACTAACTCGATACACAGAAAATTAACAACTTTTGTTCAAACTTCACTTATAAGTAAATAGTTAAAGACACGTACCACATAAAATGTTAAATTTTAGTGACTTGGTTCTAGTGAAAGCCTTGAACAAGATCGCATGAATTATATTATTTCTTCCCAATTTTCTTGCTCATTACTCCGTTGAAATTCTATGTTCCACTCCCACAGCGCTGTAATATCGAGGGAGACCATCCTCTTGATAACGCCAACCAAATCCAATTAACCAACCCTCTAACTAACATGGCAACGTTAGAAATTGGGGTCTATTGTCCGGTTTATTTACAATCGTGTGAAGTAGGATATTGAATAGAAAGTAAAGTACCATAGAAGTGATAAATTTGGTTACTGTTTAAGAAAGCAATTACGAGAGTGAATCGAATAAATATTTATGCATTCTGTAGTTTGTGCATGTCATTGTTTGATATGTCTTTAATATATGTTATGACATTGTACGAAATTAAAATTCCGTACCTGAACCTCTTTCATAGCGTGGCCGTTGTCTGCATTCAAGTAATTCAGAAAGAAATATTGCCTTTAGATACTCATTGCGTTTAGAGATATTTAAGAAAGTCCCGAGTGAATAACTGCACATTGTTGGTGCGAGCAAGCTAATTTTGGGGAGATCATTTTATGAATATTTAATTGAGTTTTGGGAAAAAGCGGTAATTCGTAGAATCTTGCATGTCGCGTCATGCAGTGATGTAACATAAAGTGCATATTTTAGCATAGCTGCACTCATAAAAGTGACATTAGTCATGTTTCCTCCTGTCGCTTCTACTGGGATTTAGTTGTCTCTTTATTTTGTAGATAATTTAATTTTTATATAACTTAAATGACTGAGAGATGTCAACCTTTCATTAAGTAGACAAGATATTCGGGAAGAGTACATCAGTTATAGTAGAAAACCTGTTCCATCGAAGGTAAAACGACAAAAAGAGTATTAATAATAATACTTTATTTATGGAGGGTAGCATAATTTGAGATACAAACATTGAAATCACAGTGCGGCCTATGAAAAAAGTAAAGTTTTTCTTAAATCGTAATTTGAGATACAAACATTGAATTCACAATGTGGCCCATAAAAAAAACTCAAATTTAATATGCATGCAAGCTTATAGAGTTTTGCTGAAGTGTTTACTTGTCATTTATCGTAAAGATTTTGCAGTATGTAAAATTAATCAAGATGCAAATGCATCTAAGTACTCTGTATTCAATAATCTTACCTGTTCCTGTGAGGCTTGTGATGTAGTTGTTCCAACTGTAGAAGTCTGGGATGAGGGTTGATCCATGTTCAACTCCAACCTATATGTGAGAAAAAGATAAACAATGAAAAGATGGATTAATGAGTGAGGTTTATATAGCCAGTACAGGTAAACAAAACAACATCCCCCTAGAAACATAGCTACTTAATATGGGTTCACTTGTGCATAAATCTGGAAAGAAGAGCATTCATTATGTTTAGGTATGACGGGTCCTCACAATGTTTGGGTATGAAGGGTCCTCACGGTGCTTGGGTGTCTGGATATGAATGCTCCTCGAAGTGTTGATTATTAAAGATCCTCGCAATGTTTGATATGAAAGGTTCTCAAAGTGTTTGTGTATGACGGGCTTTCGCAATGTTTAAGGCAGTTTATTGCTTACTGTGTATACCTGCTTGAAATGCATGTCTAAGGGCAATAACATAATGCACAGTCAGATCTGAGTATATGCAGTTGTTAGGACTAACTTATGGAACAAATACAGAACCTAATTAGCTGAAACGTATGCAGTCAGATCTGGGTTGTTAGGACTAACTTATGGAACAAATACAGACCCTGATTCACTGAAACGTATGCAATGGCAGTTTCCAATTGGACTGGATAAACGGGTGATTATCCTTTGCTTTTATCCATGGGTCTGGACAAAATGTTTTGTTTATATAACTTGGGCATGTCTTAAAGCTTAATAATCAGACATCATATCATGCAACATGCTGATTTTATGTTAATTAACAATTAGCTTAGATAATAAAAAATAACAAGACAAAAAGATGAGAGAAAAAACACCCCGCTGGAAAATATAAATATATATGATTAATCACAAAATCTTCTTAAAATAGTGTAATTCATTCCGAAGAAATTCATTTAGATATTATGCTTTTTAATTTATCTTTACTTCAAAATCTTCATACAGATGTGTTCCTACTTGATTCTTTGGATTTGTATTTTTAACATAACTTTTGTAAAAGAGTGAAACTCCTTCTGCAAACAAAATGCACTCTCTCAAGACTGATAATCCCTTATTTGAAGTAGGCACTTTGTATAAGAACCACACCAAGCAAAACATTCCATATAAATACAATATATTTTATTTATTGATAATGTGTAATATCAGAGGTCCTAAAATCCCTGTATGTGCCAGACATCAAAGATCCTAAAACCCCTGTATTTGCCAGACATCAGGGACCCTAAAATCCCTGTATGTGCCAGACATCGAAGATCCTAAAACCCCTGTATTTGCCAGACATCAGAGATCCTAAAATCACTGTATTTGCCAGACATCAGAGATCCTAAAATCACTGTATGTGCCATACATGTCCGATCTATCCAGCACATCAGTCATGGGAGTTCTCATTTTTCATTATATCTAAATGTTTCTTTCCCAGACAATCAACAGAAGTGTTGCTGATTAAGATTGTTTGGCAATTATGTCTTGCCCAATTGTGCTGACACAATGCAACACAAACCCCATGATGTCAAGGTCAGGCACAATGTCTATCGCAATTCAGGCAAACATTTAATTATAAGGTTTCGATAACTTCAGCAGATATGCTTTCACATCTCTTTTACCCTGTTTTTGTAGCAATATATTCTGTGAACAATTTGGAAAAACATTAATTACCAAAAGAAGCTTAATGTTGAGGGTAAATGCTGTAGCTGATCAGGTAACCAGAATAATCTGCTGGACAAACAGATTTTCAGAGCGACAAGCATACATGTTCGAAATTATTCCATACCTAATAGTACGGTTTTCTGAAAGAAACATTAATTTATAAATAATTGGTTTCAGAGGAAGCCAATTCATCACTCAAGGACAATAAAATCAAAGCAGCAGCAGACTCTGAAGCAAACTTTTGATATATATTAGGGTTTGTCAAAATTGTTTTCATCAACTTGTCCAGGACAATCTTTTTAGAACATTTACTTTTCCTCACTTACTTTTCACTTACAAAGCCTTGTTCAGATATATGCACTATAATCCGTTGCAAGAACAAGCAAAATAGAAAATAGCTTACGACATAATCACTTCTTTGTCAATTTAACTTTTAAAATCACTGATTGGTCTTATACATTTGGCAACAGAGGTATGTTTGTTTCAGCCGCTGGATATGAAAAAATGTCCACGTACATGTCTTCCACATGGACCAGCACTAAGCCAACAGATGATGACCGTGTCTGATCTGAGCTCCTTAAGCTCTGGTCCATTTGTCTGGTTTAAAATACACGAATCTCTCACTTCCACTAAAAAAATATAATGACTGAATTTCCATCTTCTATCTCTGAGGGATATTGTTTGCAATAAGTGCAAAACATATTTCCTTCCAAGTCGTATAAAATCAAGCCTGGGGTAACAGTCACTCCTATGCAGCTGAAAATGCATATCTCTTAGTAGTGTCGTATTTGATACTGTTAGGTGCAAAATATTCTGGATTTCGTTTCTTTATTCTTTCACTTTCATATAAATTAACCTTCGCAGAATCTTCCTCATTATCTTCCTTGCGAAATAAATTAAGCAAACTCCATTTCATCAACAAAGCTTGCTTAATAACGACTTCCAAAGTGGTCATAATATATCTTTGTCTTTTAAATATGAAAAGAGATAGTACATTAATTAGTACGATTGTTACACTTCAAGCACAATATTGCACACTTAAGTTAATTCACTTGATAATCAATTAAAATTAAACAATCACTACGATAATTTAGTCAATTCATAAAGGAAACTGACACTCAGCAAAGTACCTTTCATTAATTTAATTTAACTGACTCAGTGAATTAAAATCAGAGTGAAACGTTCATTATTTGAGTAAACACATTACAACATAACTGCTTATAACACTGCTAATTTAATCATAATGGCTTTGTTTTGATCGATGTGTTTTGAAAAAATAAGATGGCAGCTATCGCTTAACCGGCTTGATGCAGCTGTTCCGTTTTTTGTGCCTTTTTCATGATATTTGTGCTTGTTGCCTCTCTTCGTCTACGTTTTTGTGTTCGTTATGTATTGGCTGTTCAGTTCGTATGTGTTTCTTCCTCTCCTTGTTTTGGAAACGAGAACAATTAGACTTTTTCTCAGCTGTTTTGCTCCACTTCTACAACTTCCATTTGAACAAACCGCCATCACGTGATACTCGCCAGTGAACCCGTTTATGCTATGACGGACCCTCATTAATTGCTTTAAATGACCACACTACATTGTGCTCTAGACTAAACCAACTAGGACTACATTCATCATTAGCTAAATGTAAAAAGTGATAAAAGAAACGTTGTTTCAAAGATGGCCGGCGTAGAACAGGAAGAAGAATTCCAGTTATCTCCCTTATGCCCTATCCGGCTCGACAATTTAAAAATTCGACCGTTAATTTAGATAGCCTTATTCAAATCCGTATTAATTCGTCAACCTTTGTGTCAGCTATCCAAGAGATACCTCTGCATATTGCATTATTCAATGCCCATTCAGTAGGATCACCGGACAAGCGCACAGAAAAAGTTAATTTTATCAACGACCATATTATTGACGTCTTTTCCTTGACAGAAACATGGCTAAAAACATCATGCGATGAGCCCAAATGTGCGGATCTAACACCCACTGGTTACTCCATCAAGTCGTTTCCCCGTATCTCTCGGAGGTGGAATTGCTGTCATCACAAAGAACTGCATGTTCAAACGTCTTAACCACACCACAATATTCAATTTCGACTACACATCATTTGACCTAGTCCAAACCACACTCACACTGGAGCAAAGTTCAATCCATTTTTTTTCTGCCTCTACCGCCCTCCTCCTAGTAGACAAAACAAGCTGACTAAATCTCTCTTTTTGGGGCAGTTTCCGAATCTCTGGAGTATGGAAATTCGATAGGTGGCAACCTGATTATTCTTGGAGATTTCAACATTCACTTTGACTGTACCGAAAAACCAAACACATCAAAATCATAGATTGGATTAATGTTTTCAACCTCAAACACTGAGTTAACCAACCCAGCCATACACATGGTCACATTTTAGACTGGATTCTTCATAGACCTGATGATAACATTCTGCGGTCCACCCTGGTATCCCATGAACTTGCATTAGATCACCTCTGCATTATATGCCATCTTGACGTATAAGTCCCTAACCGTCCACATTTATCTGCTACTAAGAGAAACCTCTGTATGATAAATAGAACCAAACTAATGCATGACATGCAAGGAAACCTAACAATTTGCTTACCACCTAAAGCAGAACAACTCGATAACTGCCTGCGTTCATTGCTCGACAAACAATCCATAGCCACCAAGTGCAGAGTATCAGTTTCATCGTGTTCTCCGTGGTATAGCAGTGTTAGGGACCAGCTTCGCACCGCTAAAAGAGATCGCCGTAAAGCTGAAAGGCTTTGGCTTTCCACCAGACTCACTATTCATGAGCAAATCTATGAAGCCACTAAGAAGAATGTCACAAATATAGTCCATGCAGCCAAATCAGCCCACTACACTACTAAGATCATGGAAACCTCCAGCTGCAAAGAGCTCTTCAAGAATACTAAGAAGCTAATGTCAAGGAACAAATCTACACCACTTCCAACTATCTTCTCTCCAGTCGACTTTCCGACATGTTTGCAAATTTCTTCCGTGACAAAGTATAAACCATTAGAGATAAGCTTGACACCAAAATTTCAATTGACTCATCGTCACCATACATTTGGGATACAGAATTTGAGCTGCAACCATTAGCAGCATTTGAACCTGTCTCTATGGATTTCGTACGTACAATCCTGATGAAGAGTGCACCAAAGTCATTTGAACTTGATCCAATTCCAACATCACTGCTGATTGAGTGCTTAAGATCCAGTATTGCCTTCACTAACTGATGTTATTAATACCTCTCTCTCATCAAGGGAATTCCCATCATTTTTGAAAATTGCCATTGTAAAGCCTCTGGTGAAGAAATCAACACAAGACCATAACGATTTAAAGAACTGCCGCCCAGTTTCCAATCTTCCACTGATATAAAAAATCTTAGAAAAGTTTGTTTTATGCCAGCTTGTATCTCATCTGAATTCAAACAGTCTTTTTAGCAATGTACATTCTGCATATCGCCCTTGCCACAGTACTGAAACTACTCTTCTAAAAGTAGTTAATGACATTCTCTTTGCTTTAGATAGCGGAAAGATTACAGTCCTCACCCTCCTTGATTTGTCTGCAGCATTTGACAAATTAGACCATGATATATTACTTCACAGTCTCCAGCATGTATTTGGTATTCATGATACAGCCTTACTGTGGTTCAAGTCCTACTTGGTCAACAGGACACAAAGTGTGTCTACAAATGGAATACAATCCAGCCCAGTTGATCTATGTTGTGGTGTTCCAAAGGGGTCTGTTATTGGACCTGTTCTCTTCATTATATACACTCAGCCGCTCTCAAGGGCCATAGATCATCATCCAGTGTCTCACCAATTGTACGCTGATGACACCCAACTATAGAAATCTAGCCACCCAACTGAAGTTGATGCTACCATCCAAGGTGTAGAGATGTGCATTTCTGATGTGAAATCATGGATGACATGTAACAAGCTGCAGATGAATGATTATAAAACTGAGGCCCTTCTGATTACAACACAAAGACTTTCTCATTCGCATCCTTTACCTCAAACAATAAATATCAGCAACACCAACATTCACACAATCAGTACGAAACCTAGGTGTTACTCTGGACAGTACTCTCACATTGCACCAACATGTCATGAACATATGCAAGGCTACATATCTTGAGCTGAGACGCATCAGCTCAATTCGCAAAGATCCTTCAGTTGATGCCACTAAAACACTTGTGTTTTCATTAGTACTTTCAAGACTGGACTATTGTAACTCAATTCTGTGTGGTTCATCTCAATATCTACTCCAAAAACTTGAAAAAGTTCAAAACACAGCTGCTCGGATCACACCTAAAGCACCACGATCAGAGCACACCTCCCCGCTGCTCTGTACCTTACACTGGCTATCCATTCGATCCAGAATCAAACACAACATTTGTTATATGTGCTACGTTTCACTGACGGACTTTAGTCGAACATACTTATCCGACCTCACCCATGTGTAGACACCAGCAAGATACTTACGCTCCTCTTCTGACAATCGTATACTCATTATTCCCACTATGAAAACAAAGTCATATGGACAGCCTTCTTTTACATACCAGGGCCCAGCAACTTGGAATGAATTGCCCACTGAACTTAGACGCAAAGACACAGTGATCACATTCAAGAGTGTTCTCAAAACCCACTTATTTTGACTGCAAGAACAATGTAAAGAACTAATAATGTTTCCTACCTTAAATATTATCAGCATGTCTTTTTTCTGCTTTCTATGTTCATGGTGTTTTTGTTTTTAATCACCTCATTATATGTTTTTGTTTTATCTTATAGGTGTTGTCTAAAGTTATAAAGCGCTTAGAGCTTCTAAAGATTATGCGCTATACAAAGTCCTCAATATTCTTATTATTATTATTATTTTAAGTAGCCAAATGAATACGTAGTCAAGCAGTAATAAAACATGTGAGAGTTGTCAATTACCAGCAGTAGGTGTGATACAGGATGTAAGGTATACATAGACAGGAGTTGAATCGAACATACAGTAAGTACACCTAGACTACATGAATGGCCAGATAAAGGTAAACTGATTAATCATAAAAACTACTTGTCTGCCTTTTTTAAAAAAAGGAAAAAATGTATTTGTTCCAGATTAGTGGCTTGGAAACGTTTAGTTTTCAAACTTCGAAAATGAATATTCTAGAACACTGTGGGATTTGATGTATCCTGCATGTAATAATTAGGTATATCAATGTTTTCTTTTTTGCCTCAACTTGTTATACCTAATTTTAATGTTTTCATATTATAATTTCACAGATTCGTGACCTCCACATTCATTTTCAAGAAACAATGTCAATCAAGAGCCATTGCAATTTAGGATGTCTGCTATATAGGCGTCTAAATTATTTTTTATATACATTCTTACATTTTCAAGAAGGATGAATTCAGAATGAAACCCCTGAGTTCACATGTCATGATTTCATCATACTTTAGTTCTGTACGTCATAAACCTGATTCAACATCAATGCTTGGGATGACTTAAACATAAAAGTGTTAATCAGGACAAAAATGTAGTCTATTAAGACGGCTGGTCTTGTGGGAACAGGTTTGTTACCTGCATTTATTCATTGATATTTCACCATTGTATTTGTGTTGGCATAAACGTTTAAACTGTTGTCATTCCATATCCGCATAAGACCTGATGTTTTTGACTTACAAGACTAATGCAGGCTAAATTGTAGATCTAATTTAACCAAGCTTCAGATGAATATGACATACATATACTCAACCAGATGTGTAAAGAGGAATGTTCAATATTACCCTGATTCATCGGCCACCTGCTGCATCAGGCCTTGAACTTCATGCTGTGGGGTCGTTAATGTAGAAGCCTTTCCCATGGTGTCGTGCATCACCTGTGACTGAACATTCAGGTTCTCAAACTGCTGCCCACACAGGTCCATTGACTGGGACATCTACAGAAGAATTGAAAAACAGATCACTTGAAAATAAGCACTCAGCAAATAATGAGCATTACTAAAGGACCAAAAATGTCAATCATTACAGAAGCTATGTTCTGTAGAACCTTGAGTTATAACCATTGAATTGTTGAGTGAAAAGTGGTTTAATTACAGAGCACAAATTCGCTCATTCATATAAGGAATACGAATAAAACAGATGTTTGCTATTGCAGAGTGGTCTCATTATACAGGTGATTATGGATGGGATAGATCGTTACATAGCTATGAATGTGAACTGTTAAAGGATCAAAATATTGATAAAACAACAGAAGTAAAGTACATGTACTGGTGGACTTTACAGAGCTTGCTAGGAACATATTCTTGTCAAGGTTCTCAAAACGTAGATTCTGGAATTTACTTTTGCATTTTTCTACCCGTTGGGGCGTTTTAAAGAAAATTAGATGGTTAGTAAACAACAACAACTTTGTAATGCCCTCTCTGTACAATAGATGACAAATAAAAGGGGAAAAGACATTTTATCAACTGTTACAGAACACGTTGTAGACAACGAATTAAATAGATTGCAAATGCATTTCGTCCATGGATAATGGAAAGTGAACATTATTTTGTGATCCACTAGTTTGTAAAGATTTGGACAGACACTGCTGTTACTTATGAAATCACTTCTAAACAAAGGTTGCATTGTGAAATAGTTATCCCAATTCAGTGCTCAAAGAAATGATTTTATACATAGGTCCTGGGCTGGTGACTGAAATAAACTCAACAGCCATGACTGAAATTCTACAAGTCCGGACTCAAATTTCCACATGCCCAAAAATGTCCCCTTTTTTCAAATTGTCAGACGAGGTTGCAGTAGCTACAATTCGAAAATAAATTCAATAGGGTTCAAAAGGAGTTGAAGTTAACGCATGTGTCGTTAGTGTTCATCGTTACGCTGGCGTGCTTCACAGAGTAAAACTGTCAACCAAGAGTTCTGAAATTTAACGTTGCTGGGCTTTAGTTTGCTGATAGGTAATTGCTTCCTATATCGGCTTTAAAAATGAATTAAATTTGAACACCATTGCAATAACCAAAATGATCATGCTTTGCATTCCATATATGCAGTAAAATCCGACTTCAAAGAGATGCTGCCGATGTTCACATCCTTGTCAAAAATATTATACGTATGGCTTACAAATTCTCATTAAAGGCAGAAATATAGAACTTTTGTTCTTTTACATGCATCTAGCATCTCTGCGTTACCCATAATGGGTTGATACACTTCTGACTTCTATCTATGCAAATTAGCACAATGGGCTCACCCATTGCAGCTTTCAAACAAATCTCATTAGGTATTGTCAGTCAAATCAAATGTCACAAATCAGCACGATATGTAGTGTTATCCCATTCCACTATCATCACTGTTAGTCACTAACTCGATACACAGAAAATTAACAACTTTTGTTCAAACTTCACTTATAAGTAAATAGTTAAAGACATGTACCACATAAAATGTTAAATTTTAGTGACTTGGTTCTAGTGAAAGCCTTTAACAAGATCGCATGAATTATGTTCACCAATAACTAGAAAGGAGAAAAACCTGAACCAAGCAGGCCCCTCAACAAACACATGATTATTAATTTGTGTTCAATGAGAAGAAATAAAAGTCCTTGCATCAACAATTAGTGACACATTACAGCACCATACTGAGAGTATGCTTATCTCTCTGACGGCTTGGGGCTTAATCGTAACGATGACGAAACTGGTCTCTATGTTCCCTTGCTTGTTAACCTGCAGCAGCAATCCAATACTATGTTTCAAAATTTTGATAATCTTGAAAATAGCAACCCTAAGTGTAAGTTGTCTACCTTAATAAACTATGGAGGCTGAATTATATATAGATACCATTTCACCGCCAGAATCCATCAAAGAGATCATCCAGCTCTTCCTCTGGTGTTGTATTGTTGCTGTAAATCACTGATTAAAGTTGCAGGGATATGGTACCATAATTGTATGAAAAGACTTTGAAGTTTAGACTGATAAAGTTTAAGACTTACAGCCCAGTTACCAAGGAAGTCAGAACATGAATACCATCAGTTTCATTTTTGTCCAGTATAGGAGCAAATGTTACTCATAAAAGTCACCATATACCAGCGTAGCACAATATATGTGCGATGTATGACTTTATACGTTGATAAATATAGAATCCTTCAACTAAAAAAAAAAACGAAATTTAGTATAATATTGAATAGAAAGCTCAGCTCATAGAGAAGCATTATGAACAAGTGTACGCATTAAGAAGAAAGCTGAGCAAAACTGATGTACACAAAATTCCATCTTTCTTCCAAAATTGACTTTTGAAGTACGAGCACCAAATTTTCATGTGTGAATTAGACTATTTCAAAATGAATTAGACTAATCCCAAATGAATTAGACTAGTCCCAAAAGAATTATTCTAATCCCAAATGAATTAGAGTAATCCCAAATAAATTTCGCTAATCCCGATTTCTTGAAGGATCAGCATAAAATTTTAAAGTGTGAATTAGACTAATCCGAAATGAATTACGCTAATCCCAAATGAGATTGACTAATATTAAATGAATTTGACTAATCCCATATGAAATAGACTAATCCCAAATGAATTCGACTACTCCCAAATGTAACTCTTTAATTATGCCTACTTAACTTTCAACCGGGTTTAACAACTTGGAAGATATCTTTTTAAGGGACAGAAGTGCAATAAACATTTTAAAAATTTGATGTTTCACATCCTTAAATAGATTTTCATGGCGTCAAGGTAAAGGAGTTGAAATGTCCAAGTTATATGCATTTTATATATCCTTGATGCCTTTCTTTTCTAAACTCGAAAAGGGGCTACAAGCTGCCGGGTGCAGGCTAAACAATAGCTTAGTTCAACATCTTTTAATTGTCAGTGGTATCAGGTACATATATATGTTACTTCCAAGAAATTTGAAAAGAAAGTTCGTCTGTAGCACTTATTCAGTTCGAAACTTGAGTTTACGGCTCCTTAGTCAAACATACTAGGGTAATAGTATAATCAGACATTCTTAATTACAGATGACTATCTACGGTTCAGCACCCCACTCCCTGGTTTCCAGGAATGTAAGATGCTGTAACACATATTGATAAAGGATACTGTCCATTCTTCTCGGTTTCACTCAGACGATTTTCGAAACTTGGAATTTTGACTCCTCATCCTCTAACGCAGGATATTAGACTGAATAAAGAACAATCTATAGCAATAAATGTATACACCTTACGGTATGACTCTTCCTCAAGTGACTGTTGTTGTTTTACGCTTTTCACGATATTGAATTATGTGGGGTTTGTTTTTGTTTTCATTAGGAAAAAGTGATGATGGCTTCTAAGTGGAAAATCTTTAGTTTTAAATTTCTTGCGAGAGAAAAAGCTTGGCGCTGTGGATGCCTAAAAAGAAAAGTGCTTTCTTAGTTAAACAAGAAAAGGGGACCAGATACTGTCTTGTAAGAAGAGACGGTGTTTAGTGCTAGGACGCACAATTTCTGAAAGAGAACTGCATTAAGGTACACAATTTTAATTGGCCACAAATTTTTTAACTTTTTGATTGTTTGCTTTTTACAAATGTGGTAATATGAGTGGGATTCATAGTATGTAGCGTTTATTCAATTTCATGGAAATCTGTTCATGCTAGAGTTGTTATGATCTTTATATCTTTAATTTTAAAGTTACTAGTTCATTGACAGAATTGACGATTGCATACTATCCAAGTTTTCATATGTGTAGGATTTCATAGGGTTATATAAAATAATTTTCTTTGTCTGTTAGGACGATTTTGATCATCGTAAGTTAACGATAATCGCATATTTATATCTGATTTTGTAATGTTTAAATAATCTTATATGTTAGGGATTGCTGTGAGCTAGAAAGGTTTGAATTTTGTGCAATAGTAATCGAGCATTTGGTAGCGCAGGTAAAGAGATACATGGCAACGTTAGGTATACCGATAATGTGCTAATTTTGGACTGTTGCTGTGAAGCGAGGTTGATCTTCTATCGGATTAGTTCAGAATTTATGTCGTGTGGATAGCTATTATGCTTCTGAGTAACATCAGTGAGGGAATTTTATGTACATGTAGAAAGTGGTACATACAGAGATCATGGGGTAATATTGTCCTTTAAGGAATATCTTTCTGTAGATAGACGGGACCGTCCGAAGAAGGAAGTCTGAAAAAGGGGTGACGAGTTCAGAATAAAGGACTAGACGTTCAGGAAGGGGTCAAGCGTAGAGAATAGGATTGTTCAACGAAACAGGAAGACGTTGATACGGTCAAGGAAGAAAGGTGATACAACCAGTCATGGACATTGCGCTCTTTTCACCACTCTTTATTACGATGAAATAAATTCAAATTAGACACTGCTATTGCATTCTATTAACATAAATTAAATTGAATAGGAATTGCCGCTATTAATTTGTTTTGATTAAATTTATTATTTTTCTTGTCTAAGGGGGCTCGTATGGTATTATTTCTTCCCAATTTTCTTGCTCATTACTCCGTTGAAATTCTATGTTCCACTCCCACAGCGCTGTAATATCGAGGGAGACCATCCTCTTGATAACGCCAACCAAATCCAATTAACCACCCCTCTAACTAACATGGCAACGTTAGAAATTGGGGTCTATTGTCCGGTTTATTTACAATCGTGTGAAGTAGGATATTGAATAGAAAGTAAAGTACCATAGAAGTGATAAATTTGGTTACTGTTTAAGAAAGCAATTACGAGAGTGAATCGAATAAATATTTATGCATTCTGTAGTTTGTGCATGTCATTGTTTGATATGTCTTTAATATATGTTATGACATTGTACGAAATTAAAATTCCGTACCTGAACCTCTTTCATAGCGTGGCCGTTGTCTGCATTCAAGTAATTCAGAAAGAAATATTGCCTTTAGATACTCATTGCGTGAAGAGATATTTAAGAAAGTCCCGAGTGAATAACTGCACATTGTTGGTGCGAGCAAGCTAATTTTGTGGAGATCATTTTATGAATATTTAATTGAGTGTTGGGAAAAAGCGGTAATTCGTAGAATCTTGCATGTCGCGTCATGCAGTGATGTAACATAAAGTGCATATTTTAGCATAGCTGCACTCATAAAAGTGACATTAGTCATGTTTCCTCCTGTCGCTTCTACTGGGATTTAGTTGTCTCTTTATTTTGTAGATAATTTAATTTTTATATAACTTAAATGACTCAGATGTCAACCTTTCATTAAGTAGACAAGATATTCGGGAAGAGTACATCAGTTATAGTAGAAAACCTGTTCCATCGAAGGTAAAACGACAAAAAGAGTATTAATAATAACACTTTATTTATGGAGGGTAGCATAATTTGAGATACAAACATTGAAATCACAGTGCGGCCTATGAAAAAAGTAAAGTTTTTCTTAAATCGTAATTTGAGATACAGACATTGAATTCACAATGTGGCCCATGAAAAAACCTCAAATTTAATATGCATGCAAGCTTATAGAGTTTTGCTGAAGTGTTTACTTGTCATTTATCGTAAAGATTTTGCAGTATGTAAAATTAATCAAGATGCAAATGCATCTAAGTATTCTGTATTCAGTAATCTTACCTGTTCCTGTGAGGCTTGTGATGTAGTTGTTCCAACTGTAGAAGTCTGGGATGAGGGTTGATCCATGTTCAACTCCAACCTATATGTGAGAAAAAGATAAACAATGAAAAGATGGATTAATGAGTGAGGTTTATATAGCCAATACAGATAAACAAAACAACATCCTTCTGGAAAGGAAGTTACTTAATATGGGAAAAATTCTGCATACATCTGGAGAGAAGATCATTCATTATGGTTAGGTATGACGGGTCCTCACAATCTTTGGTCATGAAGGGTCCTCGTAGTGTCTGGGTATGAATGCTCCTCGAAGTGTTTGGTTGTTAAAGACCCTCACAATGATTGGTATGAAAGGTCCTCAGAGTGTTTAGGTATGAAGGGTCTTCATAACGTTTAAGGCAGTTTATTACTTACTGTGTATATCTGCTTGAAATGCATGTCTAACTGCAAACTGCAGATCCAGATTGGCAATCACATAATGCACAGTCAGATCTGGGTATATGCAGTTGTTAGGACTAACTTATGGAATAAATACAGACTCTGATTCACTGAAACGTATGCAGTCAGATCTGGGTTGTTATGACTAACTTATGGAACATATACAGAACCTAATTCACTGAAACGTATGCAGTCAAATCTGGGTATATGCAGTTGCTAGGACTAACTTATGGAACAAATACAGAACCTGATTCACTGAAACGTATGCAATGCCGGTTTCCAATTGGACTAGACATACAAGTGATTATGTATGGTAGCAGAAGGATCTTCAGAACAGTTTTGACTATTTTCAAAATTACAGTTTATTTCAATATTATCCTCTGCTTTTATCCATGGGTCTGAACAACATGTTTTGTTTATATAACTTGGGCATGTCTTAAAGTTAAATAATCAGACATCATATCATGCAACATGCTGATGTTATGTTAAATATCAATTAGCTTAGATAATAAAAAATAACAAGACAAAAAGATTAGAAAAAAACCCACTGGAAAATATAAATATGTATGATTAATCACAAAATCTTCTTAAAATAGTGTAATTCATTCCGAAAAAATTCGTTTAGATATTATGCTTTTGCGTTAATCTTTATTTCAGAATCTTCATACAGATGTGTTCCTACTTGATTCTTTGGATTTGTATTCTTAACAAAACTTTTGTAAAAGAGTGAAAACCCTTCTGCAAACAAAATGCACTCTCTCAAGACTGATAATCCCTTATTTGAAGTAGGCACTTTGTATAAGAACCATACCAAGTAAAACATTCCATATAAATACAACAATATATTTTATTTATTGATAATGTGTAATATCAGAGGTTCTAAAATCCCTGTATGTGCCAGACATCAGAGATCCTAAAACCCCTGTATGTGCCAGACATCAGAGATCCTAAAACCCCTGTATTTGCCAGACATCAGAGATACTAAAATCACTGGGTTTTTTTTTTTTTTTTGGGTGGGGGGGGGGGTACCAGACAGATCCTCCCCCCATCTTGTCCAAAAAATGAAAAGTGTTTATATGTATGTGTTTTCCCCCAGGTGTGTTGTATGTTTTTTTAAAATAAAATAATTCCGATCAAAAATTTATTTTAAGATAATTTTTGATGGGGTATTTGTTGGATTTCCTAGTGTTTTCTACAGGGTGGTTCTTCTGAGTAGGTTTCTATCACCTTACTCGAAGTCCCATTCCTGATTTTCTAGTTGACCTTGGCTAGAGGTCACCTATATCCCGTGTTTGCTATGTGTATATTGCTATATGTATGTGTGCTATATATAGTTTTCTTTGTAGGGATAACCAGTTATTTCAAATTTTGTCCCATTTGTCTTACAGTCTTATATTTTATTAATGGTTATATTTATTTCAAATTTGGAATTTGGCGAAGAAACGGTAAACTATTGGTTTTGAAAGAAAAAAGAAGCTATTGTTTTATGTGTTTGTTGGTCTGTGTCGTTCTTCGCTTAAATTAATATGATTAGGTCGGTTGGGCTCGGTCATGGGAGTTCTCATTTATCATTATATCTAAATGTTTCTTTCCCAGACAATCAACAGATTGTTGATACAATCCAACACAAACCACATATGTCATGGATTGGCACAATACCTGTAGCAATTCAGGCAAACATTTAATTATAAGGTTTTGATAAGTCCAGGAGATATGCTTTCGCATCTCTTTTGCCCTGTTTTTCAGAAATATATCCTGTGAACAATTAGACTAAACATTAATTACCAAAACAAGTTTAATCATGGGGGGTAACTGCTGTAGTTGATCAGGTAACCATACAAATCTGCTGGACAACCAGATTTTCAAAGGGACAAGCATACATGTTCGAAATTATTTCATACCTAATAGTACGGTTTTCTGAAAGAAACATATTAATTTATAAATATTTGGTTTCAGAGGAAGCCAATTCATCACTCAAGGTCAATAAAATCAAAGCAGCAGCAGATTCTGAACCAAAATTTTGATATATATTAGGGTTTGTCAAAATTGGTTTTATCAACTTGTTAAGGAAAATGTTTCAGAAAATTCACTTGTCCCAACTTACTTTTCACTTACAAAGTATTGTTCAGATGTATGCACTATAATCGGTTGCAACAACAAGCAAAATAGAAAATAGCTTACAACAGAATCACTTCTTTGATAATTTAGCTTTTAAAATCACTGATTGATTTTTATACATTTGGCAACAGAGGTATATTTGTTTCAGCTGCTGGATATCCAAGTACATGTCTTCCACCTGGACGAGCACTCAGCCAACAGATCATGGCCTTATCTGGTCTGAGCTCCTTAAGCTCTGTTATATATGACTGGTTTAAAATACACGAATCTGTAACTTCCACTGAAAAATATGATTTAATTTCCATCCTCTATCTCTGAGGGATCTTGTTTGCAATAAATGCAAAACATATTTCCTTCCAAGTTGTATAAAATCAATCCTGGGGTAACAGTCACTCCTATGCAGCTGAAAACGCATCTCTCTTAGGAGTGTCGTATTTGACACCTTATGGTGCAAAATATTCTGGATTTCGTCTCTTTATCATTTTACTTTCATATAAATTAACCTTCGCAGAATCTTCATTACCTTCCTTGCGAAATAAATTAAGCAAATTCCATTTCATCAACAAAGCTTGCTTAATAACGACCTCCAAAGTGATCATAATATATATTTGTGTTTTCAATATGAAAAGAGATAGTACATTAATTAGTACAATAATTTATCCAGTTCATAAAGGAAACTTACACTCAGCAAAGCACCTTTCAATAATTTAATTAAACTGACTCAGTGAATTAAAATCAGAATGAAACGTTAATTTAATCATGCCGTTTTTGTTTTTATCGATTTGTTTTGAAAGAACAAGATGGCCACTATCGTGTAACCGGCTTGATGCAGCTGTTCCGTTTTTTGAGCCTTTTTCATGATATTTGTGCTTGTTGCCTGTCTTCGTCTATGTATTTGTGTTCATTATGTATTGGCTGTTCAGTTAGCATGTGTTTCTTCATCTCCTTGTTTTGGGAACGAGAACAATTAGACTTTTTCTCAGCTGTTTTGCTCCACTTCTACAACTTCCATTTGAACAAACCGCCATCACGTGATACTCGCCACTCAACCTGTTTATGCAACGACGGACCGTCATTAATTGTTTTAAATTACCATGCTACATTGTGCTCTAGACTAAAGCAACTGGGACTACATTCATCATTAGCTAAATGTAAAAAACGATAACAGAAACGTTGTTTCAAAGCTGGCCGGCGTAGAACAGGAAGAAGAATTCCAGTTATCTCCCTTATGCCCTATCCAGCTCGACAATTTAAAAATTCGACCGTTAATTTAGATAAGCTAATTCAAATCCGTATTAATTCGTCAAACTTCGTGTCAGCTATCCAAGAGATAACTCTGCATATTGCATTATTCAATGACCAATCAGTAGGACCACCGGAAAAGTGCACAGAAAAAGTTAATTTTATCAACGACCATAATATTGACGTCTTTTCCTTGACAGAAACATATCTAAGCACATCAGACGATGAGCCCAAGTGTGGTGATCTAACACCTACTGGTTACTCCATCAAGTCCTTCCCCCTCATCTCCCGGAGGTGGAATTGCTGTCATCACAAAGAACTCCATGATCAAACGTCTTAACCACACCACAACATTCAATTTCGACCACACATCATTTGACCTAGTCCAAACCACACTCACACTGGAGCAAAGGTCAATCCATTTCTTATGCGTATACCGTCCTGCTCCTAGTTGAAAAAACAAGCTGACTGAATCTCTCTTTTTCGAGCAGTTTCCGAATCTCCTGGAGCATGGAAATTCGATAGGTGGCAACCTGATTATTCTTGGAGATTTCAGCTTTCACTTTGACTGTCCCGGAAACCCAAACACATAAAAACTCATAGATTCCATTAATGTTTTCAACCTCAAACACTGAGTTAACCAACCCAGCCATACACATGGTCACATTTTAGACTGGATTCTTCATAGACCTGATGATAACATTCTGCGGTCCACCCTGGTATCCCATGAACTTGCATCAGTTCACCTCTGCATTATATGCCATCTTTATCTGCTACTAAGAGAAACCTCTGTATGATACATAGAACCAAACTAATGCATGACATCCAAGAAAACCTAACAATTTGCTAACCTCCTAAAGCAGAACAACTCGATAACTGCCTGCGTTCATTGCTCGACAAACAATCCATAGCTACCAAGTGCAGAGTATCAATTTCATCGTGTTCTCCGTGGTATAGCAGTGTTAGGGACAAGCTTCGCACTGCTAAAAGAGACCGCCGTAAAGCTGAGAGGCTTTGGCTTTCCACCAAACTCACTATTCATAAGCAAATCTATGAAGCCACTAAGAAGAATGTCACAAATGAAGTTATGCAGCGAAAACAGCCCACTTCACTACTAAGATCATGGAAAGTTTTAGCTGCAAAGAGCTCTTCATGAATACTAACAAGCTAATGTCAAGGAACAGATCTACACCACTTCCAACTACCTTCTCTGCAGTCGACTTTCCGGACATGTTTGCAAATTTCTTCCGTGACAAAGTACAAACCATTAGATAAGCTTGACACCACAATTTCAATTGACTTGTCGTCACCATACACTTCGGATACAGAATTTGAGCTGCAACCATTAGCAGCATTTGAACCTGTCTCTATGGATTTCATACGTACAATCCTGATGAAGAGTGCACCAAAGTCATGTGAATTTGATCCAATTCCAACATCACTGCTGCTTGAGTGCTTACGATCTATTATTGCCTTAACTAACTGATGTTATTAATACCTCTCTCTCATCAAGGGAATTCCCATCATTTTTGAAAATTGCCATTGTAAAGCCTCTGGTGAAGAAATCAATAGAAGATCATAACGATTTCAAGAACTACCGCCCAGTTTCCAATCTTCCATTCATATAAAAACCTTAAAAAAGGTTGTTCTATCCCAGCTTGTATCTCATCTGAATTCAAACAGTCTTTTTACCATGTACAATCTGCATTTCGCCCTTGCCACAGTACTGAAACTAATCTTTTAAAACTAGTTAATGAGATTCTCTTTGCTTTGGATAGCGGAAAGATTACAGTCCTTACCCTCCTTGATTTGTCTGCAGCATTTGACACATTAGACCATGATATATTACTTCACCGTCTCCAGCATGTATGTGGCATTCATGATACATCCTTACTGTGGTTCAAGTCCTACTTGGTCAACAGGACACAAAGTGTGTCTGCAAATAATGGAATACACTCCAGCCCAGTTGATCTATGTTGTGGTGTTCCAAAGGGGTCTGTTCTTGAACCTGTTCTCTTCATTATATACACTCAGTCGGTCTCACAACGTTTAGTTTTCAAACTTCGAAAATGAATAGTCCAGACCACTATGGGATTTGATCAACCCTGCATGTAATAATTAGGTATATCAGTGTTTTCTTTTTTGCCTGAACTTGTTATACCTAATTTTAATGTTTTCATATTATAATTTCACAGATTCATGACCTCCACATTCATTTTCAAGAAACAATGTCAATCAAGAGCCACTGCAATTTAGGATGTCTGCTATATAGGCGCCTAACTTATTTTTTATATACATTTTTTCGCTTTCAAGAAGGATTAATTCAAAATGAAACCCCTGAGTTCACATGTTATGATTTCATCATAATTTAGTTCTTGACCTCATTAACCTGATTCATCATGAATGCTTGGGATGACTTAAACATAATAGTGTTAATCAGGACAAGAATGTAGTCTATTAAGACGGCTGGTCTTGTGGGAACAGGTATGTTACCTGCATTTATACATTGATATTTCACCATTGTATTTGTGTTGCAAAAAGCGTTTAAACTGTTGGCATTCCATATGTGCATAACACCGGATGCCTTTGTCTTACAAGACTAATGAAGCAAAAACTGTAGATCTATTTTAACCAAGCTTAAGGTGAAATATGACATACATGTATTCAACCAGATGTGTAAAGAGTAATGTTTAATATTACCCTGATTCATCGGCCAACTGCTGCATCAGGCCTTGAACTTCATGCTGTGGGGTAGTTAATGTAGAGGCCTTACCTATAGTGTCCTCCATCACCTGTGATTGAACATTCAGGTTCTCAAACTGTTGCCCACACAGGTCCATTGACTGGGACATCTACAGAAGAATTGAAAAACAAAGCACTTGAAAATATGTGATGTGTTGTGATTTTGTTTTTTTAACGTAGCTTTAACAATTTTTCAGTCATATCGCTACGATGTCCGCAATGTGGCAGTTTATAGTGATGTCTAGCACTGGGGCATCATGCCGCAGACATGTAGCATGATGTCCCACCCAGTCACATTATCCTGACACCAGGCCGACCAGTCCTAACACTAACCTCTTAATGCTGAACGCCATGCGAAGCAGCTGTTAGTACCATTTTTTAAGTCTCTGGTATGACTCGGCCGGGGATCGAACCCACGACCTCCCGCATCCGAGGCGGACGCTCTAACCACTAGGCCACCGGAGCGGTTAGCACTTGAAAATAAGTACTCAGCAAATAATGAGCATTACTGAAGTACCAAAAATATCAATCATTACAGAAGCAATGTACTGTAGAACCTTGAGTTATGACCATTGAATGGTTGACTGAAAAGTGATCTTTGCAGGAGGTGGTTTAATTACAGAGCACAATTTTGCTCATTCATATATCGACTACAAATGAAATATATGCTTGCTACTGCAGTGTGGTCTCATTTTAGAGGTGATTATGGATGGGATAAATCGTTACATAGCTATGAATGTGAACTGTTAAAGGAGCAAAATGTTGATTAGTCAACAGAAGTAAAGTACATGTACTGGTGGACTATAAAGAGCTTACTAGGAACCTATTCTTGTCACGGTCCTCAAAATGCAGAATCTGGAATTTACTTTTGCATTTTTTCACCTTTTGGGGGCGTTTTAAAGAAAATTAGAAGAGTAATAAAAAACAACAACTTTGTAATGCTCTATCTGCACAATAGGTGACAAATAAAAGGGAAAAATACATTTTATTAACTGTCACAGAACATGTTGTAGACAACTAATTAAATTCATTGTAAATGCATTTCGTGCATGGATAATGCCAAGTGAACATTATTTTGCGATCCACTAGTTTGTAAAGATTTGGACAGACACTGCTGTTACTTAAGAAATTACTTCTAAACAAATGTTGCATTGTGAAATAGTTGTCCCTATTCAGTACTCAAACCAACTCGATACACATACAATTAACAACTTTTGTTGAAAATCAACGTATAAAGTAAATAGTTAAAGACATGTACCACATAAAATGTTATATTTTAGTGACTTTGTTCTAGCCTTCAACAAGTGTCATGATTTATGGTCATGAATAACTAAAAAGCAGAAAAACATAATCAAGCAGGCCGGTGAACAAACAAGTGGTTACTAATTTGTGTTCAATGAGAAGAAATAAAAGTTCCTGCATCAACAATTAGTCACACATTACAGCACCAGACTGAGAGCTTATGTCTCTGACGGCTTGGGGCTTAATCGTCACATCCACTGGACATGACAAAACTGGCATATATGTTCCTTTACTTGTTAACCCGCGAAAGCAATGCAATACGATGTTTTAAAAGTTTGATAATCTTGAAATAAAAACAACCCTAAGTGTAAGTTGTCTACCTTAATTAACTATGGCGGCTGAACTATACACAGATGCCCTTACACCAACAGTATCCCTCAAAGAGATCAGCCAACACTTCTTCTGGTGTTGTTCTGTTGCTGTAAACCACTGACAAAGTTGCAGGGACATAGGACGAATAATTCTACGAAAAGACTTTGATGATGAGACTGATAACTTTCAAAACTTACAGCTCAGTATGTCAGAAAATGAATACCATGACTTTCATTTTTGTCCAGTATAGGGGAAAATGTTACTCATAAAAATCACCATATGCCAGTGTAACATAAACCTTCTACTAAAAAAAGAAGAAACTTAGTTTAATATTTAATAGCAAGCTCATATCATATGGAAGAATGCTGAGCAGAACTGATGCTAAAGAAATTCCACATTTCTTCCAAAATTAACTTTTCAAGGAAGAGCACCAAACTTTCATGCATGAATTAGACTAATCCCAAATGAATTAGACTAATCCCAAATGAATTAGACTAATCCCAAATGTATTAGACTAATCCCAAAAGAATCACACTAATCCCAAACGTTTGAAGGAATAGTATCAAACTTTGATGTGTGAATTATGCTAATTCCAAATGAATTGGACTAATCCCAAATGTGATAGACTAATCACAAATGAATTAGGCTAATACTAAATGAATTAGACTAATTCCAAATGAATTAAACTAATCCCAACCTTTTGAATGAAGAGCACCAGACTTTCATGCATGAATTAGACTAATCCCAACTAAATTAGACTAATCACAAATGTAACCCTTCAATTATGCCTACTTAACTTTCAACCGGTCTCACAACCTGGAATACATTATTTTTCAGGGAAAGAAGTGCAATAAAAATTTCAAAAATTTGATGTTTCGCTTCCTTAAATAGATTTTCATGGCGTAAAGTTAAAGCGGTTAAATGAAGTATAGTTAAAACTTATAAATCAATGAATGAAATGTGTAAGTTATATGCATTTTATATATCCTTGACATCTTTCTTTTCTAAAATCGGAAAGGGGCTACAAGCTGCCGGGGTGGAGGCTAAATTATAGTTCAGTTCAACATTTCTTAATGTATTGCCGGTGGTATCAGGCAGATATTTGTTGCTACCAAGAGATTTAAAAAGAAAGAACCTCTGTAGCACTTATTCAGTTCCAAACTTGAGTTTACTGCTCCTTAGTAAAAAATACTAGGGTAATAATATAATCAGACATTATTATTTACAGATGACTATGTAACATACGATACCCCACAACATCTGGTGTAAGATGCTATAACACATATTGATAAAGGATATTGTCAATCTTCCCGGTTTCACTCAGACAACTTTCGAAACTAGCACCTTTGATTCCTCTTCCTCTAAGTCCGGTTAAGTGACTGACTAAAGAACAATCGATAGCAATAAATGTGTACACCTTACGGTATGATTCTTCCTCAAGTGACTGTTGTTGTTGTACGTTTTTATGATATTGAATTCTGTGGGGTTTATTTTTGTTTTCATTAGGAAGAAGTGGTGGTGGCTTTTTGCCCATCCCTCAAGTAGTTAGTCTACAAAAACTTCAAGGCAATATATACATAATGTTCTTAGAACATTTGTTTGAAGAGTTAATCTACATGTAGTATTGAAAAATAATAAAGTTTTATATTCTTTTAGTTATATACGCTTGTACAGAGACAAGAAGTTTTACAACTGATTTCAAAGTAGAAACGTTTATCAATTAGTAAATAAAATGCTATCCTGAAATATTCATGATTTACAAGATGAGTTTGGAAGTTGAGTAACTCAAATAATTTGAACAATTTCTGATACCACAGGTTTTAGGCTTAGTGGGAGTGTAATACCTATGACCTTGAATTTTTTCATTCGCTCATTTGCTCTTTCAACGTGAATAAGAACACGCGCAATGCGCTTGGTAATAATTTGTCATAATTTCTTCTTGAGGTGTCAATCAATCTCTCTCCCTTGCCAGTAATGGTGGAATGTTCAAATCAAACTCTGCAAGACATTAAAACATCTTAAATAAAAAATCCTCCATCCGCAATCATCAAATATCATGCCTCAGGTAAATCTGCCAGTGCAGATTGAACAAAAACAATTGTCCGAAATGCTGCTTTCCTATACTTTTGACAGAAATGTTATTGCTCCTGTCGGTTCAATTCCTACAAAGTATTTTAGTGTAGCATGATTTTTTTTTATAGGAAGATTACACGTTCCCTTGTTAAGCAAAGTTCCTAGATGACTAAACAAATATTTCAAAGCAGTCTCTGATACTCTTTCATTTTTTTTAATGATTTGAAACAGGCAAAGGAGAGACGGAGGAGGAACGTTTATGGATCAGACCACTTGATGCTATGCCAGTAACTTAATGGTCATTCATGCTTTGCACACATTTTATTAATCAATATTATAGAAATAAATTGTTTTTCCTGATAATATTATGTTGCTCAAATGTGAACGACATATAAAAGCTATCGATAAAGTTATACATAAATGAATCGTAATTTAGCTTCATAAATATAACACACTAGCGGTGACAAAAATAAAGGTATTGCATACTTGCTATTAATCAATATTATGAAACTAAATTGTGTTTTAGATATAATCTTGTTAAGCGTACATGATAAATATATATAAAATTATAATTACATTATCAATCTATTTGTTTGTTTAGTAAATCATTTTAGAGTCATGGTTGTCTTCGTCAACGTCACGGAGAGGTGTAACAACCACATTTTGTAAAGCAAATGACAAGGTGTGGTTGGCTAACTAGGCTCATGTTCGTTCCGTACCCAAGTCGTTTCGTACCCAAGTCGATTCGTACCCAAATGAGTCGTTTCGTACCCAAAACAATGGTCGTTTCGTACCCATGGTGCTGGTCGTTTCGTACCTAGTGATGTAGTCGTTTCAAATGTAACCACAAATATCATACAAAGATATTTCATAAGCATTTTCTATGTTGCTTTTTTCCTTTGTGATAGATATACATATAAATAATAATAATAATAATAATAATAATAATAATAATAATAATAATAATAATATGACTTTGTATACTTTAACGAGAATCATATTTTTTTCATTTTATAAGGATTTATTTAAAGGCAGATTTGAGGTTAAGACAATTATTACGTTTCTTACAATTTGATCATAAATTGTTTTCCAAAAGCATTCCTGCATGTAATATCATCATCGATTGGATATGATGATCATATAGTTATAGTATTCAACACAGTTTATTGTTATTATAATAGTAGTAGTAGCAGTAGTAGTAATAATACAATAATAATAATAGTAATAATGTTATTATTATTATTATTATTATTATTAATATTATTATTATTATTATTATTATCATTATTATTATTATTATTATTATTTCATGTTGTAATGTTGCATATTACAGTAATTTATCTCGGTCTTTTTCATTGTTTGCAATTATGTATACAAAGCGCTGAAGCGACTTCTCCCGTCTCCTCCCACTGTCAAAGGTATTGTTGCAGACTTTGAAGCAGGTTAGTACAGTGGCATCACTAGGGTTGGTGTCACCCAGTGCGGCAACTCATGATGTCACCCCCATGGACCTCCTTCCAGCACAAAAATTCTAAATGTTTATAGACAGTCATGTACAATAACTCATGGTGTCACCCCCATGGAACACTTCCTGCACAAAAGTCGAAAATTTTATAGACAGTCATTTGGGTGTCACCCCCTCTGATGGTGTCATCCGGTGCGGTCCGCACCCCCCTCCCCCCCAGTGACGCCACTGGGTTAGCACAGTAGTAGTAGTAGTATAAGTTATAAGTAGTAATAGTGGCTTTAGTTGTTGTTGCTACTCGCGTAATATTAATATAAAGAATTTTGTTATTCTTCTCCAATTACTAGCCAACTAAATATTTTTTTATTTTTACCGATGAACTATTTTCAAGATTCTGACTAGCTGTAGCCAATTTATACATTTGTATACCCTCTTTTCATGTTAGCTTTCGGTATTATTTCATTGCACCTTTAAATTGAAACATAGTTGCAAACAATTATTTATGTATATTAATTAACACACGCACAGAGTTCTTCATCATCATCACATTCAATTTTTAATTATTTAGGTATCTGACTAGCATTCCGGCGTGTGTATCCAGGAGTGCCTATCCACGGCTGTGCATTTCACCAGGGGCAAGCTATGTGGCGAAAACTTCAAGAATTGGGGTTGAGAACAACCAACATTCAAGAAAAGAGTGTTCATCAGTTTTGCACGAAGGTAAGAAATAATACCGACACTCGAATAAATTCGCTAATGTGTTTTTTAAATTATATATTTGACATTATTATGTGCTATCTTATTAATAAATTGCTTTCATTATGTGTCTCTTTTTCAGGCGAATGCGTTACCATTTTTGCCTGCAGAACATATAGCACCTGCCTTTGCCCGTCTTAAGGATCAGTCCAAGATGATTCCCTTGTTATATAGTTAGATTGACTATGTAGAGTCAACCTGGATTACGAACATCACATTCCCGGTCGACTCATGGTCTGTGTTCCGAAAATCTGTACGAACCAACAACGATGTAGAGGGTTGGCATCGTATCATCAATGCGAAAGCCGGCAAAGTCATTCTTCCATTCTATGCGCTAGTCAGTCTTTTATATGACGAAGCCACTTCAGTTATAACACAGATTCAACTGGCATCGGAAAAAAAGCTAAGAAGATACCAGAAAATAATAACAAATGCAGGCGAGAATATTCTCGGTGTGGGAAGAGTATCAGAACGGAGTCATCTCCTCCTCAAAATTACTGAAACGTTGCAGCAGTATATATGGCCCGACAACTGAATAACAAGGCAATTTAATTGCATTATTATACCAAGCATATTGTAATTGTATTTTCTTCATGTATGCATGTAATAAAACTCTAGAATGTACATTTCGGAATAATGTTGTTAGTCTTTTGTTATTTAAGAAACCTTTCCGAGCTATTCTTTCGTCTTACTGAGACATCTCCTTCATTCATTCTTTGGATGGTAACTTACTGTTCTAATCTGGGAAAAATATATGCCGTATTACATAGGGTGCTGTATTGAATACGGTTCAATACTGGCTCAATCAAAGCATGCATCCATATCTTCGATTATTTAAATAATCAAATCTGTTTTAAAACAACAAAGTAAATATATGTAAAATGCAGTGCCAAATTAAATCTCTCTCTCTCTCTCTCTCTCTCTCTCTCTCTCTCTCTTATTTATGTGGAGGAAAACAAAAGTGAGCAAATATGTGCACAAGTATGCCAATGATATCGGCTGTCTCCCCCTCCCCACCAAAATGGCTTGGTTGCCTGTATAATATATTACGTTCAACACCTTTAAAAGCAGGCGACAAAATTTGTTTGCCCGGATATGCTTTGTTTAAGTTAGGAAATGGGAGCTGTAAATATGAAAATACTTGTACACTTGTAAATTAATTGGTATGAAACGACCAGCACCTTGGGCACGAAACGACCAGCACCATGGGTACGAAACGACCAATTTCCACTGGGTACGAAACGACTTGGGTACGGATCGACCAGGTACCGGCTAACTGAACAACCACTAATTCGTGCCACTTATCATTGAATGTTCTCAGTGTGGTTTCCAATGATCGATATTCCCTTAAACAAACTGAATTTGATATGTGTGATTTCTAGAAAGACAGAGATCTCTTTTCGTCGTCTCCAAGTCTTAATCCTTTTTGCCACATTCTACTGATCGCAGATGTAGTTTGATGATAAATGACGTTTTTTTAATAAACTTTTTTATTACACAAAACAATAATGCTTTTAGCCACATAGTTTTTAATTAGCATGCGAAATTATACCAAGAATGTAGTGTTACTGGACAGTCACTTGGTCTTGCTCAGCTCACTGGACAGCCACTTGTCCTGTCATTTGTCATGTAATATTCTCAATTTCCTTAAAACTTAACTCGTTATGCAATTTGAAACTGACCATAAGGATCAACTGAGATGGTGGAAGGGGTGGTGGTCCTCTCCCATTTCTGTCTGTCATCGTCACGGATAAGTGTAACAACCAACTTTTGTAAAATAAAAGGTGTGGTGGCTAACTGGACAGCCACTAATTCGTGCCATTTGTCATTGAATGTTCTCCATTTGGTTTCCTATGCTCGATATTTCCTTCCAGAACCGGAATTTGATATTTGTACTCTTCATTGTCTCTACTAAGACAAGGATCACATTAATTGGGGGAGGGAGATCCTCTTGCATCCCATCGGCATTATCGTCGTGGAGACGTGTAACAAAATTTTGTAAAATATAGACTTGCTAAAGAAAATATGGTTTTGCTTAGCATTATCGGAAACTCAGTATAAAAAACTCAGAGACAAAAACTTGGAGAAGCGTAATTCATAAACTTTTACTATTTATTCCATTTAAAACTGATATTCATGCACAACTTATACCATAATGTACACAAACATAATTAATTAATTTATATTGTATTTGTTAATTTTTATTCCTGTAAAAAATCTACTTTTTACACGGTTAAAGTAAAACAAAGGCGGTATAAAAACTAAAACGGAGTTACTTTGCTTTTTGTTGATTATTGAATAGCCTCCATTTAACTAAGGTGTAACAAATATGACAATGTTTACCATTGCAGAAATATACTTTTTACACGATTAAAGCAACACAAAGTTTTGGTATGATAATATATTGTTCTGTTTGATATAGTATAGTCGACCGTAACATCTATCTTTAGTTTGGCATTAATAGCTTGGTAAATATACATGTTAGGGAAACATCAAAGTGAGGGTCACAGAGAAGTATCGTAGGGAACCGTTTGAAGGAGATGCTGGTACCAGTCTTGGGAAGCGATATTAAGCGTTTAGGACTTAACGTTCAGACAAGCGAATTGAAAAGATGACCGTTCCTTTTAGAGTTTTCATAATAAGGTTCTAGAATTGCCATTTTAAATATTGCAGCTTTGGAATACATGGCTATGGTGTTGTTGTTGTTTTTTATTGTTGTTTTTTTATCGATTACTTAAGGTGGGCGGAGTCATACATTCAAGCAGATATGCGCCTATACAGGCGAGGGATTGAAACTGAATTAAGAGGTTCAGTGGCGGCACCAATGAAACCAATCTTGAAGGAACCACTTACATCTTAGAATCATTATGTGTATCTGCAGATTGGATTCAGTGACTTAAGGGACTCTAGAAACGCAGTTGTGATGCAAATTGAAGAAATTTGCAAACTCAAGAAGGTCTTGGTCGGACAGATTATACCCCGAAATAGATCGAGAGGTATGAGTGTTTCCGAAAATTGTGCCAAGAAAAAGATAACTAACAAGTTATTGGCAACGAGATTACAAAAACAAGACCGGATAGTGTTTTTGTTCTTGATTAAAGTTTACGACTAAATTTTGGATGCCGGATTCTACGCATTCCAATACGAAGGACAATATGTGGTTTCAAGGAAATATGTTATCATGTAAATAAACATGTTAATGAACAAAATTCAGATAAAACCCTCGATGAACAAACGGTTCTTTTAATATTAAACTGCAAGCGACGAGAAGCCCCCATTCATTAGATTCGGAAACATAAACGCTTTTTAAAACGTTTACTGGCTAACGTCGTCGCAATCAAATAAAATTAAACATCAAAGTCGGAATCTGTCGTCTTGGGGTACGATTTTGGTAGTTTCCTGTAGATATCTATTGCGCCCTTTATACTTGCTTAAAGGTGGCAGGGGACACCACTATTAAAGTACGTTATATTTTTCAAAATTGTCGCTCAGGGAAAGGACCTGTGCACGTGTTGGCACTGTGAGCGCCACGTGTTCTCAAAAATGGCCTTCGGACATGAAAAACGTGATTTACACTGGATTGAACAGCTGGAGTTGTCTCTCTTAACGGGACATTCAGGCTGAGGGCAGTGATCCCAGTGAGCGAGAGAAACCTTACGGACCCACTGTATTAATTATATGGAAAAATGGGAACCAGAATGGAAATTGGGAAACTTAAATTAAGAGTATATCTGGGTTTGGCTGGTCGGGATTAGTTAATAATGTAAGTTAATTTTAGGAAAAAGAATCTTCTGAGAGCTTATCTTTGTTGTAAATGAAAAGTGAGACATTGTTTTATTGATGGATTTTCAGTCCTTTAACAGTCTTGAGTTTGGAACACTCATTACCGAAATTAGCACCTGACTCTTTGGTGCGGAATTGAAAGCACGTGTTTCAAAGGCATGTAGGTCCAGAAAATGCCATCGCAATCGTAAATTTGACAAACCACCATGCATCGTTTACGTCCGCCATTTTCTTCCGACAATCTGACTGTAGCGATAATATTCAGAAAGTGTGCAATGATTAATCGATTTTCCGATTGATAATGGTAAAATAATTGCCCATAATTATTACATATAGTTGTATACTTCTAAGCACTAACTATTTACAAGCTTTGTTATATATTTATAATTCATTTCCCTCTAGGGCAGCATCAACAAAAGTCAGTTAAACTTAATGAAGATACGACTGAATACTAAATACAATATCATATATGTGTGTTAAATTCAGATTTTTCAACATCGGGACCAAGTTTTGCTGTGCCTGCACATGTTGGAAAGATAACTGGCTACGATCCTTCATTGGAAGCATACGTATCAACTTCATAAAGGTCCAGAAATTGCCGCGGCTCAAATCCTCTTCTCTACATACAAGCTGACAGGAATGTTTCATCTGTACTAATAAATATAGGTTTGATCGCGAGCACCCAGACATTTGACCCCACGCCCCATGCCCAAGATATCTAATGTTTTGATACATATATCAGTTATAATATATGAGTAGGTACAGTAATAATTTTGAACGTTTAATTTTTTCAAATCCACGTTGAGCAAAACTCTTGTATGTACAAATTGAAGGAATATATATGTATATTCTCTGTTGAAATTCTATATTCCACTCCCACCACGCTGTAATATGGAGGGAGGTCATCCTCTAGATAACGCCAGCCAAATCCAATTAACCACCCCTCTAGATGGGCGACGTTACACAAGTATAGTTCCCGACAGCACGTAATTGTATATATCTTTTAATTAAGGAAATATATGATCTACGTAGTGAACATTTAATGAACCAGTATTGCTCTTTTCAACACCATGACTCTAATGAACATGATGTATTCTTATGTTTTAACTGTCATTCAAAATTATTTGGTAAGTGGATGATGACAATAGATTGGTGCGTTCCTGTGATATGAAGTATGCACTTGTCTTAATTTAAATGGGTCACTTGTATTTATTAGTGGTGGTTGAACGTGTCTTTATATTAGATGTACGTGTTTACAAGTATTCAGCAAAAAATAACTCGTGAAGGAGTGTTATGCAGATGGAAGAAAGGCAAGAAAGAAAAATGAAAGAAATTGAGAATGTGTTTGCATGTAATTGGACTGCTGAAAGTGTTTGTATGCAGAATCAGAATGTGTATACATGTTTGAAATGCTGAATGTTTGTGCATGTCATTATACTGCAGAATGTTGTATTTGCAAGCATGCTTGCGATTTTGTCTGCAGCATGACGGTTTTAATATTGGATAGTTGGACGTGAAACGATAGCGAGTCATGTGGAGAAAAAAGAGCTATTAGTAAACTCTTTATCAAGGCCATAAATAATACCTATCGTCAAATTAATACCTACAATTAAAAAGAACAAAAAATAAGGTGGTCCTTGATTACATAATACAAGCTTGTTTTACAAAGGTGTTTGGGAGCAGTTGAGAGGGGCGAGTAAGAAAAGCACAGCTGCCAAACTAGATTTCGTCTGTACGACTACACGTATATGCTATGGTGATATCGTTGTATAAGTCTCCGTACATAACTCCCCCGACTGTATTCACACTAAACAGTTTTGACAACATTGCTGTCACAAATGTAAATTATGACACATCAGACATACTTCGCTTTGCCAATTTCATGAAAAGGTTATTGACAACTTTTAAAATCTTACCTGGCGAACAGCTCAGTAGCTGAAGGAAACAAAATATTTGTTTCGCTTGCAATGTGCGAGTCTTTATCAGAAAACGCTGGTATGAGGAAGGACGACAGAGTCATGTATATTGATTGTAAGCAAATAGGTAAGCAGATATATAATTGGTATCCAAATGGGTCATCTATAATCAGATGGCTGGTTAGGTCTTATGAACAAGGATACGTGTGCAGAGCTGTACCTAAATGTGTATTATGATCTCATAGAGAGGTGAACATCTGGTATGAGAGGAAATCCAAACGAGGTCGTACAGATATTATCTGTATGTATACTCTTGTTATCGTCATGGGCTCATGTAACAATGTACATGAATTGTGTGAACGGATGTAGTCTATACATCTTGTTTTATACTAACTGGTTGAAACGATCTGACCAATATATAGATCAATGGACCTATGTAATGTGTTCGCACACAATCTGTGGAGTTAAGTGAGGGTAAACAGATATATGATTGGTATCCAAATGGGTAATCTGTAATCAGATGTCTGGGTAGGCAGCGACTCAAGTTTAAACATTTAGAACTGTACCCAGAGGTCAATAATACGTTGAATTCTTTGCCATTAAATCTCTTGTTCATTTTGTCCCACCTAAACAACGGTAAACGCTAAACAGCGACAATATCATTTCTTTTAAGTACGAAAATATTCTTAAAGTATAACTTAAACGCTATTAGCAAGTTACTGACCAAATCACTTCCGAATAAGGGAGATCATATTCACAATGATTTCTATTTGTATAGATTTGGTATTAATATGTTTATCAGATCATTACGGGACATCAAAAGTGAGTTCGTTGAATGAACATTTGAATAATTATATATTTACCAGCATTTCGTAGTTATTAAGTGCTAGTTTATTTTCCTGTTTGTAGTGTAAATGGGACATGAAAGAATTTTACATCTTTAATAATTAATTGCGTGTTTTTAGTTCTTGTGCACTACAAAGGTATTGTTATCGTCATCTTCTGCTCCGCCATCTACGGTTTAGGAAAATCTAGAAGTTGACCAGATTTGTAAAAAGGGATGCTTGTAATTTGTACTTGCGTTTAGCACTGTAGTTTTTGCTTTCCATGCTGTCATGTAAATTAGGCTTATTTACTATTCTTGAAATCATATATGCTAAGTTGCTACCTTAATATAATTAATCTAATATGTCTTGGCTTCCGAAGCATATATTTATGACCAAACAATGTTGCTTACAGGTCGAAATAATTGACTTTTTTTTTAAAGATGGGCAAGTCACACATAATAGTACAATGCGAATTTAATCTTACGAAGGAATAAAACTAAATCTACACTGTTCAACATGTTTGAAATAATGAGGTAAATATAACGGTAGGATCATAATTTAAAATCCTAAACTATTTTAAGACTAATGGTAAGCTTGAGTCTTAGCAATTTTACTACAACGAATAGTTAATTACACAATTGGTGTATCGGTTTGACTGTTGCTCTTCATTTGTCTAACGAGGGCAACGCATGTCATACTACTGTATCAACCAAACATTTGTATCAATTTCTACTCGTCCGTTGTTCTGATCACAATATGTCAATTTTTCAACGGTAGAATTGTATTTTCCCCGCAAAGTAATTACTGGCTCAATTGGTGATATCATCAAAAATTTTTCGTTCTTTTTGTATGACTTGTAAACAGTTCCTCAAATCTATAATTTCTGAATGCGATCATGTCTTTTATTGGTATTAAAACACATCATATGTCGCTTGTTACTTTTTTAAAAACTCATGTTGGGATCAGAGCATACTGGTTCATGATTTTATTTCATTTATCTGAACTTTGTTCATGGGTTTAAACTGTAGTAATTTCTCATTACCATTAGTTAGATTTTGCCCCCGTGACTAGAGTCTCTTTGAGAATAGTAAATGCTTAAAATTACATAATATCTATAAATAGATGATTACGATAGTGTTGCCAATTACTAATATTATTTTTAATGATGAATTTCGGTTAATGTCTCATTGGATGACGGGGATTGGACGGTTCTAGAAGAATTAGGTAATTCCATGTTTTTTTGGTTAGGTCACAAGCATATGCGATTTCGAAATAAGTTGAGCTATATGATCTGTCACGGAGCGGCATGTTTTGAAATGTAGTCGTAATAAAAGGTATATATAAAGAGAGAACTGAGCAATCAGATTCATTCTTATTTTTGACTCATTTTATTTCTTACATTATTATTGCAACTCTGCAGACGTGTTTTATGTCGTACTTAGATATTTTTTGAGAGTTAAACATTTGTATGGCTGTTCAGTAGAAATAAAAGCTGCTCATGGTTTGGATTATAATATTATTCTTGAACTATTGTGAATTATTCAAAGGTGTTCTAGACAAAGCCATTTTTGTCAACGTCACGATTCTTGTCAGACCAGTGTATTTTTCCGGTTTTGAAATTTATACCGAACATTTCATTATGTTGGACTTTTATAATAGGATGACTTTGGATTCACTTACTGTACCTTCCTCCGACATGTTTCATGGTTAATTAAATCAGTTGCTAAATTTAAAAGAATAAACGTGTTGGCTTTGCTTCTTTATGTTACTTAGTTTGTGATCATGGAGTCGTAACAATAATTTCTATTCAAACTTTATAATTCACAATGACCTCATAGGAATGTCTGGCCAATTTTTTCTGGGCCTTTCAAACATACAACACCTTACAACGAGACCGAACTGCCTGAATCGACAGGAAGATGATATATATTCACAGAATTTGCCAGTATAATAATCGTTACCTAATCAAATGAGAGACAGATCGAAGAAACCTGAAATCACAGTGTTGGTGAAACATGACTAGGACATCCATTGTACATCGTTAGCAATACGATTATTCATATCTCCAGGCCTACGTGTCAATGGTGTAAATGCTCCAATATTCACGAGATACCAACCAAATTTGCATTGAAGTGTACCTTCTGCATGATGAATATGGCTTTTCGCCAGGGTACAGCGATAGCGATAGGTTTCATTTTGTTGTTTTCGAGATACATATATTGGAAATGCTATGTGTCTTTCAATGTGTTGTTTCTAAGAGCGACGTTTTATTTAATAGATTCGATTTTTTCTACAACTTTGGAAGGCCTGTTTACCGCTCATAATGAGTACTGTTTCTACCAAAACATCTGAGAGAAAAAGAATCGCATAGCAGAATACAGAGATCAATACAGGAGAAACACGAAAAAGAAAAAAGAAAACAATCTATATCTTACATTTTTACTATAATGACAAACATTTTAGGTTAATTCAATCAATATGAATACTATCTCTAGTGATACATTTCAGCAAATTGTACAGAGATTAAAAAGGACAAGAATAAAGATGCATAATTCACAATTGAAATCTGTATTATTGATTAAATTTGAAACGTATTGAATTGTCCTTTTTCTCTTTAAGACTGCATCACATAAGTCATGGTTACTTCCTTAAAGAAAGCTATTGTATATTTTGTGTATAAGGCACAAATCGAATGACAAAGTAATGGTGTTATCAAAATTTGTTTCGAATCTGAGTTCCATGTATCAACACAAACGGTTGCTAATCCAAAATGTAGATATTTTTAAAACAAATATATAGAAATATAGATTTACTTGATCGAATTGATCGTGGATGTATTGACTGGGTCTTTGTCAAAGTTACAAAGTAATTATTTTTTATTTTTCGTTCTATTCTTCCCGTTTTGTCCAGTCAGTTCATCTAATTTTCAAGCAGTTCTTGAGTCTGCCTTATATACAAAATCACTATATTCATATCTGTAGCTTTTCCTTTTCGTACCGGTAAACATTGCTATATCTCAGACCCGCATTCCGTTTGGGCACCATTCAATTGTATATATATATATATATATATATATATATATATATATATATATATATATATATATATATATATATATATATATATATATATATATAAAACTATGGTTTTGAAAAAGATGTCACATTTATGCTGTCCTTTGCAGTATTTTAGTCTTTCAATTTCCTCTGGAAAGTTACAACCGGGAATCTTTTCAGAAATTGTTTTGAATTCGAACCTACATTTTGTCACTATTTCTGTTGCAAATGTATCAGTGTTCAACTCGTCGAATACATGATTCCAGACTTCTCATCTGTTTTATTTTCTCCAGCTACTAGTATTATTGCTACCGTCAGTTAGGTTCGTAATACTGTATCCATTTATATCCTGTCATTTTCAGTGACATGCTTGTATATTAAAGTTCATTTTAAACATTCCACCAATGGTGATATTTATGAGCCCTAGACAGGGCAGTAACTGTTTTAAAGACGGTGTCTAAATGTATGTCTTTTCTAAGATATTTTACCAAACGCCACATTGAACAACTTTTGGTAATTTATGGCATGATTGTGTTTGCAATTGGACAATTTATTTAAAGTATGCGTTGGAATATGTTTGCTTACAACAAAAAAACTATTTACGAGAAAAATGAAAAATGGTAAAACTTTATATAAAGGGGCATTTTGCCCCTATTATGAAGCAACACGCCCCCTCCTGGGGCATTTTGCCCCACAATGCATTCGACATCTGTCAAAGTCTGTAAAACTACAGGGATACTATTGAACTATAAAATCAAGTATTATTCCTAGATGGACATTTTATTTATGGCAAAGATGCTAAAATTACATACTTACTGCTGCATCATTCAAATTAGCACAACAATGCGAATAAGTAAGTAGTTACAACAATGCTCAAGACTAAATAGCCCCTAATTTCCACCGTTAATGAAGAAAAAGACAAAGCCCAAAAGTCGTGAATGTTCCTGGTAAATTCTTTATTACTCACACTTAGCACAGCAAAACTGGTTCAGTCAATGTTTCTGCATTGTCAGAAGTGATCATAACGTTACTAAGCGATTGGTCATCAACTGATATATTTCCCTCATTCGATGTTTCTGTATCGCCTGCCCCACCTGTAATAACTATAGGAATGCCAACTGATTGTTTGTCAGCTGTCTTGTCTTCTTGAACAGATGTTTCTACATCACCCGACCCCTCCGACATGTATATGCAGTCAGTAACTGACAGGCGATAAGCTGTCTTATTTGATTCAATCAGCTTTGATGACATATGTAATGCTTGATGACACGCATTGGGCCAATCTGATAGTGGCTGAAGTTCATCAGTTACCACAGAAGGAGCAAAATCGTCATCTGTAAACTTATTTGGATTAAAAGGTCAAAGTTCGCAGGCTTCAAAACCAGTGTCAGTATTCTGTTAACTGGCAGATCGGTTATATGTTGCAGATTTTTATTTAGCAACTTCAAATACACTTATTCGACTTCTTGAATTGCTTGTCATCCAGTTTCCAGACTCCGAATTGAAAGCACTTTTTAGTGCCATGAAAAACGTGACATCAAGAGACTGGGGCCGATGGGTGCAATGGGGGAGGAAAGGTTATCAACACAATCCCGTTCTCGCGTGCATAGAGAACAGCTTCCAAAGTTGTATGGCTATGGTGCCCATCAAGAAGAAGAATGTGTCGAAAGTCTTTCGTACATTTCACAAAACAAGTGAAATGTTCCAGCCATTGCAAGAAAATATGACTGTCTGTCCACCCACTTGGGCTACACAAGCCCAGTGCTGGGGCTGGTGCACCAATCATCAGTGATGGAACCATTCGTTTACGTGGGTAGATAAATGCTGTCAGTGCAAAGGTACCGGCCGCATTCATGGCACATATTACAGTAATAGTTTGACCACGTTCACCGCTTGTAACTTTACCAACTGATCTAACACTTTTCGATGTAATGATGTTTACTGGCTTGTGGACAGTACTAATGCCTGTTTCATCCATGTTCCATATTCTCAGACCATCAGCAAGGGTTGCGTCAAGAGATTCATTATATACTTAGTAAAAATGGACTACCTGTGGCCTGTTAAAGCCCAAGGCTCTGCTGACACTGGTTGCCTTTGGAGCTCTAATGGCTAGACTTGGATGCTTTTCATAAAGCCATTCAGCCAATCAATACCTGCTGCATTGTCTTGAAATGCATGGTTTTTAATATTCAGATGAACTGCTAAGTCGTATGCCAAACGCAGTACGTCAATAGAGGTAAGTCCAAATAATGCCTTTTCCATGGACTGGATGTGCTCAGCTAGAAGTAAACCGTAATCAGGATATAAAGCAGTAGTCTAACTTCACAGTTTTGACACTCCAGTTTGCGAAACTTCAAATCTCTATGTCTGCGCAAAGTTTTAGCTGAAATTTAATAATTCCTGGAAGCAGCTTTCAGTGACGTTCCAGAATGAATTGCTTCAAGAGCCGCTTTTAGGGCTGAAGTCCCATAATTGCCTCGACAAGTTTTCCTTCTGTAAGTTAACACCATCTGCAAAAAGTATAGAATAATTTAAGCATATGACGGTTAGTTAAAAAGTGTACAGCATTTAAACAGTTACGGGGCAACACGCCCCTTGAAGGGGGTGTTTTGCCTCTATCGTACAACATTGACAATTTAACTATAGGCGCAATTAACAACTGCTGAAAATCATGAACTATTTATTATACATAATGCACCTCTGTACTATGTTGTTTAAATACATACCCTGTTTTCTTTAGGTAGTTCCAGTCAAAAATACTGCAAACAAATGGAATGAACACCTTTACAGGAAGATGCCAAAAAAAATAATATTCTTGCATAAAAACCATGCGTGCGGCTGCATCCAACACTGGCCGCCATTCTCAAAGCCTATGTAACCTGGACAAGCGTGCTGTATAAAGACCAGTCCATTTTGTAGCGCAGGGGCGTAAGGATGGCTTGGAGGCATTTTAAATGGCGACATTGTTGCAAGTGGCTGACCGCAATCGGGCGGCTGATTAGTAACAGTGTTGCAAGTGGCTGACCTGAATACGCGTTACTGTAGGTACGAACAAACAATGCATAGACATATTTATATAATGGAATGGCCCTACAAAGGACCATTTCACTTTTTCTCCTATCTTCTTATTGTGCACCATTTCTTCGTTTTCTCCATTTTCGTCTTTTTCTTCCCATTTCCCTCCTTATTCTTCTTCTCATTCTGTTCCTGCTTCCTCTCCTTATTCAAAGTAACAATTAGTTGCTCCGTTTGCTCTTTGTCCTCCTTTTCGTCTTTTTCCTTCTTTGTCATATCATAGAGGAGGCTTTTTAATTTCCATCCTTACTATGATAATAATGTAACATCCTGCATACCTTGTCTCTAGCACCTGCTCTCCCGTTACTACTGTATCTAACACCTCTTGCAACTTTGCAGTCTTGTTCTTGTTGCTTGCAGCCATCCTTCACTGATAGGGCAAAGCTTCTCCTTGTATGTCTCAATCATGGACTTGAATGAAAACATCTCCTCTCACAGATTACACATATCGCATACCAGGTATGTCAACGAAGTAATAGCGCAAACCTAAAATAAACTGTTTTACATATTTTTTACAAGCTAGTACACTATTACAAATACAACCCAATATACTCCATACCAACACATATTGGAGAAGTAAGTCTTTTTTAAACAACACAAACGAATGATCACATACAATCACCAAACCTACCAAACACACAATATCACACAAGCATGGGTAGTAAGTGTTTATAGTCACAACTTTAAACCTTACACACAAACATATGACCGTCCCCACTTTATACGACTCAAGCGCGGACACGAAGGAAACATCCCTTCGATTTTGTAGGAACGCTATAACTAACATAACCAAGAGGGATGAAGAGAAGTGAACGAGTATATGTTTTAAACCTAACAATAGACTCCCATTTTAAAATAATACATTTTTTATTCCAAACAACAACAAAAAATAGCAATCAATATAATATCAACAAGTCAATGTTGCAAGTCAAGCTCGACTTCCACTGATTTAAGTCCTTTTGGCCATTGATGATCGATACGTTTCCTATTTAAATATAGGAGATAAGCATAATGTTCGCAAATCACCTTTCTACTTTATCATCGTTTCCAGAATAGATACGATGAAAAGAAGTCACGAAATGTTCTAAGGGATACCCCAGACTGCGTTGATGAAGAAAATACTCAGAATATTGTCCGCACCATGGAATCTGTGCCTTGTAACTTCACAACATTGAATCGAGTTGTAATGGCATTTCTTCTCATAAAGTCGACTATGTCGCATTCCAAAGTCGGTAATCCTTAAGAATAAAAATACTCCACACTCTGATCGTTGGGAAAGTAGACGACCACCCAATGGATTAATGGGAGATAACTGCCGTCAGTGTTGATGACATGAGCTTGAATGTCTTTAGGTTTGCGATGTTGAAGTTCATCTTCAACTCACACGAGAGAATTCCAATGAGCTGTGTATGAACTGTTTTTCAAAAGGTAATGAAGTTTCCAGAGTATCCTTTGGTGTTTCTCATGTCATAGTAAGCCACCAATTCAATCCTGAATTTATCATTGAAATCTCTTTCAAGTAAATGGCGCTTCCCTTATTAATACTTGTAAGTCTTCAAGCGATGTGTTTTTAATGCCCCTGTGTTTGTTAAAAGCGCCTTACGTTGCAAGCCATCTAGTTTCCTTAGAAGGTTCTGGATCACTGGCGCATATTCTTGGTATCCGTAATCCAGTTTTGATCTAATTAAGGATAGATAGAGCATCAATACAGTGTTTTGACCTGCTCCCCAGTTCGTTCCTTGGTTATTTAGGACGGAGAAGTCCCTGTTACATCATTAAATCAATTCTTCTATGTGGTGTCGCATGTAAGATGTTCGTCAAACTACATACCCAGAAACCAGGCCACCTTTTCAAATGATATTGGGGTTTTGGTTCCAAAATAATATCGAGGGTCCCAGGTTACTCTTGTTTTCCGGGAAAAGAAGACTCCTATTGCTTTACATGGTGTTATTTAAAATCACCCCTTATCTACCGAATTACCTATGTTGTTTGAACCCCTCAGCCATTCCTCAATAACGGTTTTACTGGTTGAGTTACATACATCCCAGATACTGATATTATCTGAGAACTGAGAGTGGTTAGTTATGTCTTTGTTAGTTGATTTTTCTAGGTCATTGATACTGAATAATGTCAGGCTCAACGCTGCTTTGCGGTGTCCCGTTTTCCAAGCTAAATGTGTCACAGTATTTGTTGTCAATTCTTGTTCTGGTTTGGCAATCTGTCTGGAAGTGTGTTATCCATTTGCTAATACGGCCCAATATCCCGTAGTGATTACGTTTGGCGATAATACCCTTGGTCCAAATCAGGTAATAAGTTTTTCCTAAGTCTATGAAGATAGCTATAAGTTGTTTATCCATTTTTCATTTTGCGTTGACTGCAAATTTGATATGTGCTTCTAATCTAATTAGCTGCTCAAGAGTCTTCCACAGCTTCTATTCAATCACTTCTCTCAAACTGCTGATTTATATCGTATTGTCAAGGTCTGCATACAAGATGACGTTCACCGTGTGATCAGGATTTTGGTTTGAAAATTGAATTTACACAAGAATTTGGCCGGATTTTATAGGGTGGAAATGTCCCTCGCCGCTCTCTTTTACTAGAGTGAAATTAAAAGCCCACAAAGCGTAACCGCCTACTTGATCGTCATATGAAATGCTGTGACTGGTGCAGGTACCTATCCGTCCCGTGGCTTCGCACAGAGACAAGTACGATATCAAGTAATTCTTCTTGGTGGAAGGTTCAGATTCGAAGGGTTTGATACGCATGGTCGTGTCATCTCAACTGACTTCGATCAGATCTCGGACGCGCCGTGGTGTTGTTTAAGCTCGAAAAGATTGGTAGTGATGGATCCATTGAAGGCTGCATTGCTGACGATGATCATGATTACATGTCTGGATAACTGTCCTTGGAAAAGATGATTTTCGAACATGGATTTACGTCCAGTGGGAATGGCGAAGGTTTTCACTTCCACTCGTCGTATCGGATGCTTGGCAGTCGTTCGACTCAAAGTGTGACTGATGTCGTTTCCCACTTTAGGCTACACTTTCACACGACGCACGTAAAGTCGGGCTTCTTGGATATTTTTAACTTATGGACAGTCGCAGCCTTCAAATGAAACGTAACACTGCTTCCATTCAGTCTGAGAAGGATATCGACATCATGTAGCAAAATATGTCGGACTGACTGTCTTCCTCTAGACTTAGTGCATGACTTTGATTGGCCTCATATCGACTGCAGTCGCTGGTAGAATGAACTCATTCTTGCTGTCGGCAGTTTGTTGTGATTTTTATATACTACTCATTATTGGACTCTTTGTGAGGTCGTAGACCAGCAGCTAATCTTGTACGGTTAACCCAAATGAAACATTGACCAAAAACATGGAGCGGTTGAGTTCATTCGGTATTTCCTTTTCAAATGAATAGATTCTTGTCTTGAAAAGAATGTCAGAATACATTTCATCACAAGAAATAAAGAATCTCTTTCACATTTTCTATATGTCGTTTAATCAGAAGTGTCGGGCTGAAATGAATGTAGAGACCTCTATTCCATGTGGCGTATTAGTTACCAACAAAATACAAATTTGTGGATAAAAATTAACACTGTTTATAGCTTGTCATCACAGGCTGCATCTTACATACACAGTTACTAAGTCCTGTTTATGTTTTTCTGCGCATACAGGCAACAAAAGCTGTAAAGCTCATTTCCGTACCGTTATCGTCTGCTTACAGTCCGTCTAGAAACCGAGTGATCTCATGGAGGACCCTGTCATAATACCATTTGATGCATGCTTTCCTAAATGATTTGATTTGACACAAAGAAGACTCTCGACTGCTCGGGTTTTAGAATCTAAGTTCAAAATAGATATTCTCCTCGGAGGTTCTTTGTTGATGTCTCCATTCATACAAAGTCAGCTCTCTATATCATTCTTGAGAAACAATTGGATAAAACTGACACTAATCGATCATCCATTTTTGTCATGACATCATTAAAAAAATCCCCAATGTACGTGGTGAATTTTTATAAGTGATCTTCTGTCGTTATTTAACAGCCATAATTAAATGGGGCCATATACTTGAAATAATCAGTGTCTTTGAAATTTTCAGCTTCAGCCGATAACCGGGCCAACACAATTGCTATTGTCCAGCGGTTCACACATGTATACTGTATATGTACTTCCACACCCAGAATGGTCGGGACAAACACAGGGTGGACATACTCAAGGATATTGATGGTCTTCTATATCACTTATTGCAACTGTTGTACAGTGAGAGTGTTTTGTGGTACGCAAAAGGTATCTATTCGTGTTTCTCATTTGCTATATCAGAGGATTATGAAAGATATTGCAAGATATGCAGGATTCCCTCGAAATGACATCAGTTAGATGATAACAAGGAAGAGGACGATGGTTAATATGATCAAGACAAGAAAGCTAGAAAGTACTAGAAAACTGTAATGTTGTGCACTTTCCTCATTGATTATTCAGAGAAATACGATAGTGAGCTGGCCACTAGAAGCCGCGTAATCTATGACTTTCGCCATTACAGATCACTAACATTTCACATGGCTGTTTGGGTTCGAGTTTCGGGCTCAGCCAAGGTAGGGAAGTGAGAAGGCTTACCATGAGTCGGTTGTCCTTCCGTGGCCTTTACCATGTTCTCTCTCCATCAAATATACTGTCTGCCATGTATGGCCTATAATGTTTCGATAAATGACCTTAACCCATAACAACAACAACAACAAGGACAGCTAGCTGATCAGTAATATTTAGGCATGAACATTATAATATCTTATTTAGTGATCCCGTGAATCTATGAAATAAATGGTAATTTCAAACATTGTAACAGGTAGCTACATTTAAATTTTATTTACATAAAATTCAAGTGATCACACTAATGTGTCAATATAAATCATATTTTAATTATAGTTATGTCTGGATAGAGAAATCCTACTCGGCGTAATTTGACAAGGTTTTACGTATTGTTGCGTTATTATATGCCTGCTGTGGTGTCATGTTACGTAGCAATTTAGTGGGCCCTACGAGTATTAAGCCACATCCAACAGGTGATTTACTGCGTCCAATATTTTAGCAAAGATACTTGAACACATAACGAAATGCATTTCCATTAAAAGTCATGCATTGCTTGGCTATATACTAATTAAAATTAACATACAACTGCCATAATTATTCTATTAAGACTCAGTTGACTTTTCCATCAAAACAGCTAAAAAAAATTGGTAACAAATACATTTAAATAGATTCATATAATCTCCATCATTAAATGATACAATGGCATTCAGAGTTAAAATTCGTACCACTATGACATCATAAACACGTACAATTGTCATTACGTCACGGACCGCTATTAAATATCAAAATGTCTTTAAGTGCATTCACAGAACTTACTTGACAGCTGTTAGTTAGTCCAAATAGTTCAAGCATTTGCAAGCAATTTAAATCTAACGAATAATTAAAGTAAATATAAATTTCTCTTAATATAACTAAATAACTGCCAAGACTGGCGGTACTACTAAAAATGACTGATTCTGCGTAATTCATCTCTTATACAAAAAGCGAAGCCGTAATTCAGATAAAGCAATACGAAACTTAAATGAATCATCTTGGTACTTCGAAATAGTTCTATCAGTAAATAGATCATGTGTTTCACCACTTACGAATTATCAGTTAGATCAACGTGGCCTTTCACTAAAATTTATGTCCTGTTATCGGATCACATGATGCTTAGCTGAATTATAGTCCATCACAACCTTGGAATTTTATGAATCAATATACGCTTCAAAAGTATGACATCTTTAAGGTGCTACAATCATTAGGGAAATGTATTATTTAAATTGTTATTAAATAAATAACCATTACAACTGTAGTGTTGTGAAAATAATACACATAATATAGATTGATATAACACCTCATCTCATAAAGGAAATGAAAGATTTATGCAGTACAACTTTAAGTCAAACATATATGTAATTTATATTGGATGGGAATAGATCTGATGAATAATTCAACATATATACAAACCAATGCAATATATTATTTATATAACGTGAAGGTGCGTTTGCAATAACATTTCTATGTTCCATTGATTTTGCTATCATCACTAGTAATAACAAAACCCATCTTAAAATATATGATTCTTGTTTTCCGTTTTATTATTCAATGTAAGGTGGTTTTGATCACTGAATACAACAATCAGAGAAGAAGTTAAACTAATATACACTTTAATTCGATGCAGAGCCAAATTAAAGCGAATAATTCTTTCTCAATCCTGGAATAATTTCTCTGGTGCTTCTTCAATTGTTTAGAAAATAGTACACTGGATGATCCACACCACGTATTTCTTTATTTATCAATACTCTACCAACACAAACATCACTCGCATGAACATACATTTTAAATGAGTGATTGAAATCTGTAACCGAAAGAACAGATGCACTCATGAGTATGGCCTTCAACCTATCAAATAAGTACTTAACAAATTTGTCAGGGGTTCAGCATTTATGGAAAAGAGAAAAGTTACCGATTATATCCAGCAAATCTCAAAAAAACGAATCAGTTACTTCTTACTGTTAGCACTGGGAATTCACAGATTCTACAATTTTTATTTGACCGAGTCCTACAACATCTCTTGAAAATTTTATATAAGCACAGCAAAAGTTACTTTTTCTTAAATTAATTGTCGACTTTGCATCACTGAGTCGAAATAAGAAATTCCTGATGGTTTCGAAGTGATCTTTCCAGTTGTGATGTAGATTATGACGTCACCGATGTAAGCGTGATAATTAGCTATACCACATATTAGCATGTTCATCAAAAGTTGGAAAGTACAAGGGGAACCTTTCATCCCAAACGGCATAATCTTTATATTGGCAAAGTTCATCTGGAGTTACGAATGCTTAAATTTCCTTTCCGTAAGTAGAACTTACCAGAATGCCATCAAAATGACAAACTTGGTGATATATTTTGCATTTCCATTTCTGTCAATGCAGTCGCCGCTTCTTGATGTTGGAAATGAATCTGTCTTCGTGACACTGTATATTTTTCTATAATCTGTACACATATAAAAAGTATTATCGATTTCGGCACTAGAATACATGATGAACTCCAGTTAATGTTGCTTGGTTCCATGAAGTCATTCTACAGCAAATATTGAATTTCTTTCTTCAAAGAGTCTTATTTGAGAGGAATTATCCTGCAATGATGTTGTTTCACAGGTGTTAGGATCTACAAGTTCAGCGACATGGTTGATTTTACTTGTTCGTGTTGGAAAGTCTGGAAATCAGTGGTCATAATTCTTTTAATAGCTGTTTTAACTCACTCTTCTCTTGTGACGGCAGATGCGAAATTATCTGATCCATATTGCCCAATATGTTCGAATTGTGAAGATTGGTTACATCAAAGTCACTACTATCTTATTTCATGCGTTCGTTTAAATCCTCCCTGTATGGGATCAGTACAACTAAATTGACTGAATAATATAGGGATGACTCTATGAACATACTCCTGTAATAATATATCAGCATGACAAAATTGTTTCTCTTGTCCCAACTGGGAGTATTAATGATGTAATTTAAGTCATTTATTTTCTTTTCAAATTTATAAATTTACCAAAGATTTTATTTTGGTTTGAGTTTTAATATTTCTCAAATGAAATATGCTTTTAACATCTTATGGACATTATCGTTAACAAGTATTGGTTACCTACTTTGGAATATGGTAATGGACCGACACAATTATTCCATTAAATGGTTCGTCAAATGTAGCAATCGTTTACAGATGAGCGTCATGCATCTTTTGATTAGATTTTCCTTGTATCTGATAAGTATGACAACATATACGGTATTTACAAACAGCAATTCTAATTATCGGCTAATATAAATCATTTATGATCTTGTGATATGTCTTACTCACTCCTAAATGACCAGGAAACAGAGTTCAATAGTCTAGACCAAGAAATTCCTGTCGATATTACTTAGGAACAACAATTTGATATTATACTACCCACTCATCACCAGTAGGTACCTCATGTGGCCTCCATTTCCACAAAAGAAACCCATTTTTCACAAAATAACAAATTGTAATTGCGTGGCTTTAGTTTAGCTAACTGCCATCTGAAACAAACAGGATATCTCAAGGTACTGTTCCTGCAGAGGAACTAGTGATTGTCTTTTTATCACCTTTTTAGAATTGCGAGAATGAGGAGCAAAGAGTACAGCTGTGATCAATACCTCTTGATTGGTCCATACTTGGAGCGAAATCGACCTCAATAAAAGACTGACCCATAAATGCTTCAGCTAATAGAATAACATCATTCTCAAAAGCTTTCTTTACCATAGATCAATTAATGCAAAAGCGAGATATAAACCAGGGATCTCATTTTCTATAGATCTTTCTGCCAGAAGTCTTATTTACAAAAGAAACTTTATGAGCTAAAGCATAATTGTCAGAGGTACGAGCACCATTTTCCAAGGTTTCGATCTTATGCTCGTCAAAATAAACCCTAATGTCACCATGGACACAGTTCTTGAACTCTTCAACCATTATGAGTTGTCTGAGACTTTCGTAATCTTTATTAACCTTTCTAGAAGAGCACCACCTATCAAATTGTCGTTCTTTTTCCAATGCAAATTCGATATAGGTCTGTCCAGATTCTTTTCTGTAGTTTCTGAATTTTTGCAGATTAGCTTCAGGGCCTAACTCATAACCCTTTAAGATGCATTCCTTAACCGTATCATAGTCACTACTTTGTTGAACTGACAGTGAACGGTAAATATCACTAGCTTTATCAGTGAGTACACATTGTAATAACTGAGTTCAATGCTCCCTTGGCCATTTAAAATTTTCAGCAACTTTTTCAAAAAAAGGAAAATATTTGACTATTTTCTCTAAAATGGGGCACTAATCTAATATTCTCTGTAAGATCAAAACTTAAAGATCTAATTGTTCCTGGGTAGGATCTGAAAGAAAGATTTCCACGTCTGATGACATTTTAGAAAAAGCTTGCCATTTTCACTAAGATTTCAAAAACCAGGGGAATTCAAATTTCAAAAAACAAAGTTTTCCGAAATATTCTAGCCAAAATTCAAACTTATCTTAAGACGAGCGCCCAATTCTTATGTTAGGTGTTTAGGCTCGAATCAACAGCAACACAAGAAAGAGTGAAAAGAACAATCTTTTAAAAATTTAACAAATAATTTATTTCCCAGGAAAAATACTGTAAAAATGTAGAGAAAAATATAAGAACTTACGGTTTTAAGAATCAAATCCAAAACTAATCCAAGAACAATCCAGGAATAATATTCTAGAAGTCCTAATATTGAAATGTTCTAATGAAATCAAGGTCGAATCCCGATGAAGAATCCATAAAGGAAGGCGATGACGTATGCTGTATCCTGTATTGTGGTGTGGTCTACAGTTCCTTGTACAAACACAAAAAGTAATCCTGTGTATAAAATCCGAATAAAAATTTTAAGAAATGTCTTTGTTCAAGAATTCTCTTTGAGCGCTCAAAATATTTTCAGAGAACGAATTAATCCTTTTGAATCCAAATAATTGAATAAACATTAAAATGTAATTCCCTAAATGACACAACAAAGGAAACGCCTTTACATCTCACTGTTTAGAAGCCCAGCTGTGATTATTTCTCTAAAACGATGGTTTAAAACTTGAATTTTACGCAAAACAGATGCCCGGATAAAGATCACGTGATCATGTTTGCATATATAAACAAGCACGTGGCCCCAGTATGTCCTTGATGACAACCAATCATTTTACTCCGAGAATCAAAGTTGTTTGCTTCACTAAAAACTATTTGCAAGTCGAGGGTCACGTATCCAACACAGCCTCGATCTCAACCTTATTATTCCTACAATAAAAATAAATTAAAAATAACTTGTTCACGTGGCTAGTACTAATTTTGAATTAGGGTTGGGAACCAGATCAGCCTTATGTTTACAAAAATGAACAGTGAAGGTCAAACTATTTTCTGGAAAAATTGTGGGTTCCTAGTAAACAGAACTACATTATTTTGTCATAAAATAAATTAAAAAATAGAAAAAGTTTAAAACTTACAATTAAATTAGATATAAATTAAATCAAATATACATAACACTGCATGCTGTATAAATGTCACACAGAACTGCGGGATAAAGCAAATGCGCCGTCTGCTTTTTTTAACATTATAAGAATCGCCCCACAGAAACGATTTGACCTGTATATAGAATACCGCGATGTGGCGCTAAATTTACTGGGTCTGTGCTATCTGGAGAAGGAGAACTACCGCAGAGGCTACACGTGTTTCTGCCGAGCTATGAGCCTACGTCCATGGCTGTTAGTGGAACGATGGTCCACGTCTACACCTTGGCACCTGGCAGTACTAGTGTCCAGATATATCAACAGGTGCATATAGACCTATTGCCAATAATCTATTTGGTCTGAATGTATGGCATACATTAACGTTTATAGAACATATATATAATGTCAGAGGAAAATCATCTCTTCTCATCTATCTATCTACCTACCTAGCTACCTACCAACCTACCTATCTATCTATCTATCTATCTATCTATCTATCTATCTATCTATCTATCTATCTATCTATCTATATATCTACCTATCTATCCGCTCCGGTGGCCTAATGGTTAGAGCGTCCGCCTCGGGTGCGGGAGGTCGTGGGTTCGACCCCGGCCGAGTCATACCAAAGACTTTTACAAAAATGGTACTAACAGCTGCCTCGCTTGGCGCTCAGCATCAAGAGGTTTGTGTTAGGACTGGTCGGCCTGGTGTAAGGATAATGTGACTGGGTGGAACATCATGCTACATGTCTGCGGCATGATGCCCCAGTGCTAGACATCACCATAAGGTGTCACACTGCAGACATCGTAGCGATATGACTTGAAAAATTCTTAAAGCTACGTTAAAAATCCAATTAACACACACACATCTATATATATATATATATATATATATATATATATATATATATATATATATATATATATATATATATATATATATATATATATATATATATATATATATATATATATATATATATATATATATATATATATATATATATATATATATATATATATATATATATATATATATATATATATCTCTGTCTATCTATTTGTACATACGATACAGCATGACTTTATTCATCATGTTAACCAAACATTTTACTGTAGGTGCTGTATGAACATACCCTGTTTTGACTTTGTAAATGTTGAATTATGAAGTTTATTCGTACGGCGATATCAGTTAATATGCACTCAAAATTAAAACAAACGGCATTCACCCCACATTATCCAAAATTTCTAATAACACGGAAATATTTGTTCCAGCAGATTTTACAAATATTCACGCACAATTTGACCTAAGTTTACCACACACAATCTCAAATCTTATTGTTTTACCTAAATTTCTGAAGCATTTTAAGAGTTCATTTATATTGCTTCCACTTAGAAACAATATTTTAAAAAACATACATCGATTCTGCACATAATCAGTCTCAAGTGAAAGTTGTAAATTTACCACTTTGTATTCGGCAGTGTTACGTAATATATTTCACTAGACCATCATAATTACAGCTTGCGTTAATCAACTGCTTGAGATTTAGGAGTTAATATTCGGATTCTCTCTAAAGCTATTGCCAGAAAATGGTACTGTCCATAGATAATTTTTTTTGGTCAAGCATACTTAAGTCATTATTTGCCTTTTTAACTCCTCTGTATAAAGTTGTTTGGGAAAAAAAAGAGAGACAAAAATAAGAGTACGTCTTTGACTGTTGAACAGGAAATGGAATACACAACTTGACATTTCTCACTTATTCTTCAAGCGGTGATTGGAAAGTCTCTGAAAAGGTAATTCTGATAGTACTGTATGGAAGAAGGACCAACTACTTCTGAATGACTCAGTAGCCAAAAATGAAATTTTAAAATTGCCCGTAAATCCAGTTTCCATGTACTCTATTTGGATTATTTGGAGGTAAATGCCAATGCACTTATTAACATATTGAGAGAGAGAGAGAGAGAGAGAGACAGAGACAGAGACAGAGACACATAGACAGAGAAACAGAGACAGAGAGTGCTTGTGTTCTTGGAATATATTTAATCCCAAAGAACATTCGATGGTAACATAGAACAATATTAATTTCACAATACGGCAAGTTACTCCGCCCGAAATTGAAATTTTAGCTGCCTATTCACATGCAGTTGGCAAGAACATGCAGTTGGCAAGAACATTATCATATGAGCAAGATAACAGAGAGAAGGGATGTGTTTTATTTATGATTTATTTCGTTTCCTTTCTTAGTTTGACTTCTTTCTTTTCATGGACATTGTATTAGGTCATACCTCCCCCTTTCAGGCTACCTACTCCATAGGTAGAAATACAATCAAGCTCTAAAGGTTTTTTTAACTAACCTCTGGACACTCTCCTCCCTCGCCACCCCCCCCCCTCTCTCTCACACACACACACACACACTTTTTATCTCCAACATCTTCAAAGTTCACATCCAGACTGATATCTCTCATGGTAAAAAAAAATTTAAAAGTGGAATGTCGCACCTTAATATAAGATATTTCTTTCCATACTTTAGAGATAAGATAAAAGCACAAACAAGTTAGAAGGAATGTCCCATTCTTAATGTGTCACTTACCTCAGTAACTCGCTCAATCACTACACTGGGGGTCTACGCATCCGGACCACGTTTGGCATATATCATGGAAAGAGAGTATATATATATATGGGAAAATATGAACGAGTTTTTCGAATGGAAATAATGTACGACCTTGGGAGTGCAGAATGTCCATCTGACAAAACGAGTTCATATTTTCCCATACAAATACAGTGACCTTTTTATTATATGCTATTTTTTTATTCTACCTAATGCTCAATTATATTAACAAAATGCACTACAGGAAACAAAGTAACTGAATGTATGCCGTATTCCAAACTAAACACACAAGCGCACAATCATCATTACACAACAACAACATTATTACTGCGCACATAACTCCATCCAGATAAATTTTAACTTAGTCGCGCGCTCGACATAACTTTCAAAAGAAAATGGCGTGTCTAGTTAAAATTGAAATTTGGACTTTTATTGTGAATGAATAGATTTTTGTATTTTTTTCGATTCTACGAAATTTCGTGATTATGGACTGGAATACATCGGATTGAAGAAGCGAGGAAGAAGCGTGTCGACATCTGCAAATGTGTTTCTGTTTCTGTCATTGAATGTTTTAAATCATAATGTGGAAAAATATGAAGTCGTTCAGTTGCAATTATCAAAAGGACGCAATAGAATTTAATGCTTATTTCATTTTGAGTGCATTAAGGAGGACATAATTGCACTTTTATTCGAAATTAGAGTACAATTTTGAAATGTGTAATTAAGATTGAGAACCTATGACATGGCTCATGTAATTCAGATTTGCAGAACTAAGAAAGTACATTTTAAGGAAATTCAGGATATAAAACTGTAAGTATATTATTGGCCATTCTTATCACCAGCTAAAGAAGACAGTATATGACTTGTCACTTGTATGTTATTTGTAAGGACCCTTTCTTGCGTCTGTTGTATAGCTAGCCTAAATCCGAAACATTGTATCAACAAAGTTAACGCAGAATGCACCAAAGCAGCTGGTATGTGGTAGTCTACGAACATCTGCTTTAGTTCATTCAGAAAAAAATTTAAACAACCATAACGTAAAGCGCCTACTACGCGAATGTACATGACTTGTTTACAAATCAAAAGTTTTGGCGTCTGCGTCCATTGTTTGTTTACAATAGAAAGTAGTTCTTTTATGCACGTGAATGCAATATGTGCATTTGCAGGCGAGTTCAGTACCGGGTAATATTGCACGATTCTGACAATGTAAAATTAACGAAGAAAGAAAATGAGCATCTTAGGCGAGGTAGAAATCCGACATCCACGTGATTGTTGACTCCAGCAAAAGATGAACTATGTTCTCAGGAACCAACCATCTTATCCTTAGTTTCTCAGAGAATGATATAAAAATGCAACCATTAATCGAACTTGATCTTCTTCTATGTGAGCCCTGAGTATTACTCATGCGCCTGAATATCCCAATCCGCAAAGGCAACTGATTATGGTAATAATATATCTAGGCCGTATTTGTCTAATCAGACCGTCTCTTTGATAACACGTAGTGGAATAGACGTCCTATCATGTTATGTCGTCTCTTCACTATTGTTCCTTTAACAAATATTTTAATTCATCGGTGACAGGGAAAAGTAATCATTTAACAGATATTACTGCTGTACAGACTGTTAGACTAAGCCAGTCTTTACCTGTTAATGTCCACTGCAACATCCATTCTTCACAGCTTATGCGTGAATTTATATGAATGTTTCCAGATGATACACTCTCAACTACATTTGCTGATGAGTTCACTGACCAAGGTATTCGTCCTCTGCTACTGCGAGGCTGATGAATATTAGTATCCTATAGACCTAACTTGTAAGAGACAAATCATCTTTTTTGCAGTTAACAAAGAAAAATGAATTGCAGCGTGATAACAGTGGTGTACCTATAAAATGCATTCTGTTAAAGATTTCAGTATTTCCCTAACGTCACTTGGTGTGTGACTGTAACCTCAGAGGATTATGATCGACTTGCATCATAAAGTCTTTGCATCATAAAGTCATACGTCCAAGATGGTGCAAAATATTAGTCCATGTAGTGGAGAACTTCCGGTTGTCGAGTGACTGGGTTATTTGTTCTGCTTGTTTGTATCTTCTTTTTTAACTGCTGGTGGCTAACACTTATTTTCTCTGTTATATATTTTCATTAAAAGCACCTTTACAAGTTGCATTGTGGAATGTTGCCATCCAGTTTCCACATAAAATTAGAAACTGTCATTCGGTTATGCAGAGAATCTAATTATATAAATGATAACAAAGCCTTTGATTTTGCATACATTATTAAATAGAACATCATTGTAATCCTATATAGCAGGTGCTTAACAAAACAATAACACTGTAGTATATGTGGCTTTTGTGTGTCCCGATAATGTATTTTTCATAAGCCACATACCTAAACAGCTACTTCATTCAAAACAAAAGATAACTCCTTCATCCCCTGAGTGATATGTTTCATGGCAAGTGAAGACGTTACGTAAAGCCAACATTGTATGAGCCAGATGCCAAAATTGAATGATATTTATCTTCATGATAGGCATCTTGTTTATCCGTAGTGTGAAGTTTGTTGTTTTCATAGTTTTTTTATAGTTTTTTTTTTTCTGAAATACATCTTGGCCAAGTTGCTCGCGTCTTTGATTTGGTGAATTCAGCTAATTTGTCCGAATGTTCATTTTTCACATGACTAGTTAATTTTACATGTGCCTTGAAATGTTTGGGCAGTAAAAGCACTGTTTTAACATGCTGCTTCAAGCAGTAATAAAAGTGAGTCCCTACAAGTTAATAATATGTACATACTAAAACTGCTCCAACAGGCACATGGATCTGGCAAAACTGATTCAACAGGCACGGGGATCTGACAAAACTGCTCCAACAGGCACAGGGATCTGGCAAAACTGCGTTAAAAATCGTTGACTAGTTAAAACCGCCTAAATGAATAGATGCGTGTTTCAGTATCTCCCAGAAGCTGAATTAATTTTACCAGATATCAAGCTTTTCTTCTGATACGACTGCTCCTTACCTGTATGTGATTAGTCACCACCACAGGAGACTTGTAGATCATATAATTAAAATATTTGTCAAAGAAGAACCCTGGCCTTCCCTAGGTAGAGGTCAGTATAGCAGGCAATGAGAGCGCATGGATGTAATTAACCAGCCAACCATTTGCTTAGATCAATCGGTGCATAAAATATGACACATTTGTTCTCATTACCCTGTTCAATGGTTTCTTGTGCATGGCTTGCATACTTGCCACAAGGCAACGTGTTTTGCAGGGACAAAAGTATTGTATTTCTTTGTACTTTTGGGCATCATTATTTAAATCCAATTTTGAATGTATTTTTATTTATCTGGTGAACTATTGTGTGTATTTGTTTTAGTATGCCCGTGAAAACATGTTTATTGTATAGTCCTACCATTTATAGAAATACATGTGTAATAACGGAGTGTTCCAGAATGATTTGATTTCTCGCAATCGAATTGCTTACTATATAGAAAGATTATGTGTCTCGAGCATTGAGTACGACTTCATTTTATTTGTCTTCGGGACTTTAAATACCACACTCGTATCATTTTATCAACGCCATTTAAGGTGTTAGCAAGATTTTAATATAATTTGCATTTCAGAAGTAAGGTACAGGACAGACCTAATCCACATATATAAAAAGGTGAAGGAGTTAAAGAAGTGGCCTCTCACTCAATGGTATTTCTTTTTCTCATACCAAAGAAACAAGCATTGTCTCCTTCTGTCATGCGCTGGGGGGGGGGGGGGGGTATACATATTAGTTAGAAACTGAGAGCACGATAGAACAGTAATTTGAATGAATGACTAGTTTCATGTTATTTGTTGTATATATATATAGGAATGTTCTAATCGTACTAGCTTCCACTGGATTATTAACAAAGTAAATAATTCAATATTTCAGAAAGTAAAGAGTTTAGTAAATATTACGTCTTGAGTATATGTGAGCAAACTGTACCAATTGTGTAAAAACTTATATTCTATGTTTACAGGCATGAATCTTGCTAGGTTCTTGTAGTATTTGCCTTTGTACTGTAGTTCCCATCTACGAAACTTGGATTTTTGTTTTCCAGCAATGTGAAGATTTGCTTATAACTTCCTTCAGAATCACTAGTAATTTTACTGATGAGAACAAACACAACAAGCACCATTAGTACACGTACCTACGTGCTTTCTTCAATTAAATGCTATTTTTCAAGGACTCCACGGTGTGATAGATGCTCTGCGTTGTTTTTGGCTATGTTTGAAGAATGACATAATCTGCCTATGTATATATATCTGCTAAAAAAAAACAACAGGTACACATATTTCCAATTCGTTATTTTAAAAATCAGATTTTAGATTATTTCTTTAGGTTGTATTCCATATCGACATGCCCGATTTATTATGCTACATTTGGTCAGCTGGGAAGAAAATACAAGTATCCGCCGACTTATGCGATTTCGACTTAAGAAAATTTCGCTTTAACATGGTTTAATATTAATATTTTTAATTTGTTTCGAGTGAAATATTATGAAATTATTTGCCTAAACCTAGAACTATTAGAAGACTAAAACGAATGGTGTTAAAGTTTATTGAATTATATATTTTTTAAGGATTTTTTTATTTGAAAGACAGCGAAACCGAAGATTTCGAGAACCGCGATTTCGAGGTACGCGACCAATCTTGGCAAACCAAGCGTAAGTTGTGAGTTAGCTGTATTTTAGTGGTAGATAACTATATTTAAACATAAGTAAATATTGTCAGGAGGAGAGAAGTTGGTTTAATAATAATTTGCAGTGAAGTTTTACCAATAATTATGGTAAGAAAATGTTTCTCTATGATGACTTTATTTTGTATTTGTATCCTCATGGGCAGATAACGTTATACTCTCCGTGTATCCATCCATCCGTGAGTTATTCCTTTTGCCGCCCTAGCGCCCAAAATCGTCACAAACTTGGTTTTTACGTTGTCGAAGGTGTGAGCAGCTGCGAGAGGGTAATGGGTTTTATCCACTTTTTTTGGGTCTCTGGATGAGTCAAAGGTCAAATGTACTAAAAATTTAGTTACATTAATTTTGTGTAGAATATTCTTTCACCAAACATTGTTTATGTATTCATATGAAGTTTACTTAAGAAGTTCTGAATATGTGTGCGCTGTACAACAATTTTTTTATTAGTGAACAGAAGATTATTGCATCTTCTCAAAGAACTCCACACGCATATCTAAACACTTTCTTAGTCTAAATATCCAAATATTTAATGCTAATTTCATATCCAATTTGGTACGTTGTTTATGCACTAGAAAACCACTTCAGACAACAGTTTTAAAATCGTCTACCTCTCATCGAATCTCTGATAAAGGGATTCAGCCAAATAAAGGGCTCGAGTACTAGTGTTTGGTTAAAAAGCATGGCGATTTGGCATGGCGAAAACCCTTTGAAATATTCTAGTTTTTAATCAGTTTGCTCATATTTGGTCAGTAATTTATGGAAACGATGAAAATTATATAAAGAACAATAGCATTCCTAATTAAAAATTAAACTCAACGACTCCGTTTTAACATTCTAAGTGCCAATCAGTGCTCTATTTTAACTTTTATCATAAACGTGAGCCAAATCAACAAAGGGAAAACTAAAGTCTGACTGTTCCTGTTTACATATTATTTATTTGTTAAACGTCCTTCTGTAAAGTCTTAGCTTTAATCAACACATCAAGGATTCATATCGGAGCATTACTTTAGATCCGATAATTATCTTAACGTTCGTTTGAGCACCGTGATCGATATGTTCAATTTTAAATCGATAATTTATAAAGTACAGGTCAACTAAACTTAATGATTAGCCATCGATTTCATAATTTCTCCAAACCGTAATATAACTAACACTTTCTCAGTGGTGAAGAAAGCGTTTCGTAACTTTGCAGTTGATAGAGGTAATTTTGAAAAACAATGCCATTCTCTCAATGTGCTTCATGGCAATTGCCCTAGCAGTTATGGGGAGAAGCGATAACAAACTAACGGTTAACTGAGTTTCGAACATAACACGGATGACCGACGATGGCTGTTACTTATATTCTTCTGGCATTCGATCTGTAAAGCTAAAAATATATTATATGCACTCTACAAAGGAAAACAATACTTGTAATGTCCTTGTCATTTGTGGTTTATATAATTTTGTCATGTCTTCACTTCATTTAAAATTGTTTCATATTTCTTTGAATACATAAACAAATCGTTGTTATACAGGTAGTCCAGCTCGTGGTGGTATTATATGAGGAGGAGTGTATGCTACTGTACTTTAAGAGGATCATCAGGAGGAGGACCATTTCTTTAGGAGGTTCTTCAATTACGTAACCAAAACCACCTGGCATTTTACACTGTTTCATTTAAAATCCGCTTGACAAACAATTCGGTATTTTTAAAATGTAGAAAAGATACTAGCACTAGTGTTTTATGTGAAAACGAAATAATGAAAGCCTCAAAGTATACAATTTTCTAAGTTAACTGAACATTCAAAGCAATACCAGGCAAACAATTCACCGATAAGTACTTAAATAAAATGGATTTATTGTAAGACAAGAAAACCTTAAAATGTTACAAATGCAAGATCAGCTAAAGTATCAAACTCTTCACACTAATTTAAACGAATTACAGAAAAAGCTGAAAGAAAACAATTTAACCACAAAAACAATTATATACTTAATGTTTCTGTTTGATCTTTTATGTGCAGATTACCAATTTAAGCATTAAGTGCAAAGTTTGAAGAACATAATGTTTAATGAAGAACGCTAGAAAAGAGGAGCAAATTCTAGAAACCCAAGACGTGATTGCATTCGAAACTCTGCAACTATACATATTATTTAAGACACTTATTGTAAGTTAGAAATAGCTCGAACATGACTTGAAAATAACTCGATATAACTTGAAAGTATCATTAAAATAATTTAAGGTAACTTAGAAATATTTAGAATGACTGCTTAGGAAAACTCATTGCTTATTGCAAAATAAATGGACCCTGATGAAATTGAAAGTGAAGAAATTTTAAAGGTCCCGAAATCAATAGATAATGTAACGCCAATAATGACAAAACCATCATTGGAAAGTTTACATTGGACAAAAACTTCAAAAACGCTTTGAAGAATTTACCAAAGTCAAAGCACAATAAAAATAAGTATTATGGTTGCTAAGAAAACGAAAGTTGATTGTGTTAAATATGGTACAAATGGTACTACTTGATAGCTGATGTATTTGTCGCTATGGGAGTATTTGTTGTTGTTGTGGGGTTTAACGCCATTTTTCAGCACACGATAGGCTATACATGGCGGCCAGTATTAATGGTGGAGGAAGAACCCGAGAAAACCCCGGAAAGAACCACCGACCCACGAGAAGCTACTGGCAAGCTTTCTCACATACCCACATTGGCTGAATCCTAGACTCGAACCGCCGCAGACAGAGGTGAGATGGCAGTGATCCGTAACGAAGAGCGCTTTAGACCACTCGGCCACTGGAAGCTTATGCAAGCTTAAATTATATCCCGGATATTTCATTGTTATAGTAGTAATTATAGGCTATTAAACAAATTTAGAGACTTATTTTAAAAAAAATGTGTCGACTGCAAAAAGGTAATTTTATTTGTGCATGGCTGTCTTTTTCTAGTCTTCTTGGTTTAAGCGACTTGGTTTCAATGTTCTAAGGCGGCGTATCCTGGTTTCGGAACTCCAGTTGGGGTTGTGAGCAACTCCAGTAAGTGTTATACCACTGAAAGTGTGGTCAGGGGGGAGGAGCAGTGTTCTGCGACTGGGCTTCTGTACAGCTTTTTTGTCATCCGATCAGATCTATGAAGATTGATCCTTTCGTGTAGCTTTTCAGTTTCTCCGAATTACTAAAGGCTACAGATCTTCCATGCGACGAGATAAATTACATGCTCTATTCTGCACGTTATATATATATATATATATATATATATATATATATATATATATATATATATATATATATATATATATACAAAATTCATGAATAAGTAGAGTTCAACAGTTTATTAATATTTATATTAGTATGTCTAATGTATTATTTTCAATCTATTATATCTAGTAAAAGTATTGAAGATTGTTCATTAGTCCAATAGAACTCTAATTATATGATAAAATATATGATCTGTATAACACTTGCAATAATTATAAATATATAAGTATTTTATAAATAAATTAATCATAATGTATTGAACACTATGCTATTTCTTTTTTTTATATAAATTAATTAGTTGGCCGAATACTTAACTGCCGCAATAGTGCAAATGTTTCTGGAACCGATTCGAAGTTTCAGTTTATATGCATTGATTTAAATGTATCTCGCAAAACCTTTGAACAAAGGCCAATGTTACTAGTTCGAGTATGACATTGGAATGCTTATGTGTTGCTTCCAAGAAATCCTTAAGTGTCAATTCACATTCGGTCGGATCACGTGCTAAACCTTCTCATATGGTGGTTATACGTCATACAAATTCGACGAACAAACTGTGGACAAGTGGGTTATAATTATGAGATATTGGCTTATTATTGTATTACCAGCTTTTACAGTCACAAGAAGGCAAATTTGGCTAACTGTTTGTAATGATATTTCACCTATCTATTTTAGGACCAGTGGTCGTTGGTGAGATATTTCTGGCGTTCCCAGTGAGAAACGTTCAATGTGGATGTTGGGTTGGTGGTTTGTGTTTTTTCTTTTCGATTTGACAGAATTTCTCAACGCAAGATAGACTATATAAGGCGGCCAGTATAACTGTTGGAGGAAGAACCCGGGAAAACCCCACCGACCCAAAAGGGAAACTACTGGCAGCATTCTCACATACCCACATTGGCCAAGCCAAAACCTTGAACCCACGCTGACAGAGGTGAGATGGCAGTTATCGGAAAAGGCGAGCCGTTTAGACCACTCAGCTTCCTGAAGCCCCAATGTGGCCGTGCACACGAGGATTATATTATATTTCGTTTGAAACACAGGATCTATATATCTACCTCAGCATCATGTGAGGCTGTCTTTCTTATGCAATTCCTTTCCTCCAGTTCTATTTGTCTAATCCTGCACATCCAACATTATGTATATTTAACGAATTTACGGCTTTCATCTATTGCTGTTAGATAACTGAATTTCACATAAATAACCTATTTTTTATTCGACTTTAATATTGATATGCCATTATGTACCTTAAATTAGTGAATTCATACGCATCTAGTTAATTATGTGACACCTTGTAACCTTTCTTACACACATAAACTGATCCATGTTTCGAAAACGAGAGGTAATTTCAATGTCCTAAACTTTTTAAACTGTGGATTTTCTTTGAGTGCAATTACAACTCCAACTGTACACTAGTTATCTAGTAAATAGAAGAGACCTACACTTTAATTTGAAATAATGACCCATATATAAATGAAAGAGTAAGGAAAATCTGTATTCCTCCTAAAAACATAATGTGCAGAAACGAGATACAAACAGTGTCTGCCCAGGATTAGATTACTAAAGCATGAGGGTTAGGTTTTCTTTTATTTTCTAGTAAAGTTTCGGTAAAAAGGTATAAGAATTGAATATATATATATATATATATATATATATATATATATATATATATATATATATATATATATATATATATATAATTCGGAAATATTTTTCTTAGAAACAATTGATTGGTCTGAAAAACATTAATTAACTTTATTTCCAGTACGTACTCCGCAAATGTTCTAAAATGTTGCTTTCAAATTTGACGGGGCTATGTCTGGCTAGTGTAAAAAGTACATTATGTTGAAGGCCCAATGAGCTAGTTTCAGTTAAAATTGGTTTATATCTTTGTCTAATCTACTCATAAAGAGATACATTAATAATTGTCCTTAAATTAGCTTATATTCCGTATAAATAGGCAGAAATGTAATATATTTTAAAGATATATGCTTCTCATGAGTCCTGATATCGTACATGTATCTTTTGTAGCATCACCATTTCAGATTGAGTACAGTGTGTGTAGAGGGAAGATTACGTTGTCGAAATATCAATGTGTATTTCATTTTTTGCGGATTATGGCACGTTATTATGTCTATTACTTATCCTCGATTGAAGAAGGTTCATAATTTTATTTACAGAGTGCTGCAATAATGTATTTGTATTGTATCTATCGTATTGCATTTATAGTATTTGTTAAAATGTGGGTCACCGAATCAAGACAAAACCGGTGTAGCAGGCCAAATTAACCCCTGCCCAGATTAAACCGGGGTATAGTTTGGCCCAGGCCAGAGTATACTCCGGGGGATAAAGTGTCCTAGGCTAAATTATGCCCGGGGGTGTAAAATAGCCTGGGCCAGACCATACCCCTTCAGGCCAGAATATGCCCCACTTGTATATTAAATTAATATTTACTTATCGTTCTGGTCTTTACTTGTAGCAGGAAAACATGAACAACAATCATCACCGCCTCTTCTGAGTTTACTGAGGTATGTTTTAGCTTCAGCTTAAAGAAATAACAATACCATTGTGATTTAAAAACTAGAACATGTTGATGGGAGTGTTGGAAATATAATAGTTAATCAATACAATTGGACTGGAAGAATGTGAGGTGTATATTGTATCATGATTCTTGATTCCTTCTTCAAGTTTTCCACATAAAGCTCAAAGTGTTGTGCATTGACACTACCACGATAGTGTACCACATAATTAACACTGTCTCTGGACATGAAGAGTATATATATATATATATATATATATATATATATATATATATATATATATATATATATATAATCTTATCTTGTATGTATATACCTTGGCAGATTTCGAGTACGACTGAAACATGTCACTTAACTTACCTGACAAAGCTGAATCCTCAGGGGTATAAATTGGCCCAGGCCATAATATGCCCGGGTATAATCTAGCCTAGGCCGCTTTAACCCCAGGTATACTCCGGACTGGGGGTATACTATTGCATGTTACACCGGTTGAAGTCAGCTGCCTGGGGAGGGGTCCAGGGATTTGTGCTCTATGTTTTTAATCTTCGGCTTTAGAAAGTATGTTATCGTTATAAAAGTGCTATATACATGTAAGGAGTACTCTTTACGCCGTATTTGCCCAGTTATATTTATCATTTGGAAGTTTTGTGGCAACATATCCGATACATTTATTTGTCCTACAATCGAGAGGTGGACCCTGATATTTATAACTGGTTCAAATATGCAACGTGCGCACCGTTTGCTTCATTCTAAACAATTTGTCGGTAGCAGATTGCACATAATATGTGTACACCTTAAATTACCAAAAGGTTTTCAGTACCTTTAATCAGTCCCAGTTTACAGCAGTAGTCAGTACTGGCCGACGTATAATATAAATAACAACTACAGAAAGGATAAATTTCAATAATTTTAGAAATTGGCAACTCATACGAGATTGAGACATTACGTATTAAAAGTAACCATCTTATTTAAACAAAGAGTATTTAAAATCCATTTTAAATGCTATTAGCAAAATTTCGACAAGTAAAATTATCGAGTTTGAGCTTTCAGATTATAGCATTTTCCTGTTATGTTCATGATTTTCAACGTTTCACTCACTATGAGTACATATTTTCAATCATATGAATGGTACCAAATCCAAAAGGAAGTAGTAAAAACTTAAACACTCTTTAAAGAAATATTTTCACAAGGGCACATCTGTGCGAACATTGCGCTAAATTGATCGGCAAGATCGAATAAAGCGATTCGATTAACATATAAAGTGCACTCGACTTCAAACATTGCAAATGGACTCGGCACATGCATACAGCAACAGTAATGCTCCATTATGCTCGCATTTAAATTACTTAAATGTATTCGTACTAAACTGTGGCTTGTTTTTTTTTTTTTTTTTTTTTTTTTTAAATATTCGTAATTAGTTCTTATTATATATTTAGTGATCCGTAGTGGAAACAGTCACACCTCTCAACAAGACAATCTTTCTCATGGACACATGGAAATACTTTCAAAAATTTAACACAGATTCGGTAAGTCGTTTAAGTATAAACGCAGTATAAACAATAAATTGTGACCACGGTTTGCAAGTTTTGGCCTACATTTTTCTAAAACTAGGCGTTTGAACGGCATGTTAACAACCAAACATTCTACATGTAGCTTCACCCATATACACGTGCAAGTTTCATCTTTACAAGATCGTAGATTCAGTCAATGGCATATTTTGAGCTTTTTCGAGAGTTTCGATACTCAAATTTCTTACAACCTAACAACTATCATACGCTGTACGCTTTAACCTTTTTTGTTTTAAACTTAAATTATCTGCTATGCTCTTTCTTAAAACGGATGACAATAACGTCGAGATTAACATGCTGTTTTAAGTAATGGGTCATGATCGACGTATAACGGGCTGACGCAAAAAATACTTCGGCAGCACCATTTTTGATTATATAATAAAATATTACGAAGATTCATTTATAGGATGTCCGAGTAGAGTGGTGTGTATCATGCTATACAAAGATATCGCCCTTCATCGACCTTAAATGCGTCAATGAAATGTGAATATTTCAAATATTACATTTGTAAAAATTCCAACCAAATTTACAGTGAATTTGCAATTTAACAAGCTCTTAGATTTCTGGATTACAAAGGATTTTGATGTATTACCCGTAAATGACTTAGCACACTCAGAGGGTGTAAGCAGTTAACATATTAATCTAGGAAGTACCATCTAAATACATTGATGAAATAAAGATTAAATAGAATCTGTATGTGGTGAAACAGATACAGTTATGCTGCTGGCATTTTCATATCAACAAGAATAACAAATCTGCAAGCAATCTCGAAAATCCTGAGTGAAACAAAGTTTCAACGCATTCTGATAGTTTGTATTTCGGATGTATGATTTATTTATGTATTCATTTTGATTGGCTGTGCCTTAGTGTAATCGAACTTTCTTGGTCTGTATTATCTCTTAACATTAGCATAATAATATCGCATCGAACGCGTGGCTTTTAACTTACCCATATTCATTCAACCGAGTTCCCGCTCTTAAGTTATAAGGTTTTGTTTCGTCCATTCCTTATGCTTTCAGAAAGACAAATTTTGTAGAGACACTCGTCTTCTATATCCACTTAACCTGGACAGATCAAATCTTATCACACTGAACCAAAATTTTGAGGGTTTCAGTTTTGTGTCTTGTTGAGACGGTATCGTGAATCAAACATGGTACGGAAACTCGAGTGTAGGACGATATGTGAAATGGATGCTGGCTACTGAGATAACGAAACAGGATGTCATCTATTGGAACATGAAACTTGGAGATACGTTCATATTCTACATTTCTGTTCATGTCAAGATGTCTATAAGGTAACTAAAGTGATCTCACCTCTTCGTGTCTAAACAACGTTTACAAGAAATGACAAATACATTAAACAATTTTTTAAATTAAACTTGAACCATTTAAACTGCTTTATTAGCTGAACAGAAAAAACAAGGACTATGAGTCAGTAGCGCTCTGTAAACCGACAGTTCAATTCCGGAGGAAAATCTAAAATATGAATGACTAGCACTTAAGGTCAAACAGGTTATGTTACCAATCCCATATAATCCCAAAAGCTGTATGTCACGGGTGCCAGTACGATACACCGGCAGAGAGAGAGAGAGAGAGAGAGAGAGAGAGAGAGAGAGAGAGAGAGAGAGAGAACGGAAACACGGTTTTTATAACAAAGATGTAATATACCTAAAACATGAACAGATTTTACTCAAAATTGTACCGGATGGGGTTATGCTTATATATGGTGGATGTTATCATTGTGAAACCTCGTAATATGTTCCTTGGAATACATCATGATCATACATTGAGAATCTTGTCTAGGATGTGTAGGAATAACTATCTTTTACCGAAATTAATAATTCGCCCAACATAAGGATCTTCAGTAAGACGCCACTTTATACCTTCAGCTATCTTTCAGTACACGTCATTGGGTAAAAATAAAGAAAATATATCGTTGGTAGTTTTGCAAAATTTCTGAGTGGTGTTTTATCTATGCAAATATTGTAAATCACATGATTCAAATTCAGATGAATTTTAATTGGAGTGAAGCGTCATCTGGCATTTGCGACTTATTGTGTATTATTTTACGGTATATATATATATATATATATATATATATATATATATATATATATATATATATATATATATATATATATATATATATATGATTCATATATAAACATTTCATACATAAACATTAACAAAGACAAATATCTAAATTCCATTTTTGTGGAAATTCTTGGACCCCCAGCTATGTTAAATTAGTAGTCCTTACGATAAATCCTTTGTGTCGAAAATTTGAAAGGCTTTTTATAAGGTCAATACCCCATCTTTCATATGGATAGTCTCTTACAAAGGATAAAAGCGAAATTTGAAGAGAAAACGTTTCCATTTAATATTTTTTAATTAGAGTTTATCTTTATTTTAGTTCCTTACATACTAGGTCAGATTCCCAATTTTAAACCTCTAAACGAAAAAAGGGGTCAAATGCTTGCGGGGTAACTTATACTTTTCAAGTTAAAGGTTCCGGAAACAGAACTTTGCAACATGGGGTATATGCTTAATTTTGTATGTTCCAGAGAATAATACAATAGACACATGATCTAGTGTACACAATCTATCTACGATGTAGTGTTTGGTTATAATCTGCATTACTTTTCTAAACACACTGACTTGGAACGCGAAGGGCATTATGCCACGAACACACTTTCTTCAGAACAACTGCACTTTCTATAAATCATCCAAGGATTATCGTAATCTTAATCTCTCTGATTACCTACCTAAATGAGCACAGTTTACAATTCCGGAACAATTCCTGGAATTTACCTTTTCGCACAGTTCAGTTATAATCAACTGTTGAAAAGCTTGTTTAGACCAGTTGGAGACGTACAAAAGTGAAATCAGTAAACAATTAGAATTGTTCTAATTATAAGCGAATTGCATATGTACAATACGTTCCTGATGTTATTGCATATGTACAATACGCTCCTGATGTTATTGCAACTGTTTTACTTGATTCAGCTGATATAAATCTTGCAAAGAAATCTTTCCAGCCGCTTCTTTGGGAAATTTCTTAATGTGGATGAGCTAAATAAAGAGATGAGAAGAAAAGGAATTGTATGGCTTTAAGGACTAACGTCCCCGTGGTATACAATATGGCATATTCAGAATACAAGACTGTGACTAGAAAGTTCAGAAACCAATTAAAAAAGCAAAACAAACCGGTATAAACAGGAACACTTCGATGAGTTAGAAAAAGCTGCAGAATTGGATGTAGGGAAGTGCTGTGGAATAGGAAGACTGCCTAAGACGGGACAGAGATAGGATATCTTGAGTTACAAGTAGATGGAAACATAAATCGAGACCCTCGTTTGATTCGTGTCTTTGCCGTCAGCATTTTGAAAATTAGGAGCTGAAACACTGGACGATCATCTCAATCAATCTGCTGCCGGTGCAATATGGACTACAGTGAAGAATATTGTGAATTTAACTTTTGTAGAAGGAACGGACAAGACATTTTGTGATAACATAATGCAAAGTAACAATGAAGAGGATGTGGGAGAGCTCAATAAAAAATAAATCCTGTGGTCATTATAAACAAATATATGCGGAATATGTAATGTATGTTGATCAATCGATTAAATCCATTTTTGTGCCGTATATTCAACATACAGTCTCCTTGGACACTTATCTCCAATATTTTAAATGTGATTGTTCTTCCTATTTACAAACTTGGAAGGAAAGAATGGCTTGACATGAATAACTACAGAGACAACTCAATCGCTCTCATCTTTCAAAAATTACTTGAACATTGCTGTAAGAGATGCTTACACAATTTAGTGAATGGAACAATTTACCTCACACATTACAACAGGGATTTCGAGACTAATGAAGCGGCATTGCTGCCGGTATAATAAAAGAGGGAATAGCCCATTTATTTGAAGGTCACTCCAAGCTATATGCAACATTCTTGGACAATGCGAGGGTCTTCAATACAGTGTGGCATAATGGCCTTTTCTATACGCTTTACTCTCTTGGAGTAAAAGGAAATTGTGGAGACTGATTCATAATTCCTTTTAGAGATGTCAGGGTCCTAGTTTTGCCCATCGATCAACATTCGAAACCATATTCAGCAAACCAGTTGGTAGGTCAGTGGTAGGTCTGTGAAGATAGCTTTGAAGCGTGACTAAAAAGACCCAGAAGTTTGTCAAAGAAACTCCTCAAGAAGAATTTGATGTCTCAGTGGAACCTAAATAGACAACAATATGCAGTCTTCCATTGTGGTCAGTTGAGGGATATGTTGATGAAATCAAACTAGGTTTCTTCAATACAATCTGTAGAGCAAAAGGCTAATGAGCATGGAAGGTGTTCAACATATGTGTTCAATATGTGTTCAGCACAGGAATTCTTGATTTCCTGATACGTGCGTGAGAGCACTGGTTTTATTAAAGATATTTGCTTCTATTCTGCCAAACCAAAACCATGAACGCAATACTGTAAGTGAGTAAATAATACGCTGAATAGTCACATTAGACTCACGCTGTGTTTTCTGTCAGACCGATGACACTCTACGTCACATCTTGTTCGGTAAGGGAGTGGAAAACTGTGCCTATATGGATGACGTAACGTGGCAAAATTTCAAGTGTATGGCGGTAGAAGGATTAGACCTGATGCACAGAAGAACAAATGAACAACAGTCTGTTTATTAGATTATGTCAATGGACCTATTTCTCTTTTGACTACCTTACATATAATTGATAGGAACTACACTCACAGTCAACGTAATAATGTATTCGGTAATTCATTTAAAATGTGCTAGTCCAATGTAAATAATTACAGTTCTTCCAAGATCTTTGCACTTTCTTTTATCATGTATTTCTTGATCGTTTTGCTTTTACATTTCCTTCCCGCTGAGTTTTCCCTGGGGTGATAAAATGTTTTCCTCTAATTTTTCAGCTTGAAGGGTATTTTCTATACCATACTCGTATATTTTGCATGCTTTAGCGCATACATACATACATACATACATTCAGGCTGGAAAAAGGCATGAGAACATTTCCCAAAGTTTCGACCTAAGTAAGGTCTTACCAATTAGGAGACAATGATACATCTTCACAGAGAAACATACACAAGAAAGTGACACGTGAATGTCATGAAATATTTACATTTAGGCACAGAGAAGAAACATTATGAAAGATAATGAAAAGGTCTAAATTTAAGGAATAAATGGAAATAACTATATGTTATAGGATGGGATCAATCCTTTTAGAAAAATGGAGTAAATATTTTGCTTAAAGCTATTTGCTTAATGGCGATAATCTGTTTGGGGTGACCTAGTTAACTACGTCATGTCGTTGATTTTGTATTTCATATGGCGCTATCTACAATGTATTGTTGTACTTTTCTCGCTTTTAGATTTAAATATCTGATAATGGATACTACGAGAAATAGATAAAGTATTTTTATAAGAGAAGATGGTGGAAAGTATGTATGTATGTTTGTACCATGGTCAGACACCAATTTCAGCACAATAGTGGTTCCGCCACGCCGATTAGGTAAAGTTCTAAACAGTTACATAGAAAAATAAATGAAAAAATGAAACCTTAGAACATATGTATGCATCAGATACATTCGACTTCACAACCAAATTAGCAACTGAATACTGTCGACAGATGACTATTCAGACAATGAGGAGATCTGCGATGTCTGTGTGGAATAATTAAGTACATAGGTCATCAAATTAAATAGGAAATTGAAGCTATAAAAAGTCAACAAAATCATTTCTCAGTTTGATGATACTGTACCTTAATTTCCATGGTCTATATTTTTCTCGAAAAAAACGTTTATACTTCTTTGTATTTTTTTGTCCACCTAATTTGAGATTCATATCTTTTAAAGAAGCAGGATGGAGACAAAGAGGTTACAGAAAAACAATAAAGCAACCGATGCTTTAATCCACGATATGACATTAAAATGATAGTAGTCCTGCTGTCATAAGTTGTAACTTGTTTTCAACATGTGCATATATTTCCATCGATGTCGATATTTTCGGGAAAATATCTTCTGTTTCACGTATGCTTCGATTATTATGCGATTCAACCTTGAAAAATAACAACAATAGTCAAAATAATATTTATAATGGTTACGACGATAAGGATGATGATTATTATGACGAGAAGGAGTATAATGACGATAGAAAAAACGCAATTGTATGGTGCTGACTTAACACAGGGCAAAATGTAAATAAAAATACAGTGAAAGGTTAAACGATTTTTGTTTGAACCTGACACCATGAGAAGGCTTGCAGTCCGACTCAGACAACAAAGGAAAAAACATAGTTATCATATATTATATTATCAAAGAATAATTAGACCGCTAGGCCCCGCTTTCGCTAACGTTCTAGAATTTTTGGTGCCAAATTGGGATTTGAGATGATCTTGCACAAAATCTTCAGATGATATAATTATTTTTATCACAAATTGAGAGAACGGAAATGGTGCAAAATCCAGTTTTAGCCTTTAAAAATTAACAAGAGAAAGCATTCTAATTCTTGGGAAGAAAATGAACAATTCCTCGAATTTGAGTAGATCCTTCAGAATCCCTACGATATAATAGGAGAATTCAAGATTGTGTGCCTTTAATTTAAACTCTGATGCCTGCTGACTGTTTTGCTTAAAACTTCCGTGGTCACATTTTAGCTCAAAAACTGGCTTGTATGAAATTGCTGTCTGGCAATTAAAACAAAACGTGCTTGTCAAAAGGTATATAAAATTGAAAAAGTTAAATATAATGGAATACATAGGCCGAAATGATCTACGCAACAAGCACGTGCTCTTGGAACCCGCTTGACTGGAAGAAAGATGCAGTTAGAGCTGCTTCTGAGGGTCCTGCACATATGCACATAAAAGGAGGGGGCTTATGCCTATACAGGGTGACTTTGTGGAGGTCAAGGTAAAATATGTCATGTGCGGACGCAGTGATAGCGAGACAGTGCAAATGCAGTTCCAAAGGGAAAAGTAAATGCTCGGTTCTGAGATTTCCTACTCCTAACCGCTATTGACTGGTATCCTGTTAATATATTTTGAGCAATATTTATCATATAGATATATAAATATGATGGCGCCAGACGATAGAGAAAAAAGGAGAGGTAAAGAAGTAACTGAGGAGCAACCTCAGTACCAATGAAGCGCTTTGGTTACTGATGGAGCAAAGACCACCTAAAGTTGGAACAGTTTTTGACTTCTGTTATGTCAAACATGGCACCTTACAGTATTTACGTGTGTGTGTGTGTGTGTGTGTGTGTGTGAGAGAGAGATTTAGATTTTTAACGTAGCTTTAACATTTTTTCAGTCATATCGCTACGATATATGCAGTGTGACAGTTTATAGTGATGTCTAGCACTGGGGCGTCATGCCGCAGACATGTAGCATAATGTCTCACCCAGTCACATTATTCTGACACCAGGTCGACCAGTCCTAACACTAACCTCTTAATGCTGAGCACCAAGCGAGGCAGCTGTTAGTACCATTTTTATAAGTCGTTAGTATGACATTAACGGGGGTAGTTTTATTGGATTACATATATTCGATAAACCTACTCCTGGGGATAATGCAGTGTGCCACGTTCTAAAGTTTTGCTCGCGGTGTTAGCCGCGCGGGACTATTGTCGGAATCCCTTCGGTCGATTTTATTAGAATAAAGCCCAATGGCGACATACCAATCAATGTGGAGCAAAGTACGGCAGCGAGTATTGTTATCTTAAAATGGCATTTATTTTAATGGTATTTTAAAATAGCAAGTCATCGAGACATTGGGGAACAACCCATCTCAATAATTTAACGGGTCTATAAGTCATCGATCTAAGTATATGCACATTCAAGGTTGGTGGTTTTGCCTTAAGGACTTGTTTATTTAAATGCTGGGAAATCGTCATACAAAATATCAGAAAACGCCCTCGTACATTTCAAAGTTTTCAAGCTATTGTTGTATTCGCATCACTCCAAACGTGCCAATCTGAGTGACAAAAATTACAATAGGAAATAACATAGGCAAGCAAACTTGCCAGTTGCATGTGTCTTGCTAAAGTTTGAAGAATATACTAGAAGAGAATTAGAAATCTTGCAGGTATTGTTCAAAAATATTTGCGACTCTCGATATATATGTTCTATCTAATAAAATATGGAGCAATTTGCCATTGTCCTTAGTGCATGACAACATTGCTTCTGCTGAATGCAGGGTTCACGTCTATTTTATGATCTGTCATCATACATGCCTTTACTCTTATAAGTCTTATGTTATAACTGCTAGTGTTTTTTTGAAGCGACGTATCCTTTCAAATATTATAATTACATTTGACGATTGACCACATTGTTATGACTTTTCTTATTCATGAGACGGGTTTCCCAAGCTATTGCCACGCGTGATCCTGCACACTGCGTTTGTAAAACAATGTGGTTTTCGTGTGACGAGATAAGCATGTTTCGAAGCTTGTTTGTCATTACGTTGTGAATGACTGACTTAAACCTTTGAATACGTTCTAAAATAATAACAATCATGAACGGTTCAGAAAGGTTATGTTTTCCAGATACGGAGACAAAAGAAGTAATCCCAGGAGCAAAATCATTGACGTCAAGGATTTATCTTGTGATATAAAATGTGAGTTAGCCAAACAAAATAAAATATAGGGCAAGAAAAGTGACATTTTACAAGCCAAAAAACACCAAAACAAATAAAAACGATGAAAGTTTAAGTAAAATGGTGTTTGGGACAATTGGCATTATATGAGTACCAGTCTTCGCGTTCGGTTTCACATGCTTTCTAAATTATGCATACAATTTAGCGTCTGTGATCCTATGTGATATGTAAATTATTCGATACTTTTGTGTATATCTAATATGCCTGTGTCACCTGGACCTAGGCTTTGCAGATATACCTAATGCATCATGACTGTTCAGGTCACTACTAGATGCTCCCAGAAATACGCATGCCCGAGTAAGCGATGAACCCCAGGGCTCACAATAGGTAAATACAATCTGACAGCCTGATAGAATCAGCCCCCAAGCAAGCTAATACTTTGAGGCAACGGTAACTGAACGTTAAACAATACTTAATGATGTACTTTTTAAATATAGATATCATGAAACATATATTTGTATGTGTATATATGTATGTACATTGCTTGTATACGAGGTCTAATGGCTTAAACAAACAGCTTATTGGAAATAATGTTGGCGGGTGTTGTTCTTGAGAGGGAGGAAAGAAAAGAACCTATAATAAGTAACGGACATAGCCTATGATAGAGGCAGGATTTGAACGTAGGACTACATAAGTGCAAAGCGATTGCATAACCAATAATATACATACACATTATCATTTCTTGTGTGTTGTGCATATATAGCAACTTAAGCATTTAGTATTCTTGGGATGAGGAAATACCAATATAGAGTAGGATAGATGTATCAATATGAACGCCAACGTAGAGTATGATGGATATATCAATATGAACACCAACGCAGAGTAGGATGGATGTATCAATATGAATACCAACGTAGAGTAGGGTGGATATATCAATTTGAATATCAACGTATGATATGATGGATGTATCAATATGAACGCCAACGTAGAGTAGGATGGATGTATACATATGAACACCAACGTAGAGTAGGATGGATATTTCAGTATGAACACCAATTAGAGTAGGATTGATGTATCAGACTATTGGATATATTAAAATATACTCCAACCTCATGTCAATCAATGCTTAGCTGATCAGTCCTTAAAACATGATATCCAAGGATAGAGGAATACTCAAGATCTATAATATTTATACATTTGCCTTTGCGGTTCGTATATATAGTGGATTTACATTTTCTTTTACAATACAGAAATTTCCAAAAAGAGCTTTTTCAAAATGAAGGAAATCATCACATAAATTGATTTAGAAACTGGAAGATGGAACATACCATACCCTGTTTAACATGGATTGAGTCATTTTTGTAATATGCTCAAGGATCATTCTCTCATTGGATGCGAAGATTATTTTCTACTTGGAATAAACACAAATATCGTCGATTTTGGGTCAGGTCAATTAAGTACAAATTCATACGAAATTTTTCTGAAACCTATGCTGAATAATGACTTACTGTACGTACAAAAAGAAAAATTCTTTGATTAAATGTCATTTATTGTTATGTATATTAACTGGAGAGAGAGAGAGAGAGAGAGAGAGAGAGAGAGAGAGAGAGAACGATTACCTATGATAGGGGACAATGCCAATACGGTGCAGTTAGTATTACAGAAATCTCCTTCACAACACTCGCTACAAGTAGATACAGATCGTCCAATGATGTCGTGGTCGGGGTTTAGGAAGCTAGAAGCTGAACGGCAATGCTGAGGAAAATAATAGAAATGAAATGATGTACAGATATGTATTGAGATCCGTTTGAAGCAGACGAAACATGACGTTGACTAATATTGAAATTTAGTCTTATGTGCCACATCCAACAATTTAAATGACAATATAAAACAAACCCCAAAAATTATAACAAAGCCCCTAAAATTCTAACAAAGTACCTAAAATATTATATAACCATTTTATGTTCAAAATCTTTCTGTTTACTGTAAAATGTCGCTACTAGAATGATAAATAATGAAATATTTAGGATATCATTGGTTAGAACGTTCTAGAAATACACCTTGAGCAAATTTAAAGAGGTATTACATTCAATATTTGATGTCAAGAAAGTGGCACTCATTATTATATACCTATCCGTAGTTAATTTAACATTAACCCATAAGTTTAACTATTAGCATATATAACTAAATTGACATTAAGGGTTGTTATAGACATGAGAGGAATTAAACATAAAGACTCCATGATGAATTATGTATGAAAAAAGAGGAAATTTTAATCTTAAAAATGTCCATAGGTTTAAAGTTATGTGTCGGTATGACCTCTTACAGGAAATGTTACCTTGAAACTACACTTACCATCCAGCACACTTTTTAGCAAGAACCAACACTTAGTCATGCAATATCCATTAACCATCCAAAAACCCACATTTACTATCCAACTGACCGTTAGGAGCAAGCAATTCCCACTCATACGCAAACAAAAAGGTATGAGCGCTCACCCATAGACAAACATATTTACACACTCTCATAAATGAAGTAAAAGAATAACAAAAAATAACGAGCAATGTATTTAAAGTGCACACGGATCGAGCTCATTGTTTTAAGTCTGATATTTTGATTCCGCAACGCACTGCATCAGTTTTGCGACTCGAGTGATAATACTTTGTTGGTTATAGACTGACATCAGGTATGACATGATCGCACATTAGTTAGACAATGGCACGAAGTCAAAGATAAAACAAAGTTTCTGATTGGTTGATTTTATGAAGATCGCCAATCAAACAGCTTCTTATTAAGTTAAGTTCGCTCATCTCAACCTAGGCCCCTGACGGCGGTATGATGTAAGGAACTCGCCTTTACAGATTATTCACATCTCATCACTGTTCGCGTGGATTCGAGTATTCGGTCACTTTGCTAGGAGCTTCTAGTGGGTCGGTGTTTCTTCCCATGGTGATCCCGGGTTCTTCCTCCACCAAATATACTGGCTATCATGTATAGCCTATAATGTGCTGAACAAATGGCATTAAATTCCACACAACCAAAGCACATCCGACGCGCTCGATTCCAATGTACTGTCCAGTTTCAGTTCATTTAATTGAACATCACTTCAAAACCTTATGAATTCATGAAATATAATATCATTCATCATGCTTTAATAATATTTTAATTTGTCTGTGTGTGTCTGTGTGTGTGTGCGTGTGTATACACAATGCATGTCGTATCCGTACTCTGTATCGTGATATGAATCATATAATGACTCACCATGTAATCCAGGCCCAACCACCCCAGCAGACCCTTTCAATATACAAAAAAGGTCTTGATTCAAGAAGATGTAGACTGACTTGTCCAGCCTAATGTTTCATTCTTTGAAATGTAGATTACACGTAAACTTCTGAGCGTGCGTATTCCATCAGTCTAACCGTATTAATTCTCTCTCTCTCTCTCTCTCTCTCTCTCAGAAAGTTTAGATCTAAAGAGGTGACCGATAGAGATTCGGGTTGGGAAAAGAAAGTTTATATTGCTCAAACTTTTAGCTAGCAGTGATAGGTATAGTGAGATTCAGGTATTTTGTTTCGAGTCCATCACAAAAATTTAAAATATCAGTTGAAGATATGATGCTTGTTAAGATATAACTTTTAATGATATACTAGGCATATTTTTATCCTATAAAAGAACATGCAAAATAGCCAAATATGTTATAATATTTATCGTATAGTTCTGCAGATACATTTCGTGTCTAATAGATGTTATTTATGTATTGATTTCTAGTATATAGTGGCATAATAGCGACTTTTCAAACCGTAGAAATATTACATTTGGATAGGCATACCTGTGCTGTACTGTAACACATATGTAAAAGAACAGTTATTAAATAGTGAAATCAATAGAATAGAATATTAAAGATATGGAAAAGATGTTCTGAATATACGCATGTACTAAAGAGACATTTCATAATAGATTACATATTTGGGTCGACATCCAACCGAGTAGACTTTATCGTTGTCACCCCACAGGCGTTCTTCGATGTAGCAGAACTATAATGTGCAAAGAAGTTCACACCATGTTAGCACATAACAAAGAAATATACATTGATATAATGACATTAAAGACTTTTTGATATTTGCAACATCGGTTTATTTTATATGCATACTAAGCTATGAATTATGTGTAAATCTTAATCACAAAACAACGTGTACTTCATTGTTTTAACAATAATTAGCATGAATATATTTATCAGCAACGTTAGATATATATAATAATGATTGCAGTTTATTTATTCGTGCAATATTTAACCTAATAAAAGTATGGTGTTCTCCATTCTTTTCTTTCTTTATATTTCAGCATATACACAGAAACGAACATCAATTAATTTTCTGCTGTTAAGGAAAACGTTAAAGGTAATGACATATATCTTAATTATTCAACAGCGAAGATAAGAATTATTACAACACCCAACCTCTCTTTAATCATAAATAGTCCAAAGATTAATGCAATTACAATACATAACCTCTCTTTAATCATAAATAGTCCAAAGATTAGAACAATTACAATGCATAACCTCTCTTTAATCAGAAATAGTCCAAAGATTAGAACAATTACAATGCATAACCTCTCTTTAATCAGAAATAGTCCAAAGATTAGAACAATTACAATACATAACCTCTCTTTAATCAGAAATAGTCCAAAGATTAGAACAATTACAATACATAACCTCTCTTTAATCATAAGTAGTCCAAAGATTAGAACAATTATAATACATAACCTCTCTTTAATCATAAATAGTCCAAAGATTAGAACAATTACAATACATAACCTCTCTTTAATCATAAATAGTCGAAAGATTAGAACAATTACAATACATAACCTCTCTTTAATCATAAATAGTCCAAAGATTAGAACAATTACAATACATAACCTCTCTTTAATCATAAATAGTCCAAAGATTAGAGCAATTACAATGCATAACCTCTCTTTAATCATAAATAGTCCAAAGGTTAGAACAATTACAATACATAACCTCTCTTTAATCAGAAATAGTCCAAAGACTAGAACAATTACAATACATAACCTCTCTTTAATCATAAATGGTCCAAAGATTAGAGCAATTACAATACATAACCTCTCTTTAATCATAAATGGTCCAAAGATTAGAACAATTACAATACATAACCTCTCTTTAAACAAAACAATTTGATAAGTATTAGATACAAAAAAGGTTTTGTTTTCATCAGAAATAAATGTGACAAAATACTTGATTAATGATATGTTTGGAAAAGTTAATAAAATGTCCAAATGTTACCAGATTTCCCAATACAAAGAATATGTCTGCCTTTAATACATGCTGTACGTTTCTAGGCTGCATACTTAAATTAAATGGGCCAGATCTATTGGCAAATTTTTGATAAGGTTCCCATCGAAGACATTCCGTGCAAGGATTAGATCTTTTATTCGCCAATTCAAGCATTCATGCCGCTCACGTATTAATAGGAAACAATTAATCACGAATTACATTAGGTTTTTAATTTTTACCAAACAATGCTACACACGATTGACGTTAACAGATATCATGATTAACACAGGACATTATATATTACATGCCATACCACTAACGTTATTTAATTTATAAAAGAACCAGCCATTTTTACCACACCTCTCCATGCGCACATTGCACAACATTGAGACACTCCGAGGGATGGCTTAAATGTTGGCAGTCATAACAGAGAGGTCCTCTCGAGTCATTGCTACCGAATCCTAAAAGTGGAGTTGCAGAAATTTTGAACAATCTCTCATAATCAGGGGTCAACGCACCTTAATAAAATTTCTTTAAAAAAAAGGTTCAGCTAAATACTGAGACAGTCACCGTTTTAGATTCTAACGTTCGTGATATGCGTAAAGAGAATATCTGGTCCAAATGTTAGAAAACAACAAAAACATATCCTCAGACTCTGTGTGTGATTTGGATTTTAACGTAGCTTTAACAATGTTTCAATCATATCGCTACGATGTCCGCAGTGTGGTAGTTTATAGTGATGTCTTGCATCATGCCGCAGACATGTAGCATGATATCCCACCCAGTCACATTATCCTGACAGCAGGCCGATCAGTCCTAACACCAACCTCTTAATGCTGAGCGAAAAGTGAGGCAGCTGTTAGTACCATTTTTGTAAGTCTTTGGCATGACTCGGGCGGGGATCGAACCCACGACCTCCGCATCCGAGGCGGACGCTCTAACCACTAGGACAAAGGAACGGTGGTATCTTTAGAAGCTAACAAGATTCATCATACTTAAAAATAATGGAATAATGGTAGGAAAAGAAATATAACGCAACATACCATACAGACAGACAGAGAGACAGACAGATATAGAAAATGAGACAGATAATAACAATAATGAGATAAAATATGTAACGTCAACATTTCCAAATAATTTCGGTTAACCATGTGCGCTGTTTCCATAGAATGATCGAGATCACCATAAATATTACACAGCATCTGCTTGTTTTAGTCAATACAATAAAATGTGTTAAATTCAATAGGAATCTATCAATATAAATGAATTACAACAAGCAACGCAATTTAAGGTCTGCATAATACAATTTCGGATGGATGTAGCATTTAATTATAAAATGGAGATTAAGGCACAAGAAGGAAATAAGGAAACGTCACAACCTACCATCGTCGCCACATCCATGACTATTGCAGAAAGAAGTCTTACAGCATCTTGAACATCTACCAGGAACGTTATTATTCTCCTCGCACGACTTAAAAAGGGAGGAATAAAGCACTCAGCCTCCATCGAGTTACAAGAAGAAAAAAAAACTTTGCAACAGAGATTTATGAATTTGTTAAAATTGCAACTTGTTTAATTATGGTTCAGAATGATTAATAAATACACAATCGAAGAGAAAATAATAACTTAAGTTACACATTCCAACTAACAACTTGCTGTTGAAAACTGTCATTCAGTTCTTATTTGTATCTGATGAAACATTTACCAGCAGTAAATTATTTGAAAGAAAAACAACATCCGATGACGTGGTTTTGGGACAAATGTTTTTTAAAACAAATTAAGAGATTAGAAACATTATCGTCTAAACATTATTATGCAATAGGTGCGTTTATTCTATTAGATCTTTACAAGGAGCTAAGAACAGATCTTTGTCTTGACGTGTCTTTGAATCATAAAATTGCTAAAATTGCCAATAATGCTATATTATATTAAAAGCCACCAGCGTATAAGTCTAATATAAAATCACTAACCCTACCAGGTTAACGAAGAAATTCGTAGAGCATCTAAAACCTAAAGAACCCGACATGAAATGCGATTGCCTGACCTAGGTGACCTATTATCTTAGGATTGAACCAGTTTTCTACATTTTGAGACATTGATTGTTGCCATTTACTTCTGGTACATGCAGACCTGTAACTGCAAATTACGATTAAGAGCAATGTGTCATTCCGCTATGTCGGGCGAATCACTTTGAGATCACGCGGCCAATAAGTCACAGAAACATTTATGACTTCACATGAAATAGTGGTTACTTATAATTCGCGCATTAACAGTCTGCCATATTATTATTTGTCTTACGCTTTAATATTAGCACTTTTCTTATTTTTACCATAAATTATTGCTAATTTGATTTTTAACTTTTAATCTTAGTGCTATGTCTTTAAGCAAATAATAGTCTGGAAGTTGTTTAAGTTAGATTATCCCTACCTCGTTCTCACAGGAAACGAGATTGTTACGGCATTGCTACTTAATACATAGCTGCCTACCAACAATAAATTTTCTTGCAAAGAAAACCCTTCTCTCTTTCTTGAAACAACTCTCGACGTTATTCAAGTTCAAAATTCCCAAGAAACTAAATGCCGATGATTCAGGTCACCTACTGGTACAAAGCACCTTGGGAGAACAAATCCATGAAATAAACTATTTCTTTAAGATCTGACGAAATAAGCGCTTGCTCACCTCTTTATTTGATTTCACGCATCCTGAGTTGTAACTTACATGACTTCCAATATGGTTCCGTTCTACAAAGCAGCCCTAAAATAATAATAATAATAATAATAATAATAATAATAATAATAATAATTATTATTATTATTATTATTATTATTACAAAACAGCCTCTCTTTTGCTCAACTGCCAGGTTCATCCACTTCGAGACAACCTACGATAATCAGTCTAAATTAGACGCATCTTAAGGCATGCAACAAAGCGCATTTCATCCTCAATCCTACAATTATAATGACACTTACCGTAAACGTGGTACATGACAACGGATAAAAATCGTCCCCAAATATATTCGATGTCTGAATCCAGGAGAGAAAAAAAAACATCTCTCTGTGTATGTATGTGTCTTACTGCATTTACTTCATAGACGCGAGCTGCTGATGTTTTTCCAATACTTAATTGAAGTTCAATTCCTGACGTCACTTTAAAAAAAAAAAAGACTTGATCAGACATGCAGCAGAATAAAATCACTAAAATGGATATTGAACTTGTGTCTTTTTTCAGCTTTTATGAAAGTAAATAACTATTTCACTGAAATTAAAATATAGTTTGCGTCACTTAAGTCAATTCGTTTTTGCTGATGTGGACATTGTATTTCAGTAAATATTTCTACACTTCAGTATAAATATGAATTTATACTGTCATGTAATTCAGTTTACAGATCCATTTGGATGTACTCAGTATGGTCACTTGCCTGGTGAGGGATGGCCATATTGCTGTCTACTAACGGATAGGAGACTGCACCAGGCACCAAATGGAAAAACAATTGTATACCTTCACAGGATCATACGTACAGTTTTAAAACTGTTTCTGTTCGTATAAATTTGGATTTGAACATAATGATATGATTAAAAACCGTACACAGTTATTTATCAGCAAGACTTTTATTTTAATTTTCAATACAAAGTGTACTTTTATAACAACTATAAACAACAGAAAGTATAGCTACAATTATTTTTCCATTTAACCCATTAATATGTTCCAATTGTCTTCCAATTTTTCATGAAATGTACATTTTTCAGTCAATTGGCATGGCTGTATGTGTTTGTCAAGAATGGTTGTGAGGTACATACAAGTAGTGAATAGAAAATAGTTAACCACACAACCTAAATGCATTGCAGTTTATTATTATTATTATTATTAGTAGTAGTAGTAGTAGTAGTAGTAGAGGTATTTTCTCTAGTATCGAAATGGGAACAGTGGTTTTAAAGTGTGTGGATTTTGTGTGAAACTGTTTGTAGGTGAACTTCTGGTATTTGTGATAGCCCAACTCCACAGATTACTAGGTATTCAAAGTCTGCTAATGTTGGCAAACACCAAAATTTGGATTTATTTCCTTCCTATGATCTTTTTAGATAATGAAATTATTATCTATATTGTGATACTGGATAGAAACGGTATTTACATGCAAATATTCATACGAACAATCACTTTCCTCTTTCCAACAACACAAAGTTAAATGAATTTCGTAAACAGGAACAAAACTCGTTCGTTGTAGCCACTGCAGGTAAAATATAGATCTGATCAGGGTAAAAACATACATAGAATCTTCATCTGAAGAGTTACACAATGAGTCTTAAGAGTTACACAATGAGTCTGAAGAGTTACACAGTGAGTCTGAAGAGTTACACAATGAGTCTGAAGAGACAAAATTGTTTTCGATTCTAGTATATGAGAATCACTGCGAGGTCCCTGGTAAGATGGCTTGAATAATTCTGTCAAACAATGTTTTTAATGACCTTTACGTGAAACAACACCTGAAAGAGACAATGAATAAGGAATATAAACTAGTACAAATTCATGAAGTATGGTAACCCGTTGAATGCATCTGCAGTCCATGTAATGCACAGCAAAGATTAAAGTAACTCAGTTGTGATTTAGCAGCAACGCTCTCTGAAGTAACACTATTAAGGATGTGTCTGTTTCTGGTTATGAAGATCGCATGAACTGCAGTCATGCACTCAATTATGATTTAAATTTGCTGCAAGCGTCGACTGGAAATCGTGGTACCAACTAGATCATTAATGATTCAGCGTTTGTATAATGATTATGAGACGCTCATCGTTCTCTCGTATCGACTTATAGCCATTTTCCAGACTGGTTGGAAGCATTTATCTCTATTGCATTATTTCGTAGTTTATTCTATTTCTTCTTTCTCCGTCTACGTCATCAAACTAAGTCCGCCTGTACAGGCAGATTTTCCATAAAACACATTTTTTTCTTCTGCGACGTCTTCGCTATTCTGATGCTTACAGTAATTATTGATTGATTCGTAACATCCGCAGTTGTTCTAATATGTATTCGTGTATTTATGGAACTCAAAAACATTGTCGCCACTTTTCAAATCCGGAACTGTTACTCAGATTGTCTATTCAAAGCCCAAAAATTTGATATGTTGTTTTATGTGGCAGAATTTTTTTTTTTTATATAAGAAAATTACTCGTTTTTAGTTTATTAGAATTTATAAATTTTAATATTTATGCAGTAATGCTGATTTATTAAGCATGTAGTTTGTTAGTGAATATTGTAAAATAAAAATCACTTTATTTAATGTTATCAACTCGACTTCAAACGCCTGGCAGGAGACAAAGCCTATTACAATCATGGACTGCTTAAAGATGCCGGACTCTATTAATGGGAACAATGGCAACTTTGATCAGGATGATGATCAGGATGAGGAAAACAGGCCAGTGGATTACGACTGGACATTGGCGCTGAGCTCCTATATAATTTTAACAATGATTCGGATCGTTCCGATTACTGGAGAAGTAGTCAAATTATGTAGGTTATCATTCATAATTCTATGGAATAATAATAAGGTTATAACAGGTATCTCATTCCTTGAATATTTCTTAAGACGAAGATTGCAACGCTCTGTTGACAAGCTGTATCAATTCATATGGAATTACTATAACGTTTTGAACAAATATTAGTTGTTCAGCTAATTTCCCATTAAACAGTAAGAAACCAAACAGTTTTCCTGCTTGTTTGCAATACTGCACATACAGACAAGGATGTTCTCCCATAATTAACTTCTCTCTGTCTCTCTCTCCACATATAAATGTTTGAACCTATTTCAAACAAACACACACACATGAACACAGTTTTCTGTCTCAAATCACATGAAAAAATACCAGATTGTTTTGATTTTAAGAATGAAAGGAATTTTTTGCTCTTAAGAATCAAACCTTGTAATGATGATGGCTTACTTTGTACATCAACTTATGCATAAAACCACATATTTTTCACGTCTGTGATACCCTCAGGAAATGAAGTATGATCTCGGGGGTTTTGTTTGTGAAGAGTATCGCTGTATATAGCCTTCAATTTTGACACCAAATATTTAAGACCATGCAAAATAAAATGGAACGAACGGTAGGTAGTGCAATGGCAGAATTTACAAACTTTGAGACGCTAGAAATAGATGTCCTTTTCCATCAAACAAGTCACTGTATTGTCTATATTTGTGATTCCTACTCTTTATAGCTCAAAATTCATTATCACAGTTTAATGCCATGAAATTAAACCATAAATGTTAAAGATAGGCAACCGTGATTATATCTGTTCTTCTAGACTAGAGAATTCAAAGCTACTGGAGTGAATCCATGTGGCAGCTATATGCATCTTCTGCCATAGAAAACTATATTTATTCACTCAAAACCTTAATGTATGGAAGTCAAAAATATAAATCTTTCAAATTATTTATCTCAATTAAACAACTTAACCCTCTTCATGTCAAAGTTTAGTTTCTTTCTTCTCACATTTTTAATGCATTTGTAAACTTTTTTGAAAGCATTAACAGTCATAAAATAATGAATCTTTTATCTCAATTTTCAAAGTTCTTGGGATGATATTAAACAACACTATTTCATTAATATGCAGGAATCTTTCGTTTGATGATGTCTTCTGAAATATATTGTCTTTTGAATACATTTTTATCATACGATTTAATATTATCTTTTACGGCATGGTCATAATTAGTTCTTTCGATATTTATTCGTATGGAAAATGGAATAATTGTTGGAAACACTAAGAAGCATGGTCGCCGTAGTTGCTTTATTTGGTTGTAATTCTAATATTACATAACCATTTTTTTTTCACAGAGGAAATTTTATTAGGGTTTAATTAATTTTATTCTTTAAGTTTAACACATATTTGAGATTATTGACAACCTGCGTAAACATAATCATTCATCATTCACATCAATAGAAATACAAAAACAAATTGTGAACTCAATGGCTGTCTTTTATATTACGTTACAATTTGAGTTTGAACGCGTGATTAATTTTGAGTACGATACTCATAGTCACTTATAATTTTCATGGATCATTTTCTAACATATATGACATTGGCTGGTGAAATAAAAAAAAATATTATATTTCTCGGTTATTACCATTCAGTAGTATTTATCGATTTTAATTCTACATCAACTATTTTTGTCAGTTTGTGCTATTCGTCACAAATTTTTAGTAGTTCCCACAGTCGAGAATAATGTTACATTCATCACTGGCGGTTCTGACCTTAAGATCAAACAATGAGAATATGTTTCTCGCTGTTGGAAGGGTTCGCGCTTTGTTGCGTTTTGGTCTTTCGTCTCTTTGTAAACAAGCAGGGTTATACTTTCGAATTTATAATAATTAAAGTAGAGACATTTTAATTGGTATGGATAATTTTAAATTATACTTAATATCTTCTTCTGTTGTATGCTTATTTAATAATAGTGTCAAAAGTAGTAAAATATATTTTACAGTTTGTTTCCATCACCTCTGTCTAAGTGGTAAAACATTAATACTGATGAATTCCTTATTCCACAATAATGTTATATGCCACTTGTAAAGTCACTAAAATATGTGCATACCTTATCAAGCTATATGAACATATCGATTGGCTGTTATATTAATCATTATAAATTGCTATTGGTTCAACATTTAATTTTTTCAAGTTTTTATAGACGACTAAACTTAGATTAAATTCATTTTCAAATTTTACAATATCTTCCTTTTCCAGGGAACAATTTCAAACCAGTCTTTATATTTCTCTATATTATACATACGCAACCTATTTTCAATCATGATTTATGGATTTGTTTACTAGAAAGATAACAGCTTTTTAAATCTTTTTTTCTAGTCATATTTCATATTGTGTCGAATTGTTCGGTTTAATTTTTTTCTTGTCTGAGAACATATGAATGGAGGTTATCGCATTAGAATCCCTTTGATATATCTGATAGGTTGTATCTCTTACACTGTGTGTTCTCCAATTGTCTGGCGTTATATAATCAATGACTATGCACGGGTTAATTGTTATTTTTTTGTGTGTATATTTTACCTATACTGGTTTACAGAGGGAATGAATATAAGCCACTTTAAAAAATCATATTATCATACCAGTCCGTTAATTTATTGAACATTGTTCTTAACTGTATGGAGTCATTTCTTCAGACTTGTTCAAAAACTGGTAAAAGTAGAAACTTAACTAGATGATGATGATGATGATGATGATGATGATGATGATGATGTTCGTCCATCGGTGTCGATGAGAACCATTCAATGTCATCGATTCACTGGGAGTAGTGAATAGGGATACCCTAGGGACTAGGGGACTTCCATGTTAAATTAGAGAGTTGTACCCTGGGGACTATGTAAAATATAACATTGGAGAAAAAAATTTGTACTCTAGGGACAATGGGAATTAACATTGGGGAATAGATCGTGGGACTGTCTAGGGACAATGGGAATTAACATTGGGGAATAGATCGTGGGACTGTCTAGGGACAATGGGAAATTTAACATGGGGAATAGATTGTGGGACTGTCTAGGGACAATGGGAAATTTAACATGGGGAATAGATCGTGGGACTGTCTAGGGACAATGGGAAATTTAACATTACGGAATCCCCTGGGGGGATATAGCCTCAACGGAATTTAACATGGGAAAAAGTCTTGGGCAACTGTAGCCTCAAGGGGAATTTAACATATGGAAATTGAACATAGTGGATCTGTATAGCGTCAAGGGGAATTGAACATGGTGGGGCTGTCTAGGGACAATGATGGTAGAGGGTCAAACACAACAGAGACAGAGACATACATACACTAGTACAAGCGTGAGATTTATATATAAAGCATTATCAAGACCTGAAATCTTGCTGGGGAGTTCAAAAATTTGCATAATTGTAATGATGCTATAAATAGCTATAGTCAAGGAAATGCTCAACGACAAAATGGATGTGACTAAAAGTAACGCTAAAATGACGAAATTGTCCCAGAATTTAAAGGAAAATAAACATATCCCCGAAACTTGGGTTACAATGGTTTAGACTAAAATTGATAAATTTAGAAACTACTTACAATATCAACTTATGTGAGGATCGTGGATAAACACCCATGTATCTATTTATAGCTATAACCAGCTGAAATTCCTATGAAACCTCACTATCTATTTATAGCTACAACTTGTGGGTTATTCCTTTGGAAAACCCCACTATCTTTTCATAGCCTCAGCTTGAGTGACGTTCCAGTTTATGAACTCTAGTACTTATGCATAGCTGCAACCCGTGGAAAACCCCAAGTACATATTTATACTCTCAAAATTTCCAGTGTCAGTGACGTCACTAGGGGATAAATGGCAACGGTGTTGCAAGTGGGTGACCTGAATACGCGCTACTGTAGGTAGGTAGGTAGAATGTATTTGATAGGGATAAATGGAGTTTTATAGGGACAAACAGAGACCAATACATACACACACAGACACACAGACACACACAGAGACACACACACACACGCACACCACAGAGGGAAGAAGAAAAAAACAAACCCCACATATACTATTCACACAGGGAAGAGGAAAAAAGCCAACAAATATACTACCCAGACGTTCTTACACACACACATTGTGGCGTTCTGTCGTATTGGGGTGGGGTTCTCCCAATATAATTTAATTAAATTAAATTGAAAGTTCCACCCTGGCTCGTTAGGTTAGAAAGTTAAATTAGCGATGATGTAGATTTACAGCTCTGAGCCCCCAGTCAGCAATGCCGACGGTTAAATTATAGAGAACACGAAGATGAAATTCAATCAATAACAATTTAATAAATGTGATAATTTAGAACGATAACTTCCAATCACTCGTCTTTCCCTGGACCAAGTGACAGCCTAATTCATCCCGTGATTTACAGTGTGAGTTCGATTTTCCCCCTGTCCTTGCATCTACTCATCTATTTCTCCCCGCTGATTCTTCCTTCTTTCCGTTCCTCTAACTCCTTCTTTGTCTCTGTTTCCTCTCTACTATCTCCTCCAGCTTCGCTCCAGACTTCAACTTCTCCTTTCTTCTCCTTTCCCTCTGTATTATCTCCTCCTCCAATTCCGCTCCCAGACTTCAACTTCTCCCTCTTCTTCCCTCCTTTCCTCCATCTCTCTATCCGAGACAACGGGACCAAACTTTAGCTGGTCTGTCCCTCAAAGTTTCCTGTGAAAAACCACAAGGCGTTAACAAATGTTTTATCGAACCTCACCTCACACTATAACGACAATTAACCATCAGATAGCTGTCACTGTTTCGGCCACGCATGCATACACATCGAAATTCCCACACACTTCTTGCAGGGTAAACAATGGCATAATAACACAGTATCAGCGAATTGTTATACAGACAGCAATATATTGCGTCACGTCAGTATATACACATATATATTTAATCTCTTCGTACTACAATCTGACAAAATCAGACGCATGTCTGTACAATACAAATATTCAACAATGGCAAAATCTATAATCATATGAACATATGTGTTAGTCTACTATAAAATACCCACATAGTAAATTACAATATTAATTCTTACGACGGCTGGCAAGCTATATAATTCTTTACAAATATCAACTCATTTCTTCAAAATATGCAAACATATTAACAAAACAAAGTAATTCTTCGTACTACGATTCTAGTACTAATAAAGTATGCATACGACCTACAATTAAAATACAGTCGCATTCCACAAAGACCGAACAAATATCTACTGACCTTTTCAAGCTTTCTGTACTTAGAATTTCCCGCTCTAAGATTTTCCCGCCAATAACGAATGGCTATTCGGAGTTACGCTAACCTCTTCTCTGGGTAATTTCTCTCAGCGAACTAACTTTTGCCGGAAAACGAAGGGATATCATTCTACCCAAATCAAGGTCTCCCCCCTATCTCGATTCTGATTGGGTGGCGCTGTGCCCCTGTCCAATCGTCTTAGCGGCCAGTTCAACCTGTCTGTCTGTTTGCAGGGGAAAGAAGTTAGGACACTCCCACTTCTTCAGGCAATTTCTTTTGATCTGGGAACATTTCGACACCTAGGTGATAACTGGCTATCGGGCGCCTCGCAACTCCGATGTCCGGTTTTTCGATTCTAGCCACAACAATCTTACGTAACGGATTAGTGCTAGCCTTCGGCAATGTTCGACATCAAACAATGACCCGTCAGAATTGCCTTGATTATACATGTTTCAAACTGGGCTACTCTGGGTCGGGGTAAACATGACTCACATACACACACATAGATCGAAGAATAAAACCAAAATTAAAATATACTATCCATACAAACGTACGCTAACGCATACAAACCGCAAATATACTATCCATACAAATGTACGCTAACGCATACAAACCCCAAATATACTATCCATACAAACGTACGCGAACGCATACAAACCCCAAATATACTATCCATACAAACGTACGCGAACGCATACAAACCCCAAATATACTATCCACACAAACGTACGCGAAGGCACACAATCCCAAATATACTATCCATACAAACCCCAAATATACTATCCACACAACGTCGCTAGCGCGTACAAACCCCAAATATACTATCCACACAACGTCGCTAGCGCATAAAAACCCCAAATATACTATCCACACAACGTCGCTAACGCATATAAACCCCAAATATACTGTCCACACTCGGGAGGAAGAAGAAAAAAAAACAACCAAATATACGATCTACACAACGTACGCGAACACACACAAACACACACACACACACACACACACACACAAACGCACACAGAGGGAAGAGGAAGAAACAAACCCCAAATATACTATCAACACAGAAGGGAGGTAATACAAACCCCAAATATACTATCTACACATAGAAGAGGAAGAATACAAATCCCATACCTACTGTCCACACGGAGGTGAGATGTAAAAAAATAAACCCCATATCTACAATCCACACAGAGGGAAGAGGAAATAAATAATCCAATATACACTATCCTCAAAAAGGGAAGAGGAAAAAGCCATAATATACTAACCACACAGAGGGAAGAAGAAAACCATTATACACTATCCACACGGAGTGAAGAAATAACCCTTTATATATACTATCAACAGAGAGTGAAGAAAATAACCCATTATATTCCATCAACACAGAGTGAAGAAGAAAAAGTCTTTTGAAAGCACCTAAGGCCTCACCTGCAATGACCAACTCTGCCAAACACCTACACCCCACACCCCACCCCCAACACTACAAAACCCATTCAACCCGTTATTTTATGGCATCAGTGTGTCATTTAGGAAACATCAAGACACAAAATGATGGATAAATAGACTGACTATTGTTTGCCGACTTGCATGCCTAAAGAGCGTGCGTGAAGGAAAACATCCTTCCATTTCAATTCTAACTAAAACATGATCCAGAGGTGAAAGAGCACAATTTCATAAAGTGTGAGTAAAAACAAAACACGCCATTCTTATTATACAATGTCAAGACCAAGAGACACTTACGTTTTCTTTCTGGTCTATTCTCTTTTAGAAGGTAACATGAAATTTCACATCAGGGCCAACGCATTGGCTCACATTGTCAATTTTTCCATTTCCATGTCTTCACTGGCACAAGTTCTTCCTCATCTTCAATTTCTTCTTCTTTTGAATCCCTCTTCTCTTTTTCGTCTTGTTTCTGTTTCTTCACTTTTCTCTTAGGGCACTCTGAATCCCAGTGTCCTTTCTCCTGACAACGATATTAGGTATCTTGACTTTTGTCTCTCTTTCTTAGACGAAGCAGGTATTCTGGAGACAAATACCCATTTTTACCTTTGCAGATATAGCAAACTTCACCAGCACTTACACACTTTCGTATGACTCTCATCAAATCAACGACCAAAAGAATAAGTTGTGTTGCCACTTTCGCCTGTGAATTATGCTTTCGTATGACTTTTAGCATATATTTGACCAGCAGGTCGATCTGTGATGACTCTTCCATCTTCTTGATCGTTTGAGAGTGGAATGAATACTCTGACGCTAAGACACTCTCCCTATATACAGGGACCTGCTGCATATGAAACCTAGTCAAATGTAATTTTGCAATAAGATGAAACGATTTTATTGAGAAAGCAAAAGGTAATGACGTGCCGTATCGCCTCACACAAGACCTGAAGTGTTAGCTCAAATCCGTGTCAGTGATTTCGAAGACGACATAACTGAGCTTTAATCAATGCTCTCCATTTATGCCACAAAACCACGAGTCCTGATTCACGCCAAAAGAAATTTCGTTCCGTCCATAAAAAATAGTATCACATCTGAGAAACGCAAAAACGAACTTCCAGAAAACTGAGAACGACGGCTTACACCTACAACGTGAAATGTATGAGTTCAAATGGTGCGTAAAACTTAGTCAAATTAAATTTTTATAGTCAAGACGAAACGATATCTTTACGAAGAAGAAAGCAGACACCAAGCGACAATGGCGATCCGTGTCACACAACACTTTTCAAAATGTGTATTATTAGAGGTTTGTTCTAGCGATCTGCGCAGTTAAATTAAATGTTGATGTATTTTGCAATAAGACGGACACAATTTCCATGGGATCGCCCATGGTACCATTGTTCGTGCATTAGTTTAATTTTTTTATATAAATCGCCTATAGGATAGACCCAGTAAAGCATGGCCATTCTCGTAACTGTGTGAATAGCTACTCAAGTCAATTCGAAATGAACGCGGTAAGAAAATAAGTATAGCCAATGAAATGGCTTACAATGGGTGATGCATTGTTTTGTTCTAGGACTGTGTGGCATAACAATCCCTGCGCTCTTGCGTTGTTACCATTACAGTGCAGACAGACTGGAATGTGAACCTACAAGCCCTCTTTGTGTATTGTACCATTTCTTCTTACCACATCAAAATACTGAGCATCACAGTATTGGTTCGCGTTTTCAAGCTGACCATTTTTTTATATCTTGCTTAAACATTTTAACATAAACACTCACACTCACATCGGTAGAGTCAGAACAGACGTGTTACAGTATTGAGGGGCATGTTATCTTTTTTATTTCTTCAAACTAATAAATTTGGGGTTTGTATGAAGTAAAGAACCGAAAGTACAGTGAACCTCAAGGATGATGACCCAATCTGTCTGTCTATTGATGCGTGTATTTACTTAAGAAGAAATATGACCTCTAAAACACAAAGAGATACAGCAAGCATGATTAGAATGAACACAACGATGTTTTCCTTCACGTCCGTGTAATTTAGAGTTTCAATCCTCTTTCAAGACAAACTTGGTCTCCTTTTGTAGGGCTTGAAATAAAAAAAACTGAAAAATCTTAAGCACTTTGCTATAGATAATTTCATCAACAGACTAAACAACATAAATAACGTTACAACACCAGAAAGCCTTAAATCTTCTATCAAAAAGAAATGCATCAAAAAATTAAAGATTAACGATAACTAACCAATGAAACCGAATTTAACAAAGGCAATGATATGTGAAGAAATGTCTCTCACTTTGGAAAGGTAGGCGAATGTAATCTGTCATGCACCATCAACTTGAAAAAATTATAAACAGAGAGAAATCTGAATTCAAAATTCATTTTTTTTTAAAAATTGTTTCGTTTCTTTTTTCTTTTTTGGAATAAATCTAAGCACTAATATAGAGTGGAAAAGGGAAAATGCACATAAAAGCTTTGATATTGCTGAAAAAATGAAGGGATATTCCTAACGTTTATAATCACCTATATATGCTTGGACTTGTCTGTGACGTATCCACAAAACAAGATGTACATATTTCTGGTCAAGCTGCAAGTGTGTGCGTGTTTTGGAAAATGGTAAAAATTGGATATACAATTTTCTCGTGACACTTATAAAGTGAAGAGTCTGTGCAAGTGTCAAAAGCCAAAGTCATATAAGTTTTGTATTTTGTACGGCTTGTAAAGATTTCCACTTTAGAAAATGTGAAGTATCATAAGTTATTATCACAAACAGAAGTGGAACATAGGGGCTTGCAAGAAAGAAAATAACCCAGACAGTTGGTGTCATCAAGAGTGCTAGAGACGGTACCCGAACTTGTTTGCTTGCTTACTTGAATTAAAGTGATTTTCGCTCCAATGAAGCATGTATCACTGGTTTAATCACGCACCGCGTGATTTTTAATTACTCCTGGGGAAGTAAAGAGAGCCTCATCCCCCAGGCTTTTATGTACTCACAGACTACTTTTAAATTTAGCCACTCAGGTGTAGGACTAACTAGTCCTTAACAACCTGACGGAAAGGCTTTAAACATGAGTGGGAACAGTCTCACCACACACTCATTTTTCTTAGTTGGTTTGAAATGCCTCAGGTGTCAACCCAAGCAGTATGTAAAGCCCGCTACGATTGGTCGGTAGCGATGACGTCACATTAGGACACATGGGCGTGTGGCAGGTGGAAATCGTTCCACATTCTGCCACGTGTACGATGTCCGAGCGTGATAAAGGAGGAAAAAAGGTGCTCAGCAAGCCAGCGATGGATGTTAAGTACTCCCCAAAACGCCAGCCCGTACTTATTTCAAATCAAGTCCCGTTTTTGCTAATGGACAATAAAAAGTACCAATAATGTGTTTTCCACCTGTGCAATTAGTTGAAATCTAACGAGTCTCTTAAATTTCCTACTTCCTAACGTATCTATCTAATATTAGTACTTAGTATAAATAAAAATAACCATACTGGTCTTAATTAAAGTAATATGTCTAAGCGACATATACAGGTTTTGTCACTGTTAGGTTTAACAAGTTAAGTTTGTTGTGGTGTTCCAATGGGTCAAGTTTGTTTCGAGAATAATTTAGTCAAGGAGGGATACCAAGCCAAATATGGTTTCCTATTTAATAAAAGGCAATCTTTTGGAGCCCTAAAAAAAAGCTGTTTTTTTCTGTTAGAAGGTAACACGGTAAAACGCACAGACCTAAAAGAAACACTCACTCACCATTTACTGACCATCAGTATTTTAAAAATTTTGATAGGCGACGGAAACGAAGGGCTTAGAGTCACACTTTCTAACCAAGATAAAGAAATCATGTGCTTATAGACTCACTTCTGTTTTTTGTTCTAACTGACTAAAACATATCATAGGCAATGGAATGTTATTTCTTTTCGAGAGTATGGGGTAGCCCTGAAAAGTTTTTTTTTTGTTTTCATTTTGTTTTTTTGTTTTTTGTTTTTTGTGAACTTGAAGCTATGGCGATCTTTTAGGTTATAAGATGGCGGCCTCCTCTGACGACAGGCTTTCTCACAGGATAAGGTCTGCTTCCTCGGAAAGAGAAGAAGAACTCTTTGGTATCTATACGACAGTCCACAAAGCCTCTGTCAGGTTCATGCTGCTGCTACTGTTGCTGCTGTTGTGCTCTCTCTGCTGTTTATGAAGTCTGTACTTCTCCGTCCATTCTTCTTTCTCCTTCTTGATTTCCACCTTGAAGAGCTCTTCTTTCAGGTCTTCAGTGACTTTCAACATTCTCACATTGTCTATCTCTTCAGGTCGCGATATCAGACTTGTCATGACCCTATGCAAATTCACATAGGCTTCGTTCAATTTAGCTAGTCTGGAGCACATCTTCGTAGGAAGATGAGTCGACAATGGATGGGCAGACTGGAGACTATCCCGTTTTTATGGTCAAAGCGCGGACGCAAAGGAAAACATCCCTACATGGTTTTCGAGTCGGAACGTTCAATGAATGTCATGAGAGGGATAGTAAGAAGTTAAAGAGCATGAGTCAGGATACCTATAGCCAAACAAATCACAAAGGCAGCTTTTCTTTCTTCAAAACACAACATTTTTTATTCACAATCACTTAACACTAACAATAATTAAACAATATAACATCAAACATTTTTTTCCAATCACAAACATTTTTTCTCAACTAACACATTAATTTGGACAGGGCTGACAACGTTGTGAATGAAATTGTGATTTCCACTGTTGGAAGTCATTAGGCCATTGATGGACACTACGTTTCCTAGCTTGAGACAAAAGATCAGTATAATGGTCACAAAACCATTTATCTACTTTCACATCGTTTCTAGAAGAAGAACGAGGATCAAAATGAGTCACTAAATGTTCTAAGGAATAGCCCAGGCTGCGATGATGCAGAAAATACACACAATATTGTCCACACACCAAGGAATCTGTGCCTTGTAATTTCACATTATTTAATCGGGTGGTCTGAGCATTTCTTCTCATAAAGTCGATGATATCGTCTTCCAAAGGAGGCAATCCATACTAATCGAAATATTCCACACATCCTTCTTGAGGAAAGTAGACGGCTACCCAGTGGGTTCCTGGGAGATGACTGTCGTCCGTGTTGATCACATAAGCTAGATGGTCTTGAGGTTTGCGATGAGGGAGTTCATCTTTTGCACAGACGACAGGATTCGAAGAAGCCGTGTACGAGCTGTGGTTCAAAAGGTAATAAAGTTCCCAGGTATACATGTTTTTTTTTTCTTCACAGGTAATGATAAGTGATCAATTCGATCCTGACTTTTTGCTTGAAAATGTCTGACAAGTAACCGATTCTTCGCCTCGTCTCCCAACTCTGATCCAACAGAGCTTCGATGCGATGGATCTCTTGAGTTGTTAATGGAGGAAAAGAATGTTCACGTAAGCCTTTATACCACTGTTGCAACACGTCTTCTTCCGAGATGAGACTCCAAGCTTCCACCAGATATTCGTCCAAGTTTTCTTGTTGACTCAACATCAGGCATTTATCGTGTTGAATTTGACTCGAATAATCATTATGACATCCATGGCAATCTTTCTTGATCAATCCCTTCATTTTTTTCTGCCAAGACTGTAGCATATCAGGAAACTAAATGGGCTTCTTGTTCTGGCCATCTTGACTTCATCATGGTGACTTCTTCGTCTTTGTCTTGGGGTTTTCCTTCCTCAGGATCTTCACATTCCATGTCCAAAGAATCCCTGCTATATAAACATTGATAAAAGTTTTCCATGACTTCTAATAGTCTGGAATGACTTCTCTCAAACTGTTGATTTCTATCGTATTGTCAAATTCAGTATACAGGAAGACGTTCACCATATTATGTGCGCTTAGATTTTCTGCAAACTGAATTTCCACACGAATCTGGCCGGATTTTATAGGGTGGAAATGTCCCTTGTCGCTGTCTTGACTTACAATTCGTTAGAGAACCGTTTTCGAAAATGGAGTTTCACTGTAACTTTCCCTTTGGTGAATGGAATATTTTATCCCAGATCTCCTTTTATAGCAATGTTGACTGACGGGCAAATAATGAGGATGTACAAATTCGCGGTGTACGTGATAGGTGTTTCCACTTTCCTGGTCACTGGTCGTGGCACTATCCACTTTGAAAGGAATGACACGCAGTAACGGTACGGAGGTGTGTCCCACCACGTTGTACTCCACCACATCGGAATACACAAAGATCAAATTCAGTCCTTGGTTCACTTCTACCGGGTTTCCAAAAATCCATATTACTGTTGATCTTGGGGCCCATGTCCACCCAAAATTTCAAACTAACTACCATTGAACCTGAGGGACAATGTGTCCGTATCTTGAAATTTGATCATGAGACGATGAGCCACTTTATGGTATTCAATCTTCACACTTTTGTTGGCTCTGTTCAGTGCTTTGCCAAAGGCTAAGTTGAACCTGTCCCCAATATTGTCCACCAAATGTTCACCACTAAAATAAATACCTGAAGGAATTTTGAAGGTGTAGATAATGAAGGCTGGATTGCTGGCTGGTCTTGTGTCCCCTAAAAACCCGATTTTATTGATTTCTTCTTCCAATTGGGCATTCAGGATTTCCACCTGGAAAGTGTTTTGCTTTTCGGTGATGTTTTGGATTTGTGTTGGGTGAATGATTTCCACCAAAGCAACTTCCCAATGGGCTTCGTGATCTAATTGGATGGTCTGAGGTAACTTGACAGTGTAACAGCACAAAGTGTTGTTGGGAAACACCTCCATAGAACTGTCACTGGGTACGGTTAAGTAAAATTGGTTGTTATTGTTCATAATTCCAGAGTTCTGTGACTGTCCGAGGGGTTGCTGGAAGTCAGAGGAGTGTCTCCGCCCAAAATGGGATTGTTGTTGTTGTTGTTGTTGTTGTTAGAGTGGTGACTGACACTGGACGCAAGATTCCCGTTCTTCCCGTTCGAGGAGAATTTCAGGAAGGGATTGGGAAGCAGGTAACCGATGCAACTGCTTAATAAAATGGTCCACAATTGTTTGTCTCCTTGTTGCAAACTCAAATTGGCAATGGCTGCCCCGATGACACAATACACCACGAAGATTTGGCAGAAAAAGAGGATTTGCGTTTTAGGCACACGTTCTCCACACCACACCCACAAGGGTTGCTTTTGCAAATCTTGCAGAGAAGAACTGGGTGAAGGAGTGATCGCCGTAGCGGAATCTGTGTGAAAGGGCATGATGGTCACTTCTTTTTATAATCGATGACTTGCGAAGCGTCGATCCAAGAATCAAAACTGGGTGGATATCCTTTCCAGCGTACTTTGGCTTCTTTGACACGTCGTTTGCCCACCTTACGGGCTCTGCGTTCCAGAATGCCTTCGATGTCGTACACGTCTTCTTTTCTGGTGACACGACTTGATCTGAAATAAGTACGGGCTAGCGTTTTGAGGAGTACTTAACATCCATCGCTGGCTTGCTGAGCACCTTTTTTCTGCTTTACCAAGCTCGGACATCGTACACGTGGCAGAATGTGTTTGTGATAATAACTTATGATACTTCACATTTTCTAAAGTGGAAATCTTTACAAGCCGTACAAAATACAAAACTTATATGACTTTGGCTTTTGACACTTGCACAGACTCTTCACTTTATAAGTGTCACGAGAAAATTGTATATCCAATTTTTACCATTTTTCAAACACGCACACACTTGCAGCTTGACCAGAAATATGTACATCTTGTTTTGTGGATAAGTCACAGACAAGTCCAAGCATATATAGGTGATTATAAACGTTAGGAATATCCCTTCATTTTTTCAGCAATATCAAAGCTTTTATGTGCATTTTCCCTTTTCCACTCTATATTAGTGCTTAGATTTATTCCAAAAAAGAAAAAAGAAACGAAACAATTTTTAAAAAAAATGAATTTTGAATTCAGATTTCTCTCTGTTTATAATTTTTTCAAGTTGATGGTGCATGACAGATTACATTCGCCTACCTTTCCAAAGTGAGAGACATTTCTTCACATATCATTGCCTTTGTTAAATTCGGTTTCATTGGTTAGTTATCGTTAATCTTTAATTTTTTGATGCATTTCTTTTTGATAGAAGATTTAAGGCTTTCTGGTGTTGTAACGTTATTTATGTTGTTTAGTCTGTTGATAAAATTATCTATAGCAAAGTGCTTAAGATTTTTCAGGTTTCTTTATTTCAAGCCCTACAAAAGGAGACCAAGTTTGTCTTGAAAGAGGATTGAAACTCTAAATTACACGGACGTGAAGGAAAACATCGTTGTGTTCATTCTAATCATGCTTGCTGTATCTCTTTGTGTTTTAGAGGTCATATTTCTTCTTAAGTAAATACACGCATCAATAGACAGACAGATTGGGTCATCATCCTTGAGGTTCACTGTACTTTCGGTTCTTTACTTCATACAAACCCCAAATTTATTAGTTTGAAGAAATAAAAAAGATAACATGCCCCTCAATACTGTAACACGTCTGTTCTGACTCTACCGATGTGAGTGTGAGTGTTTATGTTAAAATGTTTAAGTAAGATATAAAAAAATGGTCAGCTTGAAAACGCGAACCAATACTGTGACGCTCAGTATTTTGATGTGGTAAGAAGAAATGGTACAATACACAAAGAGGGCTTGTAGGTTCACATTCCAGTCTGTCTGCACTGTAATGGTAACAACGCAAGAGCGCAGGGATTGTTATGCCACACAGTCCTAGAACAAAACAATGCATCACCCATTGTAAGCCATTTCATTGGCTATACTTATTTTCTTACCGCGTTCACTTCGAATTGACTTGAGTAGCTATTCACACAGTTACGAGAATGGCCATGCTTTACTGGGTCTATCCTATAGGCGATTTATATAAAAAAATTAAACTAATGCACGAACAATGGTACCATGGGCGATCCCATGGAAATTGTGTCCGTCTTATTGCAAAATACATCAACATTTAATTTAACTGCGCAGATCGCTAGAACAAACCTCTAATAATACACATTTTGAAAAGTGTTGTGTGACACGGATCGCCATTGTCGCTTGGTGTCTGCTTTCTTCTTCGTAAAGATATCGTTTCGTCTTGACTATAAAAATTTAATTTGACTAAGTTTTACGCACCATTTGAACTCATACATTTCACGTTGTAGGTGTAAGCCGTCGTTCTCAGTTTTCTGGAAGTTCGTTTTTGCGTTTCTCAGATGTGATACTATTTTTTATGGACGGAACGAAATTTCTTTTGGCGTGAATCAGGACTCGTGGTTTTGTGGCATAAATGGAGAGCATTTATTAAAGCTCAGTTATGTCGTCTTCGAAATCACTGACACGGATTTGAGCTAACACTTCAGGCCTTGTGTGAGGCGATACGGCACGTCATTGCCTTTTACTTTCTCAATAAAATCGTTTCATCTTATTGCAAAATTACATTTGACTAGGTTTCATATGCAGCAGGTCCCTGTATATAGGGAGAGTGTCTTAGCGTCAGAGTATTCATTCCACTCTCAAACGATCAAGAAGATGGAAGAGTCATCACAGATCGACCTGCTGGTCAAATATATGCTAAAAGTCATACGAAAGCATAATTCACAGGCGAAAGTGGCAACACAACTTATTCTTTTGGTCGTTGATTTGATGAGAGTCATACGAAAGTGTGTAAGTGCTGGTGAAGTTTGCTATATCTGCAAAGGTAAAAATGGGTATTTGTCTCCAGAATACCTGCTTCGTCTAAGAAAGAGAGACAAAAGTCAAGATACCTAATATCGTTGTCAGGAGAAAGGACACTGGGATTCAGAGTGCCCTAAGAGAAAAGTGAAGAAACAGAAACAAGACGAAAAAGAGAAGAGGGATTCAAAAGAAGAAGAAATTGAAGATGAGGAAGAACTTGTGCCAGTGAAGACATGGAAATGGAAAAATTGACAATGTGAGCCAATGCGTTGGCCCTGATGTGAAATTTCATGTTACCTTCTAAAAGAGAATAGACCAGAAAGAAAACGTAAGTGTCTCTTGGTCTTGACATTGTATAATAAGAATGGCGTGTTTTGTTTTTACTCACACTTTATGAAATTGTGCTCTTTCACCTCTGGATCATGTTTTAGTTAGAATTGAAATGGAAGGATGTTTTCCTTCACGCACGCTCTTTAGGCATGCAAGTCGGCAAACAATAGTCAGTCTATTCATCCATCATTTTGTGTCTTGATGTTTCCTAAATGACACACTGATGCCATAAAATAACGGGTTGAATGGGTTTTGTAGTGTTGGGGGTGGGGTGTGGGGTGTAGGTGTTTGGCAGAGTTGGTCATTGCAGGTGAGGCCTTAGGTGCTTTCAAAAGACTTTTTCTTCTTCACTCTGTGTTGATGGAATATAATGGGTTATTTTCTTCACTCTCTGTTGATAGTATATATAAAGGGTTATTTCTTCACTCCGTGTGGATAGTGTATAATGGTTTTCTTCTTCCCTCTGTGTGGTTAGTATATTATGGCTTTTTCCTCTTCTCTCTTTGAGGATAGTGTATATTGGATTATTTATTTATTCTTCCCTCTGCGTGGATTGTAGATATGGGGTTTAATTTTTTACATCTCACCTCCGTGTGGACAGTAGGTATGGGATTTGTATTCTTCCTCTTCTATGTGTAGATAGTATATTTGGGGTTTGTGTTATCTCCCTTCTGTGTTGATAGTATATTTGGGGTTTGTTTTTTCCTCTTCCCTCTGTGTGTGTGTGTGTGTGTTCGCGTACGTTGTGTAGATCGTATATTTGGTTGTTTTCTTTTCTTCCTCCCGAGTGTGGACAGTATATTTGGGGTTTGTATGCGTTAGCGACGTTGAGTGGATAGTATATTTGGGGTTTTTATGCGCTAGCTACGTTGTGTGGATAGTATATTTACGGTTTGTACCCGTTGGCGACGTTGTGTTGATAGTATATTTGGGTTTGTATGCGTTCGCGTACGCTTGTATGGATAGTATATTTGGTTTTGTTTTCCCTCCCTTCCGTGTGGATAGTATATTTTGGGTTTGTTTTCCCTCCCTTCCGTGCGGATAGTATATGTTGGGTTTGTATGCGATAGCGACGTTGTGTGGATGGTATATTTGGGGTTTGTACGCGTTAGCGACGTTGTGTGAATAGTATATTTGGGGTCTGTATGCCTTCGCGTAAGTTTGTATGGAAAGTATATTTGGGGTTTGTATGCGTTCGCGTCGTTTGTGTGGATAGTATATTTTAGGTTTGTACGCGTTAGCGACGTTGTGTGGATAGTATATTTGGGGTTTGCATGCGTTCGCGTACGTTTGAATGGATAGTATATTTGGGGTTTTGTATGCGTTACAATTATGCAAATTTTTGAACTCCCCAGCAAGATTTCAGGTCTTGGTAATGCTTTATATATAAATCTCACGCTTGTTCTAGTGTATGTCTGTCTCTGTCTCTGTTGTGTTTGACCCTCTACCATCATTGTCCCTAGACAGTCCCACCATGATCAATTCCCCTTGACGCTATACAGACCCACCATGTTTAATTTCCATATGTTAAATTCCCCTTGAGGCTAGAGTTACCCAAGACTTTTTCCCATGTTAAATTCCGTTGAGGCTATATCCCCCCAGGAGCTTCCGTAATGTTAAATTTCCCATTGTCCTTAGACAGTCCCACGAACTGTTCCCCAATGTTAATTCCCATTGTCCCTAGGGTACAAATTTTGTTCTCTAATGTTAAATTTTACATAGTCCTCAGGGTACAACTCTCTAATTTAGCATGGAAGTCCCCTAGTCCCTAGGGTATCCCTATTCACTACTACTGGGGGTGGGTCCAGAGATGGCTGATCAGTCCGATCCGGGCCCGGAAGAGTCTGTTTCAGTGGGGACATGGATGTACTAGTTGCTGACTGTGAACTGCTGTTCATGGATTTGCGCAGATCACGTTTCTCGACTGCGTCCACCAGTCTTTTCTGCTCAAAGGCTGCCGCACCGGCATTAACTTGACTGTGTCAATCAGATCGATCAGCAGCGACACTCTCCCAGCTGTCAGGTTCAATGCCTAAGTTCTTCAGCGAGACCTTGATGGTATCCTTGTACCTCTTTTTTTGACCACCGTGAGATCTCTTGCCTTGCCGTAGCTCTCCGTAGAAGACCTTCTTAGGTAGGAGTTCTATCGCCATACGCAGAACATGGCTTGCCCATCGGAGTTGTGCCTAGCACAGTATGGTGTGGATGCTTGCCTTGCCAGCCTGAGTGAGCACCTCTGTGTTCGGTACCTTGTCCTGCCATCTGATTTTCAGATGTTTTCTCAGGAAGCTCATATGGAACTGGTTCAGTTTTTTTTTTTAACATGGCGGCTATACTTTTTCCAAGTCTCGCAATGATATAGGGTAGTGGGGAGAAAAACTGCTGCGTAGACTTTGAGTTTGGTGGCAAGCTTGATGCATCTCCTATCCCATTCATTTGAGCGGAGTCTGCGAAATGCTACGCTGGCTTTGGCAATCCTGGTGTTGACCTCATCGTCCAAAAGGAAAAAAAAAATGCTTGGAGATCCTGGTGGTAAGACAATTATTTTACATAGAGATGATCTGCAAAGAATAAACTTTTCATGTTACTATAGAAGTGGTTTTGGACGGGAACGAAGATTTCATATGACTGAAGTGAATGAATCTGCAGGTTTTTCTGGTACAATTTTATATATACAAACAGTAAAGTTATGAAAATATTCCCTCTTCAGAAATTATGTTGTGGTTGGAAATGTTCACAAAATATGACCTATCCTATATGAAGCCTTCACATAAGTGTTATTTTCAGGTAAGCTAATAAACCATACATTGAACCTTTTTTAAACATCACTATCTTTTACCAGAATCAGGCTTATGGATCTGTGATAAGTGCAGTTATTGCGTCCCTTGATGTATGTGTAGAAACCTTGCATACACTTTTGTTCCCTCTTCTTGGAATTTACCTCCTCAATTTGATTGATCAAAGTAACTCCAGGACTGTCCAAATATAATTATAGCCATAATAATATTTTCCTTATACATGCATACTAATATGCTTGTCACTTCTCTTCTACATGGTTGCGATACAATTACTGCAAGAAAATTCCTTTCTGAAGTGTTTGGATCAAATAAATATTGCCGAAATGTCTTTCTGGAGTGTCTGGATGAATTAAGTATTATTGAATCTGCTTGTACATTGTGTCATCTTATAAGTATTTGCTGTGGTTTATTAGATTTACACAGGCTGTATTATATAGAGGTTAATACATGGTTGATGTCGATCATGTTTAAAGATTAACAACTTTCAGGGTATTCACAAGTGACTAAATACAAATAATCATTGTACAACATTGAAAATTGATCAGTGGCTTTCACCGTTGACCAATGTCCCATTTTTCCAGAAAACCCTCTCTCTTTCTCTCTCTCTCTCAACCTGCGAAACTGGGGTTTTCTGAACAAAACAAATAAACATGTGATCCAGAATATCAATAATAGGAAAAGGTGTTCATTTCCTTATTGTCTTTTTGTCAACTGCAGTAATAAAGAAAAGTCATACAGAAAGTTATAAGTCTATGTATTATATTTTAAAGTTATTATGACAATATTGTTGAGTAAAAGAGTAGAAGTCTATACCAAAAGTGGAAGGGGTTCTAAAATAATGATTCAGATAAAATCTTTCTATTTGCTTACACTGACAATATGTCATTAGGTATTTTCAATTTAAAATATTGCACAAACGTTTGCATACAAGCATTTACACTTACTTAAGGTAGAATACTAAATAACAATAAGTGTAGTTATTTGAATTGGAGGGGTAAATTACACATTTGTTTTAAAATGCACGCAGTAAATCATGAATGGATTAATACAGTTAAGTGGCTGGAGAATGATTTATATCTGTATTTGAGAAATACAGTTTAAAAAAGGAGTCAAGGAAAAAACCTCTTGTACAAATGGTCAGACATACATTCAATATTTTGCAATCTTTCTACTGATGACAATTTCGTATGTTGTGACTCTTCTAAGAATGCAATAACGTTAAGATCTATTTTTGTGTTAATCAAGTAATATACAAGAATATTCTTGGAAGATTTTGATATCTTTCAACTATTGATTACACACACACGTATATAAGAGAATTACATATGTGTGTGTGTGTGCATGTGTGTTCTTCAGGGTATATGTATCCATTTTTGTTTATTTTTTATGAAAAGAGTTTCTTGCTATCATGGAAAGAAATAATTATTTCTAAAAGTGTTCCTTTATGGTCAAAAACCCCTTTAATTTCAAGGAAAGTGTTTATACTTGGTTTGTATAAATAAATTGTTTCTTCCTTTAATATACAATAACTCCACTTTAACTCTGACCATCTGGTATGTCAAGGTTATTTAAAACTCTGAATTAAGTAATCGACTTAGGTTTGATCGGTCATAGAAAATTTTGGTTAACTATTATGCTGACGTTATTATGCGTCAATTTCACTAATCCTTGGAGGCATCGCTATCATATTGAAGCAGTATTCATGCAACCCTACCCTCCTTCGGACTCTCCGTGAAGCTCGAGGTCATTTAAAAGAGCACATATATCTGTCTCTAGCATGGAAGCAGAAGACGATATTTGCCTAGAATTTTTTGTTTTATCATGTCTTTATTTACACTCTTTTAAATATATTACAGGTTATATTGGTTTCAAAATAAATAGGAAAATATTAATTCGATGCTTCTGCACTTACCAGGTCGTCAACGCATCTCTCCAACTGATCGCAGTATTTCAAGTGGGTCATCTCAGTACATGAGAAACAAACTATGTTATTCTCTGGATAAAACAAAAAGCAACGGAAAATTATTAAATCTTAATCATTTACAAATATATTCTCCCTGTTACCTATAGACTACACGACACACTTCAGACTATCAAAAGAAAGCAAAAAACTGTTATATTCTGTGTAATAAATTAAAATTAGCAAGTTGGGTTTGCCAAGTATTTGCACCCAATTCCTGTACATTTTCATTATACTTCCCTCTTCCCCTCTTTCCTCTTCTATGATCTCAGTCGCGTTTCTTTCTTCTCATGTTTCTATTTTTCATTTTTAAAAATGTTGTTCCATTTTTGACATTACATGTAATCAACTTAGAATTGTTTCAAACGTTTGAACACTGTTATATGAGCCAAAGTAGTTGGACTTCGGATGTGTATTTATTTTATATGCACACTAAGATATATAGTATTATGGGATATATTTAAAACGACAGTGGCTCAAACCACTAACGAGGACACATATTCTTTATATCTGTGTGCAAAGAAGTAATATCGCTATGGAGCGTGTAGTGTTTCGAATGATACTGGTCGAAACCTTCCATACCTCATGAATTTACCCTCGAGTGATACTGGTCGAAGCCTTCCATGCCCTATTAATTTACCCTCGAATCACACAGGAGTGCATGATTTACGCAAATTCATGCGAGCCCGTAGTGAGCCTAGTGACAGAAAACCCCCTGGGGGACCCAAGCGAAGCTATTACAGTAAATATTATTTATCATGACTATACCACATATATTTTGCTGAGAATGGAGTGTCTGTAACATCATAGGAAAGATCAAATCCTTATTTCGCTTAAATGCGTCATACAGATGTATTAACCATGCTCAAACGATTATGAGTTTTCAAATACGGATATGGACCGTTTTGATAAATTAATTGACTTAGGGATTCTCTTGAAGAAAGAACGATGCTAACTATGTGAAAATTATAATAATAAATCAGATATGCCGTTGTATGATAGTGTAAGAAAACCTGAAGACTCCAAAACAAAGACAATGAAATGATTAGTGAAGAAAATGATGACATTGAAATAACTAGTGAAGAAAACGATGAGAGCGAAGATTATCAACAATACATTTATTAGAGAGATGCCTTCAGCATTAGAATATATGGAAACACCAACGACACATTAACTTGAGAATGAGAAATATCAACAAGATGAATAGTCTAAACGATGCAGTTAAGTCCATGAATTTTATGAAAAGACACAGAAACTACAGAGTCAATATACAAGCAGTACAAGACTTTTGAAATAATCGAATTGCATTGTAAAAGCGGCAGTCATTCAAGGGTTGGCATTATACTTATATCGGGCAACGTGCAGTGATTTGGCCAAACTCTGGATTGAAGAAACGTATATAACAGCACGAAGAGCTATTTAGGGGGCGCTCTACAGATACTTTGAACTTCAGGTAGAGAATGTTGGGTATAAGGTGAAGTGGTTTACATTTTCAAAATGCACAATGAAGAGAATATTTGTATACCTCTAAGTTAATTTCAAGTACTGTTGCTGAAATTTCTTTGGATCTTGTACTTGTGGAACGTGTACATGATCTAAACACATAGCTGACAAAACTGACTCATAAAAAATCAACCTGAATTAGTATAATGTACACTATCTTTAGCAGTTATTAAAATTAGACAAATGAATTTTGCCAGACTAGACAATACCAGCTTCTGAAAGTGCAATGAATTAATTACCAAATATATAAAATTCAAAAACAGTTATCGGCTTTTTGTTTTACAATTTCCCTCTAAATTCCAGGAAGTAAAAGTAACTAGCGCTTTTTGGGAGAGGGGCACATCTGAAGTAAGGACAAACTGTATACTCTATAACCCATATTACACCCATCAATCATACACCAAAATAAAGGGAATTAAAGGGTCTTTGAACAATATCTAAGATATACAAGTTCTTTTTTAAATAGCCAGTAGAACCAGTGATGAATCCGGGGCAAATTCCTTTTCTTTAAAATTCTAACCCTATGCAAAATAAGAAAATGGTGAGCGCCACCTTAAAATAAACATTTATGCAGTTATTTTCTTATTTGTATATCATTATATATGATGTTCTGAACAAAATGGTACATTAACATTGGTTCTATGCATGAAAATAACATAATTATGCTTGTTTTCCTCTTGCTTACACATTATGCCTTGAGGCAGTATTGTGTGTGTGTAATGACCTTAATTATGGTGAAATTATAATACAGTAGTGAAGTCACCATAAATGTAAAAGTCACATTAAGTGACAAAATATAGAGTGAAAATGTGTCTTTTCATTTACTTGTATTGAAATTAAGAGATAAATAATGACAAAGCAAATTCGCTCTCTTCCATGTTAAGCAATAAGCAAATATTTTAACTTTTTACTTTTGGCCTCCAAGAACCTCATCTGTTCCGTCCCTTTTCAAACTGTAACATTTATTGGTGACATCTGAGGAACAATTACGGCAAGATTTACGTATCTGTCTTTCAGCATAACATTGTTTGCTATGTTGACAAAATGTACTGTCATCATGGGGGGGGGGGCGACTGGGCTTTTGTTTGACCCTAACACTAATAAATACCGCTCTTTGAGAGGGGTGAAATACAGGAGAATTTTTGAAGGAAAGTTTTGATGCTTGCAAGTTAAAATGTTTCAGCCATAGATACAAAATTAAATCATAAAATAATAATTTCTAGATATTCTGGATGGGAGCGCTCTACATATTTTATGAACTTCTGAGAGAGTGGTGGGTATAATATGATGTTGTTTACATTTTCAACATACACAGTGGACAGAATGTTGGTATGCCTCGATGTTACTTGTATGTACTGTGAATGAAATATTTTGTGGATCTTCTAACTGTGGGAACCTGTACATAATATAAGTACACAGCTAACCAAAATGACTCCTCTCATGTGCACAAAAATCAGCTTGAATTAGTATTAAGTACGCTATCTTTAGCAGTTATTAAAATGGGGAAAATGAATTTTACCAAACTAGACAATACCAGTTTCTGAAAGTGTAATGAATGAATTACCAAATATATAAAATGTAAAAGGAAAAAGTTATGAACTTTTTTAAATACAATTTCCCTCTAAGTCCAGGAAGTGAAAATAAACAAGCGATAAATAAATGTTTTTTTGAGAGGTGCACATCTGAAGTAATGGCAAGCTACATACCATATAACTCATATTACACCCATCAATCATGCAACAAAATAAAGGGAATTAAAGGTTCTTTGAACAATACCTAAGATAGACGAAATTTGAAATTAAAGGATTATATTTCAGGGTGCCTATCGTGAACCATCTTAGGCAACACGCTTGAGCGTGATATACGAATACCAAGTGGTATGCGAAAAGCTGCTGTATTTCAGTAATTAGGACTCTCGAATGAACCACGGCCAGTTGTGCAAGAACTATCAATGGATGAATCACGGCCGATTACACCAGCTGTAAATCAATTAAAACAATCCGAGCTACGCTGTGGAATAGAAATAAGAATAGTCGCAAGAAAAACAGATTTACTTGTGATATTAGGTCTCACTCCGACTGTTATGCAGCTTCGTGCCACATCAACTAGATTAAATATGAAAATTCTTCCACTAACCAAACGGGCTAAAGTTGCACGCGTGGTCGTTGACGAGGATTCTAACGCCGCTGAAGATGCTGCGTATGTTTACCAACAAAATGTCTCAGAGTAAGATCAGCGGGCAGTTATACCACGGGGATATATACCAAACAGAGATGCTGCGAAACTTTTCTTGACTATGCGTTCGGGATAGTATCAACATTTCAGACCGACATAGTTGTTAACTTGACCTAGCAATCGGCCTAAGCTTATGAATGAGATTCTTGTAACGAAGTGTATATGTTTTTTACTGAGTGCAAGCCAACAACTGAATTGTAGAATTTAAAATATAACTGTCACGGACCCAGATGACTTAAATAAAAACTATATTATAATTAAAATAGATGATACAGATATCTGTAATAATATTGTACTGAATGTAGAATTTACCATGCCTTGTCATGTAACAAAAGACGGAATTGCACCGTTTATGATAGTACTGCATTTGCTTCCTAGTGGCGCCTGTGTAATTTTGAACCACAAAGACAATGAAGCAGTAGATAATGAAAATAATACAAGTTATGCTAAGATCATGAAGAAGTTTGAAAAATACTCCCGAGGAGGTTCAGGATGGATGCTTTTCAGATGCTTGGGGGTTCTGCTTCATATTTCCGTGGTTCGAGTTAACATCCAATACCAGCATTTATTCTTCTACAACAAGGAATCAATGTGAAAAATCCGACAACAAATTCTTTAAATTAAAATGCGCTTTTTTCCGCCTGACGATATTTAAGACTAACCAAAAAATTATGAACATTACCTGGGCGAACTTAGGTTTGGTACCATTGAAGTTCCTATACAAATTACTGACATTAATAAGTTTGAGCAACGCAACCCTGACATCACTGATAATGTGAAACCAATAACAACCGTTTTTGACACCAATCATTATAGTTTTAAGTGAATGTGGTGCTATCTTCACAGAACCAACAATTGCCATAGACTTAAATATTGCCCATGTACATATTTATTATAATTGTATGGCGCTTGTGCAAGTAGAAAGAGTAATTGGTTAGAAGTGGGATGCGTGTTGCACTTATAAAAGGGCAATCTGTCGCGCCATTATACTTCGCGGTCACATGATTGACATAAGAAATATGACATGACCTCGGACTTACCGAAGCGGAAAAAGTATTGAAATTGAACCATTGCAGCGAGATGAAATCACAAGAAATGCACTATTCGTCAAGTTTAATCAAGTACGTTTTTCTCTAAATGTTATATGTGGAATCACCGCCGAGGCCACTGTTTTCATTTGCGTTGCAACTATCATAAATACATCTATCGGAATTGTTGTTGGAGGTGTATCGATGTGAATCGGTTCTGCAGGTGATGCGGGCAAAAATATCGCTACGTCTGCATACGCGAATACGTGTCTATTCAGAATTTCTCCAGGTGGCATAAAAGAGTCTCAAATACAAATACCAAGCAGTCATCGAATGCTATTGAGAATAAAGCAATCAGCATTGCTGATTTCGAAATAGTGCTGGTGGAAATGGAAAACCACCGACGTCTCCAGACATGCTTCGGAACTGGGTCGTTAGAGACACAAAACATGAAACTAATTTACAGGTAGAGAAAATTGAATTTATATTTGCCAGTGCATATCAATCTACCCAGTAGTGTAATGACCCGAATGGGAAACTTTACTGTAATTTCGCTTGAGGTGGCCAGCTGAGCATTCTTTACATGGGTCTCAACACTATTTCTCGCTCACTTGCGTAAATCACGGACTCGCATGTTATTCGAGGGTAAAGTCGTTGGGTATAGAAGGCTATAGCAGCAACAAAACTCCATACACCCAATAATAATACTACCAAAATTATAATATAAAAATAGTTAGTATAACAGTTTTGAGATATTACTGTTTGAATGTTTCAACAAATTATATATTCATCTAAGAACACTGGAGCCATGGTATCGATTTCTAAATATTTTATTTATCGAAAAATATCACAGTCCTACTCTTCAAACATTTCGGTATAAATTTCATTCTTTGCTTACCTTTCGAAAAGAAATCAGTAGTTGCTGAGGGGACTTGTGTTGTTTCACAGCTAACTGCAATTAAATATTGCACATGAGATATTTGCATAAATTCTAAATGTCAAATAATCAAGAAAATATACGCCTTTTCTATTACAATAAGGCATATATTCATGGATATTAAGATCAAATATGTCCATCTCATATCAGCAATTTAATAATCGGTATAGAGCTGGACAAACCTTGTTCCAATATGATGAACATTTATCTTACATATTCAGACACAAAAATGTTAAGATATAAATTAAAACTGAAAATTCATATTTACATTGCCTTGTCGAAATTATTTGTATTAACCAATTTCCAAGGTATCTTCTAATCCTGTTCAATACTATGGAACATATTTCGAGCTACGGGCACAATAAGACTGTAACTTAACCGTATTTCGAAATAAAGTCTTTGAGTTGAACTATCAGATTCAGTTCATGTGTTGTTCAATCACGGGGTCAATAGATTTGGCTAAATTGTGAAAGAATTTCGATATTATTTACCAATGTTTCAAATTCCGTTTTTCACAAGCAAATATGAAGACTTTTATCAGGTCAGATATGCCTAGCTTCATTTTTGGACCAATTATAAACATAATAATGCCTTTCTCAAGTTCGGTATTTTTAAGAAATTACAATGATGATGGATGATTGAAGACTTAGAAAAGAATATATGTGAGCTTCTACAAAGACTCAGTTTCAAGGATTTATATAAAGTATCTAACACAAGTATTACATATTAAAAAGTTTATAATGAATCAAATTCAGTGCATAACAGGGCATAACATTTATGGTCAAAGATCTTCCGTTTCGCATTTACAAGTCCATATTCAAGCTGTGGATGAAATTGTACAATATTTTGGAAGATTAATCTTTGTGTACTTTTGCTAGTGTATTGTAGATGTTCATATATGTTTGTCTCGGTTGCTAGGAAACAGATAGCTTAGTTATAATTTCATTCTTTTATACGTAACTCCATTTATGCCTATCGTTGATGCTAATTCGTGCAATCCACTAATTGAAGTTCCAACTATCTACCAACAGCTGTATTTTTATTGTTCTTGCTCTTTAATATAATGTTTGCTTATATGAAGGATATAACTTATCGCGGACTTGGCTTAATTCATTACATAATTATATCTAAAAGTTACTACATTTTGGTTCACCCATTATTAGATACAAAATCCAAACTGCTATTATTGCGCTATAATTGTTCTCCTATTTTGGAATTGTCTTAACTCGAAACTAAGCTTTTATCTTTAAAGTGTGCCAGATTTTACAAGAATGCTGATCTCAAGTATAATCCTTTCATAATACATGTGGCAACGCTGGCCCTGAGACGTTTTTGATTTTAGCCGAATAGTACCATGAAGTTTACAATGCAGTAGAGGATGAACTTAACACTCACTTCAGCGTGCACCTAGTATCAGGTGTGCAAGAATAATCGCAGCAACATAATGCTTGTATGATTATTATACAATGATTGTTACGATATAGCTTTTTTATCTTGAAGCTTCTATGGCGTCCCGATGAGTCTCGAGAGATTCAGTCTCCTTCTGCAATCAAACTCGATGAGATACAAGCATTCAGATCAAGTTACTGTAATGATATCATGTAGATAGATTTTCAGAGATTCGCCTGTCTACATTTCACACGTTCAAACATAAGCATTCTGATCAAAATAATAATACAGCTATTTATTTCCGTAATTATTTTTCTACCGTGCTACGTACCTATATCTGTGAATTCGAATCCAGCTGGGAACCCATATCCCAAAGATAGTCCAAATCCGTATACAAAAGCTCCAAACTTTATCGTGTGGTCATTATGGGTTAATTTATGAAAGGATCCTCTCAATTCTTGAACAACAACTACGTAATCATCTTCACTGAAGTGCAATGGAAATATTTTATCTACGAGCAAATGTCCGTCTAATCTAAGCCCGGAAAGCGAATTGTTTTTTATAATTACTGAGACATAATGCTTCATTTCGTTGTGATTTGTTTTTGTAGGAAACAAATAGTCTGAAGAGAATTGATGAATCCCGGGTATAACCATCATTATAGGATCGCCGTGCGAAGAGGAGTCATGTACCTCACTGAAGGCATATTGGACCACACTGACTGGCTGACTACTATTCACTACAACTGGTCCATTCAGCAAAAGTTCTTCTAAGAAATTCCCTTTTATAATATTTCGTGTCTTATAATGATTTTCGCTTCTGATGGTGACACTTGTATTTGGGTTAAAGGCATATATCCTTATAAGAGAGTCTGAACGCGGGTATAACGGAGATACTATGAATTTCGTATCCCAATGTTCAATGGGTAAAAGCTGAGACAGTATCGGATCTACATCATTCGATGATACCGGAATTTGGACATTTCCACCAGAATAAACAGAGATCGGCTTGTTGCTCTTTACAATGGTTCCTGATAGGTCTGATACATGTCTTAACATGAATGATTGGAATTTTTCAAGATGTACATGTATGGTATCTCCACTATTGTAATTAATGTTTTCAACTACTATTCCATCAATAATATTCAATATTATAGAAACGGACGTACCGTCGTACACACTGGCGATAATGATGTAGACAGGGTCCCTAGGATTATATGATGATATAACATACGTTGTTGACAGCGACTCGATCGGTAATGCTGTAAAAGCCTCCGCTAAATAATCGATAGGATCGCGTAGGCCGTGGACAGATATTTCAGAAGAAGAGCGAATGATAATGGTCTTGTTACTGATACCGTTTTCAGTCTGCACGATGCTACTGTCGAGAATAATCTCTTGTGTTCCTGCATTGTTTATGATAAGCTGCGTTCTGAATCCAGGGTTAGGGGATTCGACACTAACTGACACATTTTCAGTTGATGAAACGAAAAGCTTTACGTTGAACGGCCCATATCCACTGAAGCCAGATACTAGTATGAACTCTTTCCCCTTGTTTCCTGAAAAGAAAATCTGGTCAAATATTTATATCAGAAACAAAACAACACAAATCTTCATTCGCCAATAAATACTTAATACTACAATTCTAGTGTACAGGCGATCATTTCTATAAGCAAAGTAACAAAGTCACAGAACAGTCCAAATGAGAGATTAGAACTTAAACGTGCATGATGGTCTCAGAGGAATTTCATCTCATTAAATGGCTTTTGTGATTTCAGATCTGTATTTGCGAGTAATAATAGGAAAAAATAAACGTGGCTGCTCACCGCTTAATAGAATTGTATTTCTAGTTCAACAGTTTTCAGTGGCCGCTTAGTAGATGGCTGTCATGAGTGTATCAGTTAGACATCCGTTTCCTTAATATGAATATTCGTAAGACGCATCTAAGTTTCATCATATTTTCATTAACCCATCAGCGTTGCTGAGATACATGATGTCTTAGATCTGCAATTACTTTTCTCATACATAAATATATAGGTATTTTTGTTCGAGACGGTAAATTGTTATGATTATATATAAGGATGTTGCATAGCCAATATTTGTATACGGGCATATATTCTATTTTAAGATACAAAGAGTGTCTGTAGATTAAATATGATCTATAAAAAGATGTTGTCAAGGCTCTAATAATAACACCTGTTTACAACTTTGGGGTAATTTCTCATTCAACAGATCGGTCAGATGGATTCTTAAAAGAATTAAGTTATTTCCCATTGAATGGTTCGATCAGGGGGTTCTCTATCGATGTGGGATATTTGAAAATGTCGCGTAGTGAGTGGGCGACAAAAATTGAGTTTTAGGACTCTATGCCTGTACATAAGTCAGTAGAGCTGGACAATTATTTCATTCTTATTTCCTATGTTTTCTTTGCAACATGAGTATGCAGATGTATTTAATATTGGGTTTCGATAATATATGAGAGTTAACATTAGATTATTCATTTGAATTACAATATGCTCATTGGACTAATATATTATTCTAGGACTATTGTGAATTTATCCAAAGGTGTTCTAGACAATGCCATTTTAATACATCGGGACTATTGGCAGACCAGTACATTCGAAACTCTGAAATTCATTCGGAACATTTGATTCATTTAGACTTGAGTAGAACCTTTTATAATTATTTTGGATTCAATTCATAATGCTGTAAGTTTCTCTTACATTTTCATATATATATATATATATATATATATATATATATATATATATATATATATATATATATATATATATATATATATATATATATATATATATATATATATATATATATATATATATATATATATATATATATATATATATATATATATATATATATATATATATATGAAGATGATAATTGACCGCAAGTTGAATGACAAGTTTCGATGTCTCCTAATATTGTAACAACAAACACACTTACTAGTTTTTGAGGATGACATAATTCATACATTTCTAAAACTTAAAAGTAAATTTCTGGACTGCATTTAAATAAACCGCTTTTCTTCAATCTTGTAACATGAGAAGTAACCGCCAAAACATTTGTTTTATACAACTGGTGGTTGATTTTATTCGTTATACGGAGCAGAGTGTAAGATATTACTTCTGAAGAAATAAAAACGAAATTAGCCAGCATGGATGTCAACATATGGAATATAGTAATGTCATTAAGATCCACACACAATTATATCAATAATAGCAATACACAAGTTTCACGTTTACCTTGAAATACAAAAATTATTGGCTGACTGTTCTTTATGTTCTTTCGATTCCCTTGAGAGAATGCTTTCACCAAATAGTAAACTTTGCATACTTTGTTTGTGATTTGATATGTTACACGTTAACATGTCACTTTTTGTGAATCTGAATAAATCTTTCAAACCTTTGTGCAGTTCTCTCATTATTTATTGACTGCGATTGTGGGAATTGCCTTTGCCCAGCTTTTTGGAGCCACATTATTTTACTATCACTTTTAAAATATGGCAAATGTCTTCGGAATCGGTAGCATAATGGATATTAGTAAAAACAATATGTGATTGTCACATTAACGTACGGTAGTTGTTACATACTCCAGAATATGGCCCATTTACACTGTTTTGTATATTTAATTTGTACTACTTATTTTCTGTTCTCCATGATTATGTGTTATGTGTATCTGTGCTTGATAACTGGCATTATTCCAAAAACAAGTTCATGATCTACCTCACTAGAGACATTTATTTCGTAAACAGCATAATACATATCTAATATTTCTTTGTAATTGAAGATTAAATATTTAGATCATTACCATTGGACGTAAACATGTTTATTTGAATATGTGTGTAGGGCATATGTCTTTAAATAGAAATTCCTAAACTTGTTGACACCTTTGAATGTTTTAGAAAGGAGACTAACCTATATATTGGCTCTATTTTTGTATCTGAGCTTTTAATATCAGTGGTGTTTACTTGAAACACTACTCACTCCTACCTTAACATCCGAATGGATTTAGTCTAATGTTGTGTTCAATTTTTAGTTTGGGTAGATTTATTTATTTAAATTATTCACTGGAATTACAAAGTGCTGAATAATGCTATTGTACAACATATATATGTTTTTGTGATTCGCAATATCCAACACTTAACATACTGAGTATATGCAGAGAAATGCCTGACGGCCTATCGTAACGAGGACAGACTAGTTCATATTGCTTTTACCACGCGTCTTGGATTGTTCATCACAGCCGTATGCCAATCGATTATGGGTGCATCTCTTTGTCAAAATTCATAATGTCCTCTATCAAACTTATAATATTTATATTGCTATCTGTTTCTGATTTTACAAAGTTCATGGCATTTGTTTATCCTCTCAGTTATGATTATCCCTGTGGACTTAGCAGCCTTCTTTTTACTCTTTGATCTATAAGAACACCTGCTACGTTTACTAGCAGGTCCAATGATTTTGATTTTTAATTGGCGTTATCCCAAGGAAGTGTTCTGTTGTCTCTCATGGTAGCTTTTTTTTCTCCAAAGATGGTTGTTTTATTTATGTGATGCCCATCATAACCATACAGACACCAGAAACTTAGGCCCACCTCTTCTTCTTTCTATAGAGTTAAGAATTAACATATATTAATTTCTAGACTTTTTAAAAAGATTAAATCTCAATCTTGACTTAATATAGCGTTTATTTACTTAATGTTTTTTTCCATAAAGGTTTGATGCATTGATATTGTTCTTGATAATGTTAACAGAATCTTTAAGAGCATGTTTGCATCCGTCCACTAAAGCTACGGATTTTGTGAAAGTTTCCAATCCGTTATTAGGTAAATTATTATGGGATTGATAATACCTACTTGTTGAATCAGATATCGACACATATAATAACCTAGATCGTATGCTGGACGTTTGATATTTATCTGATCACACTGCCACCTTTTGCTATTTTCACAGCATTTAAATAAGAAGAAAAAAACTTGATAAAAGACGTTGGTTCAATTTGAAAGAACAAAAACTGGAGACAAACCACTGATATTAAAGACTACAAATAATACGTGAACAGTGATAAGTACAATAATCTTAACAAGCAAATGGTTAGAGAATATGAATGAATACAAATCATGACAAAATATGAATATTTTGTTAGTTCAACATGACCGAAAATATCAAGGCATTTATGAAATGTTATCCTCCAATTTCCAACATCTTTAATTAACAATATTCAGCCAATTAATGGATTGAGTAAATTGCACACAAACTAAAGAAAATTTCACAACTTTAAATTGTGTTCGATACACAAAGGGACTTTTGTCATTTAAGTTAGGAATATCATAATACTTTCATAACTCTTTAGCAGATGGATTCTAAGAAGCTGAGTAATTAAAGTGATAATTTCACAAGATTCAAGTCCTCATTGTGTTCTTTTATGTCTTTTTTGATGGCATTTTATTATTTGTTAATCTGCTATCACTAACCTTCATATTACGTGTACTTGACCAGTGAAAGCATGTTCATGTCTTGGATCAATTAACTTAAAAAGAAGCACAGTGAGTGAAATGACCCATGCACCTTCAGATTTAGCTAATTGAAACATCTGCGGTAAAAGACTACCGATTGTAACTTTTTTAATCATCAAATTTCATGTCGTCGACAGTTGCCTTTAAACTCTACATCTAGCAGATTGAGCCACCTGATGATGTCAGTCGTTGCGGTACCTTTGGTGTTCAGTATAGTGTGTTCTTTTTCTGATGCCTGATGTCCGCGCTAGTCCTCATTCTCTAACGTTCAATTTCTGACTATCCTTTGCTTTGTTTTCTTTAATGGCGTTGTTTTCTTTAACATATACTTTTTATTATGTTTTAATTTCTTTTCTACATCATCTGCAATAACATTTTTGGATCTCACAAATTAAAATACAGATGAAGAAAGTATGATTCCAAAGTTGCAAAAATTAAACACAAACTAATAAAGATACACGTTGGGTATAAAATGGTTTACAAAAGAATTTTAAAATTTTAAAATGTACAAGAAGCAGAAAATTTAACACATACTGCAGGAAAAATCAACACTAATTGAAGATGAAAAAGGAAAGAATTAGCTTTACTTAATAGGTGATGAAATTATAATTGCTGATATTTTTCCATACACAAACTTTCAAGAAAACTTGCAGTACTGCAGCAACAGTCAAGTAATCACACGTCTAAAATATTAAATGTCCCTTTCTTGAGATACACTTAGAGACGAAAACCTGATTCAATTCTTCTTGCATATCGATAAAATGGCAACACCTTCACCAAAACATGACAGAGAACTTGATCATTTGGAGTCGGAGTTGTTGATGCCATTATTAGTTGAGAACTAATATTTGACTAGAATAAAATCTACACCTCTCGAATCACTATGGTAACTTTAGTTTATGTTATTTTAATAGAAAACTACATGAATCAACAGGACTTTATTCGTGTACATTATAACACACTATGGCAAAAAAAATCCATAAATCGCTTGCAGAACAACAACTATTATCAATACAGTATAGCAAAGAACACAAAATTCAGTATTTATTGTATCTTTGTAGTTTAGTGAGGAAGATGTTAAAGTTTGCAATAGGCTCAACTTGTCATTTAAATTAGTGAAAAATTAAATTTATTACTCTGGTTTATTTAATGAAGATATTGTAGCATACTTGAAATAAATGAGATAAATTAAATATGTTGAGGAGGGCAAGAGTTTAAATTTAGGTTTCAAAAATGGATTAAATTAAAGAGAACATAGTTGGATTGATAGAACACCATAACATTATATAAAAGCACTGCACAACTAAGCAGGGGGAAAGACATTGACTATGTACGAATGACCCGTACTATGGCAGAAGGATAACCTGACAAAGACATGTTTTACGGACAAAAGTGGTAACATAGAAGATAATCTAAGCAAAATGACAGAAAATCATAGGATAAAAGGTTACAAATACAAATTGGACAGAAAAATCTAAATTTTGAATTATCATAGTAATGTTGGGCATGCAGTACAAAAAGTCACAGGGCATAAAGTTACACTGAATTTTCAAACATTTATTTTAAAATTGTATTACAGTCATTATATTCTATTATTCTTAGTTATTATTATTTAATGATCAAAATGAATTGATGGTTTCATAAGAAAATTATAAATATTTATCAACTGAAGTCTTAAGGGGAATTTGTAATACAAGTATATAACATTGAAATCATTAATGGTTTCACATGCAAAGGTCAATTATTTAGCAACTGAATACTTAAGGCGTAACTTTAAAACAAGCATTTAAGAGTTCAACGTTGCTTTTTTCTGAGTTTATCGTGGTATAAACTGTCAGTTGCCGACTCACACAGCAAATGACGCCCGATGAGTGTTATGTAAGGTGCGTGAGTCGGCAATTGACAGTTTATACCACGATAAACTCAGAAGAAACAACATTAAACTCTTATAATTGAAATTTCAATTATTCGTTATGTTATTTTGTTTGCATCATTAAAAAACAGAAATCTTAATTGAGCGTAGTAATAAATGTTTGGGGTTTTCTGTTACGCAGCTATTTATAGCACTTGGGATTGTCCTTCTTGATCGTAATAAGGTCATCATAATACCAGTCCTTCAACCAATGGAAGCCAAATTTATTCAAGTTTTTATTTTAAATTGTTAGAATGTTATTTTTTTTTAATGTTTACTTCGTATCTGCCTTAACTGGCAGTGTTTATCTGATGCTGTACATGTGACTCTATTTATAGAAGTGGGTACTCTGAGAAAAGTAGTTCTCCTTATAGTTCATACAGAAATAAACGCAATTCATCTTGATCACGTGGTAACATTCTGACCAATGGAAATGTTACTTTCCTTTACCAGCTACTGGCATTGCAATTATATCCCATTGAGGTCACTGATGTTTATTTAAGGCTTACTCTTGGACGGGAAAGGTAGCTTTGATAAGGACATATAGGTAAACGTTTGATTGCAATCTCTAATTCAGTCCATAAGCACATACGTACATTTAAGAGTTTTGACTGATCATTAATGACGTCTTTACATTAAGCTGACATATCCCCGGAATAAACACATATCACCCACGGAAAAAGTTAAAAGTACTTTATCTACCCTCTCCAACTCCATACTTTCTTTTTTCTTTTCTTTTCTTTTTTCTCTTCCTTTGTTGATTTGGAAGTCTGCATTAACATGTAAACACTGTAGCTGCTATCTGACATTAGTACAACACTGCATTTACAATCTGTTACTTTAGTACCTCATTATCATGTTTCAGTGTTGCAATAACATGTCTTCGTTATTCACGTCATCAGCCTTATAACAATACATATTGTTAATGGGGAGACAGATCAGAATAAGCTTATTCTTGCTGATCAATCTACCATGTCGCTTGTTTAATTTGACCTACGTTCTACCTTGATATTATTGGTAGACATATAGTGTTGAGACCAATCTCTTTAAAGAAGTATGTTAATAAAATGAAATCTTTTTGCTGATTATAGTTTCGTAATTGTTAGTAGCGTCTGCAAACACCTACAAAGTGCATCAATAAACAAACTATATGTGTCAAATATGAACACCGATATGTCAAAGACCATAATCTACGTTTCCCATGCAAAATAAATATAGAGAGATTGTAAATTACTGCAAGACAAAAGACATGAAATATCAGAGGGGAAAAAAATACGCATTAAATATTTAGCCGTACTTTGAACATGAATAAGCATCTTACCATCGACTTAGACGAACCAAAAATAGCAAATGATGCTGCTACTGAAACTGTACCCATTATTAGTCAGATACGAAAGACTTTAAATGATAATATCTTCAAAGATATTCACACAAGGACAGAGAAAGCAGATATCAAATTTATATTTTCTGAACAGGGTGTTGCAAAAGAACCTCTAAAGCTACACTTGCTACAAAAAATAGATTAGTAAACGCATGAAATAGATATTCAAAAGGAAAGTATGATTTAATGCTTTACCCGATGCAAAATAAGTATTGCAAATAGAAATCGACAAGAAGAGATACTATACTTTCAACAATACAACCTATTAAACAAATGATATATAAAGATGAATGAATTAGTGATTTTAATGGAAAAAAAAATAAAGAAATCTCTAAACTGCTATAATACTTTATTATCAAAACTTGAACAAAAACAATTTTATTCAAACAAAGGAATCAAATAAATTAGATTGTTTTCTTTATTTTATCGTGCATAATAATTGAGCCAGTGTTCGGTTTGTTCATTTATTTTCATGAATCAACCAGATTTCATACTTGGATGATGTTTCTTTTGGTATAAATGAAATATCATTATAAAAATAATAATCAATTAGATCTTTTGTTAATGCTAAATATCCTTCTAAAACACCACCTCAATTATCATCATCTTTTAGATCAATAAATTATAATTTATTCTTGTTAAATGTTTAGTGTCTTCCCATCTAAAGCTTTCTTCAGACATAACTTGTACATTGATGAATCATAAAAAATACTAACCCTCATGAACATACTAAATCAACTTGAACTTGACCTTAGATGTAATTCATTGTCCTTTACTCTTTAATGGATTTAGCATATCTATTATGTGCCATGCCAATCAATTCCTCCTACAGTATCAGACTCTATCATGAAAATATGTCATTCTAATTATTTTCTTTTAAGCAAAAACGAACAAATAAGTCATATCATTTGATTTTACATATTTGCCTCTCTAGAATTGTCAACTGCGTTTATTTTACCCTATGAAAAAATTATAAATGATTTTGCTTCAATTAAATATCATAGTTTATCTACCCTGCAAATCAAAACTAAAACAGTAGAATAAATGCACAATTATGATACCTGCAAAACAACACAATTTTCGACCTAAAGTTATAGAACATGGTTGGATAATCTGCATGAATTTAATAATGAATTATCCAAAATTATATTACATTTTGCTTTCGTTAAACACCAAAAGTATTTACTCTAATTATTGTATTATCAAATTCAACAGACTTGTAGATATATTGTATAGTCTTACAATACCAGGAGCAGCAATACTACATTTATATTTCAGATTCACATAGTACTAAATACAATTACACATTGTATTCAACCCGATCATTATAATATTTCTCTAATTAATCTACATCAAGTTTAAAAAATGAATGAATCACCAGTCTCCAGATAATTTAATTTCTTATATTGTGTTAATAGTAAATAATGCAATGTATTCATTAATCGATTAAATACTGATAAATAATTTGTAATATATTTGCATTTACCTCAATATATATATATATATATATATATATATATATATATATATATATATATATATATATATATATATATATATATATATATATATATATATATATATATATATATATATATATATATGAGATGGTCAACTTTGTACTATTTAGAAATAACAATTATTTCATTTATAATAGTTGAGACTATACAAGCTTAGATTTCAATGTGTGAGATAATTCAAATTAGGTAGCATTAAAAATGTCAAATAGATCATGACACAATTGTCACTAGCCGTACGGATATTGTCTTTAATAACTCTAAGTCTTTTAACTTTAAGAACTCAAAATTATTTGAAATATCAACCATTTCTAGATAATAATAGCTTGTTGCAATTGCTGTAATTTTATTTTTTCTGCGGATCTGAGATTTATAACTGCGTTGGAAAAAGGACTCAAAATGATAGCGGGTAGAACAGACATAGAATAGTATACTCAGCCACAGAATAAATATTTCTGTGGAGCATCTTCTTCTGCATTGACAATAAAAAATAATATATTTTTGATATTATTGTGAACAATTTTCAGAATGATCACGATAGCTTATAGCTGGAAGGAATAAGTTGACATGATAATTTATTGCTTGGAACAAGACATAAGCTAGCAAATGTGCAAATAACAATACACCTACAAATAAATATAAAAAGAAACGTGTATGCACACAAAAAGTATAAGCACCTTGTTTTTTATTCGAAGGAAAATATCGAGAACAACGAATTAAATAAATTATATTCTCTTCTATTGACTGGAGAGTCGTAAAGTCATATTATATAGTCAATATCAATACCTACAAGAACGTCATACTATACTTTGTGTTTCAAACTGGGAAAGATAAGGTTTTCATTAGATTTGATAGAAAGAGTACATCAAAGTTTTTTTTTTAAACATTTGATTGTCTCTGTCTATGCAACCATTATGTACAATAAGATTTCCAACAAATACTGGCTGTTATAGTGAAGCAATATACTTCTAATAAATCCTAATTATAAATTAAATCAATTTCTAAAATTACTTAGTAGTAAATACTAGGAAACTAGCTCCTTATACAGGAGAGCGGGAATTTTGATTATGTAAAAAAATCGACCAAAAACATTTTAGCAAAGTTATTATTCAGTGGTGGATATTATGGAATATCATGATATATAATGTTACTACTCTAAGTCTTAAAATATGTAACAGAAAGAAAATGCAACCCAATTTTAAGTAAAATCAATAAGCAATTGATTTCCTTAAAATACAATGTGACAACTTAAGAGATCGCTACAGCATTGTGAATTAAAGTCCAATTAATACTAAATATCCTATCACAAGCCCAACAATATATCATGTTCCGAATGAACTCCATAATCTTTAATGTCCTGATATTTCATAATGTTGTAATCCAGAATGTCTTTGAATGATTCGACAATAGTTCCAAAGTCAGTGAGTTCTTTAATAATTGTAATGAATATATTCAATATAATAGTCCTCTCGAATTAGATCTATTGTCAAAAACACGAATGCAAACTGTGATCATGGATTCCAAGATCTTATAAGAACATGACAAATTAGTTGTTTATCAAGTCCCAGTTTATACACATTTTCACGTTATCTATAGCGTAATAGAATGTGAAGCCTTCCAACGGATAAAAGCACGTGAAACTTCAGCCAAAACTTACTTTGAACTATTGTTACGTAAACGTATTGTTTACAACTTACAATCACGGATAAATATTAGTTATGCAAACATGTTGTTTACAACTTACAATCATGGACAAAAATGAAGCACACAATATAAATTAAACCTACATAACAGTATTAGTAACAAAATATAAGTCTGTTATAAAAGATTTTTGTGACAATGCAACATTCTTACGAAGCTTTTACAAAGAAAATTAACAAAAAATCTACAGTAATAATTTTTCATGAAAAGATTTAAATTGCCAGGAGAAAAATAAAAAAAGTATAAGTATTTGTACAAGTATTGAAAATGGATGGATAATGACCCAAGTTTGATGCTTTTAGAGTGTGTGTGAGAGCGAGACAGAGACAGAGACAGTGACGTATGATGCAATGGCATTTATGATGCAATGGCATTTTCTCGAAAACTAATGGAAAATTTCACGAACTCGTACGCAAGGTAAAACCTAGCACTCAGATTCAAATGAACATCTTGTTTACCAATTACAATTATATAAAAGTCAGGTAAGTAAATATCCTTTCCCCAATCCTCAATCACGTGCAAAAGTCAAGCAAACAATATACAAATATCCAGCTTCAATTGTTATTTCTACCTCATAACAAACTTATTGATATGCTTATTTTAGGCACATACTTGAAAGGTTATTGACTGAGTATTTCAATAATGGGCCTTTGTTCATATGATGTGTCATGACCTCGGGTCTAATATGTTTCAATTCTTAGCTCATAATCTATACTTATTTCTTATTTTGTTATCCTTAATATCTTAATAATACCCATGATTTGAATATATGCTAAATGATTTCATTGTCTATGTAAATGTATCATCATTTGATTGTAGAATTCTATTCGTATGATTGACCCATAAATCGAGAACCATCAAGAAATTTTAATGTCCTTTTAAGAAAGCTTCTTCGCCAATTTTGACGAACTTATTAACAATAAATAAATGTGCTAAACGAGATAATTTTAATCATGTTTTAGTTTTATTGAACGTCCATGACCTGGAAAATTTTTCTTCTTAAGGCTTGATGATAAGATGAGATTTACATCCAGACAGATTTTGAATAAATAGGAAAATATATTTTGGAGTTTTATAATTTAAAATATGCTGAAGATGCGGATAATCTTTGAGTTTCTCTTGGATTATGAAGCAGCTGTAAAGATAATTGATCAAATGTCTGTTAGCAAGGAACACCAGAGGAAAACATTTTTCTGATATCTATATCGAATATCGTAGACGACATGACATAATCGTAGAATATGAAGCATGGAGACAATCAACAGAAACTTACAAAACTCTCCATGATGGTTACGATCTTCTTGTACATTTCGTAAATAGGGGATGAAACAGACTGTATTTTCTTCTCTTTTCGATTTGAGAACAAACGCATTTGATCAAGCAGATTATGGATATCAATAACAGATAAAGGAATAAATTGAAAAATGGCAAGGTATTGTGGAAAATTCTGAAGTTTTATAAGGGTGACACTGATTATATTTATGCATTGAACAATGATGTTCTTGTTTCTATAAAGTTGTACCTATTTTCCAATGATTCAATTCTCCAATTAGAACTTCAATGTAATAGAGGTGTATATATTTCAGAAAATATAGAAGAAGATTTTGCAATTCTCTATAAATAACATATTGTTCGTTTCGATGACATTGTGGGTGTACTGCAAGAAAAATACGTGTAAATTAGTCTTGAAAACGTGATGGTGATCAATCAAGAATTAATTTAGAATATCTGATGGAGTTACTAGCTGGAGAGATTATAACGCGCTGATGAAACATCATGGTATAGTCTCAATCATATTTATTGCAAACATTCTTTCACTACAATTAGCAATTCAAAACAAATTATAATGAATCTTTATCAGTCATGAGTTGTCTCATTGTGCCATCGCATTTAGGGTTTATTTTGTATAGCATCATTTGTGCATCAATAATTGGAATAGCTCTAATATTGTAAAACCATAAAAGATCGGTTTGGTTAATTTTTTATTTTGTGTTTGAGACTGACGAACATCAAATTTTCATCTCTTTGTTTTATGTTGACGAAGGATAGTTTTTCCATCGGTTGCAAAAATGTATTTTAATTAATGCATATTTTTAATATTTTGTTCCTTTTCATAAATCTTTCTCTTTTTCCCGAAAACGTTAACATAGAGAAGTATTTCCTAAATTAAATTAATATGTTTATCTTAAACTCATATTCATTTAAAGATATATTATAAGCCAGTTTTACTGTTAAAACAATGCAATATATTCAGTTTGAAATCCAACTGCATATAAATCTTAAATTTATGCAATTTATCCCATATTTCTATATATTTTTCAGTGTGAACATTGGTTTTCGGTTTTATACCTTTCAGTCATAAGTCTGTTTCCTTAGCAGCTCATATATATATATATATATATATATATATATATATATATATATATATATATATATATATATATATATATATATATATATATATATATATACTATTCACCTGTAGTTAACTGGAGCTAACGGGTAGTACTTCAAATGGGATGCAGATTTAAGTATGCTTTTAGTATTAATGTTCTCGTGTATTTTCAACCGACTAACTACCTTGTGTCCAATTTATTAATCATGTACCCGTATAATCCGTTTTACCAGCATGTATTGGCTCATTCCGAAACAAGAAAGATTTGCATAATTTTGGCAAGTGATACGCGATTTGTATTTGTCTCTCCTAATACTGTCATTCTTTACGTTTTATTCCTTCACCACCTGCATGCAATTCGTCATTTGTTCCAGTGTGCCTATGATGTATAAGGTTGCTTCCACTTCTTTTTCAACATTTAATTAGATAAAAACATGTAGGAGGATGTGAAGAGCTCAATTTCTATACTAGATATATTTAAGCCTTCAGCTACTCCAGATGTCTTGTAATAGTGTACTTGGTCTGATTAATAGTTTGCTAAAGTTAAGGTCATGAATTCTTTGAAGATGTCACGCACCATTAAAGAATCTTCTAATCACGTAGATCTTTGAGCGTTTTCATAAGAAAGTGCATCGTAGCATTATATACATACTTATTATTTTCATTCAAATCATTATGTGACGAGTGCAAGATTTCTTTGGATCATATTGTTGTTTCATCGAATCATTGGAAATTATCCATGTTCTGGTGTGGGTATGTTTCATTTCTTAGATATTAAGGTTTAATTGCATGCATGGAGCAGGCCCCATGAAGTCATTGTTTCAGTGAACGTATCATCCTTTAAATTCTACGACAAATAATCGGGAGACTGGTCAGTTACCTCTAGGCTATATATTAATATGAATGTTATTTTTAAAGGATTGTCCATCCTTTCAGAAACAATAAGCAACAAAGTCTTTTCTAAACGAAATGTATTTTTAACCATTATCAGGTATGACTTCAACTTTATTTCTTGTATTTGCTGTTATAGCAAAATAAATTATCTATGAACAAGCAGACGAATTTTGGATACTTAAAATTACATGTGTATCGTCTGGATATTTGGTCAGGATCTTAACATATCTTCACTCATAATAGTCACGTTAAGATTTGTAACCGCAACAGTTTTTTTGTCTTTTATTTGTTTGTTATATATATATATATATATATATATATATATATATATATATATATATATATATATATATATATATATATATATATATATATATATATATATATATATATATATATATATATATATATATATATATATATATATATATCTGTGTGTGTGTATGTCTATGTGTATATGATTATGGATATATATATATATCGGCGTCTGCATGTAGGACTGTGACTATTAGTTCATATAATGAAACCTGGATTTAAATGTAAACAAACAAGGAGCACAATATATATATATATATATATATATATATATATATATATATATATATATATAGAGAGAGAGAGAGAGAGAGAGAGAGAGAGAGAGAGAGAGGGGGGGTTGTCTGTCTCTGTGTGTGTGCTGAGAAAGAGAGAGAGAGGAAGGATATTTTATGTCATTTTTATATTAAGTAAACATAAAGATATGCTATATGTAAATATTCTAATTGTCTTTATATATTCTTTACTACCTGTGCGTGAAACGTTGCAAGCTTCCTCCTTTATCCATTCGGACCGGACAAATCCATTCAGAAGTAATGACTGCAATATATATATATATATATATATATATATATATATATATATATATATATATATATATATATATATATATATATATATATATATATATATATATATATATATATATATATATATATATATATATATATATATATATATATATATATATATATATATATATATATATACGCAAACATAGTTATTGTGAAATATCATGTATCCGGAGCACTAATGCCCCACGGTTATGTGTGTGTGTGTGTGTCTGTGTAGGAAAGAAATAACAAACTCAGATATCATATGTATGATCCTATAGGGAAACAAATATGAAGTGGCGTCTCAGTATTCCAGTTCGAATGACCATGCTATTACAAATTTTAAAATATTTTGTCGCTGAATGTTTACAAGAAAAACATAATATATTGTACGGGCGCGAATGAGAGTCAGCACATTTCGAGATATGAATCCTATGAGGAACAGGGTATATAAGGTTCCTCCAACAAAATTAATTATAATTACGACATGAATTACGTAACTGTCATGTTATTATTTATAAACATCAAGGTAAATTACCTAACATTGCCAAGAAATATTGTATCGGCGTCTGCTACAAAGATACACACAAAACGACAGCTGTATAATACTATTGTTATATTTCTGACATCTGCTAATAATTACGAAAGCATCATATTTTCGATAGAATTCATTTATTAGGAAAATATTTTATTGAGAAGAGAATTAGAAGAGCGCGAAGCTTAAACTACCTTCAAGTAGCCTGTGTAGTTTTCGAGATCTACAAAAGCTTTTCTGGAAAGTCAGAATCACTAATAAGCATCTTGAGAACAAGCACAAAATAACAAAAGAAATCTTTAAACACCTCTCTTTAAACGAGTAATTATATTTCTCGAAGTTTACATGCATTCGGAAAGTTTCTTATAGTGCGCGTTATTATTTATCTGTAGCGTGATTCGAAGTCTGAGCGAGCTCATATATTTTATTTGCCTTACGTCCTTCATGTTTTCCCTGTTTTCTTTAGATCATATAGGCCGACACTAATAGTATTGTCTATTTTAAAAAGTATAGACGAGTTAATGTCAGCAGATATGAAGGACACCAGTTGGTGAATAATACTTCAGCGAGCTAAAATACACAACTTATCAGCTTACCAAATGGTATGTCCGAGTACAGTTTGTGTTTAACATGGTATTGTAATAAATAAAAACGATTATTACAGGTTAATATTGAAGCTCAGGAAAATTTTCTTTAATTTTGAATTCCGGATGCGAAATATATAAGATTTCTGAATACACATGTTGCATAACCTTTTTCAAAATAATGATGACGATTAACACCTTTAGCGATACATCGTTCCTTATATTAGTCTACGCTTTACTGAGTTTTCAGTAATGTACCACTGAAAGGTAATATGGCGATATGCTACAGCTTACAGAAATGAAAACTTTACGCGAGTCAGAGCATCATTTTCAGCGGGATTTTTAGGGCATGCCTTCTCTCTCTCGCAAACTCTGTGGATGTCGCCCTCAAACATTTGATTATCAGTAGGTCTGAACATGCTGCATAAGTAATCTTCCTGTAGCATAACTGCATGGTCACCATAGAAAGAGAGGCTGAAATTATAGACCGGCCTAGAGGAGTCCGTTGATTCGATGAGTTTTCATATGGTGATAATGATATTGCTTCTCTAAATTTTAAAGAAAACAAGGCGGAAAAAAGCCGTGTTCAAACGTACATTACCGTCATACATTTAAATGAAGGTTGAAAACCAAAATTGTAAAATTAACCAATAATCACATTTAAGTAAGTGGAGGAAGCGCAAGCTCCGGCACGAGTTACAAAAGTCTCCGCAACGTTGATAGAGATGAGACAAATGTCTATTTTTTGTTGTAAAGAGAAACTAAATTAGGTAACCTATTGCAGAATAAGGTCTTGTATGCCACTTTTTAAAATAAAAATGGACGTTCAGACCCAGCGCAAGAGGAGTTTGCGCTCTGCAATATATGCCAGAACTCAGGAAGTAAGCCTTATAAGGTGTATTGAAGACAAAACATTGAATGCTGTAGGCGAAAATGGTGCCCGTTTCCACAAATGGGGACAAAGAAACAGAAAACTGAGATTTATAAAGGGAAGAAAATGTAAACAAGGAAACTTGGAAATGCCTGCATGCAGACGAGTAGATGCGATTTTTACTGATGCCGAACAGGAAAGGAGTAGATGATCTACACTAAATCCATTTTCTCAAAGACTCTGAAACTAAGGTTCTGACTTACCGATATGTAACAAGTTAGTGTCATGCCTGTGAAATTGCTGCATACAGTATACTTACGAATCAGGAAGATGTTATCCATTCACTTTTCGAGAGGATCAAAACCAGAAAAATAATGCAGTCTCTCTCTGACCAGGTGTCGTTTCTGTACCCTGCAACTTTATGTACAGGACTGAACGTTAATTATGTGATTGTAACAGCGAATAGGATAATTCCGATAAGAATGCTCTACCATGAGGAGCAAAATCAAAATGTGTACCAGTTTAGAAAAATTGACGGAGACCACATATGTGGATGAAATCAAGACAAAGAAAAGTCCAAAACATTCAAAAACGGGTTCCTAGTTTAAGGAGAAGGATACAGTCCTGTACATGTAAGACTTTCATGAAATGTCAAAAATAGATTCCCAGTGACTGTAAGGAAACTGCTTATTTCAAGTACCAGTTTCGTGATGTCTTTGCAAATAATGGGTTCGAGCTTGGATATTTCAAGTTAATGACGTATATAATCAACGTGAAATAGCTGCATCGATTAAACAATAGGCCACAAACACATGCCCAGGTTTTCGTCCAAAGAAGATAAGCAGGTGAGTAAATAGATAGAAGCTAAAGTGCATAGGTGGTGAAGCCCTTTGTGCTGGTCAGAAGGCAGGATGGGATATAAGTTTGTATATAGATTACAGAACATTAAATGCCATAAATCCCCAGGACACAGATTCTCTTCCGCCTTTTAGCTGTATCTGGATATAGAGAGTAGATTCAACCTGATCAGCAGTCATGACTTTATAAAATGATGAAGCAGAGAAGAACCAGCACAAGACAATATTATTCATGACTCTACGGAGCATTTAAACCACTCAACTCTATCAAATTTTCAACGGGTAATGGAGCTCCTATAAAATGTGGTGGACCTCCAGTCATTCCTTCTCCAGACAAACTGCTGTAGAATATTGATTGATACAACAATATCCTCAGTGTGCATTATATCTTCGAAAATGTACCCAAATAAACTATGTTTTTACAAATGGACAGAGGAAATTAACCTTAATCCGAATACATTTAACGAGGGTTTTTTGGTCGTGGCTCTAGTACTGACATAAATGCATGAATGAACATCTCACTTGCACATGGATCGATTTCAATTTTATTTTCTCTTGTGTCAGGAAGAAGCTTGAACAATCAGAGTCAGTAAGAAGTGGGGATATAAAGGCATTTGCTATATTTAACAGCTGTGGTCAGAAGGGGGTTTCTTGCTGTTGTGATTTTTACAAAGCACTTTAAGGAATACCTTCTTGTAAAGAACAATTGACCTGAAGACTATGAGTTCTTCTCTCTGTCTTCCGATTCATTCAACCATCGAATCTACATGCAAGATTGTTACAATAGCTGAGACAGTCCGAGATTTTCATTTTACACCTGATGCTCTTTCTAGAACAGGGCCGTCTCGTGATGAATGTGAATGTTATCAGGCTGGCTTAGACCTAGAAACCATATTGATGCAGTCAGAACCATAACCTGCATAAGACTTAGTTTAAGTGATGACGTTGATTAGATTGGGTCCTTTGCGACATGTAGGGGTGTACGTGAGCGAGTCACAATGTAGACTAACTTCAGCGCAATTGACTCGATCTACACCACACCATCCCACCGTGAAGATATTTTAGAAGCTCAGAAATCATAATAGATATCCGAAAGTCATGATGACAAATATCGAACACAATCCCCCTACACCTCCGTAACTGAAATGAAAGGTGGCCGGCTATTATAAAGTAATGGTTAACATTGTATGCACTTTATTGTGAATGGTTCCTCTATTAAAAATGGGGAAAAAAGATTAGAAATCCATTGTGCTGAAAATGGACCTTTATTTGAAACATATACACAAATCGCCCGTAATCTATCAGAAATTTTAATTTACCAGAACGTCGCCAGGACCTTTATAAGGAAGAAACATTAATTTCATTTGTTTACATCGAGGAAACGCATCGATCATTTTGTTAAGAGCTTTGACTTACCCACAAAATACAGACGACACCATAAAAATTATACGAATTCCTATTTTTTGGTGCGCCTTCTGATATAATTGTGCTACATTGTAGCCACTTCAGGGAAGCTCCAGCGGTAATAAATATGTATTTCTTATGAATGATCAGGTTGACAAGTGGTCTAACCATATCTAAATCCACAACGTGGTGGGTCAGACTGATGGAAAATAAAACTTGCAAAGTGGTTCACAGAAATATTTGACGTACTTTTAGAGCTCCATACTACCAGAATAGCAATTTCCGGTGTAATCTCTTCAAAAACCCATGCTGTCATCTGCGTATAGAACAAACGAAAACAACCTTTACTATCATGTTTGAAAGACCAGAACCATCTGGATGACCGATTACCCACTGTTTCTAACAGCATATAGAAGAGACACGCTGCACTTCTCTCGGCTACCAATTTTACACTACACAGACTCATGTTCAATGCGAAGTTTAACGGTTAGGAGTCCGTTTGCCAAACTAAGCACTTTGCGTGAGGCTATATCACCTTCAGACTATGTAAATAAGATTGAGTCTTATCTGCAGCGTGCATATGTCTTTTCATTTCAATGTTCAAGAAAGACAAAATAAAACTGTTCGGTGTGAATGTGTTGGAGGGGACACAATCCACCTGTGATACGTTATTTTTAGTCCATAATGATAATTTATTAAATTTTAGTTTATGCACAACTTGACGATCTTGTGTTATTGTAGGTACATATTGCCAGTGTTGCAATTGGGTTTGTCTAATAATGACCACTGAGGGAGGAATTGGTGGTGTTGTAACATGATGCAATGCCAAATTATAAGGCTTAATCAATGGCTAACACTTGGATAGGGGTGTTATACATGTACCTTGAAACTGAGTGGCAGTCAGGGAATTATGCAGGAGACTGTTATTAGCCTCTTACTTGCTGTCTTCATGAGGCTTGTTGGATGATGACGTGAGGGTGTCAGGGCATGAGCAGAACTATTCCTACTGGTTGGCATTGGCAACAGAATTCAAAGAGCCAAGCAAATTAGATAATCTTACGTAACATTGCATGATCATATAGAATACCACGTGATCAGTCACTTCTCTGGTTTGTTAAATGTACAGACAATCAATGTACAGTTTCACTTCTCTGGCTTTTCAAGGTACAGCCAATGGATTCTGAGTCTCCGCATCAAACTTTTCTTATTGATTTGTAATGGCCCACCATCACCCTAGTCACCACCCATTAATGAATACATCGTGGGTTGTGCCCTTATGTTGTTCATGCGCATGGGGCTAAAATGGGATAGGATATTTTTCCCCAGCTGGATAATCATAAGCTATGCTAATAACGTAAAGGTCATGCCCATTAAATACATTTTTTTCCAGTTTTAAATAGGAAAAATATAAGAATATTTTCTTCATGCTGGGATCAGCCTAGCTCTATTCCACGAATCTGGCATCAACCCAGAATATACTCTTATGCGTGGATCAACCTAGCATATATTTAGTTAAAATGGAATAATCCCAGAATACATTAGCATGCTGGGATCAGCCTAGCACAGTCTACTTAAGTTGGGATCAGTCCAGAATACACTTGAATGCTGGGATGAGCCTAGCACAGATTTTACTTGAGCTGGGATAAGCCTAGCACAGTCCACAGAAGCTGAAATCAGCCCAGATTTCAATGTAATGCTGGGATCAGAAAAACACCAATTATCCTAAGATTGGGATCAGCCCAGAATAAACAATAATGCTGAGATTGGCCTTGCATAGATTTACTTGAAGATGGGATTAGCTTAGCATTAATTCAACTTGAGCTCGGATCAGCCAAGAATACACTGTAATGCTGGAATCAGCCTAGCACCTATTGGGAATCAGTCTTTTACATTGAGCTGGGATCAGCCTAGCACCTAGCCTAACAATAGCATTTATGAGAGAAAGGGAGAGACCAATGCATATACTTATGTATACTATATTTCTTACAATGCATGTGTCAAATCATTTCTCGTACAGTTCAGTATTGTTTTGTTGTGCATAAAATATTAAATAAAAAGTCTAGAGCCTGTAAACTTCAAAATCTTTTAAGACGCCCTTTCCTTGCATTCAAAGCTTATATTCCAGTGATATATGGGGTCTGTAACGACAGCAGCATCAATAATCTGTACCTGAACGTGAGTGTACAAGATGGCGATAGTAACAGAGTTATGACCCAAATTTTAACATTGTGTCCACCACGAGGTTACAGAGATTGCAAACAACTATCATTGGTATTGCTAAAGGAGCACGATGACGACCCAGACCCACTAGTTCCTGAGCGAAGTCCTCTACGAAAGATCATCATGCAGTTGCAAAACATGATGGACAGCACTTTACTCTTAGTCAAACAAAAGACAAAGCTGAGAAACAAGTTAGATCTAAAAATGAACACTATTTACGCGTATTGTGATATTATAAAAATGATTTAAAAGTGTTTAAATAGCTGTACTGACATTCAAGTGTGATTCATCATGTTACCACTCCGGTGTTCAACATTTGGAAGTACTCATCTTGTTGGCAGAGGACTCGACATTCTTGAAAGAATATATATGATTTATAAGACAACAACTAGCACGACAATGTACGCCCTCCCTTTCGTTAGTCTGATGCATGTTGCTCTCACTCAGTATTTGATTAAGACAGACTGAGACCATTTTGCCTGAAAAAAGACTTCCAATGTACATCAGACATTGCGATGTGTTGCATGTATTTCGTCAATATCCAGTTACCACGCCCACACAACATTGTTAGTGTGGACAGTATTTACATAATATTTAATTTTGTAGCTCCCCTATCAACTTTTCCGTTAAGTCATCGGCTTATGTTTGTTTTGAGTTTTATTTTTCTTCTTTTCTTTCGTATTTTGTATCTAGACTTACAAACTACATATTTTAAATGACAGTGTTCAAGTCTGTTATATTCATCAAGGTTTTCATCGAGCCCAAATTCTTTTTTCTCTCACTATCTATTGTTGCCTAGTTTGTCAATAATGCATGAGAGGGGAGGGGAAACTGAAAGCATGAATGATTGCGGTGAAATTGTGTATTATATAAAATTCGTTTAGAAAGCGGGGATTATTGTTAGTTTTTATCATTATTTTCATACGTCACTAATGACTAACTACTGGAGACTCATCATTGATCTAGAATCAACAGCACACATTTGCAAGAATGTTTATATAAGCATATTACTGCGCCATTGGCGGATCACAGTTTGATATACAATAGCATTGGTCTATCAAATTGCCGTATACCTACACTTTAAAAGCCATATTCATTTTAATATATATATATATATATATATATATATATATATATATATATATATATATATATATATATATATATATATATATATATATATATATATATATATATATATATATATATATATATATATATATATATATATATATATATATATATATATATATATATAAAGAGAGAGAGAGAGATTCCGAACAGTGTAAAATATTTTTTTAACTAGCCTAAGCGCTTACAACTCTGTCTTTGTCAAAGAGACTAGACAAACAATAAACACAATGAAAGCATTGAAACTGCAAAGACTTATATGATTATTTCTAATAGAATTAAAGTTTGAAAATGTTTGCTGTGGCGCCTAGTTAGTTTCAATTCAGATAATAATAAACGCAACCTAGTTGGTGTTGAATTTGAAAAGGAGGAACAATAGCGTCATCGGTTTTTATATCATAAAGTAGTGTAACCGTAAATTAAAACATGCAGCTGCAGAGGCTCAGTGGCTGGCGTGCCGACTCACGACTGAGAGGGTGTATTTTCGAATGCTACCAACGGACCATTCCGGGTTAACTACCATGGTGTGTCCTTGTGCAAGGCATTTTACTCGAATTGCCTTCACACTAAATAACCTACTTGTATTGCTGTGCCGTAAAACTTTATTGAGAAAACAAGGACTGTAAATAGATGATAAGTTTGTTTTTGCATGTGGTGCCCTTATGGAGTCGTCATGGCTTGAGCCACTTGGTTTCTCTGTTCGAAAGCGGCTTATCCAATTAGATTTTCTGGTTTTAAAACTCAATAAATGAAGCTCTGAGTATTGCTTTAAAATTATATCACTGAAGTATGGCTAGGGGAAAAAAATGTTTCTACAACTGGATTTTGGATAACTGAGAAGCTGGTCAGGTATTGCTCAAACGATTTTGATAGTATATTATTATTTGACTATTGGAGTTGATTTTGTGGCATTATTGTCAACTCTGGGTTTTAATAGAGCCTACGAAGACAAAATCAATGAAACTTATTTTAAAATTTAGTTTTTGAACTGGAAATCTCTGTCCCAGCTCTGCTCGCGTTTTTTTGTGTCACTGAAAGGTATCAAATATTCGGTAAATATTCCCTGACACAAATGTAATATTCTGCATGTTCATTGGAGAATCACTTTGGTTTGTTTAAATATATATATATGTATATATATATATATATATATATATATATATATATATATATATATATATATATATATATATATATATATATATATATATATATATATATATATATATATATATATATATATATATATATATATATATATATATACATATACATATATATATATTCAATTACTAATCAATTAAATCCAAACGATATACAAACGTGTGATGGGCAAACCTGATTATATATTAGAAGATGAACGTTGAAGGAATCATTTAATATAGCAAAAGCTATAGATGACACTCGTTCTTTCATTTCACCATATGATGCAAAATATTGTAGGTCTTGAAACGATGAACTCGATGTCAGCACTATCATATTGAAATAGTAAGTCCTCATAGTAATATATGGAATATTTTCTCTAGTAGAAGAATCCCATGTTTGTAGAAGCCGCGCTAGCTCAGTGGTTAACGTGCTGGACTAGCGAATTCTACCATTGGATCAACCTGGTAAGATACCGTGGTGTGCCCATACGCAAGACACATTGCTCTGATAGACTCGGTACTAATTAGCCTATTTATAATGCTGTGACGTAACAGACCAATTCATGACCAAACTCATGCTCTTAAATACTTTTGAAATTGAGCAATTAGTTGGAAATACAAAGGGACAAAATGAAATCGATACTTACAAAAATGATGACACACCACTGCATTATCAATGATCCAAGTCTTACTATCAATTCACGCAACACTCCTCTTGATTACGAATAGTCTGGCTTCTGTGAGAATTGACATGTGTGATAGGCATGAGAGAGATACAGCATGTCTGACTGATTGTTGCAAATAAATGACTCCTGAAAATTTTTAATGTTGGTTGCAATGCATAAAATATTACAGAGCATTTGATTCAAATTTACTTGGCCAGATTTTTAAGTCTTCATTTTTATAATCGAAGCAGTAGCAGCTGCTGAATTAGAACACTAAATGATGAAACAAATGAGTGTTAAATTCAAACCGTAATAGTCGCGGAAAACACACGTGATTAATAGTATCGATGGAGGGGTTTACATCGAAACAAAGGAAATCCCAGTCCAGGAGTTACATTATTGATCTCCCGACAAGGCTTGGCTCGTGGACAAATAATGTAACCCTGCGACTGGGATTTCCTTGTCTCGGTGCAATCCCCAATGAAGATTATTTTTCTCATCCAATATTTTCCATTAGAGTAAAAAGCTCTTCATTTTGAAGTATAGCTTACCGCAATCAACACACACAGTATTCGTCACTTAATATTGACTTCACCTTTATCTGTAGGTCATTCGGTCTTATAATGATTTAAGAAAATCAGAATAATCATTACCGTAGAATCCAACTATATTTACCGCTTATACACCCTCATCCACCAACAGCTAAAACTGAACATGTCATTTGTTTGGAACATGAATGTAGTTATGATTGGTACGCATTGTAAATATCACGCAAGGAGTTTAAAGCCATATGTTAATGAGGGCTGTGGCGTGACCTGTCCATCCGAAGTACACAATGTTTACCAGTGAGAAAATAAAAATATAGATCGTTGAATAGTACTGAGGCATTATCACATTTAATAGATATATGTTATATGAAATTAACAATAAATATGTAATATTTATTCCAAGAAAATGTTTCAAATTTCATCAGTTCTAATTTCGAAACGTTCTATGGTAAATAATGAAACGATACTAGGTAAACAGCTCTATATATACTATAATGAAAAGTAACTTGTAGTGTGAATGACCGTGCGTTTGATTATTCATTGGTGATCAGAAATCTGTGTCACTATCATATATAACTCTCCTCTCCTTCTCTTTGGAGGATGTAAATATGTTTATGACATGCTGGTGTTGTAATTAATATTGATTGTGAAATTAACCCCGTGTGTGAAAGACCCTCCAAACACAGTCCATATTGGAAAACCATGTTATGAACTTTCACGTTTACGGTTTCTTGGAAAATATATATGTATTGGTCTCAGAAATATGTGCTGCTATTAGTAGTGTAGGGATATGCAACAGGGAAATCTGCATGTGGAAGAGCGTGTGGACGAATAAATTATTCTTTGTGATTGGTAAGTGCATTATTGGTAATTTGTGATTGCATGTACAACTTTGGTTCAACTGGAGCACACAGGAGATCTTTGACAAAAGTAGAAGAAAGCATGTTCAACATAACACATTTCTGACTGTTATTAAGTTTTCGGTAGTTTTTGAGAGAGTTAGGATTTATGTGGCCAGGCATGTGTATAGATTGTGTGTCTATAACATTGTTTTATTTTAGTTTCTGGCATAGATATTTTCTCACGCTCAAGTTTGTAATGCTTTTAGAAGTCAACTATGGCAAGTTTACTTTCATAGACATATTTTTCATGAATTTGAATAAGTTAAGCTTGTTTGCCCCAACTGCTGCCCCTAAAACCCATTGCTCACAGGGGCAAGGTAAAATGGATGGTCAAAGTAAAAAATAATCACTCGAACGTTTGTTCATATAACATTTGAAAATAGTTACTGGACATCTATCTGGAGATAGAGAGTTAGCGTACATCCTTGGATTTTCATTGCTTGGGTTTTTTATGTCCTCCCACGTCCTCTGTGATTGAATAATTAGATTTGCAGTTATGCTCGTGAGGTTGCACATCGTTAATTAAACATGTATAACGGAATCCGTTGAAACAACATGCCAATAAAATTATTATGAAAAATTAGTATCGGGATAGAAAAGTTATAGAAATGACACAAAGGTCAAGAGTAGTTTCAAAATTAGTACCAAATGATAAATGGAATCTGGATTATGTATTTGAATGAATCTTTTAACAGGTAGCAAAAATCTGAATGATGTTGATTACTACATTAGTTTAAAGAACACCGATAACTCACGTATATTTCGCAAATCCCATCATTTGTATTAATGCAGTTCCAAGTTTATTAGATATTAAATAGTAGAGTGTAATGTTATTCTTATTGAAGAATAACTGCAGAAGGTGTTCTATACTATTTATTAAATAAAAGACATCACTAGAGTTAGGAAAGGGAGGAAAGACTGCCCTGAAAGTATTTTCCCATGGAACTTAAACCCCAGTGAACATATAACATAAACCTTCTGTTTGGTGTATATCAGTTATAATCCAATGTGGAATATCTGATTACTTTTACTGTCAAGTGGTATTACAAAGCTAATTAGATTAAGGCTTACACTACCTCTCCCCTCCTGAGTAAGTTGACATTAAAACAAAATATCATCTGATGACCGCATTTCTAAAGAAGCTACATCAGTTTCATTTTTACAAGTTCAGTCTCTCGGGTGGTTTTGACAATCTTCCGTTTTGACTGGTTGGTACTGTTTTGCTTTCATCTGAGTCAGTCAAAGTATCAGCGTTTGTAACAGTCACTCTGATTGGCTCTGGTAATGTAGTAGGCATGGGAATTAAATTTATCCTATTACGTCGTATCTCTCCCTCGTCAGTTACTACCACGTATGAACGAGGTGTGGATGCATCAAACTTAACAATGCCTGAAGAAAAATGATCTTTAATCCATAGTTTATTCCCTACCTGAAGTTTTGTCATATTTCGAACGTGATGTCGACGATCATAATTTCTCTTTTGAATTTGCCTTTGATAGTTTTCCGATTTCTTCAGTTTCATTAAATCTGGCCATTTCGGTTGTACGTGTTTTGGTGCCATTGGCAAAGTAGTTTGTAATTTTCTTCCCATCAATAATTCGGCGGGGCGGTATCCATTTAGTAATGGTGTTGCACGATTTCTCAAAAGAGCTATGTAAGGATAGTTTACTTTTTAAACTTTTTTTAATTGTTTGAACGGCTCTTTCGGTGAAACCATTGCTTTGTGGATATTTTGGACTACTTGTAATATGCCTGATTCCTTAATTTGTCGCAAATTCGTTTAGTAATGATACTTGCGTAAGAGAACTGGTTTTCTTAAAGATATTTGTTTCTATTCTGCCATGAACGCAATATGATAAGTGAGTAAATAATATTCTGAATAGCCACATTGACTCACACTGTGTTTTCTGTCAGAACGATGACACTCTACGTCACATCCTGTTCGGTAAGGGAGTGGAAAACTGTCTTTATGGATGACTTAACGTGGCAAAAATTTAAGCGTATGGCGGCAAAAGGATTAGAGCTGATGCACAGAAGAACAAATGAACAACAATCTGTTTATTAGGTTATGTCAACGGACCTATTTCTCTTTTGACTATCTTACATATAATTGATAAGAATTACACTCACAATTAACGTGATAATTTATTCGATAATTCATTTAAAATGTGCTAGTCCAATGTAAATAACTACAGTTTTTTCAAGCCGTTTGCTCTTTATATTATCATTTATTTCTTGATCGTCTTGCTTTTGTATTTCCTTCCCACTGAGTTTTTCCCTGATGTGATTAAATGTTTTCCTCTAGTTTTTCTGCTTCAATGGTATTTTCTTTACCATACTCGTATATTTTGTATAGTTTAACGCAAACATACATGCATACATACATACACACACACACACACAAACACACACAAACATACACACATACATACATACATACATACATACATACATACATACATACATACATACATACATATATTCAAGCTGGAAAAAGGCATGAGAACACTTCCCAAAGTTTCGACCTAAGTAAGGTCTTACCAATTAGGAGACAATGATACATCTTCACAGAGAAACATACACAAGAAAGTGACACGTGAAGGTCATGAAATATTTACATTTAGGCACAGAGAAGAAACATTATCAAAGATAATGAAAAGGTCTAAACTTAAGGAATAAATGGAAATAACTATATGTTATAGGATGGGATCTATCTTTTACGAAAAATGAACAAAATATTTTGCTTAAATCTATTTGCTTAATGATAATAAGCTGTTTGGGGTGACCTAGTTAAGTACGTAATATCGTGGATTTTGTATTTCATATGGCGGCATGTACAAAATATTGTTGTACTTTCCTCGCTTTTAGTTTTACATGTCTGATAATTGACACTACGAGAAACAGATAAAGTATGTTTTTATAAGAGAAGATGGTGGATAGTATGTATGCATGTTTGTACCATGGTCAAACACCAACGTCAGCACAATAGTGGTTCCGCCACGCCGATTAGGTAAAGTTCTAAACAGCTACATAGAAAAAAATGGAAAAATGAAACCTTAGAACATATCTATGCATCAGATACATTCGACTTCTCAACCAAATTAGCAACTGAACACTATCGACAGATGACTATTCAGACTATGAGGAGATCTGCGATGTCTATGTGGAATCATTAAATACATAGGTCATCAAACTAAATAGGAAATTGTAGCCATACAATAATCAACAAAACTATTTCTCAGTTTGATGATACTATATTTTCATTTCCATGGTTTATATTTTCCTCGTAAAACAAACCAAACGTTAATACTTCTTTGTATTTTATTTCAACCTAATTTAAGATACAAATCTTATAAAAAAGCAGAATGGAGACAAAAAAGTCACAGAAAAACAATAATGCAACTGATGTTTTAATTCGCGAAATGACATTAAGATTATAGCAATCCTGGTTTCAAACTGTGATAAGTTGCAAGTTATTTTCAACATGTGCATATATTTCCATCGATGTCGATATTTTCGCGTTAATATCTTCTGTTTCACGTATGCTGCAATTATTATGCGATTCAACCTGGAAGAATAACAACAATATTCATAATAATATTTATAATGGGTACGACGATAAGGATGATGATTATCATGAGTATGATGACGGGAATTTATATTATGACGATAGAAGAAAATGCAATTGTTAATTTATGGTGCTGATTTAACGCAGGGCAAAATGTAAACAAAAATACTGTGAAAGGTTAAACAATCTTTGTTTGAACCTGACACCACGAGAAGGCTTGCAGTCCGACTCAGACAACAAAGGAAAAAACATAGTTATCATATATTTTGTTATCAACAAATAATTATGCCGCTAGGCCCCGCTTTCGCTAACGTTCTAGAATTTTTGGTGCCAAATTGGGATTTGAGATGATGTTGCACAAAATCTTCAGATGATATAAATATTTTTGTCATAAGTTGAGAGAACGGAAATGGTGCAAAATCCAGTTTTAGCCTTAAAAAATTAACAATAGAAACCATTCTAATTCTTGAAAAAGAAATGAACAATTCCTCGAACTTGAGTAGAGCCTTCAGAATTCCTTAGATATAATAGGAAAATTCAAGATTGTGTGCCTTTATTTTAAACTCTGATCCCTGCTGACTGTTTTGCTTAAAACTTCCGTGGTCACATTTAAGCTCATTTTCTCAATATTAAGACCAAAACAAACTGGCTTGTATGAAATTGCTGTCTGGTAATAAATAAAATAACGTGCTTGTCAAAAGGTATATAAAATTAAAAAAGTTATATATACTGGAATACATAGGCCGAAATGATCCGCGCAACAAGCACGTGCTCTTGGAACCCGCTAGACTGGAAGAACGATGCAGCTATAGCTGCTTGTGAGGGTACTGCAGCTTACATATGCACAGAAAAGGAGGTGGCTTATGCCTGTACAGGGTGATTTTGTGGAGGTCAAGGTAAATATGTCATGTGCGTACGCAGTGATAGCGTGTCAGTGCAAATGTAGTTCCAAAGGGAAAAGTAAATGCTCGGTTCTGAGATTTCCTACTCCTAACCGCTATTGACTGGTATCCAGTTAGTATATTTAGAGCAATATTTATCATATAGATATATTAATATGATGACGCCAGACGAGAGAGAAAAATGGAGAGATAAAGAAGTAACTGAGGAGCAACCTCAGTACCAATGAAGAGCTTTGGTTACTAATCGAGCAAAGACCACCTAAAGTTGAAAGAAGAAATCTTTCGTCACGGCGTCATGGAGCACGAGCAAGACACATATTGACACATAGCGACACGTATCTATTGTGGCTTTACCCCAACCCCACCCCACCCGACACTGACTGGGGAGCGACTTTCAGATTGCGTTGGTGTCTATTTGAGTCTAACATCTGCTCCATGCCTTTTGGCTATTGGGTCAATTTTCGCCTCTCTCCTTCATAGTGGCTTCCGGTTTCTTTCTGCTTAGTTAAGGCCGCGTGCACAAAGACACACAGCAGAAAGCAAAAGCTCTTGCAAGACATACATCTTATCCTTTAAGGAAATGTGCAACAAACATTTTGGAACAGTTTTTGACTTCTGCTATGTCAAACGTGACACCTTACAGTATTAACGTGTGTGTGTGTGTGTGTGTGTATGTGTGTGTGATTTAGATTTTTAACGTAGCTTTAACATTGTTTCAGTCATATGGCTACGATATATGCAGTTTGACAGTTTATAGTGATGTCTAACACTGGGGCATCATCCCGCAGATATGTAGCATAATGTCTCACCCAGTCACATGATTCTGACACCAAGCCGACCAGTCCTAACACTAACCTCTTAATGCTGAGCGCCAAGCGAGGCAGCTGTTACTACTATTTTTGTAAGTTGTTAACGTGACATTAACGGGGTTAGTTTTATTGGATTACATATATTCGATAAACCTACTCCTGGGGATAATGCAATGTGCCACGTTCTGAAGTTTTGCTCGCGGTGTTTAGCCCCGCGAGACTATTGTCGGAATCCCTTCGGTCGATTTGATTAAAATAAAGCCCAATGGCGACGTACCAATCAATGTGGAGCAAAGTATGGCAGCGAGTATTGGTATCTTAAAATGGCATTTATTTTAATGATATTTTAAAATAGCAAGTCATCGAGACATTGGGGAACAGCCCATCTCAATAATTTAACGGGTCTGTAAGTCATTGATCTAAGTATATCCACATTCAAGGTGGGTGGTTTTGCCTTAAGGACTTGTTTATGTAAATGCTGGGAAATCGTCATACAAAATGTCAGAAAACGCTCTCGTACATTTCAAATTTTCAAGCTATGGTTGTATTCGCATCACTCCAAACGTGCCAAGCTGAGTGACAGAAATTACAATAGGAAATAACATAGGCAAGCAAACTGCCAGTTGCATATCTCTTGCTAAAGTTTGAAGAATAAACTAGAAGAGAATTAGAAATCATTCAGGTATTGTTCAAAAATATTTGCGGCTCTCGATATATATGTTGTAGCTAATAAAATATATAGCAATTTGCCATTGTCCTTAGTGTATGACAACATTGCTTCTGCTGAATGCAGGGTTCACGTCTATTGTATATATGCCTTTACTCTTATTAGTCTTATGTTGTAACTGCTAGTGTTTTTTTTTTTTGAAGCGACATATCCTAACAAATATTGGAATTATATTTGACGATTGGCCACATTGTTATGATTTTTCTTATTCATGAGAAGGGTGCTCCAAGCTATTGCCACGCGTGATCCTGCACACTGCGTTTGTAAAACAATGTGGTTTTCTTGTGACGAGATAAGCATGTTTCGAAGCTTGTTTGTCATTACGTTGTGAATGACTGACTTAAACCTTTGAATACGTTCTAAAGTAATAACAACCATGAGCGGTTCAGAAAGGTTATGTTTTCCAGAAACGCAGACAAAAGAAGTAGTCCCAGGAGCAAAATCATTGACGTCAAGGATTTATCTTGTGATATAAAACAGTGAGTGAGCCAAACAAAATTAAATATAGGGCAAGAAAAGTGACATTTTTCAGGCCCCAAAAAACCCAAAACGATGAAAGACAGTTTAAGTAAAATGGTGTTTGGGAAAATTGGCATAATATGAGCACCAGTCTTCGCGTTCGGCTTCATATGCTCTCTAAATTATGCATACAATTTAACGTATGTGATCCTATGTGATATGTAAATTATTCGATACTTTTGTGTATATCTAATATGCCTGGGTCACCTGGACCTAGGCTTTGCAGATATACATAATTCATCATGACTGTTCAGGTCACAATAAATGCTCCCAAAAATAGGCATGCCCGAGTCAGCGGTGAACCGCAGGACTCATAATAGGTAAATACAATCTGACAGCCTGATAGAATCAGCCCCCAAGCAAGATAATGCTTTGAGGCAACGGTAACTGAACGTCAAACAAATCTTAATGATGTACTTTTTAAATATAGATATCATGAAATATATATTTGTATGCGTATATATGTATGTATGTACATTGCTTGTATACGATGTTTAATGGCTTAAACAAACAGCCTATTGGAAATAATGTTGGAGGATGTTGTTCTTGAGAGAAAAGAACCTATAATACGTAACGGACATAGCCTATGATAGAGGCAGGATTTGAACGTAGGACTACAGAAGTGCAAAGCGAGTGCATCAATCAATAATATACAGACATATTATCATTTCTTGTGTATTTTGTACATATAGCAACTTAAGCCTTTAATATTGTTGGGATGAGGAGTAGGATAGATGTATCAATATGAACGCCAACGTAGAGTATGACGGATGTATCAATATGAACACCAACGTATAGTAGGATGAATGTTTCAGTATGAACACCAATTAGAGTAGGATTGATGTATCAAACTTTTGGAGATATTCAAACATACTCCAACCTCATGTCAATCAATGCTTAGCTGATCAGTCCTTGAAACATGATATCCAAGGATAGAGAAATACTCGAGATCTAAAATATACGTACATTTGCCTTTGCGGTTCGTATATATAGTGGATTTACATTTTCTTTTACAATACAGAAATTTCCAAAAAAGAGATTTTTCAACATTAAGGATATCATCACATACATTAATTTAGAAACTGAGAGATGGAACATACCATATCCTTTTCAACATGGATTGAGTCATTTTTGTAACATGCTTAAGGAGCATTCTCTCATTGGATGCAAAGATTATTTTCTACTTGGAATAAACACAAATATCGTCGATTTTGGATCAGGTCAATTAAGTACATATTCATACGAAATTTTTCTGAAACCTATGCTGAATAATGACTTTCTGTACGTACAAAAAGACAAATTCTTTGATTAAATGTCATTTATTGTTATGTATATTAACTGGAGAGAGAGAGAGAGAGAGAGAGAGAGAGAGAGATCACCTATGATAGGGGCCAATGCCAATACGGTGCAGTTAGTATTACAGAAATCTCCTTCACAACACTCGTTACAAGTAGATACAGATCGTCCAATGACGGCGTGGTCGGGGTTTAGGAAGCTAGAAGCTGAACGGCAATGCTGAGGAAAATAATAGATATATACTGAGATCCGTTTGAAGCAGATGCAGCATGACGTTGACTAATATTGAAATTTAGTCTAATGTGCCACATCCAACAGTTTAAATGATAATATAAAACAAAACCCCTAAAATTCTAACAAAGTACCTATCATATTATATAAACATTTTATGTTCAAAATCTTTCTGTTTACTGTAAAATGTCGCCACTAGAATGATAAATAACGAAATATTTAAAGCATCATTTGTTAGAAACTTTCTAGAAATACACCTTGAGCAAATTTAAAGTGGTATTACATACAATATTTGATGTCAAGAAAGTGGCACTCATTATTATATACCTATCCGTAGATAATTTAACATTAACCCATAGGTTTAATTATTAGCATCTATAATTGAATTAACGTTAAGGGTTGTTGTAGCCACTGATTAACATTAAGGGTTGTTATAGATGTTATTTATGTATTCATTTCAGTATATAGTGGCATAAAAGCGACTTTTCAAATCGCAGAAATATCATATTTGGATAATAATACCTGTGCTGTACTGTAACATATATGTAAAAGAACAGTTATTAAATAGTGAAATGAATAGAATACTAAAGATATGGAAAAGATGTGCTGAATATACGCATGTTCTAAAGAGACATTTCATAATATATTACATATTTAGGTCGACATCCAATCGAGTAGACTTTATCGTTGTCACCCCACAGACGTTCTTCGATGTAGCAGAACTATAATGTGCAAAGAAGTTCACACTATGTTAGCACATAACAAAGAAATATACATTGATATAATGGCTTTAAAGTCTTTTTGATATTTGCAACATTGGCAAACAACGTGTCCTTCATTTTTTGTTTTACAATAATTAGCATGATATTATTTATCAGCAACGATATATATATATATATATATATATATATATATATATATATATATATATATATATATATATATATATATATATATATATGATTTCAGTTTATTTATTCATCCAATATGTAACCTAATAAAATTCTGGTGTCCTCATTCTTTTCTTTACTTTATATTTCAGCTCTCTACACAGAAACATACATCATTTAATTTGCTGCTGTTAAGGAAAACGTTAGAGGTAATACGACATATATCTTAATTGTTCAAAGCGAAGATTAGAACAATCACAATACATAACCGCTCTTTAATCATAAATAGTCCAAAGATTAGAACAATTACAATGCATAACCTCTCTTTAATCATAAATAGTCCGAAGATTGGAGCAATTACAATACATAACCTCTCTTTAATCATAAATAGTCCAAAGATTAGAACAATTACAATACATAACCTCTCTTTAAACAATAACAGTCTGATAAGTATTAGATCTAAAAATAAATGTGACAAAATGCTTGACAAATAATGTTTGGAAAAGTTAATAAAATGTCCAAATGTTACCAGATTTCCTAATACAATGAATATGTCCGCCTTTCCTACATGCTGTACTTTTCTAGGCTACATGCTTAAATTAAATGGGCCATATTTATTGGCAAATTTTGGATAAGGTTCCTATCAAAGGCATTCCGTGCAAGGATTATATCTTTTGTTCGTCAATTAAAGCAATCATGCCGCTCACGTATTAATAGGAAACAATTAATCATGAATTTCATTAGGTTTTTAATTTTTCCCTAACAAGACAACACACGGTTAACGTTAACAGATATCATGACTAACACAGGAAATTATGTATTACATGCCATACCATTAACGTTATTTAATTTATAAAAAAAACAGCCATTTTTTACCACACCTCTCCATGCGCACATTGCACAACATGGAGACACTCAGACGGATGGCTTAAATGTTGGCAGTCAAAACAGAGAGGTCCTCTCGAGTCATTGCTACCGAATCCTAAAAGTGGAGTTGTAGAAATTTTGAACAATCTCTCATAATCAGAGGTCTACGCACCTTAATAAAATTTCTTTTTAAAAAAAAGTTCAGCTAAATACTGAGACAGTCACCGTTTTAGAATCTAACCGTCGTGATATGCGTAACCAGAATATCTGGTCCAAATGTTAGAAAACAACAAAAACATATCCTTAGATTGTATGTGTATTTTGGATTTTAACGTAGCTTTAACAATGTTTCAGTCATATCGCTACGATGTCTGCATTGTGGCAGTTTATAGTGATGTCTAGCACTAGGGCATCATGCCGCATACATGTAGCATGATATCCCACCCAGTCACATTATCCTGACACCAGGCCGACCAGTCCTAACACTAACCTCTTAATGCTTACAGCCAAGCTAAACAGTTGTTAGTACCATTTTTGTAAGTCTTTGGTATGACTCGGCCGGGGATCGAACCCACGACCTTCCGCATCCGAGGCGGACGCTCTAACCACTAGGCTACTGGAGTGATAGTATCTTTAGAAGCTAGCAAGATTCATCATAATTTAAAAAAATGTAATAATGGTACGAAAACAAATATTACACAACAGACCATTACATACATACATACATACATACATACATACATACATGCATGCATGCATGCATTCAGACAGACAGACAGGTATAGAAAATGAGACAGATAATAATAATGGGATAAAATGTGTAACGTCAGCTATTACAAAACAATTTCAGTTCACCATATGCGCTGAATCCTTAGAATGATCGAGATCACCATAAATATTAAACAGCCTCTGGCTGTTTTAGTCAATACAATAAAATGTGTTAAATTCAATAGGAATTTATAAATGAATTACAACAAGCAACACAATTTAAGGTCTGCATAATATAATTTTGGATGGTTGTAGCATTTAATTATTAAATGGAGATTAAGGCACAAGAAGGAAATAAAGAAACGTCACAACCTACCATCGTCACCACATCCATGACTATTGCAGAAAGAAGTCTTACAACATCTTGAACATCTACCAGGAACGTTATTATTCTCCTCGCACGACTTAAAAAGAAGGAATAGAGCACTTAGCCTCTATAAAGTTACAAGAAAAAAAGAATCTTAGCAGCAGAAATGTATGAATTTGTTAAAATTGCAACTTGTTTAAGTATGGTCGAGAATGATTAATAAATATGCAATCGAAGAGAAAATAATAAGTTGAAAACTGTCATTCAGTTCTTATTTGTATCTGATGAAACATTTACCAGCAGTAAAAATTTTGAAATGCAAACAACATCCGAAGACGTGGTTATGGAACAAATGTTTTGAAAAAAAAAGAGATTAGAAATATCATTTAAACATTATTATGCAATAGGTGCGTTTATTCTATTACATCTTTACAAAGAGCTAGGAACAGATCTATGTCTTGACGTGTCTTTGAATCATAACATTGCTGAAGTTGCCAATAATGCTATATTATATTAAAAGCCACCAGTGTATAAATCTAATATAAAACCACTAACCCTACCGGGTTAACGAAGAAATTCGTAGAGCATCTAAAACCTGAAGAACCCGACATGAAATGCGATTGCCTGACCTAGGTGACCTATTATCTTAGGACTCAACCGATTTTCTACATTTTGAGACACTGATTGTTGCCATTTACTTCTGGTATATGCAGACCTGTAACTGCAAATTACGATAAGAGCAATGTGTCATTCCGCTATGTCGGGCGAATCACTCTGCGATCACGCGGCCAATAAGTCACAGAAACATTTATGACTTCACATGAAATAGTGGTTATTTATAATTCGAGCAATAACAGTCTACCATATTATTATTTGTCTTATGCTTTAATATTAGCACCTTTCTTGCTTTTACCATAAATTATTGCTAATTTGATCTTTAACTGCAGCCCAAACTTAGTGCTATGTCTTTAAGCAAATAATAATCTGGAAGTTGTTCAAGTCAGATTATCTCTACTTCTTTCTCACAGGAAACGAGATTGTTACGGCCTTGCTAATTAATAGATAGCTGTCTACCAACAATAAATTTTCTTGCAAAGAAAACCCTTCTCTCTTTCTTGAAACAACTCTCGACGTTATTCAAGTTCAAAATTCCTGATGAACTAAATGCCGGTGATTCAGGTCACCTACTGGTAAAAAGCACATTGGGAGAACACATCCATGAAATAAACTATATCTTTCAAATCTGACGAAATATGCGCTTGCTCACCTCTTTATTTGATTTCACGCATCCTGAGTTGTAACTTACATGACTTCCAATATGGTTCCGTTCTACAAAGCAGCCCTAAAATAATAATAATAATAATAATAATTATTATTATTATTATTATTATTATTATTATTATTACAAAACAGCTTCTCTTTTGCTCAACTGCCAGGTTCGTCCACTTAGAGACAACCTACGATAATCAGTCTCCATTATCCGCATCTTAAGGCATGCAAATAAGCGCACTTCATCCTCAATCCTGCAATCATAATGACACTTACCGTAAACGTGGTACATGACAAAGGGGAACAATAGTCACCAAATATATTCGATGCCTAAATCCAGTAAAAAAAATATCTGTATATGTATGTGTCTTGCTGCACTTACTTCATAGACTCGAGCTGCTGATATATTTCCAATACTTAATTGAAGTTCAATTCCTGATGTCACTTTGAAAAAATAAGACTTGATCAGACATGAAACAGACTAAAATCACTAAACTGGATATTGAACTTGTGTCTTTTTCAGCTTTTTTGAAAGTAAATAACTATTTCACTGAAGTTAAAATATAGTTTGTTTCACTTAAGTCAATTCGTTTGTGTTGACGTGGACATTGTATTTCAGTAAATATTTCTACACTTCAGTATAAATATGAATTTATATTGTCATCTAATTCCGTTTACAGATCTATTTGGATGTACTCATTATTGCCACATGACTAATGAGGGATGGCCATATTGCTTTCTACTAATGGATAGGAGCCTGTACCAGTCAATAAATGTCGAAACAGTTGTATACCTTCACAGGATCATAAGTACATTTTTTTCTTTCTGTTCGTGTATTCCGATATATTTTTGTATCTTGGTAATACCACACCCCAGATATTTCATAGTTTCGTCATATTTCTACATTTTTTGTGAATAAATTAAACATCTGGTATTGGAAATAAAGTTAATATTTGCTGCGTTTATCAAATATTATGCATTTAAGACGACAAGTACATATTTCAATGAAATAAAGTGAAATCCCTCGATAAGTATATTTGTTGAGGTTATTTATTTTTACCCACAATGCAACAGACTCACATAAGCTGGTACATCAAAAATTACCTTAATATCTCATCGTATGCATGGACATATTATCGATCGACAAATTTTCAAGAAATTAGCCACGACACAAATAAAAAAATAATGAAATACTCATAAGAGGTAAAAGAAAGCTTAATGTAGAGCAGATAGTTATAAAATATGTATCTGACTGTAAATGTGAAATTGTGTTGCTGCACAAAAATTTGAGATAAATCCTTGATTGGTTGAAATGGTAAACCTTTTATGCAACAGCTTTTCACGAAATAAGTAGCACAAAACAATATTTTATATAAATTTGGATTTGAACATAATGATATAATTAAAAACCATACACAATTATTTATCAGCAAGACTTTTATTTTAATATTCAATACAAAGTGTACATTTATAACAACTATAAACAAAAGAAACTATGGCTACAATTATTTTTCCATTTAACCCATTAATACGTTCCAATTATCTTCCACTTTTTCATAAAATGTACATTTTCCAGTCAATTGGCATGGTTGTATTAGTCAAGAATGGTTATGAGGTACATACAAGCAGTGAATAGGAAATAGTTAACCACAGAACCTAAATGCATTGCAGTTTATTATTATTATTAGTAGTAGTAGTATTAGTAGTATAGATATTTTCTCTAGTTTTAGAAATGGGAACAGTGGTTTCAAAAGTATGTGGATTTTGTGTGAAACTGTTTGTAGGTGAACTTCTGGTATTTGTGATAGCCCAACTCCACAGATTACTAGGTATTCAAAGTCTGCTAGTGTTGGCAAACACCAAATTTGGATTTATTTCCTTCCGATGATCATTTTTAGATAATGAAATTATTATCTATATTGTGATACTGGACAGAAACGCTATTTACATGCAAATATTCATACGAACAATCACTTTCCTCTTTCCAACAACACAAAGTTAAATGTATTTCGTAAACAGGAACAAAACTCGTTCGTTGTAACCACTGCAGGTACAATATCGATCTGATCAGGGTAAAAACATACATAGACTCTTCATCTTAAGAGTTACACAATGAGTCTTAAGAGTTACACAATGAGTCTGAAGAGTTACACAATGAGTCTTAAGAGTTACACAATGAGTCTTAAAAGTTTTTTATTTATAAGAAAATTACTCATTTTCAGTTTATTAGAATTTATAATTTTTAATATTTATGCAGTAATGCTGATTTACTAAGCATGTAGTTTGCTAGTGAACATTGTAAAATAAAAATCACTTTATTTAATGTTATCAACTGGACTTCAAAATCTTGGCAAGGGACAAAACCTATTACAATCAAGGACTGCTTGAAGATGCCGGATTCTCTATCAATGGGAACAATGGCAGCTTTAATCAGGATGATGATCAGGATGAGGAAAACTGGCCCGTGGATTACGACTGGACATTGGCGCTGAGCTCCTATATAATTTTAACAATGAATCGGATCGTTCCGATTACTAGAGAAGTAGTCAAATTATGTAGGTTATCATTCATAATTCTAACGGAGTAATAATAAGGTTATAACAGGTATCTCATTCCTTGAATATTTCTTAAGACGAAGATTGCAATGCTCTGTTGACAAGCTGTATCAATTCATGTGAAATTACTATAACGTTTTGAACAAATGTTAGTTGTTCAGCTAATTTTCCATTAAACAGTAAGAAACCAAACAGTTTTCCTGCTTGTTTGCAATATTGCACATACAAGCAAGGATGTTCTCCCATAATTAACTTCCCTCTCTCTCTCCATATATAAATGTTTGAACCTATTTCACACAAACACACACACATACACGAACACAGTTTTCTGTCTCAAATCACATGAAAAAATACCAAATTGTTTTGATTTTAAGAATGAAAGGAATTTTTTGCTCTTAAGAATCAAACCTTTTAATGATGATGACTTACTTTGTACATAGTCTTACGCATAAAAGCACATACATTTCACGTCTGCTATACCCTCAGTAAACCGAAAATGAAGTATGATCTCGGGTGGTTTTGTTTGTGAAGAGTATCGCTGTATATAGCCTTCAATTTTGACACCAAATATTTAAGATCATGCAAAATAAAATGGGACGAACGGTAGGTAGTACAATGGCAGAATTTACAAACCTTGACACGCTAGAAATAGATGTCCTTTTCCATCAAACAAGTCACTGTATTGTCTATATTAGTGATTTCTACTCTTTATAGCTCAAAATTCCTTGTCACAGTTTAATGCCATAAAGTTGAACCATGGATGTTAAAGATAGGCAACTGTGATTTTATCTGTTCTTCTAGACTAGAAAATTCAAAGCTACTGGAGTGAATCCATGTGGCAGCTATATGCATCTTCTGCCATAGAAAACTATATTTATTCACTCAAACCTTAATGTAGGGAAGTCAAAAATATAAATATTTCAAATTATTTATCACAATTAAACAATTTAACCCTCTTCATGTCAAAGTTTAGTTTCTTTCTTCTCACATTTTTAATGCATTTGTAAACTTTTTTGAAAGCATTAACAGTCATAAAATAATGAATCTTTTATCTCAATTTTCAAAGTTCTTGGGATGATATTAAACAACACTATTTCATTAATATGCAGGAATCTTTCGTTTGCTGATGTCTTCTGAAATATATCGTCTTTTGAATACATTTTTATCATATGATTTAATATTACCTTTTACGGCATGGTCATAATTGTTTCTTTCGATATTGATTCGTATAGAAAATGAAATAATTGTTGGAAACACTAAGAACATGGTCGTCGTAGTTGCTTTCATTTGGTTGTAATTCTAATATTACATTAACCGTTTTATTCACAGAGGAAACATCGACATAAGGTAATTTTATTAGGGTTTAATTAATTTTATTCTTCAAGTTTAACACATATTTGAGATTATTGACAACCGTGCATAAACATAATCATTCATCATTCACAACAAAAGAAATCAAAAAAAAAAAAAAAAAAAAAAAGACTCAGTGGTTGTCCTTTATATTACGTTACAATTCAGTTTGATTTATATTTTAAGTGATGGTTGTTGTTCTGTCAGTTTTAGACCTAGCTGTGAAGGCACCTTTAAATTTCAATAAAATATTTGCATACTTTCTTAATTGTAAGGGTGCACAAAATAATATAATCTGTAATTATATATAACTTGTCTGATTTGAGTTTGAACACGTGATTAATTTTGAGTAAGATGCTCGTAGTCACTTATAAGTTTCATAGATCATTTTCTAACAAATATGACATTATGACATTATAAAAATATATTGTATTCCTCGGTTATTACCATTGATTAGTATTTATCGATTTTAATTCAACATCAACTATTCTCGTCAGTTTGTGCTATTGTTCACAAATTTTTAGTAGTTCCCACAGTCGAGAATAATGTTGTATTCATCACTGGCGGTTCTGACCTTAAGATCAAACAATGAGAATAAGTTTCTCGCTGTTGGAAGGGTTCACGCTTTGTTGCGTTTTGGCCTTTCTTCTGTTTGCAAACAAGTTGGGTTATACTTTCGAATTTACAATAATTAAAGTAGAGACATTTTAATTGGTATGGACAGTTTTAAATTATACTACATATCTTCTTCTGTTGTATGTTTATTTAATTATAGTGTCAAAAGTATTAAAACATATTTTACAGTTTGTTTCCATCACCTCTGTCTAAGTGGTAAAACATTAATTCTGATGAATTCCTTATTCCACAATAATGTTATATTCCACTTATATACCTTATCAAGCTCTATCAACATATCGATTGGCTGTTATTTTAATCATTATAAATTGCTATTGGTTCAACATTAAAAAATTTTCTTCAAGTTTTTATAGACGATTAAACTTAGATTAAATTCATTTTCAAATTTTACAATATCTTCCTTTTTACAGGGGACAATTTTAAAACAGTCTTTATATTTCTCTATAGTATACATACGCAACCTATTTTCAATCATGATTTATGGATTTGTTTACTAGAAAGATAACATCTTTTTTAAATCTTTTTTATTAGTCATATTTCATATTGTGTCGATTTGTTCGGTTTAACGTTTTTTCTTGTCTGAGAACGTATGAATGGAGGTTATTGCATTAGAATCCCTTTTATATATCTGATAGGTTGTATTTCTTACACTTTGTTCTCCAATTGTATGACTATGCACGGGTTAATTGTTTTTGTGTGTATATTTTACCTATACTGGTTTACAGAGGGAATGAATATAAACCGCTTTAAAAAATCATATTATCATACCAGTCCGTTAATTTATTGAACATTGTTCTTAACTGTATGGAGTCATTTCTTCAAACTAGTTCAAAAACGGGTAAAAATAGAAACTTAAGTAGATGATGATGATGATGATAATGATGATGTTCGTCCATCGGTGTCGATGAGGACCATTCAATGTCATCGATTCACTGGGGTTGGGTCCGGAGATGGCTGATCAGTCCTATCTGCACCCGGAAGCGTCTGTTGCAGTGGGGACATGGATGTACTGGTTGCTGACTGTGAACTGCTGTTCCTGGATTTGCGCAGATCACGTTTCTCAACTGCGTCCACCAGTCTTTTCTGCTCAAAGGCTGCCGCACCGGCATTAACTTGACTGCACCAAGCAGATCGATCAGCAGCGACACTCTCCCAGCTGTCAGGTTCAATGCCTATGTTCTTCAGCGAGACCTTGAGGGTATCCTTGTACCTCTTTTTTACCACCGTGAGATCTCTTGCATTGCCGTAGCTCTCAGTAAAAGACCTTCTTAGGTAGAAGTTCTATCGCCATACGCAGAACATGGCTTGCCCATCGGAGTTGTGCCTTGCACAGTATGGTGTGGATGCTTGACATGCCAGCCTGAGTGAGCACCTCTGTGTTCGGTACCTTGTCCTGCCATCTGATTTTCAGAAGTTTTCTCAGGAAGCTCACATGGAACTGGTTCAGTTTTGTAACATGGCGGCTATACACAGTCCAAGTCTCGCAAGGATAGAGGAGGGTGTGGAGAACAACTGCTGCGTATACTTTGAGTTTGGTGGCAAGCTTGATGCCTCTCCTATCCCATACATTTGAGCGGAGTCTGCCAATGCTACTCTGGCTTTGGCAATCCTGGTGTTGACCTCATCGTCCAAATGGAAAAAAAAATGTTTGGAGATCCTGGTGGTAAGACACTTATTTACATAGGGATGATCTGCAAAGAATAAACTTTTCATGTTACTGTAAAAGTGGTTTTGGACGGGAACGAAGGTTTCATATGACTGAAGTGAATGAATGTGCAGGTCTTTCTGATCATCATATGTTTCACATAAATGAACGCTTCTTTAAGTTCCCAGTTGTAATTTTTGCATTTCGACGCATCAGATCATACATTTTTTCGATAAACAAAAACTTTATATTTTCTCTTTTACATTTTCTGATTTGTAAAGAACTGGTATCCTAATATCGCTAGTACAATATTATATATATATATATACACAGTAAAGTTATGAAAATATCCCTCTTCAGAGATTGTGTTGCGGTTGGAAATTTTCACAAAATACGACCTATTCTATACGACTATACGAAGCCTTCACATAAGTGTCATTTTCAAGTAAGCTAATAAACCATACATTGGACCTGTTTTGAACATCACCATCTTTTACCAGAATCATGCTTACGGGTCTGTGATAAGTGCAGTTATTGCATCCCTTGATGTATATGTATAAACCTTGCATATACTTTTGTTCTCTCTTCTTCGAATTTACCTCCTCAATTTGATTTATCAAAGTAACTCCAGGACTGTCAAAATATAATTGTAGCTATAATAATAGTTTCCTTATACATGCATGCTAATATGCTTGTCACTTTTCGTCTACATGGTTTCGATACAAATACTGAAAGAACATTCCTTTCTGAAGTGTTTGGATCAAATAAATATTGCCGAAATGTCTTTCTGGAGTGTCTGGATGAATTAAATATTATTGAATCTGCTTGTACATTGTGTCATCTTAGAAGTATTTGCTGTGGTTAATTAGATTTACACAGGCTGTATTATATAGAGGTTAATACATGGTTGATGTCGATCATGTTTAAAAATTAACAACTTTCAGGGTATTCACAAGTGACTAAATACAAATAATCATTTTACAACATTGAACATTGACCAGTGACTTTCACCCTTGACCAATGGCGCATATTTCCAGACAACCCTGTTCCTCTCTCTCTCTCTCAATCTGCGAAACTGGGGTTTTCTGAACAAAACAAATAAAGCTGTGATCCAGAATATCAATAATAAGAAAAAGTTGTCCATTCCTTATTCGCATTTTGTCAACTACAGCAATAAGGAAAAGTCATATAGAACTGTTGAAGAAATGTAAGAGCAGTGGTTTTACTTCTCTGTAAGTCACAGATCTGTACGTGGGATGAAGGTCATGGTTGCTTGTACTCTTATGATGAATTTTAAAATATGTATGGATTGAAAGGAATATTTATACCGTATATATAAGTGATACAGAAAATGCTCCAAAATGAGAGATATTTAATTAGAATGAAATAGGGATGGTTCAAGAATATAACAAAGACATTTACAGAATGCTATAAGTCTATGTATTATATTTTAAAGTTATTATGACAATATTGTTGAGTAAAAGAGTAGAAGTCTATACCAAAAGTGGAAGGGGTTTTAAAATATTGATTCAGATGAAATGTTTATATTTGCTTATACTGACAATATGTCATTAGGTATTTTCAATTTAAAATATTGCACAAAAGTTTGCATACAAGTACTTACTCATACTTAGGGTAGAATACTAGATAACAATAAGTGTAGTTATTTGAATTGGAGGGGTAAATTACACATTTGCTTTAAAATGCAAGAAGTATATCATATATGGATTAAGACAGTTAAGTGGCTGAAGAATGATTTATATAAATTTCAAAGTTGGGAAATACAGTTCAATAGAAAAGGAGTCCAGGAAAAAACCTCTTGTACAAATGGTCAGACATACATTCAATATTTTGCAATCTTTCTACTGATCACAATTACATATGTTGTGACTCTTCTAAGAATGCAATAACGTTAAGATCTATTTTTCTGTTTGTCAAATAAAATTCGAGAATATTATTTGAGTTTCTTCGATGTTTTTGATATCTTTCAACTATTGATTACACACACACACACACTTATATATGAGAGTTACATATGTGTGTGTGTGCATGTGTGTTCTTCAGGGTATATGTATCCATTTTGTGTTTATTTGTTATGTAAATGTTTCATGCCATCAGGGAAAGAAATAATTATTTCTAAAAGTGCTCCTTTATGGTCATAAACCCGTTTCATTTCAAGGATAGTGTTTATACTAGGTTTGTATAAATAAATAGTTTCCTCCTTTAATATACAATAACTCCACTTTAACTCTGACCATCCGGTATGTCAAGGTTATTTAAAACTCTGAATTAAGTAATCGACTTAGGTTTGATCGATCATAGAAAATTTTGGTTAACTATTATGCTGACTTTATTATGCGTCAATTTCACTAATCCTTGGAGAAATCCCTATCATATTAAAGCAGTATTCATGCAACCCTACCGAACTTCGGATTCTCCGTCAAGCTCGAGGTCATTTAGTAGAGCACATATATCTCTATCTAGCTGGGAAGCAGACGACGATAGTTTCCTAGAATTTCTTGTTTTATCATGTCTTTATTTGCACACCTTTAAATATATTACAGGATATGTTGGTTACAAAAATAAATAGGAAAATATTAATTCAATGCTTCCGTACTTACCAAGTCGTCAACGCATTTCTCCAGCTGATCGCAGAATTTTAAGTGGGTCATCTCAGTGCATGAGAAACAAACTATGTTATTCTCTGAATAAAACAAAAAGCAACGGAAAATTATTAAATCTTAATCATTTACAAATATATTCTCCCCGTTTTCTATAGACTGCACCACACGCTTCAGACTATCAAAAGAAAATCAAAAAACTGCTATATTCTTTGTAATAAATTAAAACCAGCAAGTTGGGTTTGCCAAGTATTTGTACCCAATTCCTGTTTATGTTCATTACACTTTATTCTTTCCCTCTTTCCTCTTCTATGAACACTGTTGTATGAGCCAAAATAGTTGGACTTTGGATGTGTATTTATTTTATATGCACACTTAGATATATAATATTATGGGATATATTTAAAACGACAGTGGCTCAAACCAATAATGATGACACAGATTCTTTAATCTGTCTGTGTGTAAAGAAGTAATATCGCTATGGAGCTTGTAGTTTTTCGAATGATACTGGTCGAAGCCTTCCATACCTCATGAATTTACCCTCGAATGATACTCGAGTGCATGATTTACGCAAGTGCATGCGAGCCTGTAGTGAGCCTAGTGACAGAGAACCCCCTGGGGGATCCCAAGCGAAGTTATTACAGTAAATATTACTTATCATGACTATACCGCGTACCATGTATTTTGAGGAGATTCCTTTTCTGAGAGACCAAATTACTACTGCAGTAATATGATTATTAATCACAACTATACCGTGTATAGAATATTCTGGTAATAATGTTTTCTTTGTGTGAGAATATTTTTTATTGTTTCGTAAGCTTTATATTTCTTAGTGATTGTTTCCTTTTTCCTGATAATATTTTATCAAAGAACTAATGCGGCGTATATTATATAAATTACAAAAACTTCATCGATTGATGCATATAGTAATTTGATAGGACGTATGAGCGTATCTATATAAGATCCTAACAATGGAGTGTCTGTAACATCATAGAAAATAGAAAATCCTTATTTCGCTTAAAAGCGTCATACAGATGTATTAACCATGCTCAAACGATTATGAGTTTTCAAATACGGATACGGACCGTTTTGATAAATTAATTGACTTAGGGATTGTCTTGAAGAAAGAACGATGCTAACTATGTGAAACTTATAATAATAAATCAGGTAAGTCGTTGTATGATAGTGTAAGAAAACTTGAAGACTTGAAACAAAGACATTGAAATGATTAGTGAAGAAAATGGTGACATTGAAATAACTAGTGAAGAAAACGATGAGAGCGAAGATTATCAAGAATAAACTTATTAGAGAGATGCCATCAGCTTTAGAATATATGGAAAAACCAACGACACTTTAACCTACGAATGAGAAATATCAACAAGATGAATAGTCTAAGCGATGCAGTTAAGGTCATACATTTTATGAGAAGAGATTAACGTGCAAAGACGCAGAAACTTCAGAGTCTATATACAAGCAGTACACGACTTTCTAATAATTAAATTTCACTGTAAAAGGGCGGTCATTCAAGGGTTGGCATTATACTTATATCGATCAGCGTGCAGTCATTTGGCCAAACTCTGGATTGAAGAAAATTATATAGGAGCACGAAAAGCTATCTAGGGTACAGATACTATGAACTTCAGAGAGAGAATGTTGGGTATACGGTTAAGTGGTTTACATTTTCAAAATGTACAACGGAGAGAATGTTGGTATACCTCTAAGTTACTTTCAAGTACTTTGGCTGAAATTTCTTTCGATCTTGTACTTGTGCACATGATCTAAACACATAACTAACAAAAATGTCTGATCAAAAAATCAACCTGAGTTAGTATAATGTACATTATCTTCAGCAGTTATTAAAATTGGACAAATGAATTTAGCCAGACTAGACAATACCAACTTCCGAAAGTGCAATGAATAAATTACCGAATATATAAAATGTAAAAACAGATATCAGCTCTTTTTTCACAATTTCCCTCTAAGTGCCAGAAAGTGGAAATAACCAGCACTTTTTTGGAGAGGGGCACATCTGAAGTAAGGACAAGCTGTATACTCTTTAACCCATATTACACCCATCAATCATACACCAAAATAAAGGGAATTAAAGGTTCGTTGAACAATACCTAAGATTACAAGGTCTTTTTTAAATTGCCAGTATAACAAGTGATGAAACCGGGGCAAATTGTTTTTCTTTAGAATTTTAACCCTATGCAAAAAAGGAAAATTGTGAGCGCCACCTTAAAATAAATGCGAACATTTAAGTAATTATTTTCTTATTTGCATATCATTATGTATGATGTTCTGAACAAAATGGTACATTAACAGTGATTATATGCATGAAAAGGAGCAAATGATGTTTATTTTCCTCTTGCTTACACAGTATGCGTTGAGGCAGTATTGTGTGTGTGTGTGTGTGTAATGACCTTAATTATGGTGAAATTAGAATACAGTAATGACTTAGCGATCGGCCTTGACTTATGAATGAGATTCTTACAAAGAAGTGTATATGTTCTTTACTGAGTACAAGCCAGCAACTGAATTATAGAATTTAAAACATAACTGACATGGACCCAAATGACTTAAATGAAAACTATATTATAATTAAAACATATATCTCAAATAATATTGTTCTGAATGTAGAATTTACCATGCCTGGTCATGTAATAAAAGACGGCATTGCACCGTTTATGATATCACAGCATTTGTTTCTTAGTGGCACCTGTGTAATCTTGAACCACAAAGACGCCGAAGCAATAGATAATGAAAATGATACAAGTTATGCAAAGATCATCGAAACGTTTGAAAAATACTCCCGAGGAGGTTCATAATGGATGCTTGTCAGATGCTTGGAGCTTCAGCTTCATATTTTCCCGTGAAAAACTTTCCGAGGATCGAGTTAACATCCAATACCAGCATTTATTCTTCTACAGCAAACAATCAATGTGAAAAATCCGGACAACCAGTTCCTCGATTTGAAATGCGCTCTTCTCCGCGTTACGATATTTAAGACCAAACTAAACGATTTGAGCAATACCTGGGCGAACGTAGGTATGGTAACATTAAATTTCCTGTACAAGTCACTGACATTAATAAGTTTGAGCGATTCAACCCTGACATCACTGCTAATGTGTTTGTCGGGAATGAAGGTCTGCAGCCAATTCAACTATCCACGATGAGAAGCGCGCGGTATAATATTGATTTGTTGTTGTTCTGCAACATAGATATCTTCGTAGTACTGTATCACTATGTGTGGATAAAATGTTTTTGCACAGAAAGAACAAGGGTAACACAGTGTCCATGCATGCATATATTTGACATCTAATAGCTTCCCGTGTACCATGACTTTAACTGTGGTAGAACTAGTGAAAAGCCGTAGCTCAAAATAATGCCAGAACTCGGAACAAATGTTTTCAAATTCAACGGTATGCAAAGAAAAAAAGGTACTGCATATCATTTACGCCGACATTGATTAATTGAACGTCGCCGTGAGAATGAAGGTTACAAACGCCAATCTACAGGTTCAGTCAAATACAAATACAAGTTGTTGTACAAGACTCGTGTGGGTTTGGCTACACTGTAGTCAGATGCAAGAGAGAAACTGAGCCACCAATGACGTATCGTGGTCAGAACTCGGTTGAGGTTCTTAAATCGCTCAAGGTTACAGCTCCCGTCGCCGACAGACATGATTACGGCTAAAGATGACACTCACATGTTTCCTACGGCCACTCTTACCTGGATCTGTAAAGGAGGAGATTTCAACTTGAATGAATAAGTTCGTGATCAATGTCACATCACTACATAAGAGCCTCGCGCAATACATGTAATGTACCGCAGTGAGTTTATCCAAATAAAGCACGAATTCCCCTAGCGATATGTAATCTTCGTGGATGTTATGGTCATTTAATACTGCAAGCAATCGCAAAGGCATGGAATACACCAATAATTCTCATTCCCAAAAACAAGAATAAATGCATGACGTTATCGCAGGGCCACCTGCAGTTCATTGATTTGCAGCAGTTTCTAACTCCCTCCCCCTTGGACAAACTCGTAAGCAACCTTGCTAAGAATGGTAGCGATCATTTTACAATCACTCGTAGATATGGTGGCGCTGTTGATAATGGAATGTTTATCTTGCTTACTCGTAAAGAAGTCTGTTACTACGAGTACATGAGCGATTGGGAAAGTTTACTGAAACTCCATTACCACCAATTGACTCATTCGATTCGTCGTTGTCTCACGAAGGTATTTCTGCCAACGACTACATACATGCAAACGATGTTTGGTCCGCACTTGATTTTCAAATACTTGGCGGCTATCACGATCTGTATTTTAGAACAGATGTTCCTCAGCTAGCGGATGTCTTCGAGACGTTTCATGATACAGTCATGCTGGTAAATAAAAAAAATCTCGCACTATTTCTCATCCCCCGGAATGGCCTAAGACTTATATTTGTATAAAAATTAAGGTCGAGTTCGAACTTCTAAATGAGTTATCGCTCGCTTATATAATCCGCTAGTCTGGTGGATAGATACGACCACCGCTGTTCAAATTGTTTCCTCGTGGATTTCTATGCGAACAACTTGTAAGTATGGACGATGATGCAACCAATGTTCGTTGGTAAGGTTCACGGGTTCGATCTCTCGGGTGCAGACATTCACAAACATGCACACAAGTACGACAGTAACTGCGACTATGAATACTTTCTTGATGTTGACTTGGAGTATCCAGATGAGCAGAATAACCAACATAAGGATTATCCGCTGGTCACGGAAGCGCAGTAGGTGCCCTTCAAGTGATTGTCATGTATCATTGCAGAATTGCTGTTACCACAACGCATACTAATAGCAGAGAACCAGATCGGCAACATAATTATCGTCGAGGGAAAAATACCCAGCCAGTACGCAAAAATGGTCGATTTATGTTCAATACTCTTTGGGGGAATTTGATATGAAACATCCTAAACATAAAGTACATGGCACAGGTACTAATTTTAAAACATCTTTATATATAGGCAGCATGAGTTAAATTAGTAGAAGAGATGAAATTCAGTTAAACTTTTATCCGGACGGCTACATTGTATTAGCAGGTGATAATGCGCTGTCGATGACTACGCCACCAGGCGTGAAAGCACTCAGTCCTTGTTTCTGCAAAGAAAAAGTAGTATTCACCGACAGATCCACTCCGGTTGCGTTCTGAGTCAAGTATTTTGCACCAACAGTGACTCAAACAGGAAGAGAACAATCTCGACTGCTATTCAACAGGGACGTACTTGTCTGTGTAACAGTTCTTGGGCGAAAGTGATAACAATAGTTTTCGACACCAATCAATATAGTTCTAAGTGAATATGGTGCTATGTCCACAGAACGAACAATTGCCATACACTTAAATATTGCCCATGTACATATTTTTCATGCTTGTATGGCGCTTGTGCAAGTAAAAAGAGCAATAAGAAGTGGGATGCGTGTTGCACCTGAAAAAGTCCAACCTGTCGCGCCATTATACTTCGCGGTCACATTATTGACACAAGAAATATGATATGGCCTCGGACTTACCGAAGCGGAAAAAGTATTGAAATTGTACCACTACGGCGAGATGATATCAGAGGAAATGCACTACTCGTGAAATTTAATCAAGTACCTTTTTCTCTAATTGTTATATGTGAAATCACCGCAGAGGCCACTGTTTTTATTTGCGTTGCAACTATCATAAATACACCTATCGGAATTGTTGTTGGATGTTTATCGATACGAATCGGTTCTGCAGGTGGTGCAGACACAAATATCGCTACGCCTGCATATGCGAATAAATGTCTATTCAGAAGTTCTCCCGGTGGCATAAAGGAGTCTCAAATACAAATACCAAGCTGTCATCGAATCCTATTGAGAATAAAACAATTAGCGTTGCTGATTTTGAAATGGTGCTGGTGGAAATGGAAAACCACCGACGCCTCCATGCACAGCTACGGAACTGGGGCGCTAGAGACACAAACAATGCAACTGATTAACAGGTAGTGAAAATTGAATTTTTTTTTGCCAGTGTATATCAATCTACCCAGTAGTGTAATGACCCGAATGGGGAACTTTACTGTAATTTCGCTTGGGGTGGCCAGCTGAGCATTCTTTACATGGGTCTCAACACTATTTCTCGCTCACTTGCGTAAATCATGGACTCGCATGTTATTCGAGGGTAAAGTCATGGGGTATAGAAGGCTATATCAGTAACAAAACTCCATACGCCCCATAATGATACCACTAAAATTATAATAAAAATGAGTTAACTTAACAATTTTGAGATATTGCTGTTGGAATGTTTCGAGGAATTATATATTCATCTAAGAACACTTGAGCCATGGTATCGATTTCTAAAAATTTTATTTATCGAAAAATATCACAGTCTTACTCTCCAAATATTTCGGTATAAATTTCATTCTTTGCTTACCTTTCGAAAAGAAATCTGTAGTTGCTGAGGGGACTTGTGTTGTTTCACAGCTAACTGCAATTCAATATTGCACATGATATATTTACATTAATTCTAAATGCCAAATAATCAAGAAAATGTACGCCTCTTCTATTACAATAAGGCATATATTCACGGATATTAAGATCAAATATGTCCGTTTCATATCAGCAACTTAATAATCTTTATAGAGCCGGACAAACCTTGTTGCAATATGATGAATATGTATCTTACATATTCAGACACAAAAATATTAAGGTATAAATTAAAAACGAAAATTCATATTTACATTGGCTTGTCGAAATTATCTGTATTAACCATTTTCCAAGGTTTCATCTAATGCTGTACAATACTATGGAACATATTTCGAGCTACTGGCACAATAAGACTGTAACTTAACCGTATTTCGAAATAAAATCTTTGAGTTGAACTATCAGATTCCGTTCATGTGTTGTATATGTTCAATCACGGGGTCAATAGATTTGGCTAAATTGTCAAAGACTTTCGATATTATTTGCCAATGTTTTAAATTCCGTTTTTCACAAGCAAATATGAAGACTTTCATAAGGTCAGATATGTCTCGCTTCATTTTAGGACCAGTTATAAACATAATAATGCCTTTCTCAAGTTCGGTATTTTTAAGAAATTACAATGATGCTGGATCATTGAAGACTTCAGAAAAGAATATACGTGAGCTTCTACAAAGACTCAGTTTCTAGAACTTATATAAAGTAGCTATCAAAAGTGTTACATATTAAAAAGTGTATAATGAATCAAATTCAGTGCATAACATTGCATAACATTTGTGGTCAAAGATCTTCCGTTTCGCATTTACAAGCCCATATTCAAGCTGTGGATGAAATTGTACAATATTTTGGAAGATTAATCTTTGTGTACTTTTGCTAGTGTATTGTAGATGTTCATATATGTTTGTCTCGGTTGCTAGGAAACAGATAGCTTAGTTATAATTTCACCCCTTTATACGTAGCTCCGTTTATGCCTATCGTTGATGCTAATTCGTGCAATCCACTAATTGAAGTTCCAACTATCTACCAACAGCTGTATTTTTATTGTTCTTGCTCTTTAATATAATGTTTGCTTATATGAAGGATATAACTTATCGCGGACTTGGCTTAAATCATTACATAATTATATCTAAAAGATACTACATCTTGGTTCACTCATTATTAGATACAAGATCCAAACTGCTATTATTGCGCTATAATTGTTCTCCTATTTTGGAATAGTCTTAACTCGACATTAAGCTTTTATTTTTAAAGTGGGCCAGATTTTACAAGAATGCTGACCTCAAGTATATTCCTTTCATAATACATGTGGCAACGCTGGACCTGAGACGTTTTTGATTTTAGCCGAATAGTACCATGAAGTTTATAATGCAGTAGAGGATGAACTTACACTCATTTCAGCGTGCGCCTAGTATCAGGTGTGCAAGAATAATCGCAACAACATAATGTTGTATGATTATTATACAATGATTGTTACGATATAGCATTTTTATCTTGAAACTTGTATGGCGTCCCGATGAGTCTCGCGAGATTCAGTCTCCTTCTGCAATCAAACTCGATGACATACAAGCATTCAGATCAAGTTGCTGCACTGATAACATGTAGATAGATTTTCAGAGATTCGCCTTTCTGCATTTCACACGGCCAAAAATAAGCATTCTCATCAAAATAATAATACAGCTATATAATTCCGTAATTATTTGTCTACCGTGCTACGTACCTATATCTGTGAATTCGAATCCAGCTGGAAACCCATATCCCAAATATTCTCCAAATCCGTATACAAAAGCTCCAAACTTTATCGTGTGGTCATTATGGGTTAATTTATGAAAGGATCCTCTCAATTCTTGAATAACGACTACGTAATCTTCTTCACTGAAGTGCACAGGAAATATTTTATCTACAAGCAAATGTCCGTCTAATCTAAGCCCGGAAAGTGAATTGTTTTTTATAATTACTGAGACATAATGCTTCATTTCGTTGTGATTTGTTTTTGTAGGAAACAAGTAGTCTGAAGAAAATTGATGAATCCCGGGTATAACCATCATTATAGGATCGCCATGCGAAGAGGCATCATGTTCCTCACTGAAGGCATATTGGACCACACTGACTGGCTGACTACTATTCACTACAACTGGTCCATTCCCCAAAAGATGTTCTAAGAAATTTCCTCTTGTAAGGTTTTGTGTCTTATAATGCGTTTCGTTTCTGATGGTGACACTTGTATTTGGGTTAAAAGCATATATCCTTATTAACGAGTCCGAACGCGGGTATAAAGGAGGGATTATGAATTTCGTATCCCAGTGGTCAACTGGTAGAAGCTGAGATAGTATATAATCCTCGTCAGTCTTTGTTATCGGAATTTCGACCTCTCCACCAGAAATAACAGAGATCGGCTTGTTGCTCTTTACAATGGTTCCTGATAGGTCTGATATATGTCTTAACATGAATGATTGAAATTTCTCAAGATGTACATGTATAGTATCTCCATTATTGTAATTGATGTTTTCAAATACTATTCTATCAATAATATTCAATATTATAGAAACGGACGTACCGTCGTTCACGCTGGCGATAACAATGTAGCTAGGGTAAAAGGGATGATATGATGATATAACATACGTTGTTGACAGCAACTCGATAGGTAATGCTGTAAAAGCCTCCGCTAAATAATCGATAGGATCGCGTAGGCCGTGGACAGATATTTCAGAAGAAGAACGAATAATAATGGTCTTGTTACTGATACCGTTTTCAGTCTGCACGATGCTACTGTCGAGAATAACCTCTTGTGTTCCTGCATTGTTTATGATAAGCTGCTTTCTGAATCCAGGGTTAGAGGATTCGACACTAACTGACACATTTTCAGTTGATGAAACGAAAAGCTTTACGTCGAACGGCCCATGGGCACTGAAGCCAGATACTAGTATGAACTCTTTCCCCTTGTTTCCTGAAAAGTAAATTGGTCAAATATTTATATCAGAAACAAAACAACACAAATTGTCATTCACCAATAAATACTTAATATTACAATTTCAGTGTACCGGTGATCATTTCTATGAGCAAAGTAAACAAAGTCCGAGAAGAGTCCAAGTGAGAGATTAGAACTTAAACTTGCATGATGACCTCAGAGGAATTTCATCTCATTAAATGGCTTTTGTGATTTCCGACCTGTATTTGCGAGTAATAATAGGAACAAGTAAACGTGGCTGCTCACCGCTTGATAGAATTGTATTTCTAGTTCAACATTTTTCAGTGGCCGCTTAGTAGATGACTGTCACGAGTGTATCAGTTAGACATCCGTTTCCTTAATATGAATATTCGTAAGACGCATCAGTTTCACCATATTTTCATTAACCCATCAGCGTTGCTGAGATACACTATCTCTTAAATCGGCAATTAATTTTCTCATTATATATATATATATATATATATATATATATATATATATATATATATATATATATATATATATATATATATATATATATATATATATATATATATATATATATATATATATATATATATGTGTGTGTGTGTGTGTGTGTGTGTGTGTGTATTGGTATTTTTGTTCGAGGCTATAAAGTGTAGTGATTATATATAAATATGTTACATAGCTAATGTTTGTACACGGGTAAAGATTATATTTTAAGATATAAAGAGTGATTCTAGATTGCATATGATCTTTAAAAAGATGTTGACAAGGCTCTAATAATAACACCTGTTTACAACTTTGGGGTAATTTCTCATTCAGCAGGTCGGCCAGGTGGGTTCTTATAAGAATTAAGTTATTTCCCATTGGATGGTTCGGTCAGGGGTTCTTTTACGATGTGGGATATTGGCTAAGTGTCGCGTAGTGAGTAGGCGACAAAATTGCGTTTTAGGACTCTGTGCCTGTATATAAGTCAGTAGAGTTGGACAAGTATTTCATTCTTATTTCCTACGTTTTCTTTGCGACATCAGTCTGCAGATGTATTTAATATTGGGTTTAGATGATATATGAGAGCTAACATTAGATTATTCATTGGAATTACAATATGCTCATTGGACTAAAATATTATTCTAGGACTATTGTGAATTTATCCAAAGGAGTTCTGGACAATGCCATTTTGAAACATCAGGGCTGTTGGCAGACCAGTACATTCGAAACTCTGAAATTGAGTCGGAAGAATTGATTCTTTTAGACTTGAGCAGAACCGTTTATAATTATTTTGCATTCGCTTCATAAGTTTCTCATATATTTTGATTTGATGACTTTGATAATAAATTGGCAAATTTTTCTAAAAGTTGATTTCACTTATTTCTTTTACTTACATTATGATGATAGAATAGTGACTATATATATATATATATATATATATATATATATATATATATATATATATATATATATATATATATATATATATATATATATATATATATATATATATATATATATATATATATATATATATATATATATAAACATGATAATTGACCGCAAGCTGACTTACAAGTTTCGATTTCTCCTAATATTCTAACAGCAAAACAAACTTACCAGTTTTTGAGGATGACATAATTCTTACATTTCTGAAACTTAACATGAAATTTCTGGACAATATTTAAATAAACCGCTTTTCTTAAATCTTGTAACATGAGGAGTAACCGCCAAAAACATTTGTTTTATACAACTGGTCAGTGATTTTATTCGTAATACAGAGCGGAGAGTAAGATGAGATTTCGAAAAAAAACCGCGAAATTAGCCAGCATGAATGTCAACATATGGAATATAGTAATGTCATTAAGATCCACAAATATACAAATTTCAAGGTAAACATGAAACTTGTGTTTTGCTCTTAATGATATACACTAAGTGCAAAACATAAGTTTCATGTTTAACTTGAAATACAAAAATTACTGGCTGTTTGTTCTTTATGTTCTTTTGATTACCTTGCGAGAATGCTTTCACCAAATAGTCAACTTTGCATACTTTGTGCTTTGATATGTTATACATTAACCAATCACTTTTTGTGAATCTGAACAAGCCTTTCAAATCTTTGTGCAGCTCTCTCATTATTTCTTGACTGCGATGGAGGTAATTGCCTTTGCCCAGCCTTTGGAGCCACAGTATTTTAGAATCACTTTTAAAATATGGTAACTGTCTTCAGAATCGGATAATGGATATTAGTAAAAACAGTAGGTGACTGTCACATAAACGTACAGTAATTGTTACATATGCCGGAGAATGGCCCATTTACACTGTTTTGTATATTTAATTTGTATTGCTTATTTTCTGATCTCCGTGATTATATGTTATGTGTATCTGTGCTTGGTAACTGACCTCAGTCCAAAAACAATTTCATGATCTAGCGGACTAGTGATATTTATTTTGTAAAGAGCTTAATACATAGCTAATATTTCCCTGTAATTATAGATTGAATATTCAGATCATTACCGTAGGAATGCAACATGTTTATTTGAATCTGAGTCAAGGGCATATTTCAATGGAAATTCCTAAACTTGTTGACAACTTTGAATGTTTTAGAAAGGAGGTTAACCTATATCTTTGCTCTATTATTGTATCTTAGCTTTTAATATCAATGTTGATTACTTGAAGCATTACTCACTCCTACCTTAACATCCAAATGGATTCAGTCTTACAGTTGCGTTCAATTTTTAGTTTGGGTACATTTATTTATTTACATTATTCGCTGCAATTGCAAAGTGCTGAATAATACTTCTTGCACCACCACCACATACATATCTGTTTTGGTGCATATATTCGTTTGTCAAAATCTTTCTTAATGTCCTCTATCCAGCTTATAAAATGTATATATATATATATATATATATATATATATATATATATATATATATATATATATATATATATATATATATATATATATATATATATATCTGTTATTTGTGATTCACAATTTCCAACACTTAACATACTGAGTATATGCAGAGAAATGTCTGACGTCCTATGGTAACGAGGACAGACCCCTTCACATTGCTTCTACCACGCGTCATGGATTTTTCACCACAACGCCATGCCGATCGATTCTGGGTGCATCTCTTTGTTTGTAAAAAAATCTTAATGTCCTCTATCCAATTTGTAATATTTATATTGATATCTGTTTCTGATTTTATAAAGTTCATGGCATATGTTTATCCTCTCAGGTATAATTACCCCTGTGGACTTATCCGCTTTCTTTTTACTCTTTGATCTGTAAGAACACCTGCTTCTTTTGCTTGCAGGTCCAAGGATTTTGTTTTTAAATTTGAATTATCCTAAGGAAGTGTTCTGTTGTGTCTGATGGTAGCTTTTTGTTCCAAAGATGGTTGTTTTGATCATTTGATGCCCATCACACTCTTTTTTCAGCCTACAGACGCAAGAAAATTAGGCCCACCTCTTCTTCTCTCTATAGAGTTAGGAGCCAGCATATATTAGGACTATATTTTCTAGATAATTTTGTACTAAATCTCATTCTTGTCTTAATATAACGTTTATTTCCTTAATGTTTTTTAACAAAGGTTTGATTCATTTATATTGTGTTTGATATATGTTAACATAATGTTTAAGAAAATGTTTCCATCCGTCCACTAAAGCTAAGGAGTTTGTCAAAGTTTCCAATTCGTCATTAGTAAATTATTATGGGAGTGATCATACCTACTGGTTGAATCAGAGACCGACACATATAATATCCTAGATCGTAAGCTTGACTTACATATTTATCTGATCACATTTACTGCCACCTTTTGCCATTTTCACAGCATTTGAATGAGAAATAAACAACTTGAAAAAAGAAGTAGGTTCTACTTGAAAGAACAAAATCCAGAGACCAACCACTGCTATTAAAGATTATAAATAATACGTGAACAGTGATAAGTGCAATGATCATAACTAACAAATGGTTAGAAAATATGAATGAACACAAATCACGACAAAATATGAATATTTTGTTAGTTCAACATAACCGAAAATATCAAAGTATTTATGAAATGTTATCATCCAGTTTCCAACACCTTTAATTAACAAAGTTCAACGAATTAATGGATTGAGTAAATTGCACACAAACTTAAGAAAATCGCATAACTTTAAATTGTATTCGATACATAAGGGGACTTTTGTCATTTAAGTTAGGACGACTACCATCTTACTTTCATAACACTAAGCAATCTGAACAAAAAGAATATCGTGAAAAATCACCTGAGTAATTAAAGTGATAGATTGACAAGATTCAAGTCCTCATTGTGTTCTCTTATCTCTTTTTTGATGGCATTTTATTATTTGTTTATCTGCTATCACTAACCTTCATATTACGTGTGCTTGACCGGTGAAAGCATGTTCATGTTGTTGTGGATCGGTTAACTTAAAAAGATGTACAGTGACTGAAATGACATATAAACCTTGAGATTTAGCAAATTGAAATATCTTTAGTAAAAGACAACCGATGGTAACTTTTTTAATCATCAAATTTCATGTCGTCGACAGTTGCCTTTAAACTCTATATCTAGCAAATTGACCCACCTGATGTCCGTCGTTGCGGTAATTTTGGTATTCAGTATAGTGTGTTCTTTTTCCGATTTCTGATTTCCGTGTTAGTTCCCATTCTCTAACGTTCAATTTCTGACTATCCTTTGCTTTGTTTTCTTCAATGCGTATTGTTTTCTTTAACATAATATTTTTTTTATTATTCTATTATGTTTTATATCATTTTTTATATCATCTCCAATAAGATTTTCGAATCTCTCGAATTAAAATACAGAGGAACAAATTATGATTCCAAAGTTGAACAAATAAAACACAAACTAAGAAAGATACAAGTTGGGTATAAAATGGTTAACAACGTGTTAAAAATTGAAAAGACTTTTAAAAAATGCACAAGAAGCAGGAAAACTTAACACATACTGAGAGAAAAATCAATACTTACTGAAGATAAAAAAAGAAAGTAGCTTTACTTAATAGGTGATGAAATTATAATTGCTGGTATTTTTCCACAAACAAACATTCAACAAAACTTGCAATAAAGCAGCAACAGTCAAGTAATCGCACGTCGAAAATATAAAATGTCCCTTTCTTGAGATGCTCCTAGAGACGAAAAACTGATTCAATTCTTCTTGGATAACAATAAAATGGCAACACCCTCACCAAAACATGACATAGAACTTGATGATTTGGAGTCGGAGTTGTTGATGCCAAAATTACTTGAGAACTAATATCTGACTAAAATAACCTATACACCTGTCGAATCACTAAAGCAAATGATAACTTTAGTTTATGTTATTTTAATAGAAAATTACATGAATCAACATGTCTTTATCAGTGTACATTATTACACACTTTGGCAAAAAAGACTAATAAATGGCATGCAGAACAACAAATATTATCAATATAGTATAGCAAAGAACGCAAAATTCAGTATTTTTGGTATCTTTGTAGTTTAGTGAGGAAGATTTTAAAGTTTGCAATAGGCTCAAGATGTCATTTAAATTAGTGAAAAATTACATTTATTAATCTGGTTTCTTTACTGAAGATATTGAAGCACACGTGAGTTAAATTAAATATATAGAGGAGGGAAAGAGCTTAAATTTAGGTTTTAAAAATGGATTAAATTAAAGAGAACATAGATTGATAGAACACCATAACATTGTGTAAAAGCACTGCGCAACTAAGCAGAGGGAAATACATTGATTATGTACGAATGACCCATACTATGGCAGAAGAATAACCTGACAAAGAAACATGTTTTACGGACACAAGTGGTAACATAGATGATAATCGACGAAAAATGACAGAAAGTCATAGTACAAGAGGTTATAAATACACTTTGGACAGAAAAGTCACAATTTGAATTATCATAGTAATGTTGGGCATGCAGGACAAAATGTCACGGGCATAAAAGTTACACTGTGAATTTTCAAACATTTATTTTAAAATTGTTTTACAATCATTATAATCTATTATTCTTAATTATTTCTATTTAATGATCAAAATGAATTGATGGTTTCATAAGAAAATTATAAATATTTATCAGCTGAAGTCTTATGGGGAAATTGTAATACAAGTATATAAGATTGAAATTATTAAAGGCTTCACACGCAAAGGGCAATTATTTAGCAACTGAACACTTAAGGCGAAATTTTAAAACAAGCATATACCATTTAGGTAACTGATATTTTTTTCAAGCTTACTCTTGGACGGGAAAGGTAGCTTTGACATATATGTAAAAGTTTGATTTCAATCTCTAATTCGTTCCATAAGCACATACTTACATTTAAAAGACTTGACTGATCATTAATGACGTCTTTACATTAAGCTGACATATCTCCGGCATAAATACATACCACCCGAGGAAAAAGTTAAAAGTACTTTATCTACCCTCCCCAGCTCCATAAGTGACAACATGCTTTTAATTTATTATTTCTTTTCTTTTCTTTTATCTCTTCTTTTGTTGAATTGGATGTCTGCAGTAACATGTAAACACTGATTTGCTACTGTCTGACATTATTACAATATTGTATTTACAATCTGTTATTTTAGTACCTCATTATCATGTTTCAATCTTTGCGATAACATGTCTTCGTTATTCACATCAGCCGGATAACAACAATACATATTGTTATAGGGGAGACAGGTCAAAATAAGCTTATGCTTGCTGATCAAATCCTCAATATCCCTTGTTTAATTTGACCTACGTTCTACCATGATATTATTGGAAGACAAATATTGTTGAAACCAATCTCTTTTAAACAAGTATGTTAATAAAATGAAACCTTTTTGGTGAAAGCCTAAAAGCGTTTGCATGTTGATTATAGTTTCGTAATTGTTAATAGCCTTTGCAAGCAGCTACAAAGTGGATCAATAAGCAAACTATATGTGTCAAATATGAACACGGATATGTCATAGACCATAATCTACGTTTCCCATGCAAAATAAATATAGAGAGATTGTAAATTACTGCAAGACAAAAGACATGAAAAATCGGAGGGAACACAAAGTACGCATTAAATATTTAGCGTACTTTAAACATGAATGAAATTCTTATCATCGACTCAGGCGAACCAAAACTAGCAAACGATACTGCTACTGAAACTGTACGCATTAGTAGTCAGATGCAAAAAAAAAAGATTTTAAATGATAACATCTTCAAAGATGTTCACACAAGGACAGATCAAGCAGATATCAAAATTATATTGACTGAACAGGGCGTTGCAAAAGAAACATTAAAGCTAAAATAGATACAAAAATAGATTAGTGAACGCATGAAATAGATATTCAACAAAACAAACATGATTTAGCGCTTTACCTGATGCAAAATTATTATTGCAAATAGAGATCAACAAGAAGAGATACTATACTTTCAACAATACTTATAAACCTATTAAAACAAATGATATATAAAGATGGATGCATTAGTGATTCCAATGGAAAAAATAAAGAAATGTCTAAACCACTATAATACTTTATTATCAAAACTTGAACATTAATAATGTGATTTAAACAAAGGGATACAATAAAACATTCAGGATAAGATGATTTGTTTTACCACATAATTACTGACTGAAACAACAAGGTCATAAATAGGACTAATTTTCTTGGTCACAGTTGCAAAACATGAATGTTTGAAATGAGATAACGTAAAAATTAAGAAAAGCAGTGACAAAGTATGAATGTAACATCAAACCAGCGAGAACAACTAATGATTTATCTATCACTGATTTCAGAAAAAGATCAAAGTGCTAAATGAACAGATTTTGTCACTGTTATCAAATTAGCTTGATACTGTAACAGAACTACACCATACAAATAATAAAATATGTATTGATGAAGAAGTGGTTAAAATATATCTGTGGTACATGGTAATCTTTGCAAATTAGATAAAGAAGAGCACGGATAAGAGAAAATTTTAATGATATGGAACAACGGTTTACGACCGAAGGGATTCGTTGAAACGTGAAGTGGATAAAGGACGCACTGAAGTGGACAAATCATAGATTTTTGACTGAAATGATCACAGTAATGGCTGTCAATAATATGGCGTCCTTTGATAGAATTAGAACACAAAACGGAGTCTGAAGTGGAGACAATAGTTATACCTGGTTGTGTATTGTTATAAAATTGTTATTTTGTATACAGGTATGGTGAATAAGCAGTAACAGTAGTAGTAATCATGACTAAAAAGATACAATTCAAGAACAATATTAACGTATTAGAAACGTACAAAGCTGAAACAATACCTCAATAATTAGGCAACATTTACGGCCTTATGTATATGCCATCACCTTTTTCTGAATACATGTCACACACAATAGATAGTTTTACAAAAGTACATAATTGAAATCTTAAACAATTAGACATATACAGAATTTATATCAAATTACATATTTAATCCCAAACTAAGAGCTCAGAAATATAATGTTCTCGATGAAAAATTAGCCTTGATACTATTAAATAGAAGACACCAGCAGCATTAATAGAGAAGCATTAATAAAGCATCGGCACAAACATTCAGCAAGTACATTTTGTATGTAGCACGTAGATATTTGTTTTGTTTATACAAATAACCATAGTATATGGCACGATTTAGAAAGAGCACAGGGAGTATTATATAGATTTTACAATGTTAGCTTAATACACTAGCAGATAAATACAAAATGAAACGCAGATGCTCATAAATTTATATATATTTTGTTGTAGATACTTTCATGATTTTTCAGAACTAACTAACTCTTCAATGTTTTAAAAAGTCGTGGGTATGGGTGAATGGAATGTGTATGATCATAACGGTATTATCGTTACATGTTTGAAAGAATGTTGCAGTTGAACAAAAAAGGCGTGAAGACGAGTTTGGCATGTAGGGTTGAAATGATTACAAACATAATAAAGTTAAAGTAAATACGCCATAAGTTAATAATACATCGATACATTTGTTATGATTAAATGATGAATTATGCTGTAAAGAAAATGAGAAGGTATTTTGACATACGATGATCAAAACATAACCTCTCTATTCGTTCTATACAACATATATTCGAAATTTGTCTAAATATAAAAAACTATTTAACATTAAAGCTATGAGGAAGTAAACTTCAATCGATTAATATGAAAGGAATTGCTATATCTGTATATGCTAATAACAAAGTGAGTTGTTAACAACATAAACCAATACTGAATTTGATATTCACACAGAACATTATTAAACATTGAAATAATGTATTTAAAAGAACATTATGACATTAATTTATTTGTGTTGTGTTTAAATACATTGTGGAGAAACAAAGTCGGTAGTACTTTTAACCAGCTGAAATATAAATATTGCTTTAATTATGCTATCGTTATCTCTCCAACAGTTATGTAGAACAAGGCTTACAAACAGAAAATAGTTATTTAAAGACATCATAGTAATTGGGATTGTTTCTGATTAGAATTACTAGTCAGTGTTTACCAAGGAACTAATATTTAATTTTTTATAGATGATCATTCTAATCTTAAGGATGTTAAAAAAAGGGTCACTGACCTGAGGAAGGTAGCATTTTATAGCAAATGTTATGGATCATATCTGCGAGTGATAACGCAGAAATGAAATTCTGTCATAAACGATCTGCGTGAGATAAGGTAATATACTTGATCAACTAAATATATCAAGTAAATGTATCCTATGATCATAAAGCTAATATATTTAGAGCAATGTTATATAACTAGTACGGTCGTAAATAAAACATTTCTTTCTAATTTCTACTTTGAGTAGATAAAAATGTTTGTGTATATATAACCTTTTAAACGTTTTCTTTACTATATATTTCTGAATATTGTATAATATCAATTATTTATCTATTTTTATCTTTGGTTATCTTCGTAGCAAATATTAGAGCTTTCTGATATTTGACGAAAACAATTGCTCAGCTGAACACAGTTTAACAGTTACACTCTTAAGTACATTTTCCACCTTCGTTATCAATATAGATTTAGTCATTAGCTAAAAATATATATTTGTTTGGTTTTGTTATTTTTCTTTTATTTGAAAATTGTAATTGAAGTTAAAGTATTGTTTGAACCAAGATTCTTAGTCAAGTAATCCTATCCAATGAAAAGTTATTATCCAAAGTGAATGCAAAGTTTCAAGTTGCGGTAAAAATTAGAATTTTTCTTTATTTTCTTGGGCATTATAATTAAGCCAGTGTTCGTTTTGTTCCTTTATATTGAATATATATGGTTTAAGTGAGAAACTTTCTAGAGAAGAGAGGCCAGAATTTATTAATTATGTTGAAACATTTAGATATATTAGGCTTTGTTGAAACATGGGCAGAAACTATCGATCAGTCTAATATTAACGGTTACAAAAACTTTGATAGCGTAAGAATTAATAACAATAAATTCAGGGGAATCTCGGTTTTCGTTCGTGAACCCCTCTTCAAGCATTTTAATATATCTGGAGAAAAAGGTGCCTAAAAAATATTATTTGGTTGTTTCGTTTAAGGCTAGCATACTGAAGTGGAACTTAATTTTTGGTTTTGTCTATTTGTCACCTGAATAGTCCTCTATCCATTCAGACAAAAAATGCATACGCAGTGGTAGAAAATGAATTAGCTCACCTAAAAATTAAATATGCTGACAATAAAATAATAATTGTAGGTGATTTTAACGCCTATACTGGTTCGGAACCAGATGTTATCAAATATGATTTTGTTCAACTTCAAGCCTTTAATTATGTATGATCGGGCTAATCAAGACTTAAGGGAGATAAATCACTACGGAGAAAATCTTTTACAACTGTGCCAAATGACTGGACTGAGAATCGCCAATGGTAGATGTGGATCAGATAAAGGGATAGGGAAATTTACACGTCTGCACGTGAATTCGGCCTCAACAATAGATGATGTCTTAGCCGATGTAGGTGTTTTAAACGATATATCATCCTTTGACATAGATGATAGATTGGAACCAATACACATGTCCATTGTATTTTCACTTGTCTACGTGGGTAAACCAGAGGAAAAGGCTCTAGGTTTCTCTGGGGGTAACGAAATAAATAAATACATATGGAACAATCAAGAAGGTCTATCTTTTATCTAAAATTGCAAAGATCTATTATCTCAAAATATGAACACGATTTTAAATGATATAAACAATAACAAACTTAATGAATGTGTCGAAACGATTACGGATATATACCATTATGCAGTAAGAACAATACAAACAATCATAGAAAGCAAATTCTGGCTGTGATATCTCCAAGAAGAATTGTTAAATGCCAGTCTTGGTTTGATACATTTTGCACAAACGCCAAAAGCAAAGCCTTAAGATATCTAAAACAGTTTAGATTAAAACGTACAAGTGAATCACTTGCTGATTATAAATTTTATAGAAATATGTATAAATATTTTACTAATTGCAAGCAAAAGCATATTAAATTAAAACATAAATAGCCTTTTATCTGCATTATGCTCTAAAGATCAACAACTTTTCTGGCGCATTGTAAAGAACCCAAGCACTGGTATGCAAAACAGTATCACGTCTGCAACATGGTATGAATATTTTTCTGAATTATTTAATTTTTCCAGCTCGGTTGACCAGATACAGGAAACTGAAAACATTCAAGTAATTCACAAGACTTTAGATAGAACAATCACTGCAGAGGTGGTATGCCTAGCATTTAGTAAACTGAAACATAACAAAGCTGGGGGAATATATGCTTTATCCAGCGACTTATTTATATGTAACAGCAATATAATTGCACCAATATTAACAATATTATTTAATAAATTATTCGATGTTGGATATTATCCAGAATATTGATCAACGGCTATCATCATACCAAATTTGAAGAAAGGGGATGCAAATGAAATCTCTAATTATAGAGGCATTAGTTTACTACCTGTATTAAGCAAAGTGTTTACATCGATTTTAAATAACAGAATAAATTAATGGGTGGAGGAAAACGAATTACTGGGCGAAGAACAAGCAGGATTTAGAGCTGGGTATTCCACGGCAGATAATATATTTATATTATGTACATTAATTTCTACATATTTAAGAAAATGTAGGGGTAGATTCTATGCAATATTTATTGACTGTGAAAAAGCTTTTGCATTTTTTTGTTAAGTTATCATGATCTCATACTTTGTAGATGCTTTTGTAGGACTCATTTTCAGAGAAATGAATTATAATGTTTATCATCTTTGTTACTATATATTGTTTAGCAGCATTACTTGGTTTTTGTTATTCATAAGCAGGTTTTGCAATTTATGCAAAATGTACATATTATTTAGCTGTAAACTATCGGCTCTTTTGAGTTAGATTAACAGAAGGACCAAATCCAGCTGGTATGTTTTCTCCTTATTATCGATTACATATTTAGGTCGTGACAATATCCAGGCTCAGTCTTGTTGGCTTAAAGACACTTTCAAAAACACTGAGGAACAAAAGGAGCCTTTAGTTGATATTTTGGTCAGTCCTACGTTCACAATAATGGTTACTGTCTTCTTCAAATGTGATTTAAAGACCTACAGGACTGTGTCTTTTTCAGATTCAAATCTATGCTCATTAAACATTTTTAAAATAATAGTATTTCGGCAAATCCGTTCTATTTTCATTCACATTTTTAACTTCTCTCTTAGTTGGGAAACGATTTTGAGGAGACGGTAATATCCATCTGTCAGACTTTGGTATTTTGTGTAACAAACTACCATTGTGCCATTTATTTCAGCACTTTTATTTAAATAAATTTTGCTTTTTAAGAATTTTTCCATTCATAAAATTAGTGTTAGTTCTACTTAGTAACAGAATATTGATGATTCTTTTCCTTTATTCTGTATTCATAAATAATTATTTTTTATAGTTGCATTCTCTAATTGTATCATTGCCTCCATTACTATTGGGTATTACCTTTGTATAATCTTTTCGTTGTGTGTGCATAGCATTTCAGCGTTCCATTTAAATATTGGCTTAATTTGATGACACACATAACATGTAATCGGACTTTATGACCATTAATCAGGGTCTTCTAATTTATTTACTACTTGGTCTCGTAATTCAATATCTTTGATTATAAAAATCTCTGTTGTAACATTTGAATGAAATTTAGGAAATTCAGAGTTATATCAAGAGATCCTGACCGTCTCACCAATGGTATAGTTGGATATTAAAAAAATATCTGTTTTAAGTTAGTCGATTAAATTTATCAATATTTATATATATATATATATATATATATATATATATATATATATATATATATATATATATATATATATATATATATATATATATATATATATATATATATATATATTCAAGTTCGATTTCCAAAAATATACCTAGGCAAACGGTTTATGATAGAACCAGTAACTAAAGGCAATGAGATTGATGTTGTCTTTATTGTTGTTGTTGTTCTATTTTATGTTTTCTACTCTTTGGCATTGTTTTTCTTGGTGTTGATTTTGCTTACGCTTTTTCCTAGCTCTTTGATTTTTTTAAAATTATGTTTCACCATAAATTTTCATAGATTCTATTTTCACGTTGCAAATTTTACACTTTTACATCATTTACATAATCGCTTAATTTTCTTTCATCTTGTGCTGTAAATAATCTTTTCACTGCAGTAGATGTTCTACTCTTTTTAGTTACTTTTTTCTGTCTTAAGTCATAAGTTATTCTATTCGCTTCTATTACCTGTTATACCGCTCCGGTGGCCTAGTGGTTAGAGCGTCCGCCTCGGAGGCGGGAGGTCGTGGGTTCGATCACTGACCGAGTCTTACTAAAGACTTACAAAAATGGTACTAACAATTGCCTCGCTTAGCGCTTAGCATTAAGAGGTTAGTGTTAGGACTGGTCGGCCTTTTGTCAGGATAATGTGACTGGGTGGGACATCATGCTACATGTCTGTGGCATGATGCCCTAGTGCTAGACATCGCTATAAACTGCCATACTTCAGACATCGTTGCGATACGACTCAAAAATTTTTAAAACTACTTTAAAAATTCAAGTCACACACACGCATACACATACACACACACACACACACACACACACACACAAACACACACACATACACACACACACTCTCTTCAATTTGCATATTTTAATCTTTCGTAACAGTTTATCCTCCAAATATTTTATCTAGTTTGCTGGGTTCTAAAAGTTTTGTACTAACGTTCCTATTGCTCCTTAAATAAGGCATGTTTCAAAATCAAGCACTATGAGCATATTTGTTTCATATTTTAAAATAATATCATTGTTTACGTTTAAGTCAGAATTTCTGGAAAAAAGTAAATTTATTTTTGTATCGTTCTTGAGGAAACAATGTAACAATATATTGACCATAAAACTCATCTGCCAGATTTGCCGAATCTTTTATTTTTCTTTGGACTTGCGCATCTACCAAACCATTAAAGTAAACAGGATCTTTAAAATCTTTCTAAAAAATATCCACCATCTCAGCCATTTGTTTGTGCTATTTAAATGGGTAAGCATACATAGAAAAAGAATTGGGACTTGTTGAACATAAACCCATAAATAACTTTAATTTTCAAGAATCGGAAAAATACACTGAGGCATTGAAGATAACTATTCTAACATAGTTATAGATAACTAGTAAACATTGTACTCAAAATGAATCGGGAAAATAGAAGAGAAATAAATCAGGAAGTAGTATGAAATCATAGTAAAATTTCCAGATCATTGCCAGATGTCGTATATGGTGTTATCAATAATTAAAACATTTCTTCCAATCTACAATTGCAGATTTTACAAAATGTACTCATCAAACATCACGAGATACTTTTGATGGATTTTTGTCATATAAGATAGGTTTACCTCTATCTCCTACGAGTGCGACTTTGATAACTATGAAAGAAATACATTGCAAACGATCAAAAGTAAAAAAGAATCTGATAATGTTAACGACATTTGGTTAAATAGTTGTTATTACAACAGGCTCCGTCCATGATATGATAAAGTATAACATGGAAAATATGTTTGGCAGCGCTGTTCGAGATTTATGCGATAATGAAGTTAGCCGTCTTGAATTAATCAACCCGTTTCTTCTGATCTTCTATTTTTCGTTTATTGCATTTTCCTATTTTTAAAGTCATTTTACTACCTATCATATACCTTATTTTCCCTACAGAGAGAGTATGGGCTAACATGGTCTGTGCCTATATTATTTACACTAACACCTTCATATTTAGTTAAAAGTAGCTATCACCGCTAGATGTCTATAGATGGTTCACATAGAACATTAACTCAATTCGAAATGGAACATAAAACTCTGTTGGAACGTTTCATTACATCAAACTTTTAAAATCTATTGGGGTTTACAAATGGTCCATCATCAACAATGGATTATGAATCAGTTGTAAAGATAATTATTTAAATTTCTGTTAGCAAGGAACACCAGAAGAAAACATTTTTCTGATATCTATATCGAATATCGTAGACGACATGACATAATCGGAGAATGTGAAGCATGGAGATAATCAACAGAAACTTACAAACCTCTCCTTGATGGTTACGATCTTCTTGTACATTTCGTAAATAGGGGAGGGAGCCTATATTCACGAAGATCAACTGCTTTTCTTCCAAATTCAAATGTGCAGAAGTGTCATTGTAACGTAAATGTTCCTGACTTGGATGACTGTGCATCTCTACTTGTTAAATCCTTCAACTTGAAGATTAATAAAGATGTTAAAGCTGTCCATTACATATGTTCTGACAGTTCCCTTTTATATCTGATGGCCCTTACCTTGATGGTATAGAATTATTTAATCAGAAGATAGGTTAAATCAAAATCTAAATGTAGACACATTTAAATTCCGTGGAGAAGATTTAAATCCTATAACTTGGAATGTTAATTTCTATTTTTTTATCAGAATTGGCAAGATTATTTTAAATCTCTAAAAAATAGAGTTTGAAGGCGATGAAGGCGATGAAAAGTCTGATAAATGATATGATCTGAAATGATGAAATAGTACACGATTTATGCAGACTAAAATACAAACTACCCAGACTTGAGATGATTCCAATGACACATTGTATGCATATACGTCCTTGCTAAAATACAAACTACCCAGACTTGAGATGATTCCGATGACACATTGTATGCATATACGTCCATCTTTTTATGTTCCTACCTTGACTGGTTTTTGATGATCTTTTCGAAACGGTAGATACAAATATTATACGTCATATTTGTCAATTTGGCTGGAGAAATGACAAGAGGATCTTTTGAGGCATATCTCTTGAAGATACTTTGTGAAATACTTTTACTGCTATTTTAAACTTACTATTAAACACTTGAGAAAGGGGGTGAAAATTGTTTCATAGGCTATGCACATGTTGGATTTACAAATAAGATTTTTCGACGATGGACAATATGTTTACTGTTTTATCTTCTGTGTGGAAATATATTTAAAAGCGGAAGTTAGGCTGTATTTTCTTCTCTTTTCGATTTGAGAACAAACACATTTCATGAAGTAGATTATGGATATCAGTAACAGGTAAAGGAATAAATTATAAAAACCGAAGTATGTATGGAAAGGTTCAGAAGTTTTATAAGGGCCACACTGATTATATTTATGTATCGAAAAATGCTGCTGTCGTTCCTTCATTTTTCCAATGATTCAGTTTTACAACTAAAACTTCAATGTAATAGAGGTGTATATATTTCAGAAAATATAGAAGAAGATTTTGCAATTCTCTACACATAACATATTGTTCATTTCGATGACACTGTGGCTTTACTGCAACAACAAATACGTGTAAATTAGTCTTGAAAACGTGATGGTGATCAATCAAGAGAATAATTTAGAATATCGGTTAGAGTTACTGGTTGATATAATAGTTGGAGAGATTATAACGCTGTGATGAAACATCACTGTGTACAGTTTCAATCATATTTATTGCAAACATTCTTTCACTACAATTAGCAATTGAAAACAAATTATAATGAATCTTTATCAGTCATGAGTTGTCTCATTATGACGTCTTTATATGTATGCATGTATGTATGTATATATATATATATATATATATATATATATATATATATATATATATATATATATATATATATATATATATATAGAGAGAGAGAGAGAGAGAGAGAGAGAGAGAGAGAGAGAGAGAGAGAAAGAAAGAGAGAGAGAGATGTCTCTATGGGGGGTGTCTGTCTGTGTGTGTGTGTGCTGGGAGAGAGGAAGGATATTTTTATGTAATTGTTATATTAAGTAAGACATGCTATATGTAAATATTCTATTTGTCTTTATATATGCATGCCTACCTGTGCGTGACACGTTGCAAGCTCCCTCCTTTATCCATTCGGACCGGACAAATCCATTCAAAAGCAATGACTGCAATATATATATACCTAATACTTACCAAATCCAAGTACAGCTTGTGTTTAACATGGTATTGTAATAAATAAAAACGATTATTACAAGCAAATATTGAACCGTAAGGTCAGGAAAATTTTCTTATGGATTTGTAATGGCCCACCACCACCCTAGTCACCACCCATTAATGAATACATCGTGGGTTGTGCCGTTATGTTGTTCATGCGCATGGGACTACCATGAGATAGGATATTTTTCCCCAATCGGATACTCATAAGCTATGCTAATAACGTAAAGGTCATGCCCATTAAATACATTTCTTTTACAGTTTTAAATAGGAAAAATTTAAGAATATTTTCTTCATGCTGGGATCAGCCTAGCTCTATTCTACGAATTTGGGATCAACTCAGAATACACTCTTATGCGGGGATCTGCCTAGCATAGATTTAGTTAAGATGGGATAAGCCCAGAATACATTAGCATGCTGCGATAAGCCTAGCACATAGTCTACTTAAGCTGGGATCAGCCCAGAATACACCTGAATGCTGGGATGAGCCCAATACAGATTTTACTTGAGCTGGGATGAGCCTAGCACAGTCCATAGAAGCTGCAATGAGCCCAGATTACAATGTAATGCTGGGATCAGAAAAACACCAATTATCCTAGAGCTGGGATTTGCCCAGAATAAACAATAATGCTGAGATCGGCCTAGCATAGATTTAATTGAAAATGGGATCAGCCCAGAATATACTCTAATGCTGGGATCAGCATATCACAGAATTTACTTGAAGATGGGATCAGCCTAGCACTAATTCAACTTGAGCTGGGATCAGCCAAGAATACACTGTAATGGTGGGATCAGCCTAGCACCGATTGGTAATCAGTCTTTTACATTGCGCTGGGATCAGCCTAGCACCAATTCTACTTGAGATGGGATCGGTCCAGAATACACTGTAATGCTGGGATCAGCCTAGCATTGACTGAGAATCAGTCTTTTTACATTCAGATTCTAGTCCATGAGTAGCCCACACAGAGAGAGCCAAATATGTTTAAAATATTAAAATTAAGTATTGATGATATTTTAGTTTTAAGTTTAATGCTGTAGTATATTTGTAATAATGAACAATGGCATGTTTGAGAGAAAGGGAGGGAGTGAGTGAGAAAGAGAGAGACCAATGCATATACTCATGTATACTATATTTCTTACAATGCATGTATTAAATCATTTCTCATACAGTTCAGTATGGTTTTGTTGTGCATAAAATATTAAATAAAAAGGCTAGAGCCTGTAAACTTCAAAATCTTTTAACACGCCCTTTCCTTGCACTCAAAGCTTACATTCCAGTGATATATCTGGTCTGGAACAACAACAGCAAGAAGAATCTATACCACAACAACCCGAGTTTACGAGAGTGATTGTCACCTGAACGTGAATGTACAAGATGGCGATAGCAACAGAGTTATGACCCAAATTTTAATATTGTGTCCACCACGAGGTTACAGAGATTGCAAACAACTATCATTGGTATTGTTAAAGGAGCAAGATGACGACCCAGACCCACTAGTTCCTGAGCGAAGTCCTCTACGAAACATCATCATGCAGTTGCGAAACATGATGGACAGCACTTTACTCTTAGCAAAACAAAAGACAAAGCTGAGAAACAAGTTAGATCTAAAAATGAACACTATTTACGCGTATTGTGATATATCAAAAGTGATTTAAAAGTGTTTTAAATAGCTGTACTGACATTCAGGTGTGATTCATCATGTTACCGCTCCGATGTTCAACATTTGGATGTACTCATCTTGTTGGCAGAGGACTCAACATTCTTGAAAGAATATATATGATTTATAAGACAACAACTAGCACGATAATGTATGCCCTCCCTTTCGTTACTCTGATGCATGTTGCTCTCACTCAGATATTTGATTAAGACAGACTGAGACCATTTTGCCTGAATAAAGACTTCCAGTGTACATCAGACATTGCAATTTGTTGCATGTATTTAGCCAATATCCAGTTACAACGCCCACACAACATTGTTAGTGTGGACAGTATTTACATAATATTTAATTTTGTAGCTCCCCATCAACTTTTCCATTAAGTCATCGGCTTATGTTTGTTTTGGGTTTTATTTTTCTTCTTTTCTTTCTTTTTTTTATATCTAGACTTACAAACTACATGTTTTAAATGACAGTGTTCAAGTCTGTTATATTCATCAAGGTTTTCATCGAGCCGAAATTCTTTTTTCTCTCACTCTCTATTGTTGCGTAGTTTGTCAATTATGCATGAGAGGGGAGGGGAAATTGAAAGCATGAATGATTGCGGTGAAATTGTGTATCATATAAAATTCGTTTAGAAAGCGGGGATTATTGTTAGTTTTTATCATTATTTTCATACGTCACTAATGACTAACTACTGGAGACTCATCATTGATCTAGAATCAACAGCACACATTTGCAAGAATGTTTATATAAGCATATTACTGCGCCATTGGCGAATCACAGTTTGATATACAATAGCATTGGTCTATCAAATTGCTGTATACCTACACTTTAAAAGCCATGTTCATTTTAATGTATGTGGTATATATATATATATATATATATATATATATATATATATATATATATATATATATATATATATATATATATATATATATATATATATATATATATATAGAGAGAGAGAGAGAGAGAGAGAGAGAGAGAGAGAGAGAGAGAGAGAGATTCCGAACAGTGTAAAATATTTTTTAACTAGCCTAAGCGCTTACAACTCTGTCTTTGTCAAAGAGACTAGACAAACAATAAACACAATGAAGGCATTGAAACTGCAAAGACTTATATGATTATTTCTAATAGAATTAAAGTTTGAAAATGTTTGCTGTGGCGCCTAGTTAGTTTCAATTCAGATAATAATAAACGCAACCTAGTTGGTGTTGAATTTGAAAAGGAGGAACAATAACGTCATCGGTTTTTATATCATGAAGTAGTGTAACCGTATATTAAAACATGGAGCTGCGGTGGCTCAATGGTTGGCGTGCCGACTCACGACTGAGAGGGTGTGTTTTCGAATACTACCAACGGACCATTCCGGGTTAACTACCATGGTGTTTCCTTGAGCAAGGCATTTTACTCGAATTACCTTCACACTAAATAACCTACTTGTATTGCTATACCGTAAAACTTTATTGAAAAAACAGAGACTATAAATAGATGACAAGTTTATTTGCATGTGGTGCCCTTACGGATTCGTCATGGCTTGAGCCACTTGGTTTTTGTGTTCGAAAGAGGTTTATCCAATTAGATTTTCTGGTTTTAAAATTCAATAAATGAAGCTCTCAGTATTGCTTTAAAATTATATCACTGAAGTATGGCTAGGGGAAGAATTTTTTTTACAACTAGATTTTGGATAACTGAGAAGCTGTTCAGGTATTGCTCAAACGGTTTTGATAGTATAATCTTATTTGACTATTCGAGTTTATTTTGATGACATTATTGTCAACTCTGGGTTTTAATAGAGCCTACGAAGACAAAATCAATGAAACTTATTTTAAAACTTAGTTTTTGAACTGGAAATCTCTGTCCCAGCTCTACTCGCGTTTTTTGTGTCACTGAAAGGTATCAAATATTCGATAAATATTCCCTGACACAAAATGTAATATTCTGCATGTTCATTGTAGAGTCACTTTGGTTTTATTAAATATATATATTTACTTTCAATTACTAATCAATTAAATCCAAACAACATACAAATGTGTGATGGGTAACCTGATTATATATTAGAAGATGAACGTTGAAGGAATCATTTAATATAGCAAAAGCTATAGATGACACTCGTTCTTTCATTTTACCATATGATGCCAAATATTGTAGTTCTTGAAACGATGAACTCGATGTCAGCACTCTCATATTGAAATAGTAACTCCTGATATTAATATATGGAATATTGTCTCTAGTAGAAGAATCCCATGTTTATAGAAGCCGCGCTGGTTCAGTGGCAAACGTGCTGGATTCTACCGTTGGATCAACCTGGTAAGATACCGTGGTGTGCCCTTACGCAAGACACATTGCTCTAATAGACTTGGTACTAATTAGCCTATTTATATTGCTGTGACGTAACAGACCATTTCATAACCAACCTCATGCTCTTAAATGCTTTTGAAATTGAATAATTAGATGTAAATACAAAGGGACAAAATGAAATCGATACTTACAAAAATAATAACACACCACTGCATTATCAATGATCCAAGTCTTACGCAATACTCCTCTTGATTACGAATAGTCTGGCTTCTGTGAGAATTGACATGTGTCATAGGCATTAGAGAGATACAGCATGTCTGACTGATTGTTCCAAATAAATGACTCCTGAAAATTTTTAATGTTGGTTGAAATGCATAAAATATTACAGAGCATTTGATTCAAGTTTACTTGGCCAGATTTTTTAGCCTTCATTTTTATAATCGAAGCAGTAGCAGGTGCTGAATTAGAACACTAAATAATGAAACAAATGAGTGTTAAATCCAAACCGTAATAGTCGCGGAAAACACCTGTGATTAATATAATCGATGGTGAAGTTTACATTGAAACAAACGAAATCCAAGTCAAGGAGTTACAAGGAGCTTGGCTCGTGGACAAATAATTTAACCCTGCGACTGGGATTTCCTTGTCTCGGTGCAATCCCCAATGAAGATTATTTTTCGCACCCAATATTTTCCATTAGAGTAAAAAGCTCTTCATTTTGAAGTATAGCTTATCACATTCAACACACACAGTATTCATCACATAATATTGTGAATATTGGAAACAGACATCAAACTCGCTTTTAACGCACATAGGAAAACCGATCGCAACCTCATAGCGGTTTTTTTTAGACCTAGAAAAAGCGTTCGACCTAGTATGGACCAATGGACTAATGGCCAAATTAAACCAATTTGGAATAACTGGACGCTTGTTCAACTGGATTGGCGATTTCCTCACAGGCCGGAAAATTACCACAAGAATAGGCAACACCCATTCGGAAGAATATTTTCACTTGAAAATGGAACACCGCAAGGCAGTGTAATAAGTCCGTTACTATTTAACCTAATGGTAAACGACCTTGACCTCAATGTAGCCTCCAGAAAAATAAACTTGTCACAATTTGCAGATGATAGTGGCATATGGAGGAATGGAAATCCTGCCAATAACACAGTAGTTAAAGAAATCCAGCAGAGCCTAGACAACATAGGGAGATGGGCGGACAAATGGGGTTTCAAAATATCTCATGAAAAAACTGTGGCAATCATATTCACCCCCAAACGAAATAACAACCTAGTCTATCCAAACTTCTATATACAAAATCAATTAATCAAATACGTAACAGTAGTAAAATTCCTAGGAATGTTCTTTGACAACCACCTCACATGGAAACAGCACATTGAACAACTCACCCAGAATTGTAACAAAGATCTCAATTTACTCAGGAACATCACAGGGACTAACTGGGGATCCAGCCAGGAAACCCTCCTCACGATATATAAAAGCCTAATTAGATCAAAACTGGATTACGGTTGCCAAGCATATAACTCGGCTTAGCAGCCTGTACTACAAAAACTTGACACTATCCAGAGAAAAGCCTTGCTATTATGCACAGGAACACTCCCCTCAACATCATTAGAAGAACTACAAACACTAACAGGAGAACTACCCTTAAAATTACGTAGGCAAGAACTGCTCCTCCGATACTCCATTCGATTAGATACCCACCCAGACAACCATCCCACCAAAATAGCTATAAATAAGTTTAAAGTTGTCTTCAAACCCAAAATCATACCTATCACGCCAAGTGGCAAAGTAATCCTTGAACTAAGAGAAAAGATACCTCTACTAAAAAAACAGGTAACAAACAATACAGACCAGAACAAATCACCATGGTTACAAAAACCACCAAGGATTAACATTGAAGCTACCAAATTAGGCAATAAAGAAGGACAAGAAAACTTACTAAAACCTGTACTGGTAAACGAAATCAACCAAAAATACCCGGACTATGTTAAAATATATACCGATGGATCAAAAACAAACAACCCACCAAGAACAGCAGCAGCAATAGTCATCCCTGAATTCAATATACAAACGGGATCCAGATTACCTGACTATTGCTCCATTTACACCACTGAATTCTGGGCTATACTTGAATCACTACAATGGATCAAAAACAATCAAATACCTAAAGCAGTCATTATAAGCGATTCCCTAAGCGTTATCAAATCGATCCAAAATCGCAATACACACTCTAGGGAAAATTCCTCGACAGAGCATGCCAATTAATCGACGATATCACCACAGCACATCAATTAGTCGAGCTCATGTGGATACCGTCGCACATTGGAATCTCTGGCAACGAAACAGCAGACAAAGTTGCAAAAACCAAACTAGGAGATCAAAACTCTATCAAGCTTAACTATAGCTCTACAGAAGCAATGAACTTCGCACAAACATATATAGACCAAACATGGCAAGATTTTTGGAACTCCTCCACAAAAGGGAAAAATCACCATGAAACCCAAAATAACGTAGATAGGAACATACAGCTACCTAAGGGTACCTCTTTAGAACAGAAAACCATAAACAGGATAATAACTGGAAAAACTAAACTAGCAAGCAGTTTTGGAAGGTTTATAGGACCCAAACCAGCAACCATTAACTGCTTTAACTGCCACACCACCGAAGATCTACACCACGTATTCAATATATGCCCAAAATATCAACTCGCTCGGAAAATATTTATCAAAAACCAAAAAGAGATTGGATTACCACACACATACCCAGAGTTACTTATGGACTCTAATAAAAATAAACAATCAGCATATAAAAATATAAATCAATTCATAGACTCAGCAGGACTTAGGAACAAAATATAATTACTATCCCCACAAAACCAAAAGACCCAGTAACTAGCTAAATAAATGTAGAAGCCACCACATAAAAAACCATAACATATGATTCAATTTTATAAAAGTATTAATAAATAATTCACTTACGAAGCACCTATAAAAAACTAAGGAAACCGTAAAATCGGATGCCCTAGATGTCCTTAACGAACCGAGTAATCAGCTAGGATTCCTGTCCTAGATGTCCTTAACGAACCGTGTAATCGGCTAGGACTCCGGTCTCTTGCTAAATAAAGTATAAATAACATTCAATCTCTAAAAACATCAATTAATAAATAACTTAAAGAGGTCATATCTAAAAACTTATAAATAACATAACGTAGGAAACACACCCTAAACACCTCGACTAGTAATACCATAATAATCTTGAAAATCTCTCTTCATACATGATATCTACTAAGAACCTCTATAAACAGCATAGAACATTCCCCCTCCTTTTAGAACATTTTGAAGAGGAAAAAAAAAATCTCGAAAAAAAAAATAAAAAAAATAAAGGCAAATGCAACAAGAAACCAGCGATGTAAAGTAAGCAGGACCGTTCACGAGCTCTCCTTCCCACTAATGACAGCCAACCATTCAACTGTAGGGACCTTTATGGACCCACAGATTGAGGCCAAACTATCAGGGTTCCTTGAATCCATAAAAGCCTGGGGGAGGTGGCACCATCCCTTCCCCAAGAACAACTAGCAGGCTGTGGTGCAGTCAGAAAAAAGTGGCACATGCACAATTGTGCGAACGCTACTATAATTAAACTCAACAACAACAACAACATAATATTGTCTTCACCTTTATCTGTAGGTCATTCGGTGTTATAATGATTTAAGAAAATCAGAATAATCATTACCGTAGAATCCAACTATATTTACCGCTTATACACCCTCCTCCACAAACAGCTAAAACTGAACATGCCATTTATTCGGAACATGTCATGATTGTTACGCATTGTAAATATCACGCAAAGAGTTTAAAGCCATGTGTTAATGATGGCTGTGGCGTGACCTGTCCATCCGAAGTACACAATGTTTACCAGTGAGAAAATAACAACATAGATCGTTAAATAGTATTGAGGCATTGTCACATTTAATAGATGTATGTTATATGAAATTAACAATAAATATGCAATATTTATTCCAAGAAAATGTTTCAAATTTCATCAGTTCTAATTTCGAAACGTTCTATAAACGTTATATAATAGGTACACAGCTATAAATATACCATAATGAAAAGTAACTTGTAGTGTGAATGACCGTGCGTTTAATTATTCCTTGGTGATCAGAAATCTGTGTCACTATCATATATAACTCTTATCTCCTTCTCTTTGGGGGAGGTAAATCTGTTTATGACATGCTGGTGTTGTAATTAATATTGATTGCGAAATTAACCCGTGTGGGAAAGACCCTCTAAACACAGTCCCTAGTGGAAAACCATGTGCTGAACTTTCACGTTTACGGTTTATTGGAAAAATATATGTATTGGTCTCGGAAATATGTGTTCCTATTAGTAGTGCAGGGATATGCAACAGGGAAATCTGCATGTGATATAGCGTGTGGACGAATAACTTATTCTTTGTGATTGGTAAGTGCATTATTTGTAATTTGTGATTGCATGTACATCTTTGATTCAGCTGGAGCACAAAGAAGATCTTTGACAAAGGTAGAAGAAAGCATGTTCGACATAACACATTTCTGACTGTTATTAAGTTTTCGGTAGTTTTAGAGAGAGAGTTAGGATGTATGTGGCCAGACATGTGTATAGATTATGTGTCTGTAACATGGTTTTATTTTAGTTTCTGGTATAGATAGTTTCTCACGCTCGAGTTTGCAATGCGTTTAGAAGTCAACTATGGCAAGTTTACTTTCATAGCCATATTTTGCATGAATAAGCTAAGCTTGTTTGCCCCAACTGCTGCCCGTAAATCCATTGCTCATGTGTCCCAGGTACATACACGTGAGATACAGGGGCAAGGTAAAATGGATGGTCAAAGTAAAAAACTTCACTCGAACGTTTATTCATATAACATTTGAAAATAGTTACTGGACATCTATCTGGATATAGAGAGTTAGCATACATCCTTGGATTTTCATTGCTTGCGTTTTTTATGTCCTCCCATGTCCTTCTCTTCATTTGTCTCTCGTTAAACTGCAAATATTCTAGTGTAAGTTCGCAATCTTGATTTAATGAGATGTCTCCACACATGATGCTTCTGTGTTCTTCACTCCCTCCCCATACCCAAAAGTGCAAAGTATTGATAAACCATAAAGTTTTCAGTAAACTTGTTGGTGTGCTGAGGTCCAAAAGCAAAGATTCAAACAGTTTATCAATGTCATCATAAGTGACGTCCTAAGCAATTTTGGGTTTGTTTCATTTCCCATTCTTCCTCAGATCATTCTGTTTACCTTTTAGGGCCATTTTGCCTTGTAAAATTCAAGACCATAAACCAAGGTGCAATTGTATTTATGCCTTCTCAGATGCCGTTCAAAATTTCCCATAAAAAGTCATGTATCTAGGTGTACCAAGTCTCTCTCTCTCTCTCTCTCTCTCTCTCAATGTTTAGTATAATGTGTTATCGACGTTGTAGAAACCTTAAATTATGTAATAGTCCAGTTCTTTATATCGTATTTAATTTACGTTTTAAATCTCTGTAAACATAATTTTTGGTCATTACATCATGTTTATAGTAATTAGTTATCTCATTAATTTGTGTACTCATTCACAAATTCATTTCTCTATTAACAATTTCAAACTACTATATTTGAGCTATGCATCATTCTATTTGCTCATACAGTATTATTTAAATTCAACGTTTGTATTTTTAGTCAATATATTGACCTTTAATTACCTCCCAACGTTGTTGGCTCATATTCGTTTCCATCACTCTGACAAATCCAAAAGAAATTTCTTGAGAGAATGTTGTTTAGGTCAGGTGCTGACACTTCATATATAGAGCGTATCTCACTGTTTTTCTCCAGATATTTTTCTAGAAGTTTTATGTATCTCAGTGTTTTACTTTTGGTAGTCACATTTTCATGCTCTAAAACAAAGTTTGTGACAAAATGTAAATCTGCTATGTATGACTTTACTGTTGTAAATCTGCTTTCTATGAACGTTTTGCGTTTCTTATTTCATCACCGGATAATGTTGTTTCTCAGATAAAAGTTGCTTGGATTTCAGAGACGCATGTATTTCATTTGTTTCCCAGTCATCATGAAGAGAGGAAAGATCTTGTGTCTCATGATTTGGTGAATTTATTTTCACAGATTACGCGTTCGTGTTTAGCAAAATTTTGAGGAATTGCACCGTCCAAAATGTACAGTATACATGGAATATGTACCTAGTCGGTTGTACACATTTACGAGCTGTTCACTAACTTTTAGTACATTTTCATTTTGTCTTATCTTTTCTTTTGTTGTTCTAATCATCTATTTTTAAAAATTATTTTGTTTCTCTCAGCCAAACACTTTTTGGGTAAATTTCTGAAATTTTCGGCGTTCGTTTGATTTGAAAACAATTCCATCAAGCCAAAAGAAAATAGCAATGGCTGTGTCTCTTGATGACCGAGATGCACCTAGCCGGTACGAACCGACTGAGATACGAAAAGTAAAGTTAGCAAAAAGGCAAGATTCCTCTCTCTCTCTCTCTCTCTCTCTCCATATATATATATATATATATATATATATATATATATATATATATATATGTCAATATACATACATACATATAAAGAATCAGTGTCGTACCACAAACATTACTGTCATCTTATTTGGCCATTTCTTTAGTTGATGGTACCAACACATCGAGAATACCCTATCGTACACTGCCTGCACCATTCTGACGACTGGTTCTGTATCACTTTTGCAACTATGGCATTTTTAAAAAAATGAAAATCAGTTATGAATTCCATTTTGATATTTCCACTCTTTTCACAACAGAGAGTTATGTGTCTCATCATCCAACCTAATAGCTGAGGATAAAGAACAAAACCCACTGGGTTATATTTCTCATCATCCACAACTTTTAGTATAACTGCTGTTATTATTATTATTATTATCATTATTATTATTATCATTATTATTGAAAAGAACAATGTATTTCATGAGAATATCATCCAAACAGATAGAAAAAAGATTATATTTCAAATGATATAAAAGATGTTCATTTATTCGTCCTTGACATTTTTTTCTTCTCCAATGATCATTTATGAAGAAAAAGTAGATTGTGTAACCTTGGAATGCTCGCATGGTGAAGAATTCACTTTGTTCCTTTGTGTGGCAAATCACATATACACATCAGTTATATTAAAATTTATTTAGAATCACTACGAGTAATTAATACTCTACTGATAATTGCGATGAGTTTTAATACAAACAATATCCGATGATGAACCAAGCATATCTGGAATAATTACGTCACATACTTATGAAGTCTCGTAAAAGCTGATCAACATGAAAACTCACTGGACACAAAAGCGAATACGGTATATTGCATCGAATACAAAAATAATAAATGTTGTTTTAGTAGCAGCAAACATGGTAGTTATAAAATACAGAGAGGCAAATAATATTAAACAAGCGGGCACTCTGTGATTGAATAATTAGATTTGCAGTTATGCTCCTGAGGTTGCACATCGTTAATTAAACATGTATAACGCAATCCGTGGAAACAACATGCCAATAAAATTATAATGAAAAAATAGTATCGGGAGAGAAAAGTTATAGAAATGACAAAAAGGTAAAGAGTAGTTTCAAAATTAGTATCAAATGGTTAATGCAAACTGGATTATGTATTTGAATGAATCTTTTAACAGGTAGCAAAAATGTGAATGATGTTGATTAGTTTAGTACATTAGTTTAAAGAACACCGATAACTCATGTATATTCGGTAAATCCCACCAGTTGTATTAATGTAGTTACAAGTTTATTAGATATTAAATAGCAGAGTGTAATGTTATTCTTATTGCAGAATAAATGCTGACGGTGTTCTATACTATTTATTGAATACAAGACATCACTACAGTTAAGAAGGGGAGGGAAGACTGCCCTGAAAGTATTTTCCCATGGAAATTAAACCCCAGTGAACATATAACATAAAGCAGATGTTGTGTATATCAGTTCTAATCCAGTGTGGAATATCTGATTACCTTTACTGTCAAGTGGTATTACAAAGCTAATTAGATTAAGGCTTACACTACCTCTCCCCTCCTGAGTAAGTTAACATTAAAACAAAATATCATCTGATGACCGCATTTCTAAAGAAGCTACATAAGTTTCGTTTTTACAAGTTCAGTCTTTCGGGTGGTTTTAACAATCTTCCGGAACGTGTGAAATATCCGCTTTGACTGGTTGGCACTGTTTTGATTTCTTCTGAGTCAAAGTATCAGGGTTTCTAACAGTCACTCTGAGTGGCTCCGATAATGTAGTAGGCAAGGGAATTAAATTTCTCCTATTACGTCGTATCTCATGCGTCAGTTACTACCATGTATAAACGAGGTGTGGATGCATCAAACTTAACAACGCCTGAAGAAAAATGATCTTTAATCAATAGTTTATTCCCTACCTGAAGTTTTGTCATATTTCGAACGTGATGTCGACGATCATAATTTCTCTTTTAAATTTGCCTTTGATAGTTTTCCGATTTCTTCAGTTTCATTAAATCTGGCCATTTCAGTTGTAAGTTTTTTGGTGCCATTGGCAAAGTAGTTTGTAATTTTCTTCCCATCAATAAGTCGGCAGGGCGGTATCCATTCGGTAATGGTGTTGCACGATATGTCAAAAGAGCTATGTAAGGAGAGTTTGCTTTTTTAAACATTATTTTAATTGTTTGAACGGCCCTTTCGGTGAGACAATTGCTCTGTGGATATTTTGGACTACTTGTAATATGCCTGAATCCATAATTTTCGCAAATTCTTTGAGTATTGATACGTGCGTAAGAGCACTGATTTTGTTAAAGATATTTGTTTCTATTCTGCCAAACCAAAACCATGAACGCAGTATTATAAATGAGTAAATAATATACTGAATAGTCACATTAGACTCACACTGTGTTTTCTGTCAGAACGATTGCACTCTACGTCACATCCTCTTCCGTAAGGAAGTGGAAAACTGTGCCTATATGGATGACTTAACGTGGCAACAATTCAAGTGTATGGCGGTAGAAGGATTAGAGCTGATGCATAGAAGAACAAATGAACAACAATCTGTTTATTAGATTATGTCGATGGACTTATTTCTCTTTTGACTACCTTATATATACTTGATAAGAATTACACTCACAATTAACGTGATAATTTATTCGATAATTCATTTACAATGTGCTAGTCCAATGTAAATAATTACAGTTCTTCTAAGATGTTTGCACTTTCTTTTATCATGTATTTCTTGATCGTTTTGCTTTTGCATTTCCTTCTCGCTGAGTTTTTCCCTGGGGTGATTAAATGTTTTCCTCTAATTTTTCCGCTTGAAGGGTATTTTCTATACAATACTCGTATATTTTGCATACTTTAGCGCAAACATACATACATACAGACAGACAGACAGACAGACAGACATGCATGCATGCATGCATACATACATACATACATACATACATGCATACATACATACATACATACATACATACATACATACATACATACATACATACATACATACATTCAAACTGGAAAAAGGCATGAGAACATTTCCTAATGTTTCGACCTAAGTAAGGTCTTACCAATTAGGAAACAATGATACATCTTCACAGATAAACATACACAAGAAAGTAGCACGTGAATGTCATGAAATATTTACATAGGCACAGAGAAGAAACATTATCAAAGATAATGAAAAGGTCTAAACTTAAGGAATAAATGGAAATAACTCTATGTTATAGGATGGGATCTATCTTTTAAGAAAAATGGACTAAATATTTTGCTTAAAGCTATTTGCTTATGGCGATAAGCTGTTTTAGGTGACCTAGTTAACTGCGTCATATCGTGGATTTTGTATTTCATATGGCGCCATCTACAATGTATTGTTGTACTTTTCTTGCTTTTAGCTTTACATCTCTGATAATGGATACTACGAGAAATAGATAAAGTATTTTTTTATAAGAGAAGATGGTGGAAAGTATGTATGTTTGTACCATGGTCAAACACCAACGTCAGCACAATAGTGGTTCCGCCACGCCGATTAGGTAAAGTTCTAAACAGTTACATAGAAACAAATGAAAAAAAGAAACCTTGGAACATATTTATGCATCAGATACATTCAGCTTCACAACCAAATTAGCAACTGAATACTGTCGACAGATGACTATTCAGACAATGAGGAGATCTGCGATGTCTGTTTGAAATAATTAAGTACATGGGTCATCAAACTAAATAGGAAATTGTAGCCATAAAAAATATCAACAAAATTATTTCTCAGTTTGATGATACTGTACTTTTATTTCCATGGTTTATATTTTTCTCGAAAAAAAAAACGTTTATACTTCTTTGTATTTTATGTCCACCTAATAGGAGATTCATATATTATAAAGAAGCAGGATGGATACAAAGAAGTCACAGAAAAACAATAATGCAACCGATGCTTTAATCCACGAAATTACATTAAAATGATAGTATTTGTGCTTTTAAACTGTGATAAGTTGCAACTTGTTTTCAACATGTGCATATATTTCCATCGATGTCGAAATTTTTCTGGAAAATTTCTTCTGTTTCAAGTATGCTTCGAGTGTTATGCGATTCAACCTGGAAAAAAAACAACAATTGTCATAATAATATTAATAATGGTTATGATGATAAGGATGATATTTATTATGACTATGATGACGAGAAGGAGTATTATGACGATATAAAAAATGAATGTGTTAATTTATGGTGCTGACTTAACGCAAAATGTAAACAAAAGTAGAGTGAAAGGTTAAACAAAGAATAATTAGACCGCTAGGCCCCGCTTTTGCTAACGTTCTTGAATTGGAATTTGATACGATCTTGCACAAAAACTTGAGATAATATCAATATTTTTGTCACAAGTTGAGGAGCGGAAATGGTGAAAATCTATTTTAAGCCTTAAAAAAATTAACAATAGAAACCTTTCTAATTCTTGAAAAAGAATTGAACAATTCCTCGAATTTGAGTAGAGCCCTCAGAATTCCTTAGATATAATAGGAAAACTCAAGATTGTGTGCCTTTATTTTAAACTCTGATGCCGGCTGGCTGTTTTGCTTAAAACGTCTGAGTCACATGTAAGCTCATTATCTAAATATTAAGACCAAAACAAACTAGCTTGTTCGAAATTGCTTGTTTGGTAAAAAAAAACGTGATCCTCAAAAGGTATATAAAATTGAAACCGTTAAATATACTGGAATACATTGGTCGAAATGATCCGCGCAACAAGCACGTGCTCTTGGAACCCGCTTGACTGGAAGAAAGATGCAGCTGGAGCTGTTTCTGAGGGTACTACAACTTAAATATTCACAGAAAAGGAGGGGGCTTATGCCTATACAGGGTAATTTTGTGGAGGTCAAGGCAAGATATGCCATGTGCGTACGCAGTGAGAGTGAGACTGCAAATGCGGTTCCACAGGAAAAACAAAATGCTCGGTTCTGGAATTTCCTACTCTTAACGCTATTGACTGGTAGCCAATTAATATATTTAGAGCAATGTGTTTACCATATAGATATATAAATATGATGGCGCCAGACGATCGAGAGAAGTAAGGAGAGGTAAAGAAGTAACTGAGGAGCAACCTCAGTACCAAATAAGCGTTTTGGTTACTGATGGAGCAAAGAGACCACTGAAAGTTGAACGAAGAAATCATTCGTCACGGCGTCATCGAGCACGAGCATGAGCAGTCCGAAGTTCTGTATGGTAACGACACATATCTAATGCGACTCTACCCAACCCCACCCCACCCAACCCCCTGACCGGGGCGCGACTTTCAGATTGCGTTGATGTCTATTTGAGTCTAACGTCCTCTCCCTGCCTTTTGGCTGTGGGGTCAATCTTCGCCCCTCTCCTTGATAGTGGCTTCCGGTTTCCTTTCTGCTTATCTAAAGACGCGTACACAAAGCCAAACAGGCAGAAATAAAAGCTCTTGTAAGACATACATCTTAGCCTTTAAGGAAATGTGGAACAAAAATCATGGAACAGTTTTTGACTTTTGCTATGTCAAACGTGGCATCTTACAGTATTAACGGGGGTAGTTTTATCGGATCACATACATTTGATATAACTACTCCTGGGGATACTGCAAGGTGGCACGTTTTAAAGTTTTGCTCGCTGTGTTTAGCCCCGCGAGACTACTGTCGGAATCCCTTCGGTCGATTTTATTAGAATAAAGCCCAATGGCGACATACCAATCAATGTGGAGCAAAGTACGGCAGCGAGTATTGGTATCTGAAAATGGTATTTATGTCGTTTTAAAATAGCAGGTCGTCCAAACATTGGGGAACAACCCAAAATCAATAATTTAACGTGTCTCAAAGTCATTGATCTAAGTATATGCACATCCAAGGTTGGTGTTTTTGCCTGAAGGACTTGTTTATGTAAATGCTGGGAAATCATCATACAAAATATCACAGACCGCTCTCGTACATTTCAAAGTTTTCAAGCTATGGTTGTATTCGTATCACTCCAAACGTGCCAAGCTGAGTGACAGAAATTACAATAGGAAATAACATCGGTAAGCAAACTTGCCAGTTGACTGTGTCTTGCTAAATTTTGAAGAATATACTAGAAGACAATCAGATATCTTGCAGATTTTGTTCAAAATTATTGCGACTCTCGATATTTAGGTTGTAGCTAATAAAATATGTAGCAATTTGACATTGTCCTTAGTGCATGACAACATTGCTTCTGCTGAATGCAGGGCTCACGTCTATTGTATATACGCCTTTACTCGTATAAGTCTTATGTTGTAGCTGCTTTACTAGTGTTTTTTGAAGAGACATATCCTTTCAAATATTGGAATTACATTTGACGATTGGCCATATTGTTACGAATTTTCTTATTCATGATACGGTGCTTCAAGCTATTGCCACGCGTGATCCTGCACACAGCGTTTGGAAGATTGTGTTTTTCTTGTGACGGGATAAGCATGTTTAAAGCTCGTTTGTCATTATGTTGTGAATGACTCACTTAAACCTTTGAATACGTTCTAAAATAATAACAACCATGAACGGTTCAGAAAGGTTATGTTTTCCAGAAACGCAGACAAAATAATCCCAGGAGCAAAATCATTGACGTCAAGGATTTATCGTGTGATATAAAACAATGAGTTAGCCAAACAAGATAAAATATAGGGCAAGAAAAATAACATTTTACAAGCCAAAGAAAACAACGACGAAAGACAGTCTAAGTAAAACGGTGTTTGGGAAACTTGGTATAATATGAGCACCAGTCTTCGCGTTCGGCTTCATATACTCTCTAAATTATGCATACAATTTAGCGTCTGTGGTCCTATGCGATATATAAATTATTCGATACTTTTGTGTATATCTAATATGCCCGGATCATCTGGACCTAGGCTTTGCAGATATACGTAATTCATCATGACTGTTCAGGTCACTACTAAATACTCACAGAAATATTCATGCCCGTGTCAGCGGTGAACCCCAGGGCTCACAATAGGTAAATACAATCTGACAACCTGATAGAATCAGCCCCCAAGCAAGATGATACTTCGAGGCAATGGTAACTGAACGTCAAACAATACTTAATAATGTACTTTTTAAATATAGATATCATGAAACATATATTTGTATGTGTATATGTATGTACATTGCTTGTATACGATGTCTAATGGCTTAAACAAACAGCCTATTGGAAATAATGTTGGTGAATGTTGTTCTTGAGAGGGAGCAAAGAAAAGAACCTATTATAAGTAACGGATATATCCTATGATAGAGGCAGGATTTGAACGTAGGACTACAAAGTGCAAAGCGATTGCATAATCAATAATATACATACACATTATTATTTCTTGTATGTTGTGTACATATAGCAACTTAAGCTTTTAGTATTCATGGGATGAGGAAATACCAATATAGAGTAGGATGAATGTATAAAAATGAACGCCAACGTAGAGTAGGATGGATGTATCAATATGAACGCCAACGCAGAGCAGGATTAATGTATAATTATGAACACAAATGTAGAATAAGACGGATGCATCAATATGAACGCCAACGTAGAGTAAGGTGGATGTATAAATATGACAACCAACGCAGAGTAGGATGGATGTATCAATATGAATACAAACGTAGAGTAGGATGGATGTATCATTATGAAGACCAACGTAAGATATGATGGATGCTTCAGTATGAACACCAACTCAGAGTAGGATGGATGTATCAATATGAACGCCAGCACAGAGTAGGATTAATGTATAATTATGAACACCAGTGTAGAGTAAGACGGATGTATCAATATGAACGCCAACGTAGAGTAAGTTGGATGTATAAATATGACAACCAACGCAGAATAGGATGGATGTATCAATATGAATACAAACGCAGAGTAGGATGGAGGTAACAATATGAATACAAACGTAGAGTAGGATGGATGTATCATTATGAAGACCAACGTAAGATATAGTGGATGCTTTAGTATGAACACCAACTCAGAGTAGAATTGATGTATCAATATGAACACCAACATAGAGTAGGCTTGATGTATCAATATGAACACCAATGTAGAGTAGGATTGATGTTTCAATATGAAAACCAATGTAGAGTAGGATGGATGTATCAATATAAAAACCAACGCAGAGTAGGATGGATGTATCAAAATGAAGACCAACGTAGGATATAATGGATGTTTCAGTATGAACACCAACTCAGAGTAGGATTACTGGACTATTGTAACTCAACTATGTCTGGTTCATCTCAATATCTGCTCCAGAAACTTCAAAAAGTTCAAAAGACAGCCGCTCGGATCATACTTAGAGTACCACGATCAGAGCACACCTCCCCGCTGCTCTGTACCCTACACTGGATATCCATTTGATCCAGAATCAAACACAAAATGTGTTCTCTGTGCTACGTTTCACTGTCAGACTCTAGTCCAACATACCTATCCGGCCTCACCCATGTGTACACACCAGCAGGATACTTACGCTCCTCTTCTGACAATCGTATACTCGTTATTCCCACTATGAAAAGAAAGTCATATGGACAGCGTTCTTTTGCATACCAGGGCCCAGCAACGTGGAATGAATTGCAATCTGAACTTAGACACAAAGACACAGTGAGCACATTCAAGAGGGCTCTCAAAACTCACTTATTTCGTCTGCAAGAACAAACTTAAAGACCTAATAATGTTTCCTACCTTAAATATTATCACCATGTTTTTTTTAATGTTTTCTAATTTCATGATGTTTGTTTTTGTAATCATATCATTATATGTTTTTTATCTTATAGGTGTTGTCTAATGTTGAAAGCGCTCAGAGCTTCTAAAGATTAGGCGCTATACAAAGTCCTCATTATTAGTATTATTATTGATGCATCATTATGAACACCAACTCAGAGTAGGATGGATGTATCAATATAAACACCAACATAGAGTAGGATGGATGTATCAATATGAACGCCAACGTAGACTAGGACGGATGAATCAATATAAACACCAACGTAGAGTAGGATTGATGTATCATTTTGAACACCAACATAGAGTAGGATGGATGCATCAATAGGAACACCAACGTAGACTAGTACGGATGAATCAATAAAAACACGAACGTAGATTAGGATGGATATATCAATATAAACACCAACGTAGACTAGTACGGATGAATCAATATAAACACCAACGTAGAGTAGGATGGATGTATCATTATGAACACCAACATAGAGTAGGATGGATGCATCAATATGAACACCAACGTAGACTAGAACGGATGTATCAATATAAACACCAACGTAGAGTAGGATGGATGTATCATTATGAACACCAATACAGAGGAGGATGGGTGTATTAATATGAACACCAACGTAGAGTAGGATGGATGTATCAATAAGAATACCAAAGGAGAGCAGTATGGATGTATCAATATGAACACCAACGTAGAGTAGGATGGATGTATCATTATGAACACCAATATAGAGTAGGATGGGTGTATTAATATGAACACCAACGTAGAGTAGGATGGATGTATCAATAAGAGTACCAAAGGAGAGCAGTATGGATGTATCAATATGAACACCAACGTAGAGTAGGATGGGTGCATCATTATGAACACAAATATAGAGTAGGATGGGTGTATCAATATGAACAACAACGTAAAGTAGGATTTATGTTTCAAAATGAACACCAACGTAGAGTAGGATGGATGCATCAATATGAACGCCATCGCAGAGCAGGATTGATGTATAATTATGAACACCAATGTAGACTATAACGGATGTATCAATATGAACGCCAACGTAGATTAGAGTGGATGTATAACTATGACAACCAATGCAGAGTAAGATGGATGTATCAATATGAATACAAACGTAGAGTAGGATGGATGTATCATTATGAAGACCAACGTAATATATGATGGATATTTCAGTATGAACACCAACTCAGAGTAGAACTGATGTATCAATATAAACAACAACGTAGAGTAGGATTGATGTATCAATATTAACACCAGCATAGAGTAGGATTGGTGTAACAATATAAACACCAAAATAAGGAGGGTTGATGTATCAATATGAACACAAAAGTAGAGTAGGATTGATATATCAATATAAACACCAACTCAGAGTAGAATTGATGTATCAATATAAACACCAACATAGTGTAGGATTGATGTATCAATATGAAGACCAACGTAGGATATAATGGATGTTTCAGTATGAACACCAACTCAGAGTAGGATGGATGTACCAATATAAACACCAACATAGAGTATAATTGATGTTTCAGTATGAACACCAACTCAGAGAAGCCTTGATGTACTAATGAAAACACCAACATAGAGTAGGATAGATATATTAATATGAACACCAACGTTTAATATGATGGATGTATCAGTATGAACACCAACGTTGGGAGGATTGATGTATCAATATAAACACCAACGCAGAGTAGGATGGATGTATCAATATGAATACAAACGTACAGTAGGATGGATGTATCATTATAAAGACCAACGTAAGATATGATGGATGTTTCAGTATGAACACCAACTAAGAGTAGGATTGATGAATCAATATGGACACCAACGTAGAGTAGGCTTGTTGTATCAATATAAACCCCAACATAGGTAGGATTAATGTATCAATATGAACACCAACGTAGAGTAGTACGGATGAATCAGTATGAACACCAACACAGAGTAGGATTGATGTATCAATGTGAACATCAATGTAGTGTAGGATATATGAACACCAATGTATTACGGATCAATTAATATGAACACCGACGTTTAATAGGATGGATGTATCAGTGTGAACAGCAGTGTAGAGTATGATGGATGTATCAATATAAACACAAACGTAGAATGGGATTGATGAATCAATACGAACACCAACGTAGAGCAGGATGGATGTATGAATATCAACACCAACGTAGAGTAGGATGGGTGTATCAATATCAACACCAATGTAGAGTAGGATTCATGCATCAATTTTTACACCAACGTAGAGTACGATATATATATATATATATATATATATATATATATATATATATATATATATATATATATATATATATATATATATATATATATATATATATATATATATATATATATATATATATATATATATATATATATGAACACCAACGTAGAGTAGTACGGATGAATGATATGAATACCAACGTTTAATAGGATGGATTTATCAGTATGAACACCAACGTAGAGTAGGATGGATGTATCAATATCAACACCAACGTAGAGTAGGATTGATGTATCAATATAAACACCAACTTAGAGTAGGATTGATAAATCAATATGAACACCAACGTAGAGTAGTACAGATGAATTGATATGAATACCAACGTTTTATAGGATGGATTTATCAGTATGAACACCAACGTAGAGTAGGATTGATGTATCAATATAAACACCAACTTAGAGTCATTTTTGTAATATGGTCAAGGAGCATTCTCTCATTGGAAGCAATGACTTATGTACGTACATAGAGAAACGTTCTTTGATTAAATGTCTTTTATTGTTATGTATATTACTTTAGAGAGAGAGAGAGAGAGAGAGAGAGAGAGAGAGAGAGAGAGAGAGAGCGATCACCTATGATAGGGGACAATGCCAATACGGTGCAGTTAGTATTACAGAAATCTCCTTCACAGCACTCGCTGCATGTAGATACAGATCGTCCAATGATGGCGTGGTCGGGGTTTAGGAAGCTAGAAGCTGAATGGCAATGCTGAGGAAAATAATAGAAATGAAATGATGTACATATAAGCGATATGTATTGAGATCCGTTTGAACCAGATGAAACATGACGTTGACTAATATTGAAATTTAGTCTAATGTGCCACGTTCAATAGTTTAAATGACAATATAAAACAAAACCCCTAAAATTATAACAAAGTACCTAAAATGTTAACATAACCATTTTATGTTCTTCAGCTTTCTGTTTACTGTAAACTGTCGCTACTGGAATGATAAATAACGAAATATTTAAGGGATCATTGGTTAGAAACGTTCTATAAATACACCTTGAGCAAATTTAAAGAGGTACTAAATACAATATTTGATGTCAAGAAAGTGGTGCTCATTATTATATACCTATCCGTAGATAATTTAACATTAACCCATAGGTTTAACATTAGAATTGAATTAACATTAAGGGTTGTTATAGCCATGAGGGGAATTAAACATCAGGACTCCATGATGAAGCATGTATGAGAAAAGGGGAAAATTTAATCTTAAAAATGTCCTTAGGTTTAACGTTATGTGTCGGTATGACCTCTTACAGGAAATGTTACCTTGAAACTACATTTACCATCCAGCACGCTTTTTGCAAGAACCAACACTTAGTCATCCAATATCCATTACCCATCCAAAACCCACATTTACTATCCAACTGACCGTTAGGAGCAAGTAATTCCCACTCATACGCAAACCAAACGATATGAGCGCTCACCCATAGATAAACATATTTACACACTCTCATAAATGAAGTAAATGAATAACAAAAATAACGAGCAATGTATTAAAATTGCACACGGATCGAGCTCACTGTTTTAAGTCTGATATTTTGATTCCGCAACGCATTGCATCAGTCTTGCGACTCGAGTGATAATACTTTGTTGGTTATAGACTGACATCACGTATAACATGATCACACATTAGTTAGACAATGGCACGAAGTCAAAGATAAAACAAAGTTTCTGATTTTATGAAGATCGCCAATCAAACAGCTTCTTATTAAGTTAAGTTCGCCCATCTCAACCTAGGCCCCTCACGGCGGTATGATCTAAGGAACTCGCCTTTACAGATTATTCCCATTGTTCGCGTGGATTCGAGTATTCGGTCACTTTGCTAGGAGCTTCTAGTGGGTCGGTGGTTCTTGCCATGGTGATCCCGGGTTCTTCCTCCACCAAATATACTAGCTATCATGTATAGCCTATAATGTGCTGAACAAATGGAATTAAATTCCACACAACCAAAGCACATCCGACCTACTGTCCAGTTTCAGTTCATTTAATTGAAAATCGCTTCAAAACCTTATGAATTCATGAAATATCATAATATCATTCATCATGCTTTAATAATATTTTAATTTGTCTGTGTGTCTGTATATATATACATACATACACACACACAATGCATGTCGAATCCGGACTCTGTATCGTGATATGAGTCATATAATGACGAACCATGTAATCCAGACCCAACCTCCCCAGCATACCCTTCCAATATACAAAAAAAGGTCTTCATTCAAGAAGATGTAGACTGACTTGTCCAGCCTCATGTTTCATTCTTTGAAATGTAGATTACACGTAAACTTCTGAGCGTGCGTATTCCATCAGCCTAACCGTATTAATTCTCTCTCTCTCTCTCTCTCTCTCTCTCTCTCTCTCTCTCTCTCTCTCAGAATGTTTAGATCTAAAGAAGTGACCGATAGAGTTTCGGGTTGGGAAAAGAAAGTTTATATTACTCAAAAGTTTAGCTAGCAGTGATAGGTATAGGAGATTCAGTTATTTTGTTTCGAGTCCATCACATAAATTTAAAATATCAGTTGAAGATATGATGCTTGTTAAGATATAGCTTTCAATGATATACTAGGCATATTTTTATCCTATAAAAGAACATGCAAAACAGCCAAATATGTCATAGTATTTATCGTATATTTCTGCAGATACATTTCGTGTCTAATAGATGTTATTTATGTGTTGATTTCTAGTATATAGTGGCATAAAAGCGACTTTTCAAACCGCAGAAATATCACATTTGGATAGGCATATCTGTGCTGTACTGTAACATATATGTAAAAGAACAGTTATTAAATAGTGAAAAGAATAGAATATTAAAGATATGGAAAAGATGTACTGAATACACGTATGTTCTAAAGAGACATTTCATAACATATTACATATTTAGGTCGACATCCAACCGAGTAGACTTTATCGTTGTCACCCCACAGACGTTCTTCGATGTAGCAGAACTATAATGTGCAAAGAAGTTCACAACATGTTAGCACATAACAAAGAAATATTCATTGATATAATGACTTTAAAAACATTTTGATATTTGCATCATCGGAATATTTTATATGCAAAATAAACTATGAATTATGTGTAAATCTTAATCCCAAACAACGTGTAATTCATTTTTTTAAACAATAATTAGCATGAATATATTTATCAGCAACGCTATATATAACACTGATTGCAGTTTATTTTTTCATGCAATATTTAACCTAATAAACGTATGGTGTTCTCCATTCTTTTCTTTCTTTATATTTCAGCATATACACAGAAACGAACATCAATTAATTTTCTGCTGTTAAGGAAAAAGTTATAGGTAATGACATATATGTTAATTATTCGAAAGCGAAGATAAGAATTATTACAACACACAACCTCTCTTAATATTTAATCATAAATAGCCCGAAGATTAGAGCAATTACATCACATAACAGCCATTTTTACCATACCTCTCCATGCGCACATTGCACAACATTGAGACACTCCGACGGATGGCTTAAATGTTGGCAGTCATAACAGAGAGGCCCTCTCGAGTTATTGCTACCGAATCCTAAAAGTGGAGTTGTAGCAATTTTGAACAATCTCTCATAATCAGGGGTCAACGAACGTTAACAAAATTTCTTTAAAAAAAGGTTCAGCTAAATACTGAGACAGTCACCGTTTTAGATTTTAACCGTCATGATATGCGCTCTAACCACTAGGCCACTGGAACGGTTCTATCTTTAGAAGCTAACAAGATTCATCATACTTAAAAATAATGGAATAATGGTACGAAAAGAAATATAACGCAACATACCATACACACAGACAGAGAGACAGACAGATATATAAATGAGACAGATAATAATAATAATGAGATAAAATATGAAACGTCAACATTTACAAAATAATTTCAGTTAACCATGTGCGCTGAATCCATAGAATGATCGAGATCACCATAAATATTACACAGCCTCTGCTTGTTTTAGTCAATAACATAAAATGTGTTTAATTCAATAGGAATCTATCAATATAAATGAATTACAACAAGCAACACAATTTACGGTCTGCATAATATAATTTTGGATGGATGTAGCATTTAATTATAAAATGGAGATTAAGGCACAAGAAGGAAATAAGGAAACGTCACAACCTACCATCGTCACCACATCCATGACTATTGCAGAAAGAAGTCTTACAACATCTTGAACATCTACCAGGAACGTTATTGTTCTCCTCGCACGACTTAAAAAAGAAGGAATAGAGCACTCAGCCTCTATCGAGTAACAAGAAAAAAGAATCATAGCAGCAGAAATTTATGAATTTGTTAAAATTGCAACTTGTTTAATTATTGTTCAGAATGATTAATAAATATGTAATCGAAGAGCAAATAATAAGTTAAGTTACACATTCCAAATAACAAATTGATGTTGAAAACTGTCATTCAGTTCTTATTTGTATCTGATGAAACATTTACCAGCAGTAAAGTATTTGAAATAAAAACAACATGCGAAGACGTGGTTATGGGACAAATGTTTTTTAAAACAAATTAAGGGATTAGAAACATTATCGTCTAAATATTATTATGCAATAGGTGCGTTTATTCTATTAGATCTTTACAAGGAGCTAAGAACAGATCTTTGTCTTGACGTGTCTTTGAATCATAACATTGCTAAAGTTGCCAATAATGCTATATTATATTAAAAGCCACCAACGTATAAGTCTAATATAAAACAACTAACCCTACCAGGTTAACGAAGAAATTCATAGAGCATCTAAAACCTAAAGAACCCGACATGAAATGCGATTGACTGACCTAGGTGGGCTATTTTCTTAGGACTCAGCCGATTTTCTACATTTTGAGACACTGATTGTTGCCATTTACTTCTGGTATATGCAGACCTGTAACTGTAAATTACTATTAAGAGCAACGTGTCATTCCGCTATGTCGGACGAATCACTCTGCGATCACGCGGCCAATAAGTCAAAGAAACATTAATGACTTCACATGAAACAGTGGTTATTTATAATTCGAGCAATAACAGTCTACCATATTATCACTTGTCTTGTGCTTTAATATTAACACTTTTCTTGCTTTTACCATAAATTATTACTAATTTGATCTTTAACTGCAGCCTAATCTTAGTGCTATGTCTTTAAGCAAATAATAATCTGGAAGTTGTTCAAGTTGGATTATCCCTACCTCTTTCTCACAGGAAACGAGATTGTTACGGCCCTTGCCATTTAATACAACGCTCTCTACCAAAAATAAATTTTCTTGCAAATAAAACCCATCTCTCTTTCTTGAAACAACTCTCGATGTTATTCCAGTTCAAAATTCCCGAGGAACTAAATTCTGATGATTCAGGTCACCTACTGGTACAAAGCACCTTGGGAGAACAAATCCATGAAATAAACTATTTCTTTCAAATGTGACGAAATAAGAGCTTGCTCACCTCTTTATTTGATTTGACGCATCCTGAGTTGTAACTTACATGGCTTCGAATATGGTTCCGTTCTACAAAGCAGCCCTAAAATAATAATAATAATAATAATAATAATAATAATAATAATAATAATAATTATTATTATTATTATTATTATTATTATTATTACAAAACAGCTTCTCTTTTGCTCAACTGACAGGTTCATCCACTTAGAGACAACCTACGATAATCAGTCTCCATTATACGCATCTTAAGGCATGCAAAAAAGCGCATTTCATCCTCAATCCTGCAATCATAATGACACGTACAGTAAACGTGGTACATGACAATGGGGAACAAGTCTCCAAATATATTCGATGCCCGAATCCAGGGAATAAAAATATCTCTGTATGTACGTGTCTACTGCAATTACTTCATAGACTCGAGCTGCTAATGTATTTCCAATACTTAATTGAAGTTCAATTCCTGACGTCACTTTGAAAAAATAAGACTTGATCAGACATGAAACAGACTAAAATCACTAAACTGGATTTTGAACTTGTGTCTTTTTCAGCTTTTTTGAATGTAAATAACTATTTCACTGAAATAAAAATATAGTTTGTTTCACTTAAGTCAATTCGTTTGTGTTGACGTGGACATTGTATTTCAGTAAATATTTCTACACTTCAGTATAAATATGAATTTATATTGTCATCTAATTCCGTTTACAGATCTATTTGGATGTACTCAGTATGGCCACATGACTAATGAGGGATGGCCATATTGCTTTCTACTAATGGATAGGAGAATGCACCAGTCATTAAATGTCAAAACAGTTGTATACCTTCACAGGATCATCCGTACATTTGTAAAACTATTTCTGTTCGTATATTGCGATGAATTTTTGTATCTTGGTAATACCACACCCCAGTTGTTTCATAGTTTCGTCATATTTCTACATTTTTGGTGAATAAATTAATCATCTGGTATTGGAAATAAAGTTAATTTTCACTGCGTTTATCAAATATTATGCATTTAAGACGACAAGTACATATTACAATGAAATAAAATGAAATCCCTCGATAAGTATATTTGTTGAGGTTATTTATTTTTACCCACAGTGCAACAGACTCACATAATCTGGTACATCAAAAATTAACTTAATATCTCATCGTATGCATGGACATGTCATCGATCGACAAATTTTCAAGAAATTAGCCACGACAAAAATAAAAAAATAATGAAATACTAATATGAGGGAAAAGAAAGGTTAATGTAGAGCAGATAGTTATAAAATATGTATCTGACTGTAAATGTGAAATTGTGTTGCTGCACAAAAATTTGAGATAAATCCTTGATTGGTTGAAATAGTAAACCTTTTATGCAACAGCTTTTCACGAAATAAGTAGCACAAAACAATTTTATATAAATTTGGATTTGAACATAATGATATAATTAAAAACCACACACAATTATTTAATAGCAAGACTTTTATTTTAATTTTCAATACAAAGTGTACATTTATAACAACTATAAACAACAAAAACTATAGCTACAATTATTTTTCCATTTAGCCCATTAATACGTAACAAATGTCTTCCAATTTTTCATAAAATGTACATTTTCCAGTCAATTGGCATGGTTGTATTAGTCAAGAATGGTTATGAGGTACATACAAGTAGTGAATAGGAAATAGTTAACCACACAACCTAAATGCATTGCAGTTTATTGTTATTATTATTATTAGTAGTAGTATTAGTAGTATAGATATTTTCTCTAGTTTCAGAAATGGGAACAGTGGTTTCAAAAGTATGTGGATTTTGTGTGAAACTGTTTGTAAGTGAACTCCTGGTATTTGTGATAGCCCAACTCCACAGATTACTAGCTATTCAAAGTCTGCTAATGTTGGCAAACACCAAATTTGGATTTATTTCCTTCCGATGATCATTTTTAGATAATGAAATTATTATCTATATTGTGATACTGGACAGAAACGCTATTTACGTGCAAATATTCATACGAACAATCACTTTCCTCTTTCCAACAAAACAAAGCTAAATGTATTTCGTAAACAGGAACAAAACTCGTTCGTTGTAACCACTGCAGGTACAATATAGATCTGATCAGGGTAAAAACATACATAGACTCTTCATCTTAAGAGTTACACAATGAGTCTTAAGAGTTACACAATGTGTCTGAAGAGTTACACAATGAGTCTGAAGAGTTACACAATGAGTCTGAAGAGTTACACAATGAGTCTGAAGAGTTACACATTGAGTCTGAAGAGACAAAATTGTTTTGGATTCTAGTATATGAGAATCACTGCGAGATCCCTGCTAAGATGGCTTGAATAATTCTGTCAGACAATGTTTTTAATGACCTTTACGTGAAACAATACGCGAAATAGACAATGAATAAGGAATATAAACTAGTACAAATTCATGAAGTATGGGAACCCGTTGAATGCATCTGCAGTCCATGTAATGCACAGCAAAGATTAAAGTAACTCAGTTGTGATTTAACAGTTACGCTCTCTGAATTAACACTATTAAGAATGTTAGAAAATGTTTCTGGTTATGAAGATCGCATGAACTGCAGTTATGCACTCAATTATGATTTAAATTTGCTGCAAGCGTCGACTGGAAATCGTGGTACCAACTAGATCATTAATGCTCATCGTTCTCTCGTATCAACTTATAGCCATTTTCCAGACTGGTTGGAAGCATTTATCTCTACTGTATCATTTCGTAGTTTCTTCTATTCTTCTTTCTCCGTCTACGTGATCAAACTAAGCCCGCCTATACAGGCGGATTTTCCATAAAATACATTTTTTTCTTCTGCGACGTGTGTCTTCGCTATTCTGATGTTTACAGTAATTATTGATTGATTCGTAACATCCGCAGTTGTTCTAATATGTATGCATTATTTGTGTATTTATAGAACTCAAAAACGATGTCGCCACTTTTCAAATCCGGAACTGTTACTTAGATTGTCTATGCAAAGCCCAAATATTTGATATGTTGTTTTATGTGGCAGAAAGTTTTTTTAATAAGAAAATTACCCATTTTTAGTTTATTAGAATTTATAATTTTTAATATGTATGCAGTAATGCTGATTTATTAAGCATGTAGTTTGCTAGAGAACATTGTAAAATAAAAATCACTTTATTTAATGTTATCAACTGGACTTCAAAATCTTGGCAAGAGACAAAGCCTATTACAATCAAGGACTGCTTGAAGATGCCGGATTCTCTATCAATGGGAACAATGGCAGCTTTAATCAGGATGATGATGAGGATGAGGAAAACTGGCCCGTGGATTACAACTGGACATTGGCGCTGAGCTCCTATATAATTTTAACAATGATTCGGATCGTTCCGATTACTGGAGAAGTAGTCAGATTATGTTGGTTATCATTCATAATTCTAACGGAATAATAATAAGGTTATAACAGGTATCTCATTTCTTGAATATTTCTTAAGACGAAGATTGCAACGCTATGTGGACAAGCTGTATCAATTCATGTGAAATTACTATAACGTTTTGAACAAAATGTTAGTTGTTCAGCTAATTTTCCATTAAACAGTAAGAAACCAAACAGTTTTCCTGCTTGTTTGCAATATTGCACATACAGACAAGGATGTTCTCCCATAATTAACTTCTCTCTCTCAATCTCTCTCTCTCCCTCTCTCTCTCCATACATAAATATTTGAACCTATTTCACACAAACACACACATACACGAACACAGTTTTCTGTCTCAAATCACACGAAAAAATACCAAATTGTTTTGATTTTAAGAATGAAAAGAATATTTTGCTGTTAAGAATCAAACCTTTTAATGATGATGACATACTTTGTACATAGTCTTACGCATAAAAGCACATACATTTCAAGTCTGCTATACCCTCAGGAAACCGAAAATGAAGTATGATCTCGGGTGGTTTTGTTTGCGAGGAGTATCGCTGTATATAGCCTTCAATTTTGACACCAAATATTTAAGACTATGCAAAATAAAATGGGACGAACGGTAGGTAGTACTATGGCAGAATTTACAAACCTTGACACGCTAGAAATAGATGTCCTTTTCCATCAAACAAGTCACTGTATTGTCTCTATTAGTGATTCCTACTCTATATAGCTCAAAATTCCTTGTCACAGTTTAATGCCATGAAGTTGAACCATGGATGTTAAAGATAGGCAACTGTGATTTTATCTGTTCTTCTAGACTAGAAAATTCAAAGCTACAGGAGTGAATCCATGTGGCAGCTATATGTATCTTCTGCCATAGAAAACTATATTTATTCACTCAAAACCTTAATGTAGGGAAGTCAGAAATATAAATCTTTCAAATTATTTATCACAATTAAACAACTTAACCCTCTTCATGTCAAAGTTTAGTTTCTTTCTTCTCACATTTTTAATGCATTTGTAAACTTTTTTGAAAGCATTAACAGTCATAAAATAATGAATCTTTTATCTCAATTTTCAAAGTTCTTGGGATGATATTAAACAACACTATTTCATTAATATGTAGGAATCTTTCGTTTGCTGATGTCTTCTGAAATATATCGTCTTTTGAATACATTTTTATCATATAATTTATATTACCTTTTACGGCATGGTCGTAATTGTTTCTTTCGATATTTATTCGTATAGAAAATGGAATAATTGTTGGAAACACTAAGAACATGGTCGTCGTAGTTGCTTTTATTTGGTTATAATTCTAATATTACATTAACCATTTTATTCACAGAGGAAACATCGACATAAGGTAATTTTATTAGGGTTTAATTAATTTTATTCTCCAAGTTTAACACATATTTGAGATTACTGACAACCGTGCATAAACATAATCATTCATCATTCACAACAAAAGAAATAAAAAAAAAACAATTGTGAACTCAGTGGTTGTCCTTTATATTACGTTACAATTCAGTTTGATTTATATTTTAAGTGATGGTTGTTGTTCTGTCAGTTTTAGACCTTGCTGTAAAGGCACCTTTAAATTTCAATAAAATATTTGCATACTTTCTTAATTGTAAGGGTGCACAAAATAATATAATCTATAATTAGATATAACTTGTCTAATTTGCGTTTGAACACATGATTAATTTTGAGTAATATATTCGTAGTCACTTATAATTTTCATAGATCATTTTCTAACAAATATGACATTAGCTGGTGAAATATAAAAATATATTGTATTCCTCGGTTATTACCATTCAGTAGTATTTATCGATTTTAATTCAACATCAACTATTCTGGTCAGTTTGTGTTATTGTTCACAAATTTTTAGTAGTTCCCACAGTCGAGAATAATGTTACATTCATCACTGGCCTTTCTGACCTTAAGATCAAACAATGAAAATAAGTCTCTCGCTGTTGGAAGGGTTCACGCTTTGTTGCGTTTTGGCCGTTCTTCTCTTTGTAAACAAGTTGGGTTATACTTTCGAATTTACAATAATTAAAGAAGAGACATTTTAATTGGTATGGACATTTTTAAATTATACTACATATCTTCTTCTGTTGTATGTTTATTTAATTATAGTGTCAAAAGTATTAAAACATATTTTACAGTTTGTTTCCATCACCTCTGTCTAAGTGGTAAAACATTAATTCTGATGAATTCCTTATTCCACAATAATGTTATGTTCCACTTATATACCTTATCAAGCTCTATCAACATATCGATTGGCTGTTATTTTAATCATTATAAATTGCTATTGGTTCAACATTAATTTTTTTTCTTCAAGTTTTTATAGACGATTAAACTTAGATTAAATTCATTTTCAAATTTTACAATATCTTCCTTTTTACAGGGGACAATTTTAAAACAGTCTTTATATTTCTCTATAGTATACATACGCAACCTATTTTCAATCATGATTTATGGATTTGTTTACTAGAAAGATAACATCTTTTTTAAATCTTTTTTATTAGTCATATTTCACATTGTGTCGAATTGTTCGGTTTAACGTTTTTTCTTGTCTGAGAACGTATGAATGGAGGTTATTGCATTAGAATCCCTTTTATATATCTGATAGGTTGTATTTCTTACACTTTGTTCTCCAATTGTATGACTATGCACGGGTTAATTGTTTTTTGTGTGTATATTTTACCAGAGGGAATGAATATAAACCACTTTAAAAAATCATAATATCATACCAGTCCGTTAATTTATTGAACATTGTTCTTAACTGTATGGAGTCATTTCTTCAAACTAGTTCAAAAACGGGTAAAAATAGAAACTTAAGTAGTGATGATGATGATGATAATGATGATGTTCGTCCATCGGTGTCGATGAGGACCATTCAATGTCATCGATTCACTGGGGTTGGGTCCGGAGATGGCTGATCAGTCCGATCCGCACCCGGAAGCGTCTGTTGCAGTGGGGACATGGATGTACTGGCTGCTGACTGTGAACTGCTGTTCCTGGATTTGCGCAGATTACGTTTCTCAACTGCGTCCACCAGTATTTTCTGCTCAAAGGCTGCCGCACCGGCATTAACTTGACTGCACCAAGCAGATCGATCAGCAGCGACACTCTCTCAGTTGTCAGGTTCAATGCCTAAGTTCTTCAGCGAGACCTTGAGGGTATCCTTGTACCTCTTTTTTTTAACACCGTGAGATCTCTTGCCTTGCCGTAGCTCTCCATAGAAGACCTTCTTAGGTAGGAGTTCTATCGCCATACGCAGAACATGGCTTGCCCATCGGAGTTGTGCCTTGCACAGTATGGTGTGGATGCTTGCCATGCCAGCCTGAGTGAGCACCTCTGTGTTCGGTACCTTGTCCTGCTATCTGATTTTCATAAGTTTTCTCAGGAAGCTCACATGGAACTGGTTCAGTTTTGTAACATGGCGGCTATACACAGTCCAAGTCTCGCAAGGATAGAGGAGGGTGTGGAGAACAAATGCTGCGTATACTTTGAGTTTGGTGGCAAGCTTGATGCCTCTCCTATCCCAGACATTTGAGCGGAGTCTGCCAATGCTACTCTGGCTTTGGCAATCCTGGTGTTGACCTCATCGTCCAAAAGGAAAAGAAAATATGCTTGGAGATCCTGGTGGTAAGACACTTATTTACATAGGGATGATCTGCAAAGAATAAACTTTTCATGTTACTGTAAAAGTGGTTTTGGACGGGAACGAAGGTTTCATATGACTGAAGTGAATGAATGTGCAGGTCTTTCTGATCATCATATGTTTCAAATAAATGAACGCTTCTTTAAGTTCCCAGTTGTAATGTTTGCATTTCAACACATCAGATGATACATTTTTTCGATAAATAAAAACTTTATATTTTCTCTTTTACATTTTCTGATTTGTAAAGAACTGGTATCCTAATATCGCTAGTTCAATACTATATATATACACAGTAAAGTTATGAAAATATCCCTCTTCAGAGATTGTGTTGTGGTTGGAAATGTTCACAAAATGCGACCTATCCTATACGAAGCCTTCACATAAGTGTCATTTGCAAGTAAGCTAATAAACCATACATTGGACCTGTTTTGAACATCACCATCTTTTACCAGAATCATGCTTATGGGTCTGTGATAAGTGCAGTTATTGCATCCCTTGATGTATGTGTATAAACCTTGCATATACTTTTGTTCTCTCTTCTTCGAATTTACCTCCTCAATTTGATTTATCAAAGTAACTCCAGGACTGTCAAAATATAATTGTAGCCATAATAATAGTTTCCTTATACATGCATGCTAATATGATTGTCACTTCTCGTCTACATGGTTTCGATACAAATACTGAAAGAACATTCCTTTATGAAGTGTTTGGATCAAATAAATATTGCCGAAATGTCTTTCTGGAGTGTCTGGATGAATTAAATATTATTGAATCTGCTTGTACATTGTGTCATCGTAGAAGTATTTGCTGTGGTTAATTAGATTTACACAGGCTGTATTATATAGAGGTTAATACATGGTTGATGTCGATCATGTTTAAAGATTAACAACTTTCAGGGTATTCACAAGTGACAAAATACAAATAATCATTTTACAACATTGAAAATTGACCAGTGACTTTCACCGTTGACCAATGGCGCATATTTCCAGACAACCCTGTTCCTCTCTCTCTCTCTCTCTCAATCTGCGAAACAAAACAAATAAAGCTGTGATCCAGAATATCAATAATAAGAAAAAGTTGTCCATTCCTTATTCGCATTTTGTCAACTACAGTAATAAGGAAAAGTCATATAGAACTGTTGAAGAAATGTAAGAGCAGTGGTTTTACTTCTCTGTAAGTCACGCATCTGTACGTGGGATGAAGGTCATGGTTGCTTGTACTCTTATGATGAATTTTAAAATAGGTATGGATTGAAAGGAATATTTATACCGTATATATAAGTGATACAGAAAATGCTACAAAATGGGAGATATTTAATTAGAATGAAATAGGGATGGTTCAAGAATATAACAAAGACATTTACAGAATGCTATAAGTCTATGTATTATATTTTAAAGTTATTATGACAATATTGTTGAGTAAAAGAGTAGAAGTCTATACCAAAAGTGGAAGGGGTTTTAAAATATTGATTCAGATAAAATATTTCTATTTGCTTACACTGACAATATGTCATTAGGTATTTTCAATTTAAAATATTGCACAAAAGTTTGCATGCAAGTACTTACTCGTACTTAGGGTAGAATACTAGATAACAATAAGTGTAGTTATTTGAATTGGAGGGGTAAATTACACATTTGCTTTAAAATGCAAGAAGTATATCATATATGGATTAAGACAGTGAAGTGGCTGAAGAATGATTTATATATATTTCAAAGTTGGGAAATACAGTTCAATAGAAAAGGAGTCCAGGAAAAAACCTCTTGTGCGAATGGTCAGACATACATTCAATATTTTGCAATCTTTCTACTGATCACAATTACATATGTTGTGACTCTTCTAAGAAAGCAATAACGTTAAGATCTATTTTTCTGTTTGTCAAATAAAATTCGAGAATATTAATTGAGTTTCTTGGAAGTTTTTGATATCTTTCAACTATTGATTACACACACAAACACTTATATATGAGAGTTACATATGTGTGTGTGCATGTGTGTTCTTCAGGGTATATGTATCCATTTTGTGTTTATTTGTTATGTAAATGTTTCATGCCATCATGGAAAGAAATAATTATTTCTAAAAGTGCTCCTTTATGGTCATAAACCCGTTTCATTTCAAGGATAGTGTTTATACTAGGTTTGTATAAATAAATAGTTTCCTCCTTTAATATACAATAACTCCACTTTAACTCTGACCATCCGGTATGTCAAGGTTATTTAAAACTCTGAATTAAGTAAAATCGACTAAGGTTTGATCGATCATAGAAAATTTTGGTTAACTATTATGCTGACTTTATTATGCGTCAATTTTACTAATCCTTGGAGAAATCCCTATCATATTAAAGCAGTATTCATGCAACCCAGTATTCAAGCTCGAGGGCATTTAGTAGAGCACATATATCTGTATCTAGCTGGGAAGCAGACGACGATATTTTCCTAGAATTTCTTTTTTTATCATGTCTTCATTTGCACACCTTTAAATATATTACAGGATATGTTGGTTACAAAAATAAATAGGAAAATATTAATTCAATGCTTCTGTACTTACCAAGTCGTCAACGCATTTCTCCAGCTGATCGCAGTATTTTAAGTGGGTCATCTCAGTACATGAGAAACAAACTATATGATTCTCTGAATAAAACAAAAAGCAACGGAAAATTATTAAATCTTAATCATTTACAAATATATTCTCCTTGTTTTCTATAGACTGCACCACACGCTTCAGACTATCAAAGGAAAAGCAAAAAACTGCTATATTCTTTGTAATAAATTAAAATCAGCAAGTTGGGTTTGCCACGTTTTTGTACCCAATTCCTGTTTATGTTCATTATACTTTCTTCTTTCCCTCTTTCCTCTTCTATGAACACTGTTGTATGAGCCAAAGTAGTTGGACTTTGGATGTGTATTTATTTTGTATGCACACTAAGATATATAGTATTATGGGACATATTTAAAACGACAGTGGCTCAAACCAATAATGATGACACAGATTCTTTAATCTATCTGTGTGTAAAGAAGTAATATCGCTATGGCGCTTGTAGTTTTTCGAATGATACTGGTCGAAGCCTTCCATACCTCATGAATTTACCCTCGAATGATACTGGTAGAATCCTTCCATACCCCATGCATTTACCCTCAAACAATACTGGTCGAAGCCTTCCATACCCCATGAATTTACTCTCGAATCACACTCGAGTGCATGATGTACGCAAGTGCATGCGAGCCTGTAGTGAGCCTAGTGACAGAGAACCCCCTGGGGGATCCCAAGCGAAGTTATTACAGTAAATATTACTTATCATGACTATACCTCGTATAATATATTTTGAGGAGATTCCTTTTCTGAGAGACCAAATTACTACTGCAGTAATATGATTATTAATTACAACTATACCGTGCATAGAATATTCTGGTAATAATGTTTTCTTTGTGTGAGAATATTTTTTATTGTTTTGTAAGCTTTATATTTCTTAGTGATTGTTTCCTTTTTCCTGTTAATATTTTATCAAAAGAACTAATGCGGCATATATTACAAAAACTTCATCGATTGATGCATATAGTAATTTGAAAGGACGTATGAGCGTATCTATATAAGATCCTAACAATGGAGTGTCTGTAACATCATAGAAAAGATCAAATCCGTATTTCGCTTCAATGCGTCATACAGATGTACTAAACATGCTCAAACGATTATGAGTTTTCAAATACGGATACGGACCGGTTTGATAAATTAATTGACTTAGGGATTGTCTTGAAGAAAGAACGATGCTATGTGAAACTTATAATAATAAATCAGGTATGTCGTTGTATGATAGTGTAAGAAAACTTGAAGACTTGAAACAAAGACATTGAAATGATTAGTGAAGAAAATGGTGATATTGAAATAACTAGTGAAGAAAACGATGAGAGCGAAGATTATCAAGAATAAACTTATTAGAGAGATGCCATCAGCATTAGAATATATGGAAACACCAACGACACTTTAACCTACGAATGAGAAATATCAACAAGATGAATAGTCTAAGCGATGCAGTTAAGGTCATACATTTTATGAGAAGAGATTAACGTGCAAAGACGCAGAAACTACAGAGTCTATATACAAGCAGTACACGACTTTCTAATAATTAAATTTCATTGTAAAAGGGCGGTCATTCAAGGGTTGGCATTATACTTATATCGGTCAGCGTGCAGTCATTTGGCCAAACTCTGGATTGAAGAAAATTATATAGGAGCACGAAAAGCTATCTAGGGTGCGCTCTACAGATACTATGAACTTCAGAGAGAGAATGTTGGGTATACGGTTAAGTGGTTTACATTTTCAAAATGTACAACGGAGAGAATGTTAGTATACCTATAAGTTACTTTCAAGTACTTTGGTTGAAATTTCTTTCGATATTGTACTTGTGCACATGATCTAAACACATAACTAACAAAAATGACTGATCAAAAAATCAACCTGAGTTAGTATAATGTACATTATCTTCAGCAGTTATTAAAATTGGACAAATGAATTTAGCCAGACTAGATAATACCAGCTTCCGAAAGTGCGATGAATAAATTACCGAATATATAAAATGTAAAAACAGATATCAGCTCTTTTTTCACAATTTCCCTCTAAGTGCCAGAAAGTGGAAATAACCAGCACTTTTTTGGAGAGGGGCACATCTGAAGTAAGGACAAGCTGTATACTCTTTAACCAATGTTACACCCATCAATCATACACCAAAATAAAGGGAATTACAGGTTCGTTGAATAATACCTAAGATGTACAAGGTCTTTTTTAAATAACCAGTATAACAAGTGATGAAACCGGGGCAAATTGTTTTTCTTTAGAATTTTAACCCTATGCAGAAAAGGAAAATTGTGAGCGCCACCTTAAAATAAATGCGAACATTTAAGCAGTTATTTTCTTATTTGCATATCATTATGTATGATGTTCTGAACAAAATGGTACATTGACAGTGATTATATGCAGGAAAAGGAGCAAATGATGCTTATTTTCCTCTTGCTTACACAATATGCGTTGAGGCAGTATTGTGTGTGTGTGTAATGACCGTAATTATGGTGAAATTAGAATACAGTAATGACTTAGCGATCGGCCTTGACTTGTGAATGAGATTCTTACAAAGAAGTGTATGTTCTTTACTGAGTACAAGCCAGCAACTGAATTATAGAATTTAAAACATAACTGACATGGACCCAAATGACTTAAATGAAAACTATATTATAATTAAAACATATATCTCAAATAATATTGTTCTGAATGTAGAATTTACCATGCCTGGTCATGTAATAAAAGACGGCATTGCACCGTTTATGATATCACAGCATTTGTTTCTTAGTGGCGCCTGTGTAATCTTGAACCACAAAGACACCGAATCAATAGATAATGAAAATGATACAAGTTATGCAAAGATCATCGAAGAGTTTGAAAAATACTCCCGAGGAGGTTCAGGATGGGTGCTTGTCAGATGCTTGGAGCTTCAGCTTTATATTTTCCCGTGAAAAACTTTCCGAGGATCGAGTTAACATCCAATACCAGCATTTATTCTTCTACAGCAAAGAATCAATGTGAAAAATCCGGACAACGAATTCTTCGATTTGAAATGCGCTCTTCTCCGCGTTGCGATATTTAAGACCAAACTAAACGATTTGAGCAATACCTGGGCGAACGTAGGTTTGGTAACATTAAATTTCCTGTACAAGTCACTGACATTAATAAGTTTGAGCGACTCAGCCCTAACATCACTGCTAATGTGTTTGTCGGGAATGAAGGTCCGCAGCCAATTCAACTATCCACGATGAGAAGAGCGCGGTATAATATTGGTTTGTTGTTGTTCTGCAACACAGATAACTTCGTGGTACTCTATCACTATGTGTGGATAAAATGTTTTTGCACAGAAAGAACAAGGGTAGCACAGTGTTCATGCATGCATATATCTGACATCCAATAGCTTCCCGTAGACCATGACTTTAGCTATGGTAGAATTAGTGAAAAGCCGTAGCTCAAAATAATGCCAGAACGCGGAACAAATGTTTTCAAATTCAACGGTATGCAAAGAAAAAAATGTACTGCATATCATTTACGCTGACATTGATTGATTGAACGTCGCCGTGAGAATGAAGGTTGCAAACGCCAATCTACAGGTTCAGTCAAATACAAATACAAGTTGTTGTACAAAACTTGTGTGGGTTTGGCTACACTGTGGTCAGATGCGACAGAGAAGCTGAGCCACCAATGACGTATCGTGGTCAGAACTCGGTTGAGGTTCTTAAATCGCTCAAGGTTACAGCTCCCGTCGCCGACAGACATGATTAGCTAAAGATGACACTCTTACCTGGATCTGTAAAGGAGATTTCAACTTGAATGAATAAGATCTTGATCAATGTCAGATCACTACATAAGAGCCTCACGCAATACATATAATGTACCGCTGTGAGTTTATCCCAATAAAGCACGAATTCCCCTAGCGATATGTAATATTCGTGGATATTATGGTCATTTAATACTGCAAGCAATCGCAAAGGCATGGAATACACCAATAATTCTCATTCCCAAAAACAAGAATAAATGCATGACGTTATCGCAGGGCCACCTGCAGTTCATTGATTCTCAGCAGTTTCTAACTCCCTCCCATTTGGACAAACTCGTAAGCAACCTTTCTGAGAATGGTAGCGATCATTTTACAATCACTCGTAGATATGGTGGCGCTGTTGATAATGGAATGTTTATCTTGCTTACTCGTAAAGAAGTTTATTACTACGAGTACATGAGCGATTGGGAAAAGTTTACTGAAACTCCATTACCACCAACTGACTCATTCGATTCGTCATTGTCTCACGAAGGTATTTCAGCCAACGACTACATAAATGAAAACGATGTTTGGTCCGCACTTGATTTTCAAATACTTGGCGGCTATCACGATCTGTATTTGAGAACAGATGTTCCTCAGCTAGCGGATGTCTTCGAGACGTTTCATGATACAGTCATGCTGGTAAATAAAATAAAAACTCGCACTATTTCTCATCCCCGGGAATGGCCTAAGACTCATATTTGCATAAAAATTAAGGACGAGTTCGAACTTATAAATGAGTTTTCGCTCGCTTATATAATCCGCTAGTCTGGTGGATAGATACGACACCGCTGTTCAAATAGTTTCATCGTGTATTTCTATACTAACAACTTGTAAGTATGGACGATGATGCAACTAATGTTCGTTGGTGAGGTTCACGGGATCGATCTCTCGGGTGGAGACATTCACAAACATGCACACAAGTACGACAGTAACTGCGACTATGAATACTTTCTTGATGTTGACTTGGAGTATGCAGATGAGCAGAATAACACACATAAGGATTATCCGCTGGTCACGGAAGCGCAGTAGGTGCCCTTCAAGCGACTGTCATGTATCATTGCAGAATTGCTGTCACCACAACACATACTAATAGCACAGAACCAGATCGGCAACATAATTATCGTCGAGGCAAAAATACCCAGCCAGTACGCAAAAATGGTCGATTTATATTCAATACTCTTTTGGGGAATTTGATATGAAACATCCTAAACATAAAGTACATGGCACAGGTACTAATTTTAAAACATCTTTTACATATGCAGCATGAGTTAAATTAGTAGAAGAGATGAAATTCAGTTAAACTTTTATCCGGACGGCTACATTGTATTAGCAGGTGATAATGCGCTGTCGATGACTACGCCACCAGGCGTGAAAGCACTCAGTCCTTGTTTCTGCAAAGAAAAAGTAGAATTCACCGACAGATCCACTCCGGTTGCGTTCTGAGTCAAGTATGTTGCACCAACAGTGACTCAAACAAGAAGAGAAAAATCTCGACTGCTATTCAACAAGGACGTACTTGTCTATGTAACAGTTCTTCGGCGAAAGTGATAACAATCGTTTTCGACACCCATCAATATAGTTCTAAGTGAATGTGGTGCTATGTCCACAGAACGAACAATTGCCCATGTACATAATTTTCATGCTTGTATGGCGCTTGTGCAAGTAAAAAGAGTAATTAGAAGTGGGATGCGTGTTGCACCTGAAAAAGTCCAACCTTTCACGCCATTATACTTCGCCGTCACATTATTGACAGAAGAAATAAGATATGGCCTCGGACTTACCGAAGCGGAAAAGTATTGAAATTGTACCACTGCGGCGAGATGATATCAGAAGAAATGCACTACTCGTGAAATTTAATCAAGTACCTTTTTTCTAAATGTTATATGTGGAATCACCGCAGAGGCCACTGTTTTAGTTTGCGTTGCAACTATCATAAATACACCTATCGGAATTGTTGTTGGATGTGTATCGATACGAATCGGTTCTGCAGGTGGTGCTGACAAAAATATCGCTACGTCTGCATACGCGAATACATGTCTATTCAGAACTTCTCCCGGTGGGATAAAGAGGTCTCAAATACAAATACCAAGCTGTCATCGAATGATATTGAGAATAAAGCAATTAGCATTGCTGATTTTGAAATGGTGCTCGTGGAAATGGAAAACCACCGGCGCTAGAGACACAAACAATGCAACTGATTAACAGGTAGTGAAAATTGAATTTATTTTTGCCAGTGTATATCAATCTACCCAGTAGTGTAATGGCCCGAATGGGGAACTTTACTGTAATTTCGCTTGGGGTGGCCAGCTGAGCATTCTTTATATGGGTCTCAACACTATTTCTCGCTCACTTGCGTAACTCATGGACTCGCATGTTATTCGAGGGTAAAGTCATGGGGTATAGAAGGCTATATCAGTAACAAAACTCCATACGCCCCATAATGATACCACTAAAATTATAATAAAAATGAGTTAACTTAACAATTTTGAGATATTGCTGTTTGAATGTTTCAAGGAATTATATATTCATCTAAGAACACTTGAGCCATGGTATCAATTTCAAAAGATTTTATTTATCGAAAAATACCACAGTCTTACTCTTCAAATATTTCGGTATAAATTTCATTCTTTACTTACCTTTCGAAAAGAAATCTGTAGTTGCTGAGGGGACTTGTGTTGTTTCACAGCTAACTGCAATTCAATATTGTATATGATATATTTGCATAAATTCTAAATGTCAAATAATCAAGAAAATGTACGCGTCTTAAATTACAATAAGGCATATATTCACGGATATTAAGATCAAATATGTCCGTCTCATATCAGCAATTTAACAATCGTTATAGAGCCGGACAAACCTTGTTCCAATATGATGAATATTTATCTTACATATTCAGACACAAAAATGTTAAGATATAAATTAAAACTGAAAATTCATATTCACATTGGCTTGTCGAAATTATTTGTATTAGCCATTTTCCAAGGTTTCTTCTAAACCTGTTCAATACTATGGAACATATTTCGAGCTACTGGCACAATAAGACTGTAACTTAACCGTATTTCGAAATAAAGTATTCGAGTTGAACTATCAGATTCCGTTCATGTGTTGTGTATGTTCAATCACGGGGTCAATAGATTTGTCAAAGACTTTCGATATTATTTGTCAATGTTTTAAATTCCGTTTTTCACAAGCAAATATGAAGACTTTCATAAGGTCAGATATGTCTCGCTTCATTTTAGGACCAATTATAAACATAATAATGCCTTTCTCAAGTTCGGTATTTTTAAGAAATTACAATGATGCTGGATCATTGAAGACTTCAGAAAAGAATATACGTGAGCTTCTACAAAGACTCAGTTTCTAGAACTTATATAAAGTAGCTATCAAAAGTATTACATATTAAAAAGTGTACAATGAATCAAATTCAGTGCATAACAGGGCATAACATTTATGGTCAAAGATCTTCTGTTTCGCATTTACAAGCCCATATTCAAGCTGTGGATGAAATTGTACAATATTTTGGAAGATTAATCTTTGTGTACTTTTGCTAGTGTATTGTAGATGTTCATATATGTTTGTCTCGGTTGCTAGGAAACAGATAGCTTAGCTATAATTTCACCCCTTTATACGTGGCTCCGTTTATGCCTATCGTTGATGCTAATTCGTGCAATCCACTAACTGAAGTTCCAACTATCTACCAACAGCTGTATTTTTATTGTTCTTGCTCTTTAATATAATGTTTGCTTATATGAAGGATATAACTTATCGCGGACTTGGCTTAAATCATTACATAATTATATCTAAAAGATACTACATCTTGGTTCACTCATTATTAGATACAAGATCCAAACTGCTATTATTGCGCTAAAATTGTTCTCCTATTTTGGAATAGTCTTAACTCGACATTAAGCTTTTATTTTTAATGTGGGCCAGATTTTACAAGAATGCTGACCTCAAGTATATTCCTTTCATAATACATGTGGCAACGCTGGACCTGAGACGTTTTTGATTTTAGCCGAATAGTACCATGAAGTTTACAGTGCAGTAGAGGATGAACTTACACTCACTTCAGCGTGCACCTAGTATCAGGTGTGCAAGAATAATCGCAACAACATAATGTTGTATGATTATTATACAATGATTGTTACGATATAGCTTTTTTATCATGGAACTTGTATGGCGTCCCGATGAGTCTCGAGAGATTCAGTCTCCTTCTGCAATCAAATTCGATGGCATACAAGCATGCAGATAAAGTTGCTGTACTGATAACATGTAGATAGATTTTCAGAGATTCGCCTTTCTGCATTTCACACGGCCAAAAATAAGCATTCTCATCAAAATAATAATACAGCTATATAATTCCGTAATTATTTTTCTACCGTGCTACGTACCTATATCTGTGAATTCGAATCCAGCTGGAAACCCATATCCCAAATATTCTCCAAATCCGTATACAAAAGCTCCAAACTTTATCGTGTGGTCATTATGGGTTAATTTATGAAAGGATCCTCTCAATTCTTGAACAACAACTACGTAATCTTCTTCACTGAAGTGCACAGAAAATATTTTATCTGCAAGCAAATGTCCGTCTAATCTAAGCCCGGAAAGTGCATTGTTTTTTATAATTACTGAGACATAATGCTTCATTTCGTTGTGATTTGTTTTTGTAGGAAACAAGTAGTCTGAAGAAAATTGATGAATCCCGGGTATAACCATCATTATCGGATCGCCATGCGAAGAGGAATCATGTTCCTCACTGAAGGCATATTGGACCACACTGACTGGCTGACTACTATTCACTACAACTGGTCCATTCCCCAAAAGATGTTCTAAGAAATTTCCTCTTGTAAGGTTTTGTGTCTTATAATGCGTTTCGTTTCTGATGGTGACACTTGTATTTGGGTTAAAAGCATATATCCTTATTAGCGAGTCCGAACGCGGGTATAAAGGAGGGATTATGAATTTCGTATCCCAGTGCTCAACTGGTAGAAGCTGAGATAGTATATAATCCTCATCAGTCATTGTTATCGGAATTTCGACCTCTCCACCAGAAATAACAGAGATCGGCTTGTTGCTCTTTACAATGGTTCCTGATAGGTCTGATGTATGTCTTAACATGAATGATTGAAATTTCTTAAGATGTACATGTATAGTATCTCCATTATTGTAATTGATGTTTTCAAATACTATTCTATCAATAATATTCAATATTATAGAAACGGACGTTCCGTCGTTCACGCTGGCGATAACAATGTAGCTATGGTAAAAGGGATGATATGATGATATAACATACGTTGTTGACAGCGACTCGATCGGTAATGCTGTAAAAGCCTCCGCTAAATAATCGATAGGATCGCGTAGGCCGTGGACAGATATTTCAGAAGAAGAACGAATAATAATGGTCTTGTTACTGATACCGTTTTCAGTCTGCACGATACTACTGTCGAGAATAACCTCTTGTGTTCCTGCATTGTTTATGATAAGCTGCGTTCTGAATCCAGGGTTAGAGGATTCGACACTAACTGACACATTTTCAGTTGATGAAACGAAAAGCTTTACGTCGAACGGCCCATGGGCACTGAAGCCAGATACTAGTATGAACTCTTTCCCCTTGTTTCCTGAAAAGTAAATTGGTCAAATATTTATATCAGAAACAAAACAACACAAATTGTCATTCACCAATAAATACTTAATATTACAATTTCAGTGTACCGGTGATCATTTCTATGAGCAAAGTAAACAAAGTCCGAGAAGAGTCCAAGTGAGAGAACTTAAACTTGCATGATGACCTCAGAGGAATTTCATCTCATTAAATGGCTTTTGTGATTTCCGACCTGTATTTGCGAGTAATAATAGGAACAAGTAAACGTGGCTGCTCACCGCTTGATAGAATTGTATTTCTAGTTCAACATTTTTCAGTGGCCGCTTAGTAGATGACTGTCACGTGTGTATCAGTTAGACATCTGTTTCCTTAATATATATATATATATATATATATATATATATATATATATATATATATATATATATATATATATATATATATATATATATATGTATTGGTATTTTTGTTCAAGGCTATAAAGTGTAGTGATTATATATAAATATGTTACATAGCTAATGTTTGTACACGGGTAAAGATTATATTTTAAGATATAAAGAGTGATTCTAGATTACATATGATCTTTAAAAAGATGTTGTCAAGGCTCTAATAATAACACGTGTTTACAACTTTGGGGTAATTTCTCATTCAACAGGTCGGCCAGGTGGGTTCTTAAAAGAATTAAGTTATTTCCCATTGGATGGTTCGGTCAGGGGTTCTTTTACGATGTGGGATATTAGCTAAGTGTCGCGTAGTGAGTAGGCGACAAAATTGCGTTTTAGGACTCTGTGCCTGTATATAAGTTAGTAGAGTTGGACAAGTATTTCATTCTTATTTCCTACGTTTTCTTTGCGACATCAGTCTGCAGATGTATTTAATATTGGGTTTAGATGATATATGAGAGTCAACATTAGATTATTCATTGGAATTACAATATGCTCATTGGACTAAAATATTATTATAGGACTATTGTGAATTTATCCAAAGGAGTTCTGGACAATGCCATTTTGATACATCAGGGCTGTTGGCAGACCAGTACATTCGAAACTCTGAAATTGATTCGGAAGATTTGATTCTTTTAGGCTTGAGCAGAACCGTTTATAATTATTTTGCATTCGCTTCATAAGTTTCTCATATATTTTGATTTGATGACTTTGATAATAAATTGGCAAATTTTTCTAAAAGTTGATTTCACTTATTTCTTTTGCTTACATTATGATCATAGAGTAGTGACTATATATATATATATATATATATATATATATATATATATATATATATATATATATATATATATATATATATATATATATATATATATATATATATATATATATATATATATATATATATATATATATATATATATATATATATAAACATGATAATTGACCGCAAGCTGACTTACAAGTTTCGATTTCTCCTAATATTCTAACAACAAAACAAACTTACCAGTTTTTGAGGATGACATAATTCCTACATTTCTGAAACTTGACATGAAATTTCTGGACAACATTTAAATAAACCGCTTTTCTTAAATCTTGTAACATGAGGAGTAACCGCCAAAAACATTTGTTTTATACAACTGGTCAGTGATTTTATTCGTAATACAGAGCGGAGAGTAAGATGAGATTTCGAAAAAAACCGCGAAATTAGCCAGCATGAATGTCAACATATGGAATATGGTAATGTCATTAAGATCCACAAATATACAAAATTTCAAGGTAAACATGAAACTTGTGTTTTGCTCTTAATGATATACACTAAGTGCAAAACATAAGTTTCATGTTTAACTTGAAATACAAAAATTACTGGCTGTTTGTTCTTTATGTTCATTTGATTACTTTGCGAAAATGCTTTCACCAAATAGTCAACTTTGCATACTTTGTGGTTTGATATGTCATATATTAACCAATCACTTTCTGTGAATCTGAACAAGCCTTTCAAATCTTTGTGCAGCTCTCTCATTATTTATTGACTGCGATGGTGGTAATTGCCTTTGCCCAGCCTTTGGGGCCACAGTATTTTACAATCACTTTTAAAATATGTTAACTGTCTTCAGAATCGGTAGCATACTGGATATTGGTAAAAACAATAGGTGACTGTCACATAAACGTATAGTAGTTGTTACATATGTCGGAGTATGCCCCATTTACACTGTTTTGTATATTTAATTTGTATTGCTTATTTTCTGTTCTCCGTGATTATATGTTATGTGTATCTGTGCTTGGTAACTGACCGCAGTCCAAAAACAATTTCATGATCTAGCGGACTAGTGATATTTATTTTGTAAAGAGCTTAAAATATAGCTAATATTTCTCTGTAATTATAGATTGAATATTCCGATCATTTCCATTGGAATTCAACATGTTTATTTGAATCTGAGTCAAGGGCATATATCTTTCAATGGAAATTCCTAAACTTGTTGACAACTTTGAATGTTTTAGAAAGGAGGTTAACCTATATCTTAGCTCTATTATTGTATCTTAGTTTTTAATATCAATGTTGATTACTGGAAGCATTACTCACTCCTACCTTAACATCCAAATGGATTCAGTCTTACAGTTGCGTTCAATTTTTAGTTTGGGTAGATTTATTTATTTACATTATTCACTGCAATTGCAAATAATACTTCTTGCACCACCACCACATACATATCTGTTCTGGTGCATATGTTCGTTTGTCAAAATCTTTCTTAATGTCCTCTATCCAGCTTATAATATATATATATATATATATATATATATATATATATATATATATATATATATATATATATATATATATATATATATATATATATATATATATATATATATATATATATATATATATATATATATATATATATATATATATATATATATATATATATATATATATATATATATATATATATATATATATATATATATATATATATATATATATATATATATGTGTGTGTGTGTGTGTGTGTGTGTGTGTGTTATTTGTGATTCACAATTTCCAACACTTAACATACTGAGTATATGCAGAGAACTGTCTGACGTCCTATCGTAACGAGGACAGACCCCTTCACATTGCTTTTACCACGCGTCATGGATTTTTCACCACAACGCCATGCCAATCGATTCTGGGTGCATCTCTTTGTTTGTAAAAAAATCTTAATGTCCTCTATCCAATTTTTAATATTTATATTGATATCTGTTTCTGATTTTATAAAGTTCATGGCATATGTTTATCCTCTCAGGTATAATTACCCCTGTGGACTTATCCGCTTTCTTTTTACTCTTTGATCTGTAAGAACACCTGCTTCTTTTGCTTGCAGGTCCAAGGATTTTGTTTTAATTTGAATTATCCTAAGGAAGTGTTCTGTTGTGTCTGATGGTAGCTTCTTGTTCCAAAGATGGTTGTTTTGATCATTTGATGCCCAGCACACTCTTTTTTCAGCCTACAGACGCAAGAAAATTAGGCCCACCTCTTCTTCTCTGTATAGAGTTAGGAGCCAGCATATATTATGACTATATTTTCTAGATAATTTTGTATTAAATCTCATTCTTGTCTTAATATAACGTTTATTTCCTTAATGTTTTTTTACAAAGGTTTGATTCATTTATATTGTGCTTGATATATGTTAACATAATGTTTAAGAAAATGTTTCCATCCGTCCACTAATGCTAAGGAGTTTGTCAAAGTTTCCAATTCGTCATTAGTAAATTATTATGGGAGTGATCATACCTACTGGTTGAATCAGAGACCGACACATATCATATCCTAGATCGTAAGCTTGGCTTACCTATTTATCTGATCACACTTACTGGCACCTTTTGCCATTTTCAAAGCATTTGAATGAGAAATAAACAACTTGAAAAAAGAAGTAGGTTCTACTTGAAAGAACAAAATCCAGAGACCAACCACTGCTATTAAAGATTATAAACTATACGTGAACAGTGATAAGTGCAATAATCTTAACTAACAAATGGTTAGAAAATATGAATGAACACAAATCACGACAAAATATGAATATTTTGTTAGTTCAACATAACCGAAAATATCAAAGTATTTATGAAATGTTATCATCCAATTTCCAACACGTTTAATTAACAAAGTTCAACGAATTAATGGATTGAGTAAATTCCACACAAACTTAAGAAAATCGCATAACTTTAAAATTGTATTCGATACATAAGGGGACTTTTGTCATTTAAGTTAGGACGACTACCATCTTACTTTCATAACATCAAGCAATCTGAACAAAAAGAATATCGTGAAAAATCACCTGAGTAATTAAAGTGATATATTGACAAGATTAAAGTCCTCATTGTGTTCTCTTATCTCTTTTTTTGATGGCATTTTATTATTTGTTTATCTGCTATCACTAACCTTCATATTACGTGTGCTTGACCGGTGAAAGCATGTTGATGTTGTTGTGGATCGGTTAACTTAAGAAGATGCACAGTGACTGAAATGACATATACACCTTGAGGTTTAGCAAATTGAAATATCTTTGGTAAAAGACTACCGATTGTAACTTTTTTAATCATCAAATTTCATGTCGTCGACAGTTGTCTTTAAACTCTATATCTAGCAAATTGATCCACCCGATGTCCGTCGTTGCGGTAATTTTGGTGTTCAGTATAGTGTGTTCTTTTTCCGATTTCTGATTTCCGTGTTAGTTCCCATTCTCTAACATTCAATTTCTGACTATCCTTTGCTCTGTTTTCTTCAATGCGTATTGTTTTCTTTAACATAATATTTTTTTTATTATGCTATTATGTTTTATATCATTTTTTATATCATCTCCAATAACATTTTCGAATCTCTCGAATTAAAATACAGAGGAACAAATTATGATTCCAAAATTGAACAAATAAAACACAAACTAAGAAAGATACAAGTTGGGTATAAAATGGTTAACAACTTGTTAAACATTGAAAAGACTTTTAAAAAATGCACAAGAAGCAGGAAAACTTAACACATACTGAGGGAAAAATGAATACTAACTGAAGATGAAAAAAGAAAGTAGCTTTACTTAATAGGTGATGAAATTATAATTGCTGGTATTTTTCCACAAACAACCATTCCACAAAACTTGCAATAAAGCAGCAACAGTCAAGTAATCGCACGTCGAAAACATAAAATGTCCCTTTCTTGAGATGCTCCTAGAGACGAAAAACTGATTCAATTCTTCTTGCATAACAATAAAATGGCAACACCCTCACCAAAACATGACATAGAACTTGGTGATTTGGAGTCGGAGTTGTTGATGCCAAAATTACTTGAGAACTAATATCTGACTAAAATAACCTATACACCTGTCGAATCACTAAAGCAAATGATAACTTTAGTTTATGTTATTTTAATAGAAAATTACATGAATCAACATGTCTTTATCCGTGTATATTATTACACACTTTGGCAAAAAAGACTAATAAATGGCATGCAGAATAACAAATATTATCAATATAGTATAGGAAAGAACGCAAAATTCAGTATTTATGGTATCTTTGTAGTTTAGTGAGGACGATTTTAAAGTTTGCAATAGGCTCAAGATGTCATTTAAATTAGTGAAAAATTACATTTATTAATCTGGTTTCTTTACTGAAGATATTGAAGCACACGTGAGTTAAATTAAATATATAGAGGAGGGCAAGAACTTAAATTTAGGTTTTAAAAATGGATTAAATTAAAGAGAACATAGATTGATAGAACACCATAACATTGTGTAAAAGCACTGCGCAACTAAGCAGAGGGAAATACATTGATTATGTACGAATGACCCATGCTATGGCAGAAGAATAACCTGACAAAGAAACATGTTTTACGGACACAAGTGGTAACATAGATGATAATCGACGAAAAATGACAGAAAGTCATAGCACAAGAGGTTATAAATACACTTTGGACAGAAAAGTCACAATTTGAATTATCATAGTAATGTTGGGCATGCAGGACAAAATGTCAAGGGCATAAAAGTTACACTGTGAATTTTCAAACATTTATTTTAAAATTGTTTTACAATCATTATAATCTATTATTTTTAATTATTTCTATTTAATGATCAAGATGAATTGATGGTTTCATAAGAAAATTATAAATATTTATCAACTGAAGTCTTATGGGGAAATTGTAATACAAGTATATAAGATTGAAATTATTAAAGGCTTCACACGCAAAGGCCCATTATTTAGCAGCTGAACACTTAAGGCGAAATTTAAAACAAGCATATACCATTTAGGTAACTGATATTTATTTCAAGCTTACTCTTGGACGGGAAAGGTAGCTTTGACATATATGTAAAAGTTTGATTTCAATCTCTAATTCGTTCCATAAGCACATACTTACATTTAAAAGATTTGACTGATCATTAATGACGTCTTTACATTAAGCTGACATATCTCCGGCATAAATACATACCACCCGAGGAAAAAGTTAAAAGTACTTTATCTACCCTCCCCAGCTCCATAAGTGACAACATGCTTTTAATTTATTATTTCTTTTCTTTTCTTTTATCTCTTCTTTTGTTGAATTGGATGTCTGCAGTAACATGTAAACACTGATTTGTTACTGTCTGACATTATTACAATATTGTATTTACAATCTGTTACTTTAGTACCTCATTATCATGTTTCAATCTTTGCGATAACATGTCTTCGTTATTCACATCAGCCGCATAACAACAATACATATTGTTATAGGGGAGACAGATCAAAATAAGCTTATGCTTGCTGATCAAATCCTCAATATCGCTTGTTTAATTTGACCTACGTTCTACCATGATAGTATTGGTAGACAAATATTGTTGAAACCAATCTCTTTTAAACAAGTATGTTAATAAAATGAAACCTTTTTGGTGAAAGCCTAAAAGCGTTTGAATGTTGATTATAGTTTCGTAATTGTTAATAGCCTTTGCAAGCAGCTACAAAGTGGATCAATAAGCAAACTATATGTGTCAAATATGAACACGGATATGTCATAGACCATAATCTACGTTTCCCATGCAAAATAAATATAGAGAGATTGTAAATTACTGCAAGACAAAAGACATGAAATATCGGAGGGAAAACAAAGTACGCATTAAATATTTAGCGTACTTTAAACATGAATGAACTTCTTATCAATCGACTCAGACGAACCAAAACTAGCAAACGATGCTGCTACTAAAACTGTACGCATTAGTAGTCAGATGCAAAAAAAAGATTTTAAATGATAACATCTTCAAAGATGTTCACACAAGGACAGATCAAGCAGATATCAAAATTATATTGACTGAACAGGGCGTTGCAAAAGAAACATTAAAGCTAAAATAGATACAAAAATAGATTAGTGAACGCATGAAATAGATATTCAACAAAACAAACATGCTTTAGCGCTTTACCTGATGCAAAATTATTATTGCAAATACAGATCGACAAGAAGAGATACTATACTTTCTACAATACTTATAAACCTATTAAAACAAATGATATATAAAGATGGATGCATTAGTGATTCCAATGGAAAAAATAAAGAAATGTCTAAACCACTATAATACTTTATTATCAAAACTTGAACAATAACAATGTGATTTAAACAAAGGGATACAATAAAACGTTCAGGATAAGATAATTTGTTTTACCACATAATTGCTGACTGAAACAACAAGGTCATAATTAGGACTACTTTTCTTGGTCACAGTTGCAAAACATGAATGTTTGAAATGAGATAACGTAAAAATTAAGAAAAGCAGTGACAAAGTATGAATGTAATATCAAACCAGCGAGAACAACTAATGATTTATCTATCACTGATTTCAGAAAAAGATCAAAGTGCTAAATGAACAGATTTTGTCACTGTTATCAAATTAGCTTGATGCTGTAACAGAACTACACGATACAAATAATAAAATATGTATTGATGAAGAAGTGGTTAAAATATATGTGTGGTACATGGTAATCTTTGCAAATTAGACAAAGAAGAGCACGGTTAAGAGAAAATTTTAATGATATGGAACAACGGTTTACGACTGAAGGGATTCGTTGAAACGTGAAGTGGATAAAGGACGCACTGAAGTGGACAAATCATAGATTTTTGACTGAAATGGTCACAGTAATGGCTGTCAATAATATGGCGTCCTTTGATAGAATTAGAACACAAAACGGAGTCTGAAGTGGAGACAATAGTTATACCTGGTTGTGTATTGTTATAAAATTGTTATTTTGTATACAGGTATGGTGAATAAGTAGTAACAGTAGTAGTAATCATGACTAAAAAGATACATTTCAAGAACAATATTAATGTATTAGAAACATACAAAGCTGAAACAATACCTCAATAATTAAGCGACATTTACGGCCTTATGTATACGCCATCACCTTTTTCGGAATACATGTCACACACAATAGATAGTTTTACAAAAGTACATAATTAAAATGTTAAACAATTAGACTTATATACAATTTATATCAAATTACATATTTAATCCCAAACTAAGAGCTCAGAAATATAATGTTCTCGATGAAAAATCAGCCTTGATACTATTAAATAGAAGACACCAGTAGCATTAATAGAGGAGCATTAATAAAGCATCGGCACAAACATTCAGCAAGTACATTTTGTATGCAGAACGTAGATATTTGTTTTGTTTATACAAATAACCATAGTATATGGCACGATTTAGAAAGAACACAGGAAGTATTATATAGATTTTACAATGTTAGCTTAATACACTAGCAGATAAATACAAAATGATACGCAGATGCTCATAAATTTATATATACTTTGTTGTAGATACTTTCATGATTTTTCAGAACTAATTAACTCTTCAATGTTTTAAAAAGTCGTGGATGTGGATAAATGGAATGTGTATGATCATAACGGTATTATCGTTACATGTTTGAAAGAATGCTGCAGTTGAACAAAAAAGGCGTGAAGACGAGTTTGGCATGTAGGGTTGAAATGCTTACAAACAATAAAGTTACGTAAATACGCTATAAGTTAATAATACATCGATACATTTGTTATGATTAAATGATGAATTATGCTGTAAGGAAAATGAGAAGGTATTTTGACATACGATGATCAAAACATAACCTCTGTATTCGTTCTATACAACATATATTCGAAATTTGTCTAAATATAAAAAACTATTTAACATTAAAACTATGAGGAAGTAAACTTCAATCGAATAATATGAAAGGAATTGCTATATCTGTATATGCTAATAACAAAGTGAGTTGTTAACAACATAAACCAATACTGAATTTGATATTCACACAGAACATTATTAAACATTGAAATAATGTATTTAAAAGAACATTATGACATTACTTTATGTGTGTTGTGTTTAAATACATTGTGGAGAAACAAAGTCGGTAGTACTTTTAACCAGCTGGAATATAAATATTGCTTTAATTATGCAATCGTTATCTCTCCAACAGTTATGTAGAACAAGGCTTACAAACAGAAAATAGAGAAGTGGGAGGATACATAAACATCGATTAAAGTGTATATGAGGGATGCACTTGGTTTATATTCAGAAAGATCCCATAGGCTGAGATCAAATGAAAATCCAAGACCCGTGATTGCAGAACGTGCAGCAACGCTACATAAAAACAAGGAAAGAAGCCCGTAGAATAGCCAGGAGGACCACGTCTGAGAACAATAGCACAGCGTCAGCTAGTAGAGCAGTTCACGTATGTGTAGCTGAAGATATTCCATTTAGCGTGAGGAAAGCTCGTGACAATCTCTACCCGACATTGAAAAAAGCCATTGAACAAAGGAAAAAACTATTATACAAATATGACAAGCTAATAATAGACGGTCACACGTATGTATTTGATGAGGTTAGAAACGATGATCTTCTTTTAGACAAAAGATAGGACTGCAAAATGTGTATGAGGAGAACGGTTCTACTTCTGTGCTAAGTTTTTTGGTATTGAATATATATGGTTTAAGTGAGAAACTTTCTAGAGAAGAGAGGTCAGATTTTTTTTAATTATGTTGAAACATTTAGATATATTAGGCTTTGTTGAAACATGGGCAGAAACTATCGATCAGTCTAATATTAACGGTTACAAAAACTTTGATAGCGTAAGAATTAAATAACAGTCTGCTAGAAGAAATTCAGGGGAATCTCGGTTTTCGTTCGTGAACCCCTCTTCAAGCATTTTAATATATCTGGATAAAAAGGTGCCTCAAAAATATTATTTGGTTGTTTCGTTTAAGGCTTGCATACTGAAGTGGAACTTAATTTTTGGTTTTGTCTATTTGTCACCTGAATAGTCCTCTATCCATTCAGAAAAAATGCATACGCAGTGGTAGAAAATGAGTTAGCTCACCTAAAAATTAAATATGCTGACAATAAAATAATAATTGTAGGTGATTTTAACGCCTATGCTGGTTCGGAACCAGATGTTATCAAATATGATTTTGTCCAACTTCAAGACTTTAATTATGTATGATCGGGCTAATCAAGACTTAAGGGAGATAAATCGCTACGGAGAAAAACTTTTACAACTGTGCCAAATGACTGGACTGAGAATCGCCAATGGTAGATGTGGATCAGAAAAAGGGATAGGGAAATTTACACGTCTGCACGTCAATTCAGCCTCAACAATAGATGTCTTAGCCGATGTATGTGTTTTAAACGATATATCATCCTTTGACATAGATGATAGATTGGAACCAATACACATGTCCATTATATTTTCACTTGTCTACGTGGGTAAACCAGAGGAAAAGGCTCTAGGTTTCTCTGGGGGTAACGAAATAAATAAATACATATGGAACAATCAAGAAGGTCTATCTTTTATCTAAAATTGCAAAGATCTATTATCTCAAAATATGAACACGATTTTAAATGATATAAACAATAACAAACTTAATGAATGTGTCGAAACGATTACGGATATATACCATTATGCAGCAAGAACAATACAAACAATCAATAGAAAGCAAATTCCGGCTGTGATATCTCCAAGAAGAATTGTTAAATGCCAGTCTTGGTTTGATACATTTTGCACAAACGCCAAAAGCAAAGCCTTAAGATATCTGAAACAGTTTAGATTAAAACGTACAAGTGAATCACTTGCTGATTATAAATTTTATAGAAATATGTATAAATATTTTACTAATTGCAAGCAAAAGCATATTAAATTAAAACATAAATAGCCTTTTATCTGCATTATGCTCTAAAGATCAACAACTTTTCTGGCGCAATATGGTATGAATATTTTTCTGAATTATTTAATTATTCCAGCTCGGTTGACCAGATACAGGAAACTGAAAACATTCAAGTAATTCACAAGACTTTAGATAGAACAATCACTGCAGAAGTGGTATGCCTAACATTTAGTAAACTGAAACATAACAAAGCTGGGGGAATATATGCTTTATCCAGCGACTTATATATATGTACGAGCAATATAATTGCACCATTATTAACAATATTATTTAATAAATTATTCGATGTTGGATATTATCCAGAATATTGGTCAACGGCTATCATCATACCAAATTTGAAGAAAGGGGATGCAAATGAAATCTCTAATTATAGAGGCATTAGTTTACTTCCTGTATTAAGCAAAGTGTTTACATCGATTTTAAATAACAGAATAAATTAATGGGTGGAGGAAAACGAATTACTGGGCGAAGAACAAGCAGGATTTAGAGCTGGGTATTCCACGGCAGATAATATATTTATATTATGTACATTAATTTCTACATATTTAAGAAAATGTAGGAGTAGATTCTATGCAATATTTATTGACTGTGAAAAAGCTTTTGCATTTTTTGGTTAAGTTATCATGATCTCATACTTTGTAGATGCTTTTGTAGGACTCATTTTCAGAGAAATGAATTATAATGTTTATCATCTTTGTTACTATATATTGTTTAGCAGCATTACTTGGTTTTTGTTATTCATAAGCAGGTTTTGCAATTTATGCAAAATGTACATATTATTTAGCTGTAAACTATCGGCTCTTGTGAGTTAGTTTAACAGAAGGACCAAATCCAGCTGGTATGTTTTCTCCTTATTATCGATTACATATTTAGGTCGTGACAATATCCAGGCTCAGTCTTGTTGGCTTAAAGACACTTTCAAAAACACTGAGGAACAAAAGGAGCCTTTAGTTGATATTTTGGTCAGTCCTACGTTCACGATAATGGTTACTGACTTCTTCAAGTGTGATTTAAAGACCTACAGGACTGTGTCTTTTTCAGATTCAAATCTATGCTCATTAAACATTTTTAAAATAATAGTCTTTCGGCAAATACGTTCTATTTTCATTCACATTTTTAACTTCTCTCTTAGTTGGGAAACGATTTTGAGGAGACGGTAATATCCATCTGTCAGACTTTGGTATTTTGTGTAACAAACTACCATTGTGCCATTTATTTCAGCACTTTTATTTAAATAAATTTTGCTTTTTAAGAATTTTTCTATTCATAAAATTAGTGTTAGTTCTACTTAGTAACAAAATATTGATGATTCTTTTTCTTTATTCTGTATTCATAAATAATTATTTTTTATAGTTGCATTCTCTGATTGTATCATTGCCTCCATTACTCTTGGGTATTACCTTTGTATAATCTTTTCGTTGTGTGTGTATAGCATTTCAGCGTTCCATTTAAATATTGGCTTAATTTGATGACACACATAACATGTAATCGGACTTTATGACCATTAATCAGGGTCTTCTAATTTATTTACTACCTGGTCTCGTAATTCAATATCTTTGATTATAAAAATCTCTGTTGTAACATTTGAATGAAATTTAGGAAATACAGAGTTATATCAAGAGATCCTGACCGTCTCACCAATGGTATAGTTGGATATTAGAAAAATATCTGTTTTAAGTTAGTCGATTAAATTTATCAATATTTATATATATATATATATATATATATATATATATATATATATATATATATATATATATATATATATATATATATATATTATTTATGTTTATTTATTTATTTATTTTCAAGTTCGATTTTCAAAAATATACCTAAGCAAACGGTTTATGATAGAACCAGTAACTAAAGGCAATGAGATTGATGTTGTCTTTATTGTTGTTGTTGTTCTATTTTATGTTTTCTACTCTTTGGCATTGTTTTTCTTGGTGTTGATTTTGCTTACGGTTTTTCCTAGCTCTTTGATTTTTTTAAAATTATGTTTCACCATAAATTTTCATAGATTCTATTTTCACGTACCAAATTTTACACTTTTACATCATTTACATAATCGCTTAATTTTCTTTCATCTTGTGCTGTAAATAATCTTTTCACTGCAGTAGATGTTCTACTCCTTTTAGTTACTTTTTTCTGTCTTAAGTCATAAGTTATTCTATTCGCTTCTATTACCTGTTATACCGCTCCGGTGGCCTAGTGGTTAGAGCGTCCGCCTCGGAGGCGGGAGGTCGTGGGTTCTAAAAGTTTTGTACTAACGTTCCTATTGCTCCTTAAATAAGGCATGTTTCAAAATCAAGCACTATGAGCATATTTGTTTCATATTTTAAAATAATATCATTGTTTACGTTTAAGTCAGAATTTCTGGAAAAAAGTAAATTTATTTTTGTATCGTTCTTGAGGAAACAATGTAACAATATATTGACCATAAAACTCATCTGCCAGATTTGCCGAATCTTTTATTTTTCTTTGGACTTGCGCATCTACCAAACCATTAAAGTAAACAGGATCTTTAAAATCTTTCTCAAAAATATCCACCATCTCAGCCATTTGTTTGTGCTATTTAAATGGGTAAGCATACATAGAAAAAGAATTGGGACTTGTTGAACATAAACCCATAAATAACTTTAATTTTCAAGAATCGGAAAAGTACACTGAGGCATTGAAGATAATTATTCTAACATAGTTATAGATAACTAGTAAACATTGTACTCAAAATGAATCGGGAAAATAGAAGAGAAATAAATCAGGAAGTAGTATGAAATCATAGTAAAATTTCCAGATCATTGCCAGATGTCGTATATGGTGATATCAATAATTAAAACATTTCTTCCAATCTGCAATTGCAGATTTTACAAAATGTACTCATCAAACATCACGAGATACTTTTGATGGATTTTTGTCATATAAGATAGTTTTACCTCTATCTCCTACGAGTGCGACTTTGATAACTATGAAAGAAATACATTGCAAACGATCAAAAGATAAAAAAGAATCTGATAATGTTAATGACATTTGGTTAAATAGTTGTTATTACAACAGGCTCCGTCCATGATATGATAAAGTATAACATGGAAAATATGTTTGGCAGCGCTGTTCGAGATTTATGCAATAATGAAGTTAGCCGTCTTGAATTAATCAACCCGTTTCTTCTGATCTTCTATTTTTCGTTTATGGCATTTTCCTATTTTTAAAGTCATTTTACTACCTATCATATACCTTATTTTCCCTACAGAGAGAGTATGGGCTAACATAACCTGTGCCTATATTATTTTCACTAACACCTTCATATTTAGTTTAGTGTAGCTATCACCGCTAGATGTCTATAGATGGTTCACATAGAACATTAACTCAATTCGAAATGGAACATAAAACTCTGTTGGAACGTTTCATTGCATCAAACTTTTAAAATCTATTGGGGTTTACAAATGGTCCATCATCAACAATGGATTATGAAGCAGTTGTAAAGATAATTATTTAAATTTCTGTTAGCAAGGAACACCAGAAGAAAACATTTTTCTGATATCTATATCGAATATCGTAGACGACATGACATAATCGGAGAATGTGAAGCATGGAGATAATCAACAGAAACTTACAAACCTCTCCTTGATGGTTACGATCTTCTTGTACATTTCGTAAATAGGGGAGGGAGCCTATATTCACGAAGATTAACTGCTTTTCTTCCAAATTCAAATGTGCAGAATTGTCATTGTAACGTAAATGTTCCTGACTTGGATGACTGTGCATGTCTACTTGTTAAATCCTTCAACTTGCAGATTAATACAGATGTTAAAGCTGTCCATTACATACATTCTGACAGTTCCCTTTTATATCTGATGGCCCTTACCTTGATGGTATAGAATTATTTAATCAGAAGATAGGTTAAATCAAAATCTAAATGTAGACACATTTAAATTCCGTGGAGAAGATTTAAATCCTATAACTTGGAATGTTAATTTCTATTTTTTTATCAGAATTGGCAAGATTATTTTAAATCTCTAAAAAATAGAGTTTGAAGGCGATGAAGGCGATGAAAAGTCTGATAAATGATATGATCTGAAATGATGAAATAGTACACGATTTATGCAGACTAAAATACAAACTACCCAGACTTGAGATGATTCCAATGACACATTGTATGCATATACGTCCTTGCTAAAATACAAACTACCCAGACTTAAGATGATTCCGATGACACATTGTATGCATATACGTCCATCTTTTTATGTTCCTACCTTGACTGGTTTTTGATGATCTTTTCGAAACGGTAGCTACAAATATTATACGTCATATTTGTCAATTTGGCTGGAGAAATGACAAGAGGATCTTTTGATGCATATCTCTTGAAGATACTTTGTGAAATACTTTTACTGCTATTTTAAACTTACTATTAAACACTTGAGGGAGGGGGTGAAAATTGTTTCATAGGCTATGCACATGTTGGATTTACAAATAAGATTTTTCGACGATGGACAATATGTTTACTCTTTTATCTTCTGTGTGGAAATATATTTAAAAGCGGAAGTTAGGCTGTATTTTCTTCTCTTTTCGATTTGAGAACAAACACATTTGATGAAGTAGATTATGGATATCAGTAACAGGTAAAGGAATAAATTATAAAAACCGAAGTATGTATGGAAAGGTTCAGAAGTTTTATAAGGGCCACACTGATTATATTTATGCATCGAACAATGCTGCTGTCGTTCCTTCATTTTTCCAATGATTCAGTTTTACAACTAAAACTTCAATGTAATAGAGGTGTATATATTTCAGAAAATATAGAAGAAGATTTTGCAGTTCTCTACACATAACATATTGTTCATTTCGATGACACTGTGGCTTTACTGCAACAACAAATACGTGTAAATTAGTCTTGAAAACGTGATGGTGATCAATCAAGAGGATAATTTAGAATATCGGTTAGAGTTACTGGTTGATATAATAGTTGGAGAGATTATAACGCTGTGATGAAACATCACTGTGTACAGTTTCAATCATATTTATTGCAAACATTCTTTCACTACAATTAGCAATTGAAAACAAATTATAATGAATCTTTATCAGTCATGAGTTGTCTCATTATGACGTCTTTATATGTATGTATGTATGTATGTATGTATGTATGTATGTATGTATGTATGTATGTATATATATATATATATATATATATATATATATATATATATATATATATATAGAGAGAGAGAGAGAGAGAGAGAGAGAGAGAGAGAGAGAGAAAGAGAGAGAGAGATGTCTCTATGGGGGGTGTCTGTCTGTGTGTGTGCGTGCTGGGAGAGAGGAAGGATATTTTTATGTAATTGTTATATTAAGTAAGACATGCTATATGTAAATATTCTATTTGTCTTTATATATGCATACCTACCTGTGCGTGACACGTTGCAAGCTCCCTCCTTTATCCATTCGGACCGGACAAATCCATTCAAAAGCAATGACTGCAATATATATATATATATATATATATATATATATATATATATATATATATATATATATATATATATATATATATATATATATATATATATATATACCTAATACTTACCAAATCCAAGTACAGTTTGTGTTTAACATGGTATTGTAATAAATAAAAACGATTATTACAAGCAAATATTGAACCGTAAGGTCAGGAAAATTTTCTTATGGATTTGTAATGGCCCACCACCACCCTAGTCACCACCCATTAATGAATACATCGTGGGTTGTGCCGTTATGTTGTTCATGCGCATGGGACTACCATGAGATAGGATATTTTTCCCCAATCGGATACTCATAAGCTATGCTAATAACGTAAAGGTCATGCCCATTAAATACATTTCTTTTACAGTTTTAAATAGGAAAAATATAAGAATATTTTCTTCATGCTATGATCAGCCTAGCTCTATTCCACGAATTTGGGATCAACCCAGAATACACTCTTATGCGGGGATCTGCCTAGCATAGATTTAGTTAAGATGGGATAAGCCCAGAATACATTAGCATGCTGCGATCAGCCTAGCACATAGTCTACTTAAGCTGGGATCAGCCCAGAATACACCTGAATGCTGGGATGAGCCCAATACAGATTTTACTTGAGCTGGGATGAGCCTAGCACAGTCCGTAGAAGCTGCAATGAGCCCAGATTACAATGTAATGCTGGGATCAGAAAAACACCAATTATCCTAGAGCTGGGATTAGCCCAGAATAAACAATAATGCTGAGATCGGCCTAGCATAGATTTACTTGAAAATGGGATCAGCCCAGAATATACTCTAATGCTGGGATCAGCATATCACAGAATTTACTTGCGCTGGGATCAGCCTAGCGCTAATTCAACTTGAGCTGGGATCAGCCAAGAATACACTGTAATGGTGGGATCAGCCTAGCACCGATTGGTAATCAGTCTTTTACATTGCGCTGGGATCAGCCTAGCACCAATTCTACTTGAGATGGGATCGGTCCAGAATACACTGTAATGCTGGGATCAGCCTAGCATTGACTGAGAATCAGTCTTTTTACATTCAGATTCTAGTCCATGAGTAGCCCCCACAGAGAGAGCCAAATATGTTTAAAATATTAAAATTAAGTATTGATGATATTTTAGTTATAAGTTTAATGCTGTAGTATATTTGTAATAATGAACAATGGCATGTTTGAGAGAAAGGGAGGGAATGAGTGAGAAAGAGAGAGACCAATGCATATACTCATGTATACTATATTTCTTACAATGCATGTATTCAATCATTTATCATACAGTTTAGTATGGTTTTGTTGTGCGTAAAATATTAAATAAAAAGGCTAGAGCCTGTAAACTTCAAAATCTTTTAAGACGCCCTTTCCTTGCATTCAAAGCTTACATTCCAGTGATATATCGGGTCTGGAACAACAGCAGCATCAAGAATCTATACCACAACAACCCGAGTTTACGAGAATGATTGTCACCTGAACGTGAATGTACAAGATGGCGATAGCAACAGAGTTATGACCCAAATTTTAATATTGTGTCCACCACGAGGTTACAGAGATTGCAAACAACTATCATTGGTATTGTTAAAGGAGCAAGATGACGACCCAGACCCACTAGTTCCTGAGCGAAGTCCTCTACGAAACAACATCATGCAGTTGCGAAACATGATGGACAGCACTTTACTCTTGGCAAAACAAAAGACAAAGCTGAGAAACAAGTTAGATCTAAAAATGAACACTATTTACGCGTATTGTGATATATTAAAAGTGATTTAAAAGTGTTTTAAATAGCTGTACTGACATTCAGGTGTGATTCATCATGTTACCGCTCCGGTGTTCAACATTTGGATGTACTCATCTTGTTGGCAGAGGACTCAACATTCTTGAAAGAATATATATGATTTATAAGACAACAACTAGCACGATAATGTATGCCCTCCCTTTCGTTACTCTGATGCATGTTGCTCTCACTCAGATATTTGATTAAGACAGACTGAGACCATTTTGCCTGAATAAAGACTTCCAGTGTACATCAGACATTGCAATGTGTTGCATGTATTTCGTCAATATCCAGTTACAACGCCCACACAACATTGTTAGTGTGGACAGTATTTACATAATATTTAATTTTGTAGCTCCCCATCAACTTTTCCATTAAGTCATCGGTTTATGTTTGTTTTGGGTTTTATTTTTCTTCTTTTCTTTCTTTTTTTTTTATATCTAGACTTACAAACTACATGTTTTAAATGACAGTGTTCAAGTCTGTTATATTCATCAAGGTTTTCATCGAGCCCAAATTCTTTTTTCTCTCACTCTCTATTGTTGCGTAGTTTGTCAATTATGCATGAGAGGGGAGGGGAAATTGAAAGCATGAATGATTGCGGTGAAATTGTGTATCATATAAAATTCGTTTAGAAAGCGGGGATTATTGTTAGTTTTTATCATTATTTTCATACGTCACTAATGACTAACTACTGGAGATTCATCATTGATCTAGAATCAACAGCACACATTTGCAAAAATGTTTATATAAGCATATTATTGCGCCATTGGCGAATCACAGTTTGATATACAATAGCATTGGTCTATCAAATTGCTGTATACCTACACTTTAAAAGCCATGTTCATTTTAATGTATGTGGTATATATATATATATATATATATATATATATATATATATATATATATATATATATATATATATATATATATATATATATATATATATATATATATATATATATATATATATATATATATATATATATATATATATATATATATATATATATATATATATATATATATATAGAGAGAGAGAGAGAGAGAGAGAGAGAGAGAGAGATTCCGAACAGTGTAAAATATTTTTTAACTAGCCTAAGCGCTTACAACTCTGTCTTTGTCAAAGAGACTAGACAAACAATAAACACAATGAAGGCATTGAAACTGCAAAGACTTATATGATTCTTTCTAAAAGAATTAAAGTTTGAAAATGTTTGCTGTGGCGCCTAGTTAGTTTCAATTCAGATAATAATAAACGCAACCTAGTTGGTGTTGAATTTGAAAAGGAGGACCAATAACGTCATCGGTTTTTATATCATGAAGTAGTGTAACCGTATATTAAAACATGGAGCTGCGGTGGCTCAATGGTTGGCGTGCCGACTCACGACTGAGAGGGTGTGTTTTCGAATACTACCAACGGACCATTCCGGGTTAACTACCATGGTGTTTCCTTGAGCAAGGCATTTTACTCGAATTACCTTCACACTAAATAACCTACTTGTATTGCTATACCGTAAAACTTTATTGAAAAAACAGAGACTGTAAATAGATGACAAGTTTATTTGCATGTGGTGCCCTTATGGAGTCGTCATGGCTTGAGCCACTTGGTTTTTGTGTTCGAAAGAGGCTTATCCAATTAGATTTTCTGGTTTTAAAATTCAATAAATGAAGCTCTCAGTATTGCTTTAAAATTATATCACTGAAGTATGGCTAGGGGAAGAATTTTTTTTTACAACTAGATTTTGGATAACTGAGAAGCTGTTCAGGTATTGCTCAAACGGTTTTGATAGTATAATCTTATTTGACTATTCGAGTTGATTTTGATGACATTATTGTCAACTCTGGGTTTTAATAGAGCCTACGAAGACAAAATCAATGAAACTTATTTTAAAACTTAGTTTTTGAACTGGAAATCTCTGTCCCAGCTCTACTCGCGTTTTTTGTGTCACTGAAAGGTATCAAATATTCGATAAATATTCCCTGACACAAAATGTAATATTCTGCATGTTCATTGTAGAGTCACTTTGGTTTTATTAAATATATATATTTACTTTCAATTACTAATCAATTAAATCCAAACAACATACAAATGTGTGATGGGTAACCTGATTATATATTAGAAGATGAACGTTGAAGGAATCATTTAATATAGCATAAGCTATAGATGACACTCGTTCTTTCATTTCACCATATGATGCCAAATATTGTAGTTCTTGAAACGATGAACTCGATGTCAGCACTCTCATATTGAAATAGTAACTCCTGATATTAATATATGGAATATTGTCTCTAGTAGAAGAATCCCATGTTTATAGAAGCCGCGCTGGTTCAGTGGCAAACGTGCTGGATTCTACCGTTGGATCAACCTGGTAAGATACCGTGGTGTGCCCTTACGCAAGACACATTGCTCTAATAGACTTGGTACTAATTAGCCTATTTATATTGCTGTGACGTAACAGACCATTTCATAACCAACCTCATGCTCTTAAATGCTTTTGAAATTGAATAATTAGATGTAAATACAAAGAGACAAAATGAAATCGATACTTACAAAAATAATAACACACCACTGCATTATTAATGATCCAAGTCTTACGCAACACTCCTCTTGATTACGAATAGTCTGGCTTCTGTGAGAATTGACATGTGTCATAGGCATTAGAGAGATACAGCATGTCTGACTGATTGTTCCAAATAAATGACTCCTGAAAATTTTTAATGTTGGTTGCATTGCATAAAATATTACAGAGCATTTGATTCAAGTTTACTTGGCCAGATTTTTTAGCCTTGATTTTTATAATCGAAGCAGTAGCAGGTGCTGAATTAGAACACTAAATAATGAAACAAATGAGTGTTAAATCCAAACCGTAATAGTCGCGGAAAACACCTGTGATTAATATAATCGATGGTGAAGTTTACATTGAAACAAACGAAATCCAAGTCAAGGAGTTACAAGGAGCTTGGCTCGTGGACAAATAATTTAACCCTGCGACTGGGATTTCCTTGTCTCGGTGCAATCCCCAATAAAGATTATTTTTCGCACCCAATATTTTCCATTAGAGTAAAAAGCTCTTCATTTTGAAGTATAGCTTATCACATTCAACACACACAGTATTCATCACATAATATTGTGAATATTGGAAACAGACATCAAACTCGCTTTTAACGCACATAGGAAAACCGATCGCAACCTCATAGCGGTTTTTTTTAGACCTAGAAAAAGCGTTCGACCTAGTATGGACCAATGGACTAATGGCCAAATTAAACCAATTTGGAATAACTGGACGCTTGTTCAACTGGATTGGCGATTTCCTCACAGGCCGGAAAATTACCACAAGAATAGGCAACACCCATTCGGAAGAATATTTTCACTTGAAAATGGAACACCGCAAGGCAGTGTAATAAGTCCGTTACTATTTAACCTAATGGTAAACGACCTTGACCTCAATGTAGCCTCCAGAAAAATAAACTTGTCACAATTTGCAGATGATAGTGGCATATGGAGGAATGGAAATCCTGCCAATAACACAGTAGTTAAAGAAATCCAGCAGAGCCTAGACAACATAGGGAGATGGGCGGACAAATGGGGTTTCAAAATATCTCATGAAAAAACTGTGGCAATCATATTCACCCCCAAACGAAATAACAACCTAGTCTATCCAAACTTCTATATACAAAATCAATTAATCAAATACGTAACAGTAGTAAAATTCCTAGGAATGTTCTTTGACAACCACCTCACATGGAAACAGCACATTGAACAACTCACCCAGAATTGTAACAAAGATCTCAATGTACTCAGGAACATCACAGGGACTAACTGGGGATCCAGCCAGGAAACCCTCCTCACGATATATAAAAGCCTAATTAGATCAAAACTGGATTACAGTTGCCAAGCATATAACTCAGCTAAGCAGCCTGTACTACAAAAACTTGACACTATCCAGAGAAAAGCCTTGCTATTATGCACAGGAACACTCCCCTCAACATCATTAGAAGAACTACAAACACTAACAGGAGAACTACCCTTAAAATTACGTAGGCAAGAACTGCTCCTCCGATACTCCATTCGATTAGATACCCACCCAGACACCCATCCCACCAAAATAGCTATAAATAAGTGTAAAGTTGTCTTCAAACCCAAAATCATACCTATCACACCAAGTGGCAAAGTAATCCTTGAACTAAGAGAAAAGATACCTCTACTAAAAAAACAGGTAACAAACAATAGAGACCAGAACAAATCACCATGGTTTCAAAAATCACCAAGGATTAACATTGAAACTACCAAATTAGGCAATAAAGAAGGACAAGAAAACTTACTAAAACCTGTACTGGTAAACGAAATCAACAAAAAATACCCGGACTATGTTAAAATATATACCGATGGATCAAAAACAAACAACCCACCAAGAACAGCAGCAGCAATAGTCATCCCTGAATTCAATATACAAACGGGATCCAGATTACCTGACTATTGCTCCATTTACACCACTGAATTCTGGGCTATACTTGAATCACTACAATGGATCAAAGACAATCAAATACCTAAAGCAGTCATTATAAGCGATTCCCTAAGCGTTATCAAATCGATCCAAAATCGCAATACACACTCTAGGGAACAATTCCTCGACAGAGCATGCCAATTAATCGACGATATCACCACAGCACATCAATTAGTCGAGCTCATGTGGATACCGTCGCACACTGGAATCTCTGGCAACGAAACAGCAGACAAAGTTGCAAAAACCAAACTAGGAGATCAAAACTCTATCAAGCTTAACTATAGCTCTACAGAAGCAATGAACTTCGCACAAACATATATAGACCAAACATGGCAAGATTTTTGGAACTCCTCCACAAAAGGGAAAAATCACCATGAAACCCCAAAAAAACGTAGATAGGAACATACAGCTACCTAAGGGTACCTATTTAGAACAGAAAACCATAAACAGGATAATAACTGGAAAAACTAAACTAGCAAGCAGTTTTGGAAGGTTTATAGGACCCAAACCAGCAACCATTAACTGCTTTAACTGCCACACCACCGAAGATCTACACCACGTATTCAATATATGCCCAAAATATCAACTCGCTCGGAAAATATTTATCAAAAACCAAAAAGAGATTGGATTACCACACACATACGCAGAGTTACTTATGGACTCTAATAAAAATAAACAATCAGCATATAAAAATATAAATCAATTCATAGACTCAGCAGGACTTAGGAACAAAATATAATTACTATCCCCACAAAACCAAAAGACCCAGTAACTAGCTAAATAAATGTAGAAGCCACCACATAAAAAACCATAACATATCATTCAATTTTATAAAAGTATTAATAAATAATTCACTTACGAAGCACCTATAAAAAACTAAGGAAACCGCAAAATCGGATGCCCTAGATGTCCTTAACGAACCGAGTAATCAGCTAGGATTCCTGTCCTAGATGTCCTTAACGAACCGTGTAATCGGCTAGGACTCCGGTCTCTTGCTAAATAAAGTATAAATAACATTCAATCTCTAAAAACATCAATTAATAAATAACTTAAAGAGGTAATATCTAAAAACTTATAAATAACATAACGTAGGAAACACACCCTAAACACCTGGACTAGTAATACCATAATAATCTTGAAAATCTCTCTTCATACATGATATCTACTAAGAACCTGTATAAACAGCATAGAACATCCCCCCTCCTTTTAGAACATTTTGAAGAGGAAAAAAAAATCTCGAAAAAAAAAAAGAAAAAAAAGAAAGGCAAATGTAACAAGAAACCAGCGATGTAAAGCAAGCAGGACCGTTCCCGAGCTCTCCTTCCCACTAATGACAGCCAACCATTCAACTGTAGGGACCTTTATGGACCCACAGATTGAGGCCAAACTATCAGGGTTCCTTGAATCCATAAAAGCCTGGGGGAGGTGGCACCATCCCTTCCCCAAGAACAACTAGCAGGCTGCGGTGCAGTCAGAAAAAAGTGGCACATGCACAATTGTGCGAACGCTACTATAATTAAACTCAACAACAACAACAACATAATATTGTCTTCACCTTTATCTGTAGGTCATTCGGTGTTATAATGATTTAAGAAAATCAGAATAATCATTACCGTAGAATCCAACTATATTTACCGCTTATACACCCTCCTCCACAAACAGCTAAAACTGAACATGCCATTTATTCGGAACATGTCATGATTGTTACGCATTGTAAATATCACGCAAAGAGTTTAAAGCCATGTGTTAATGAGGGCTGTGGCGTGACCTGTCCATCCGAAGTACACAATGTTTACCAGTGAGAAAATAACAACATAGATCGTTAAATAGTATTGAGGCATTGTCACATTTAATAGATGTATGTTATATGAAATTAACAATAAATATGTAATATTTATTCCAAGAAAATGTTTCAAATTTCATCAGTTCTAATTTGTAAACGTTCTATAAACGTTATATAATAGGTACACAGCTCTAAATATACCATAATGAAAAGTAACTTGTAGTGTGAATGACCGTGCGTTTGATTATTCATTGGTGATCAGAAATCTGTGTCACTATCATATATAACTCTTATCTCCTTCTCTTTGGGGGAGGTAAATCTGTTTATGACATGCTGGTGTTGTAATTAATATTGATTGCGAAATTAACCCGTGTGGGAAAGACCCTCTAAACACAGTCCCTAGTGGAAAACCATGTGCTGAACTTTCACGTTTACGGTTTATTGGAAAAATATATATATTGGTCTCGGAAATATGTGTTCCTATTGGTAGTGCAGGGATATGCAACAGGGAAATCTGCATGTGATATAGCGTGTGGACGAATAACTTATTCTTTGTGATTGGTAAGTGCATTATTTGTAATTTGTGATTGCATGTACATCTTTGATTCAGCTGGAGCACAAAGAAGATCTTTGACAAAGGTAGAAGAAAGCATGTTCGACATAACACATTTCTGACTGTTATTAAGTTTTCGGTAGTTTTAGAGAGAGAGTTAGGATGTATGTGGCCAGACATGTGTATAGATTGTGTGTCTGTAACATTGTTTTATTTTAGTTTCTGGTATAGATATTTTCTCACGCTCGAGTTTGTAATGCGTTTAGAAGTCAACTAGAAGTCATAGCCATATTTTGCATGAATAAGTTAAGCTTGTTTGCCCCAACTGCTGCCCGTAAATCCATTGCTCATGTGTCCCAGGTACATACACGTAAGATACAGGGGCAAGGTAAAATGGATGGTCAAAGTAAAAAACTTCACTCGAACGTTTATTCATATAACATTTGAAAATAGTTACTGGACATCTGTCTGGATATAGAGAGTTAGCATACATCCTTGGATTTTCATTGCTTGCGTTTTGTATGTCCTCCCATGTCCTTCTCTTCATTTGTCTCTCGTTAAACTGCAAATATTCTAGTGTAAGTTCGCAATCTTGATTTAATGAGATGTCTTCTCACATGATGCTTCTGTGTTCTTCACTCCCTCCCCATACCCAAAAGTGCAAAGTATTGATAAACCATAAAGTTTTCAGTAAACTTGTTGGTGTGCTGAGGTCCAAAAGCAAAGATTCAAACAGTTTATCAATGTCATCATAAGTGACGGCCTAAGCAATTTTGGGTTTGTTTCATTTCCCATTCTTCCTCAGATCATTCTGTTTACCTTTTAGGGCCATTTTGCCTTGTAAAATTCAAGACCATAAACCAAGGTGCAATTGTATTTATGCCTTCTCAGATGCCGTTCAAAATTTCCCATAAAAAGTCATGTATATAGGTGTACCAAGTCTCTCTCTCTCTCTCTCTCTCTCAATGTTTAGTATGATGTGTTATCGACGTTGTGGAAACCTTAAATTATGTAATAGTCCAGTTCTTTATATAGTATTTTAATTTACGTTTTAACTCTCTGTAAACATACTTTTTGGTCATTACATCATGTTTATAGTAATTAGTTATCTCATTAATTTGTGTACTCATTCACAAATTCATTTCTCTATTAACAATTTCAAACTACTATATTTGAGCTATGCATCATTCTATTTGCTCATACAGTATTATTTAAATTCAACGTTTGTGTTTTGTAGTCAATATATTGACCTTTTATTACCTCCCAACGTTGTTGGCTCATATTCGTTTCCATCACTCTGACAAATCCAAAAGAAATTTCTTGAGAGAACGTTGCTTAGGTCAGGTGCTGGCACTTCATATATAGAGCGTATCTCACTGTTTAACTCCAGATATTTTTCTAGAAGCTTTATGTATCTCAGTGTTTTACTTTTGGTAGTCACATTTTCATGCTCTAAAACAAAGTTTGTGACAAATTGTAAATCTGCTATCTATGACTTTACTGTTGTAAATCTGCTTTCTATGAACGTTTTGCGTTTCTTATTTCATCACCGGATAATGTTGTTTCTCAGATAAAAGTTGCTTGGATTTCAGAGACACATGTATTTCATTTGTTTCCCAGTCATCATGAAGAGAGGAAAGATCTTGTGTCTCATGATTTGGTGAATTTATTTTCACAGATTACGCGTTCGTGCTTAGCAAAATTTTGAGGAATTGCACCGTCCAAAATGTACAGTATACATGGAATATGTACCTAGTCGGTTGTACACATTTACGAGCTGTTCACTAACTTTTAGTACATTTTCATTTTGTCTTATCTTTTGTTTTGTTGTTCTAATCATCTATTTTTAAAAATTATTTTGTTTCTCTCAGCCAAACACTTTTTGGGTAAATTTCTGAAATTTTCGGCGTTCGTTTGATTTGAAAACAATTCCATCAAGCCAAAAGAAAATAGCAATGGCTGTGTCTCTTGATGACCGAGATGCACCTAGCCGGTACGAACCGACTGAGATACGAAAAGTAAATTAGCAAAAAGGCAAGATTCCTCTCTCTCTCTCTCCCTCTCTCTCCCTCTCTCTCTCTCTCTCTCTCTCTCTATGTATATATATATATATATATATATATATATATATATATATATATATATATATATATATATATATATATATATATATATATATATATATATATATATATATACATACATACATACATGCATATAAAGAATCAGTGTCGTACCACAAACATTACTGTCATCTTATTTGGCCATTTCTTTAGTTGATGGTACCAACACATCGAGAATACCCTATCGTACACTGCCTGCACCATTCTGACGACTGGTTCTGTATCACTTTTGCAACTATGGCATTTTTAAAAAAATGAAAATCAGTTATGAATCCCATTTTGATATTTCCACTCTTTTCACAACAGAGAGTTATGTGTCTCATCATCCAACCTAATAGCTGAGGATAAAGAACAAAACCCACTGGGTTATATTTCTCATCATCCACAACTTTTAGTATAACTGCTGTTATTATTATTATTATTATTATTATTATTATTATTATTGAAAAGAACAATGTCTTTCATGAGAATATCATCCAAACAGATAGAAAAAAGATTATATTTCAAATGATATAAAAGATGTTCATTTATTCGTCCCTGACATTTTTTTTTCTCCAATGATCATTTATGAAGAAAAAGTAGATTGTGTAACCTTGGAATGCTCGCATGGTGAAGAATTCACTTTGTTCCTTTGTGTGGCAAATCACATATACACATCAGTTATATTAAAATTTATTTAGAATCACTACGAGTAATTAATACTCTACTGATAATTGCGATGAGTTTTAATACAAATAATATCCGATGACGAACCAAGCATATCTGGAATAATTACGTCACGTACGTATGAAGTCTCCTAAAAGCTGATCAACATGAAAACTCACTGGACACAAAAGCAAATACGGTATATTGCATCGAATACAAATAATAAATGTTGTTTTAGTAGCAGCAAATATGGTAGCTATAAAATACAGAGAGGCAAATAATATTAAACAAGCCGGCACTCTGTGATTGAATAATTAGATTTGCAGTTATGCTCGTGAGGTTGCACATCGTTAATTAAACATGTATAACGCAATCCGTTGAAACAACATGCCAATAAAATTATAATGAAAAAATAGTATCGGGAGAGAAAAGTTATAGAAATGACAAAAAGGTAAAAAGTAGTTTCAAAATTAGTATCAAATGGTAAATGCAAACTGGATTATGTATTTGAATGAATCTTTTAACAGGTAGCAAAAATATGAATGATGTTGATTAGTTTAGTACATTAGTTTAAAGAACACCGATAACTCATGTATATTCCGTAAATCCCACCAGTTGTATTAATGTAGTTACCAGTTTATTAGATATTAAATAGCAGAGTGTAATGTTATTCTTATTGAAGAATAAATGCAGAAGGTTTTCTATACTATTTATTAAATAAAAGACATCACTAGAGTTAGGAAGGGGACAAAAGACTGCCCTGAAAGTATTTTCCCATTGAACTTAAACCCCAGTGAACATATAACATAAAGCAGATGTTGTCTATATCAGTTCTAATCCAGTGTGGAATATCTGATTACTTTGAGTATTGATACGTGCGTAAGAGCACTGATTTTGTTAAAGATATTTGTTTCTATTCTGCCAAACCAAAACCATGAACGCAATATTATAAATGAGTAAATAATATACTGAATAGTCACATTAGTCTCACACTGTGTTTTCTGTCAGAACGATGACACTCTACGTCACATCCTGTTCGGCAAGGAAGTGGAAAACTGTGCCTATATGGATGACTTAACGTGGCAACAATTCAAGTGTATGGCGGTAGAAGGATTAGAGCTGATGCATAGAAGAACAAATAAACAACGATCTGTTTATTAGATTATGTCAATGGACTTATTTCTCTTTTGACTACCTTCCATATACTTGATAAGAATTACACTCACAATTAACGTGATAATTTATTCGATAATTCATTTACAATGTGCTAGTCCAATGTAAATAATTACAGTTCTTCTAAAATGTTTGCACTTTCTTTTATCATGTATTTCTTGACCGTTTTGCTTTAGCATTTCCTTCTCGCTGACTTTTTCCCTGGGGTGATTAAATGTTTTCCTCTAATTTTTCCGCTTGAAGGGTATTTTTTTACAATACTCGTATATTTTGCATACTTTAGCGCAAACATACATACATACATACATACATACATACATACATACATACAGACAGACAGACATGCATGCATGCATGCACACATACATACATACATGCATACATGCATACATACATACATACTGGAAAAAGGCATGAGAACATTTCCTAATGTTTCGACCTAAGTAAGGTCTTACCAATTAGGAAACAATGATTGATCTTCACAGATAAACATATACCAGAAAGTAGCACGTGAATGTCATGAAATATTTACATAGGCACAGAGAAGAAACATTATCAAAGATAATGAAAAGGTCTAAACTTAAGGAATAAATGGAAATAACTATATGTTATAGGATGGGATCTATCTTTTAAGAAAAATGGACAAAATATTTTGCTTAAAGCTATTTGCTTAATGTCGATAAGCTGTTTGGGGTGACCTAGTTAACTGCGTCATATCGTGGATTTTGTATTTCATATGGCGCCATCTACAATGTATTGTTGTACTTTTCTTGCTTTTAGCTTTACATCTCTCATAATGGATACTACGAGAAATAGATAAAGTATTTTTTAATAAGAGAAGATGGTGGAAAGTATGTATGTTTGTACCATGGTCAAACACCAACGTCAGCACAATAGTGGTTCCGCCACGCCGATTAGGTAAAGTTCTAAACAGTTACATAGAAACAAATGAAAAAATGAAACCTTGGAACATATTTATGCATCAGATACATTCAACTTCACAACCAAATTTGCAACTGAATACTGTCGACAGATGACTATACAGACTATGAGGAGATCTGCGATGTCTGTTTAAAATAATTAAGAACATGGGTCATCAAACTAAATAGGAAATTGTAGCCATAAAAAATATCAACAAAATTATTTCTCAGTTTGATGATACTGTACTTTTATTTCCATGGTTTATATTTTTCTCGAAAAAAAAAACGTTTATACTTCTTTGTATTTTATGTCCACCTAATAGGAGATTCATATATTATAAAGAAGCAGGATGGATACAAAGAAGTCACAGAAAAACAATAATGCAACCGATGCTTTAATCCACGAAATTACATTAAAATGATAGTATTTGTGCTTTTAAACTGTGATAAGTTGTAACTTGTTTTCAACATGTGCATATATTTCCATCGATGTCGAAATTTTTCTGGAAAATTTCTTCTGTTTCAAGTATGCTTCGAGTATTATGCGATTCAACCTGGAAAAATAACAACAATTGTCATAATAATATTAACAATGGTTACGATGATAAGGATGATATTTATTATGACTATGATGACGAGAAGGAGTATTATGACGATAGAAAAATGCATGTGTTAATTTATGGTGGTGACTTAACGCAGTGCAAAATGTAAACAAAAGTAGAGTGAAAGGTTAAACAAAGAATAATTAGACCGGTAGGCCCCGCTTTCGCTAACGTTCTTGAATTGGGATTTGATACGATCTTGCACAAAAACATGAGATAATATCAATATTTTTGTCACAAGTTGAGGAGCGGAAATGGTGAAAATCTATTTTAAGCCTTAAAAAAATTAACAATAGAAACCTTTCTAATTCTTGAAAAAGAATTGAACAATTCCTCGAATTTGAGTAGAGCCCTCAGAATTCCTTAGATATAATAGGAAAACTCAAGATTGTGTGCCTTTATATTAAACTCTGATGCCGGCTGACTGTTTTGCTTAAAACGTCCGAGTCACATGTAAGCTCATTATCTAAATATTAAGACCAAAACAAACTAGCTTGTTCGAAATTGCTTGTTTGGTAAAAAAAAACGTGATCCTCAAAAGGTATATAAAATTGAAACCGTTAAATATACTGGAATACATTGGTCGAAATGATCCGCGCAACAAGCACGTGCTCTTGGAACCCGCTTGACTGGAAGAAAGATGCAGCTGGAGCTGCTTCTGAGCATACTACAACTTAAATATTCACAGAAAAGGAGGGGGCTTATGCCTATACAAGGTAATTTTGTGGAGGTCAAGGCAAGATATGCCATGTGCGTACGCAGTGAGAGTGCAAATGCGGTTCCACAGGAAAAACAAAATGCTCGGTTCTGGAATTTCCTACTCTTAACGCTATTGACTGGTAGCCAATTAATATATTTAGAGCAATGTGTTTACCATATAGATATATAAATATGATGGCGCCAGACAATCGAGAGAAGTAAGGAGAGGTAAAGAAGTAACTGAGGAGCAACCTCAGTACCAAATAAACGTTTTGGTTACTGATGGAGCAAGGAGACCACCGAAAGTTGAAAGAAGAAATCATTCGTCACGGCGTCATCGAGCACGAGCATGAGCGGTCCGAAGTTCTGTATGGTAACGACACATATCTAATGCGACTCTACCCAACCCCACCCAACCCAACCCCTTGACCGGGGCGCGACTTTCAGATTGCGTTGATGTCTATTTGAGTCTAACGTCCTCTCTCTGCCTTTTGGCTGTGGGGTCAATCTTCGCCCCTCTCCTTGATAGTGGCTTCCGGTTTCCTTTCTGCTTATCTAAAGACGCGTGCACAAAGCCAAACAGGCAGAAGTAAAAGCTCTTGTAAGACATATATCTTAGCCTTTAAGGAAATGTGGAACAAAAATCATGGAACAGTTTTTGACTTTTGTTATGTCAAACGTGGCATCTTACAGTATTAACGGGGGTAGTTTTATCGGATCACATACATTTGATATAACTACTCCTGGGGATACTGCAAGGTGGCACGTTTTAAAGTTTTGCTCGCTGTGTTTAGCCCCGCGAGACTATTGTCGGAATCCCTTCGGCCGATTTTATTAGAATAAAGCCCAATGGCGACATACCAATCACTGTGGAGCAAAGTACGGCAGCGAGTATTGGTATCTGAAAATGGTATTTATGTCGTTTTAAAATAGTAGGTCGTCCAAACACTTGGGGAACAACCCAAAATCAATAATTTAACGTGTCTCAAAGTCATTGATCTAAGTATATGCACATCCAAGGTTGGTGTTTTTGCCTGAAGGACTTGTTTATGTAAATGATGGGAAATCATCATACAAAATATCACAGACCGCTCTCGTACATTTCAAAGTTTTCAAGCTATGGTTGTATTCGTATCACGCCAAACGTGCCAAGCTGAGTGACAGAAATTACAATAGGAAATAACATCGGTAAGCAAACTTGCCAGTTGGCTGTGTCTTGCTAAATTTTGAAGAATATACTAGAAGACAATCAGATATCTTGCAGATTTTGTTCAAAATTATTTCGACTCTCGATATTTAGGTTGTAGCTAATAAAATATGTAGCAATTTGACATTGTCCTTAGTGCATGAGAACATTGCTTATGCTGAATGCAGGGCTCACGTCTATTGTATATATGCTTTTACTCGTATAAGTCTTATGTTGTAGCTGCTTTACTAGTGTTTTTTGAAGAGACATATCCTTTCAAATATTGGAATTACATTTGACGATTGACCATATTGTTACGAATTTTCTTATTCATGATACGGTGCTCCAAGCTATTGCCACGTGTGATCCTGCACACAGCGTTTGGAAAATTGTGTTTTTCTTGTGACGAGATATGCATGTTTAAAGCTCGTTTGTCATTACGTTGTGAATGACTGACTTAAACCTTTGAATACGTTCTAAAGTAATAACAACCATGAACAGTTCAGAAAGGTTATGTTTTCCAGAAACGCAGACAAAATAAGTAATCCCAGGAGCAAAATCATTGACGTCAAGGATTTATCGTGTGATATAAAACAATGAGTTAGCCAAACAAGATAAAATATAAGGCAAGAAAAATAACATTTTACAAGCCAAAGGAAACAACGACGAAAGACAGTCTAAGTAAAACGGTGTTTGGGAAACTTGGCATAATATGAGCACCAGTCTTCGCGTTCGGCTTCATATACTCTCTAAATTATGCATACAATTTAGCGTCTGTGGTCCTATGCGATATATAAATTATTCGATACTTTTGTGTATATCTAATATGTCCGGGTCATCTGGACCTAGGCTTTGCAGATATACGTAATTCATCATGACTGTTCAGGTCACTACTAAATACTCACAGAAATATTCATGCCCGTGTCAGCGGTGAACCCCAGGGCTCACAATAGGTAAATACAATCTGACAGCCTGATAGAATCAGCCCCCAAGCAAGATGATACTTCGAGGCAACGGTAACTGAACGTCAAACAATACTTAATAATGTACTTTTTAAATATATATATCATGAAACATACATTTGTGTGTGTATATATGTATGTAGATTGCTTGTATACGAGGTCTAATGGCTTAAACAAACAGCCTATTGGAAATAATGTTCGCTGGTGTAGTTCTTGAGAGGGAGGAAAGAATAGAACCTATAATAAGTAACGGACATAGCCTATGATAGAGGCATAATTTGAACGTAGGACTACATAAGTGCAAAGCGAGGGCATCACCAAAAATATACAGACACATTATTATTTCTTGTGTGTTGTGCATATATAGCAACTTAAGCTTTTAGTATTCTTGGGATGAGGAAATACCAATATAGAGTAGGATAGATGTATCAATATGAACGCCAACGTAGAGTATGATGGATATATCAATATGAACACCAACGCAGAGTAGGATGGATGTATCAATATGAATACCAATGTAGAGCAGGATTAATGTATAATTATGAACACAAATGTAGAGTAAGACGGATGTATCAATATGAACGCCAGCGTAGAGTAAGGTGGATGTATGAATATGACAACCAACGCAGAGTAGGATGGATGTATCAATATGAATACAAACGTAGAGTAGGATGGATGTATCATTATGAAGACCAACGTAAGATATGATGGATGCTTCAGTATGAACACCAACTCAGAGTAGGATGGATGTATCAATATGAACGCCAGCACAGAGTAGGATTAATGTATAATTATGAACACCAGTGTAGAGTAAGACGGATGTATCAATATGAACGCCAACGTAGAGTAAGTTGGATGTATAAATATGACAACCAACGCAGAGTAGGTTGGATGTATCAATATGAATACAAACGCAGAGTAGGATGGATGTATCAATATGAATACAAACGTAGAGTAGGATGGATGTATCATTATGAAGACCAACGTAAGATATGATGGATGCTTCAGTATGAAAACCAACTCAGAGTAGAATTGATGGATCAATATGAACACCAACATAAGTAGAAATGATGATTCAATATGAACACCAATATAGAGTAGGCTTGATGTATCAATATGAACACCAATGTAGAGTAGGACTGATGTTTCAATATCAACACCAATGTAGAGTAGGATGGATGTGTCAATATAAAAACCAACGCAGAGTAGGATGGATGTATCAAAATGAAGACCAACGTAGGATATAATGGATGTTTCAGTATGAACACCAACTCAGAGTAGGACTACTGGACTATTGTAACTCAACTATGTCTGGTTCATCTCAATATCTGCTCCAGAAACTTCACAAAAGTTCAAAACACAGCCGCTCGGATCATACTTAGAGTACCACGATCAGAGCACACCTCCCCGCTGCTCTGTACCCTACACTGGATATCCATTTGATCCAGAATCAAACACAAAATGTGTTCTCTGTGCTACGTTTCACTGTCAGGCTCTAGTCCAACATACCTATCCCGCCTCACCCATGTGTATACACCAGCAAGATACTTACGCTCCTCTTCTGACAATAGTATACTCGTTATTCCCACTATGAAAACAAAGTCATATGGACAGCGTTCTTTTGCATACCAGGGCCCAGCAACGTGGAATGAATTGCCCACTGAACTTAGACACAAAGACACAGTGAGCACATTCAAGAGGGCTCTCAAAACTCACTTATTTCATCTGCAAGAACAAACTTAAAGACCTAATAATGTTTCCTACCTTAAATATTATCACCATGTTTTTTTTAATGTTTTCTAATTTCATGATGTTTGTTTTTGTAATGATATCATTATATGTTTTTTATCTTATAGGTGTTGTCTAATGTTGAAAGCGCTCAGAGCTTCTAAAGATTAGGCGCTATACAAAGTCCTCATTATTAGCATTATTATTGATGTATCATTATGAACACCAACTCAGAGTAGGATGGATGTATCAATATAAACACCAACATAGAGTAGGATGGATGTATCAATATGAACGCCAACGTAGACTAGGACGGATGAATCAATATAAACACCAACGTAGAGCAGGATGGATGTATCATTTTGAACACCAACATAGAGTAGGATGGATGCATCAATAGGAACACCAACCTAGACTAGTACGGATGAATCAATATAAACACGAACGTAGACTAGGATGGATATATCAATATAAACACCAACGTAGACGAGTACGGATGAATCAATATAAACACCAACGTAGAGTAGGATGGATGTATCATTATGAACACCAACATAGAGTAGGATGGATGCATCAATATGAACACCAGCGTAGACTAGTACGGATGTATCAATATAAACACCAACGTAGAGTAGGATGGATGTATCATTATGAACACCAATATAGAGTAGGATGGGTGTATTAATATGAACACCAACGTATTAATATGAACACCAACGTAGAGTAGGATGGATGTATCAATAAGAATACCAACGGAGAGCAGTATGGATGTATCAATATGAACACCTACGTAGAGTAGGATGGATGTATCAATATGAACACCAACGTAATGTAGGATTTATGTTTCAATATGAACACCAACGTAGAGTAGGATGGATGCATCAATATGAAAGCCATCGTAGAGCAGGATTGATGTATAATTATGAACACCAATGTAGACTATAACGGATGTATCAATTTGAACGCCAACGTAGATTAGGGTGGATGTATAACTATGACAACCAATGCAGAGTAAGATGGATGTATCAATATGAATACAAACGTAGAGTAGGATGGATGTATCATTATGAAGACCAACCTAATATATGATGGATATTTCAGTATCAACACCAACTCAGAGTAGAATTGATGTATCAATATAAACAACAACGTAGAGTAGGATTGATGTATCAATATTAACACCAGCATAGAGTAGGATTGGTGTAACAATATAAACACCAAAATAAGGAGGAGTGATGTATCAATATGAACACAAACGTAGAGTAGGATTGATATATCAATATAAACACCAACTCAGAGTAGAATTGATGTATCAATATAAACACCAACATAGTGTAGGATTGCTGTATCAATATGAAGACCAACGTAGGATATAATGGATGTTTCAGTATGAACACCAACTCAGAGTAGGATTGATGTACCAATATAAACACCAACATAGAGTAGAATTGATGTTTCAGTATGAACACCAACTCAGAGAAGCCTTGATGTACTAATAAAAACACCAACATAGAGTAGGATAGATATATTAATATGAACACCAACGTTTAATATGATGGATGTATCAGTATGAACACCAACATTGAGAGGATTGATGTATCAATATAAACACCAACGCAGAGTAGGATGGATGTATCAATATGAATACAAACGTACAGTAGGATGGATGTATCATTATAAAGACCAACGTAAGATATGATGGATGTTTCAGTATGAACACCAACTAAGAGTAGGATTGATGAATCAATATGGACACCAACGTAGAGTAGGCTTGTTGTATCAATATAAACCCCAACATAGGTAGGATTAATGTATCAATATGAACACCAACGTAGAGTAGTACGGATGAATCAGTATGAACACCAACACAGAGTAGGATTGATGTATCAATGTGAACATCAATGTAGTGTAGGATATATGAACACCAATGTATTACGGATCAATTAATATGAACACCGACGTTTAATAGGATGGATGTATCAGTGTGAACAGCAGTGTAGAGTATGATGGATGTATCAATATAAACACAAACGTAGAATGGGATTGATGAATCAATACGAACACCAACGTAGAGCAGGATGGATGTATGAATATCAACACCAACGTAGAGTAGGATGGGTGTATCAATATCAACACCAATGTAGAGTAGGATTCATGCATCAATTTTTACACCAACGTAGAGTACGATATATATATATATATATATATATATATATATATATATATATATATATATATATATATATATATATATATATATATATATATATATATATATATATGAACACCAACGTAGAGTAGTACGGATGAATGATATGAATACCAACGTTTAATAGGATGGATTTATCAGTATGAACACCAACGTAGAGTAGGATGGATGTATCAATATCAACACCAACTTAGAGTCATTTTTGTAATATGGTCAAGGAGCATTCTCTCATTGGAAGCAATGACTTATGTACGTACATAGAGAAACGTTCTTTGATTAAATGTCTTTTATTGTTATGTATATTACTTTAGAGAGAGAGAGAGAGAGAGAGAGAGAGAGAGAGAGAGAGAGAGAGAGAGAGAGAGCGATCACCTATGATAGGGGACAATGCCAATACGGTGCAGTTAGTATTACAGAAATCTCCTTCACAGCACTCGCTGCATGTAGATACAGATCGTCCAATGATGGCGTGGTCGGGGTTTAGGAAGCTAGAAGCTGAATGGCAATGCTGAGGAAAATAATAGAAATGAAATGATGTACATATAAGCGATATGTATTGAGATCCGTTTGAACCAGATGAAACATGACGTTGACTAATATTGAAATTTAGTCTAATGTGCCACGTTCAATAGTTTAAATGACAATATAAAACAAAACCCCTAAAATTATAACAAAGTACCTAAAATGTTAACATAACCATTTTATGTTCTTCAGCTTTCTGTTTACTGTAAACTGTCGCTACTGGAATGATAAATAACGAAATATTTAAGGGATCATTGGTTAGAAACGTTCTATAAATACACCTTGAGCAAATTTAAAGAGGTACTAAATACAATATTTGATGTCAAGAAAGTGGTGCTCATTATTATATACCTATCCGTAGATAATTTAACATTAACCCATAGGTTTAACATTAGAATTGAATTAACATTAAGGGTTGTTATAGCCATGAGGGGAATTAAACATCAGGACTCCATGATGAAGCATGTATGAGAAAAGGGGAAAATTTAATCTTAAAAATGTCCTTAGGTTTAACGTTATGTGTCGGTATGACCTCTTACAGGAAATGTTACCTTGAAACTACATTTACCATCCAGCACGCTTTTTGCAAGAACCAACACTTAGTCATCCAATATCCATTACCCATCCAAAACCCACATTTACTATCCAACTGACCGTTAGGAGCAAGTAATTCCCACTCATACGCAAACCAAACGATATGAGCGCTCACCCATAGATAAACATATTTACACACTCTCATAAATGAAGTAAATGAATAACAAAAATAACGAGCAATGTATTAAAATTGCACACGGATCGAGCTCACTGTTTTAAGTCTGATATTTTGATTCCGCAACGCATTGCATCAGTCTTGCGACTCGAGTGATAATACTTTGTTGGTTATAGACTGACATCACGTATAACATGATCACACATTAGTTAGACAATGGCACGAAGTCAAAGATAAAACAAAGTTTCTGATTTTATGAAGATCGCCAATCAAACAGCTTCTTATTAAGTTAAGTTCGCCCATCTCAACCTAGGCCCCTCACGGCGGTATGATCTAAGGAACTCGCCTTTACAGATTATTCCCATTGTTCGCGTGGATTCGAGTATTCGGTCACTTTGCTAGGAGCTTCTAGTGGGTCGGTGGTTCTTGCCATGGTGATCCCGGGTTCTTCCTCCACCAAATATACTAGCTATCATGTATAGCCTATAATGTGCTGAACAAATGGAATTAAATTCCACACAACCAAAGCACATCCGACCTACTGTCCAGTTTCAGTTCATTTAATTGAAAATCGCTTCAAAACCTTATGAATTCATGAAATATCATAATATCATTCATCATGCTTTAATAATATTTTAATTTGTCTGTGTGTCTGTATATATATACATACATACACACACACAATGCATGTCGAATCCGGACTCTGTATCGTGATATGAGTCATATAATGACGAACCATGTAATCCAGACCCAACCTCCCCAGCATACCCTTCCAATATACAAAAAAAGGTCTTCATTCAAGAAGATGTAGACTGACTTGTCCAGCCTCATGTTTCATTCTTTGAAATGTAGATTACACGTAAACTTCTGAGCGTGCGTATTCCATCAGCCTAACCGTATTAATTCTCTCTCTCTCTCTCTCTCTCTCTCTCTCTCTCTCTCTCAGAATGTTTAGATCTAAAGAAGTGACCGATAGAGTTTCGGGTTGGGAAAAGAAAGTTTATATTACTCAAAAGTTTAGCTAGCAGTGATAGGTATAGGAGATTCAGTTATTTTGTTTCGAGTCCATCACATAAATTTAAAATATCAGTTGAAGATATGATGCTTGTTAAGATATAGCTTTCAATGATATACTAGGCATATTTTTATCCTATAAAAGAACATGCAAAACAGCCAAATATGTCATAGTATTTATCGTATATTTCTGCAGATACATTTCGTGTCTAATAGATGTTATTTATGTGTTGATTTCTAGTATATAGTGGCATAAAAGCGACTTTTCAAACCGCAGAAATATCACATTTGGATAGGCATATCTGTGCTGTACTGTAACATATATGTAAAAGAACAGTTATTAAATAGTGAAAAGAATAGAATATTAAAGATATGGAAAAGATGTACTGAATACACGTATGTTCTAAAGAGACATTTCATAACATATTACATATTTAGGTCGACATCCAACCGAGTAGACTTTATCGTTGTCACCCCACAGACGTTCTTCGATGTAGCAGAACTATAATGTGCAAAGAAGTTCACAACATGTTAGCACATAACAAAGAAATATTCATTGATATAATGACTTTAAAAACATTTTGATATTTGCATCATCGGAATATTTTATATGCAAAATAAACTATGAATTATGTGTAAATCTTAATCCCAAACAACGTGTAATTCATTTTTTTAAACAATAATTAGCATGAATATATTTATCAGCAACGCTATATATAATACTGATTGCAGTTTATTTTTTCATGCAATATTTAACCTAATAAACGTATGGTGTTCTCCATTCTTTTCTTTCTTTATATTTCAGCATATACACAGAAACGAACATCAATTAATTTTCTGCTGTTAAGGAAAAAGTTATAGGTAATGACATATATGTTAATTATTCGAAAGCGAAGATAAGAATTATTACAACACACAACCTCTCTTAATATTTAATCATAAATAGCCCGAAGATTAGAGCAATTACATCACATAACAGCCATTTTTACCATACCTCTCCATGCGCACATTGCACAACATTGAGACACTCCGACGGATGGCTTAAATGTTGGCAGTCATAACAGAGAGGCCCTCTCGAGTTATTGCTACCGAATCCTAAAAGTGGAGTTGTAGCAATTTTGAACAATCTCTCATAATCAGGGGTCAACGAACGTTAACAAAATTTCTTTAAAAAAAGGTTCAGCTAAATACTGAGACAGTCACCGTTTTAGATTTTAACCGTCATGATATGCGCTCTAACCACTAGGCCACTGGAACGGTTCTATCTTTAGAAGCTAACAAGATTCATCATACTTAAAAATAATGGAATAATGGTACGAAAAGAAATATAACGCAACATACCATACACACAGACAGAGAGACAGACAGATATATAAATGAGACAGATAATAATAATAATGAGATAAAATATGAAACGTCAACATTTACAAAATAATTTCAGTTAACCATGTGCGCTGAATCCATAGAATGATCGAGATCACCATAAATATTACACAGCCTCTGCTTGTTTTAGTCAATAACATAAAATGTGTTTAATTCAATAGGAATCTATCAATATAAATGAATTACAACAAGCAACACAATTTACGGTCTGCATAATATAATTTTGGATGGATGTAGCATTTAATTATAAAATGGAGATTAAGGCACAAGAAGGAAAATAAGGAAACGTCACAACCTACCATCGTCACCACATCCATGACTATTGCAGAAAGAAGTCTTACAACATCTTGAACATCTACCAGGAACGTTATTGTTCTCCTCGCACGACTTAAAAAAGAAGGAATAGAGCACTCAGCCTCTATCGAGTAACAAGAAAAAAGAATCATAGCAGCAGAAATTTATGAATTTGTTAAAATTGCAACTTGTTTAATTATTGTTCAGAATGATTAATAAATATGTAATCGAAGAGCAAATAATAAGTTAAGTTACACATTCCAAATAACAAATTGATGTTGAAAACTGTCATTCAGTTCTTATTTGTATCTGATGAAACATTTACCAGCAGTAAAGTATTTGAAATAAAAACAACATGCGAAGACGTGGTTATGGGACAAATGTTTTTTAAAACAAATTAAGGGATTAGAAACATTATCGTCTAAATATTATTATGCAATAGGTGCGTTTATTCTATTAGATCTTTACAAGGAGCTAAGAACAGATCTTTGTCTTGACGTGTCTTTGAATCATAACATTGCTAAAGTTGCCAATAATGCTATATTATATTAAAAGCCACCAACGTATAAGTCTAATATAAAACCACTAACCCTACCAGGTTAACGAAGAAATTCATAGAGCATCTAAAACCTAAAGAACCAGACATGAAATGCGATTGACTGACCTAGGTGGGCTATTTTCTTAGGACTCAGCCGATTTTCTACATTTTGAGACACTGATTGTTGCCATTTACTTCTGGTATATGCAGACCTGTAACTGTAAATTACGATTAAGAGCAACGTGTCATTCCGCTATGTCGGACGAATCACTCTGCGATCACGCGGCCAATAAGTCAAAGAAACATTAAATGACTTCACATGAAACAGTGGTTATTTATAATTCGAGCAATAACAGTCTACCATATTATCACTTGTCTTGTGCTTTAATATTAACACTTTTCTTGCTTTTACCATAAATTATTACTAATTTGATCTTTAACTGCAGCCTAATCTTAGTGCTATGTCTTTAAGCAAATAATAATCTGGAAGTTGTTCAAGTTGGATTATCCCTACCTCTTTCTCACAGGAAACGAGATTGTTACGGCCCTTGCCATTTAATACAACGCTCTCTACCAAAAATAAATTTTCTTGCAAATAAAACCCATCTCTCTTTCTTGAAACAACTCTCGATGTTATTCCAGTTCAAAATTCCCGAGGAACTAAATTCTGATGATTCAGGTCACCTACTGGTACAAAGCACCTTGGGAGAACAAATCCATGAAATAAACTATTTCTTTCAAATGTGACGAAATAAGAGCTTGCTCACCTCTTTATTTGATTTTTAACGCATCCTGAGTTGTAACTTACATGGCTTCGAATATGGTTCCGTTCTACAAAGCAGCCCTAAAAATAATAATAATAATAATAATAATAATAATAATAATAATAATAATAATAAATAATTATTATTATTATTATTATTATTATTATTACAAAACAGCTTCTCTTTGGCTCAACTGACAGGTTCATCAACTTAGAGACAACCTACGATAATCAGTCTCCATTATACGCATCTTAAGGCACGAAAAAAAAGCGCATTTCATCCTCAATCCTGCAATCATAGTGACACTTACGGTAAACGTGGTACATGACAATGGGGAACAAGTCTCCAAATATATTCGATGTCCGAATCCAGGGAAAAAAAATATCTGTGTACGTACGTGTCTTACTGCAATTACTTCATAGACTCGAGCTGCTGATGTAATTCCACTACTAAATTGAAGTTCAATTCCTGACGTCACTTTGAACAAATAAGACTTGATCAGACATGAAACAGACTAAAATCACTAAATTGGATATTGAACTTGTGTCTTTTGTCAGCTTTTCATGAAAGTAAAGAACTATTTCACTGAAATAAAAATATAGTTTGTTTCACTTAAGACGATTCGTTTTTGTTGACATGGACATTGTAGTTCAATAAATATTTCTACACTTCAGTATAAATATGAATTTATATTGTCATCTAATTCCGTTTACAGATCTATTTGGATGTACTCAGTATGGCTACATGACTGGTGAGGGATGGCCATATTGCTTTCTACTAATGGATAGGAGACTGCACCAGGTATCCAATGGCGAAACAATTCTATACCTTCACAGGATCATACGTACAGTTTAAAAACTGTTTCTGTTCGTGTATTGCGATATATTTTTTGTATCTTGTTAATACCACACCCCTGATGTTTCGTAGTTTCGTCATATTTCTACATTTTTGGTGAATAAATTAATCATCTGATATTGGAAATAAAGTTAATTTTCGGTGCGTTTATCAAATATATGCATTTAAGACAAGTACATATTACAACGAAATAAAATGAAATGCCTAGATCGGTATATATATTGTGGTTACTTATTTTACCCACAATGCAACAGACTCACAGAAGCTGGGACATCAAAAATTAACTTAATCTATCAGCGACCGACAAATTTTCAAGAAATTAGCCACGAACAAAAAAATAAAATAATGAAATACTAATGTGAGGGAAAAGAAAGGTTAATGTAGAGCAGATAGTTATAAAATATGTATCGAACTGTAAATGTGAAATTGTGTTGCTGCATACAAATTTGAGATAAATCCTTGATTGGTTGAAACAGTACACCTTTTATGCAACAGCTTTTCACGAAATAAGTAGCAGAAAACAATTTTATATACATTTGGATTCGAAAATAATGATATAATTAAAAACCACTCACAATTATTTATCAGCATGACTTTTAATTTTCAATACAAAGTGTATTTTTATAACAACTATAAACAACAGAAACTATAGCTACAATTATTTTTCCATTTAGCTCATTAATATGTTTCCAATTGTCTTCCAATTTTTCATAAAATGTACATTTTCCAGTCAATTGGCATGGTTGTATTAGTCAAGAATGGTTGTGAGGTACATATAAGCAGTGAATAGGAAATAGTTAAACGCACAACCTAAATGCATTGCAGTTTATTATTATTATTAGTAGTAGTAGTATTAGTAGTATAGATATTTTCTCTAGTTTTAGAAATGGGAACAGTGGTTTTTAAAGTGTGTGGATGTTGTGTAAAACTGTTCGAAGGTGAACTCCTGGTATTTGTGATAGCCCAACTCCACATATTACTAGGTATTCAAAGTCTATTAATGTTGGCAAACACCAAATTTGGATTTATTTCCTTCCGATGATCATTTTTAGATAATGAAATTATTATCTATATTGTGATACTGGACAGAAACGCTTCTTACATGCAAATATTCATACGAACAATCACCTTTCCTCTTTCCGACAACACAAAGTTAAATGTATTTTTAAACAGGAACAAAACTCGTTCGTTGTAACCACTGCACGTAAAATATAGATCTGATCAGGGTAAAAACATACATAAAATCTTAATCTTAAGAGTTACACAATGAGTCTGAAGAGTTACACAATGAGTCTTAAGAGTTACACAGTGAGTCTGAAGAGACAAATTTGTTTTGGATTCTAGTATATGAGAATCACTGCGAGGTCCCTGCTAAGATGGCTTGAATAATTCTGTCAAACAATGTGTTTAATGACGTTAAGGTGAAGCAATACCTGAAATAGACAATGAATAAGGAATATAAACTTGTACAAATTCAGGAAGCATGATAACCTGTTGAATGTCCACGCAATGCACAGCAAAGATTAAAGTAACTCAGTTGTGATTTAACAGTAGCGCTCTCTGAATTAACACTATTAAGGATGTTAGAAACTATCTGGTTATGTAGATCGCATGAACTGCAGTCATGCACTCAATTATGATTTAAATTTGCTGCAAGCATGGACTGGAAATCATGGTACCAACTAGATCATTAATGATTCAGAGTTTGTATAATGATTATGAGACGCTCATCGTTCTCTCGTATCAACTTATAGCCATTTTCCAGACTGGTTGGAAGCATTTATCTCTATTGCATCATTTCGTAGTTTCTTCTATTTCTTCTTTCTCCGTCTACGTGATCAAAATACACCCGCCTGTACGGGCAGATTTTCCATAAAATGCATTTCTTCTGCGACGTACGTCTTTGCTATTCTGATGTTTACAGTAATTGTATGCTTCGTTCGTAACATCTGCTGTTGTCCTAATATGTATGCATTATTCGTGTCCGCCATTGATAGAACTCAACAACTATGCCGCCACTTTTCAAATCTGGAACTTTTACTTAGATTGTCTATGTAAAGTGCAAATATTTGATATATTGTTTTATGTGGCAGGAAGTTTTTTAAAAGAAACTTACTCATTTTAAGTTTATTAGCAGTTAATTTTTTTATATTTATGCAGTAATGTTGATTTAATAAGCATTATCTTTTTTCTAGTCATATTTCATATTGTGTCGAATTGTTCGGTTTAATTATTTTCTTGTCTGAGAATTTATAAATGGAGGTTATCGCATTAGAATCCCCTTTATATATCTGATAGGTTGTATTTCTTACACTGTGTGTTATCAAATTGTTTGGCATTATAGAATCTACGCACGAGTTAATTGTTTCTTTTAATATATATATATTACCTATACCGGTTTACAGAGGAAATGAAAATAAACCATTTTCGAAAATCATATTATCATACCAGTCCGTTAATTTATTGAACATTGTTCTTAAGTGTATGGAGTTATTGTTTCAAACTAGTTCATAAACGGGTAAAATTAGAAACTTAATTGGATGATGATGACGATGTTCGGCCATCGGTGTCGATGAGGACCATTCAATGTCATCGATGCACTGAAGAGTCTGTTCCAGTGGGGACATTGATGTACAGTTTGCTGACTGTGAGTTGCCGAACGGCTGTTCCTGGATTTGCACAGAGCACGTTTCTCAACTGCGTCCACCAGTCTTTTCTGCTCAAAGGCTGCCGCACCGGCAGTAACTTGACTGCGCCAAACAGAACGATCAGCAGCGACACTCTCCCAGCTGTCAGGGTCAATGCCTAAGTTCTTCAGCGAGGCCTTGAGGGTGTCCTTATACCTCTTTTTTTGACCACCATGAGATCTCTTGCTTGTTTTAGCTCTCCATAGAAGACCTTCTTAGATAGGCGTTCTACCGGCATACAACATGGCCAGCCCATTGGAGTTGTGCCTTGCACAGAATGGTGTGAATGGTTGTCATTCCAGCCTGAGTGAGCACCTCTGTGTTCGGTACCTTGTCCTGCCATCTGATTTTCAGTAGTTTTCTCAGCAAGCTGATATGGAAGTGGTTCAGTTTTTTTAACATGGCGACTATACACAGTCCAAGTCTCGCAAGGATAGAGGAGTGTGGGGAGAACAACCGCTGCGTAGACTTTGAGTTTGGTGGCAAACTTGATGCCTCTCCTATCTCAGACATTTGAGCGGAGTCTGCCAAATGCTACACTGGCTTTGGCAATCCTGGTGTTGACCTCATCATCCAAAAGGGAAAAAAAATGCTGGGAGATCCTGGTGGTAAGACAATAATTTTACATAGAGATGATCTGCAAAGAATAAACTTTTCATGTTACTATAAAAGTGGTTTTGGACGGGAACGAAGGTTTCATATGACTGAAGTGAATGAATGTGCAGGTCTTTCTGATCATCATATGTTCCAGTTGTCATTTCTGCATTTTTTCGATAAACAAAAACTTTCATATTTTCTCTTTTACATTTTCTGATTTGTAAACAACTGGTAGCCTAATATCGCTAGTACAATTTTCAATATATACACAGTAAAGTTTTGAAAATATCTCCTCTTCAGAGATTGTGTTGTGGCTGGAAATGTTCACAAAATATGACATATCCTATATGAAGCCTTCCCATATGTGTCATTTTCAAGTAAGCTAATAAACCATACATTTGACCTGTTTTGAACATCACCATCTTTGACCAGACATGCTTATGGATCTGTGATAAATGCAGTTATTGCATCCCTTGCTGTATGTGTATAAACTTCTTGCATGCACTTTAGTTATCTCTTCGTGGAATTTACCTCCTCAATTTGATTTATCAAAGTAACTCCAGGACTGTCAAAATATAATTGTAACCATAATAATAGTTTCCTTATACATACATGCTAATATACTTGTCACTTCTCGTCTACATGGTTTCGATACAAATACTGCAAGAAAATTCCTCTGAAGTGTTTGTATCAAATAAATATTGCTGAAATGTCTTTATGGAGTGTCTGGATGAATTAAGAATTATCGAATATGCCTGTATATTGTGCCATCTTATAAGTATTTGCTGTGGTTAATTAGATTTACACAGGCCGTATTATAAAGAGGTTAATACATGGTTGATATCGATCATGTTTAAAAATTAACAATTTTCAGGGAATTCACAAGTTACTAAATACAAATAATCATTTTACAACATTGAAAATTGATCAATGGCTTTCATCGTTGACCAATGTCCCATATTTACAGACAACCCTGTTTATCTCTTTCAATCAGCGAAACTTTGTTTTCTGAACAAAACAAATAAACTTGTGATCCAGAATATCAATAATAAGAAAGAGTGGTTCATTCCTTATTCGCGTTTTGTCAACTGCAGTAATAAGGAAAAGTCATAAAGAACTGTTGAAGAAATGTAAGAGCAGTGGTTATACTTCTGTATAAGTCACACATCTGTGCGTGGGATGAAGGTCATGGTTGCTTGTACTCTTATGACGAATTTTAAAATATGTATGGATTGAAAGGAACATTTCTACCGTATATATAAGTGATACAGAAAATGCTACAAAATGAGAGATATTTAATTAGAATGAAATAGGGATAGTTCAAGAATATAACAAAGACATTTACAGAAAGTTATAAGTCTATGTATTATATTTTAATGTTATTATGACAATATTGTTGAGTATAAGAGTAGAAGTCTATACCAAAAGTGGAAGGGGTTTCAAAATATTGATTTAGATAAAAATGTTTATATTTGCTTTCACTGACAATATTACATTGGGTATTTTCAATTTAAAATATTGCACAAAAGATTGCATACAAGTATTTACAGATACTTAAGGTAGAATACTAGATAACAAAAAGTGTAAATTACCCATTTGCTTTAAATTGCAAGCAGTAAATAATCTATGGATTGAGACAGTTACGTGGCTAAAGAATGATATATCTATTTCAAAGTTGAGAAATACAGTTTTTTTAAAAAGGAGTCCAGGAAAAAAAACTCTTGTACAAATGGTCAGACATACATCAATATTTTGCAATCTTTCTACTGATTACAATATGTTGTGACTCTTCTAAGAATGCAATAACGTTAAGATCTATTTTTCTGTTTGTCAAATAAAATACGAGAATATTTCTTCGACGTTTTTGATATCTTTCAACTATTGATTTCATAATAATTTACACACATACTTATATATGAGAATTACACATGTGTGTGTGTGTGTGTGCATGAGTGTTCTTCAGGGTATATTATCGATTTTGAGTTTATTTTTTATGTAAAATTTTCATGCTATCATGGAAAGAAATAATTATTTCTAAAAGTGCTCCTTTATGGTCATAAATCCCTTTAATTTCAAGGAAAGTGTTTTTACTTGGTTTGTATAAATAAATAGTTCCATCCTTTAATATACCATAGCCCTCACTTTAACTCTGACCATCCGGTATGTCAAGGTTATTTAAAACTCCGAAATAAGTCATCGACTAAGGTTTGATCAGTCATAGAAAATACTGATTAACTATTATGCTGACGTTATCATGAGCCAATTTCCCTAATACCGGGAGGTATCGTTATCATATTGAAACAGTATTCATGCAACCCTACTCTCCTTCGGACTCTCCGTCAAGCTCGAGGTCATTTAAAAGAGCATATTTATCTGTTTCTAGCAGGGAAGCAGGCGGCGATATTAGCCTAGAATTTCTTGTTTTATCATGTCTTTATTTACACACTTTAAAATATATTGCAGGATATGTTGGTTTCAAAATAAATAGGAAAATATTAATTCGATACTTCTGTACTTACCAAGTCGTCAACGCATTTCTCCAACTGATCGCAGTATTTTAAGTGGGTCATTTCGGTACATGAGAAACAAACTATGTTATTATCTGAACAAAACAAAAAAGCAACGGAAAATTATTAAACATTAATCATTTACAAAATATTAAATATTCTCCGTGTTTTCCATAGACTGAACCACACGCTTCAGACTATTAAAAAAAAACAAACACAAAAACTGCTATATTATATGTAATAAATTTAAATCAGCAAGTTGAGTTCACCAAGTATTTGCAACCAATTCCTGTTCATGTTCATTGCACTTTCTTCTTCCCCTCTTTCCTCGTCTATGATCTCAGTCGTGTTTTTTTTCTTCTCATGTTTCTATTTTTCATTTTTAAAATCTTGTTCCATTTTTGACATTACATGTCATCTACTTAGAATTATTTTCATGGTTTGAACACTGTTATATGAGCCAAAGTAGTTGGACTTCGCATGTAATTTTTATGCACACTAATATATATAGCAATATGGGATATATTTAAAACAACAGTGGCTCAAAACCAATAATGATGACACAGATTCTTTATTCTATCTGTGTGTAAAGAAGCAATATCGCTATGGAGCTTGTAATTTTTCGAATGAATCTGGTCGAAGCCTTCCATAACAGATGAATTTACACTCGAATTATGCTGGCTGAAGCCTTCCATACCCCATGAATTTACCCTCAAAAGAAACTGGTCGAAGCATTCCATACCCAAATAATTTACCCTCGAATCACACGCTAGTGCATGATTTACGCAAGTGAATGCGAGCCCATAGTGAGCCTAGTGACAGAGAACCCCCTGGGGGACCTCAAGCGAAGTTATTACAGTAAATATTATTTATCATAACTATACCGCATAAAATGTATTTTGAGGAGATTCCTTTTCTAAGAGACCAAATTATTACTTCAGGAATATGATTATTAATTACAGCTATACTATGTATAGAATATTCAAGTAATAATGTTTTCTTTGTGTGAGAATATTTTTATTGTTTCGTAGCCTTGATATTTCTTAATGATTGTTTCCTTTTCCTGATAATATTTTATATCAAAAAACTAATGTGGCGTATATTAAATAAATTACAAAAACTTCATCGATTGATGCATATAGTATTTTGAAAGGATGTATGAGCGTATCTATATAAGATTCGAGCAATAGAGTGTCTGTAACATCATAGAAAAGATTAAATCCATATTTCGCTTAAATGCGTCATACAGATGTATTAACCATGCTCAAACGATTATGAGTTTTCAAATACGGATCCGGACCATTTTGATAAATTAAATGACTTAGGGATTGTCTTCAAGAAAGAATGATGCTAATTATATGAAACTTATAATAATAAATCAGGCAAGTCGTTGTATGATAGTGTAAGAAAATTTGAAGACTTCAAACAAAAACGTTGAAATGATTAATGAAAAAAATGTTGTCATTGAAATAACTAGTGAAGAAAACTATGAGATCGAAGATTATCAAGAATAAATTTATTAGAGAGATGCTTTCATCATTAGAATATATGGAAACACCAACGACACTTTAACCTACGAATAAGAAATATCAACACGATGACTAGTCTAAGCGATACAGATAAGGTCATGAATTTTATGAAAAGAGATTAACGTGCAAAGACGCAGAAACTACAGAGTCTCTATACAAGCAGTACACGACTTTTGAATAATTAAATTGCATGGTAAAAACGGCGGTCATTCAAGGGTTGGCATTATAGTTATATTGGTAAGTATGCAGTGATTTGGCCAAACTATGGATTGAAGAAAATTATATAGGAGCACGAAAAGTTATTTAGGGGGCGCTCTAGAGATACTATGAACTTCAGATAGAGAGAGTATAAGGTGAAGTGGTTTGCATTTTCAAAGTGCACAATGGAGAGAAAGTTGGTATACCTCTAAGTTACTTTCAAGTACCGAGGCTGAAATTTCTTTGGATCTTGTACTTGTGGAACGTGTAAATGATTTAAACACGTAACTAACAAAAATAACTGATCAAAAAATCAACCTGAATTAGCATAATGTACACTATCCTTAGCAGTTATTAAAACTGGACAAATGAATTTTGCCAGACTAGATAATACCAGCTTCTGAAAGTGCAATGAATGAATTACCAAATATATCAAATGCAAAAACAGTTATCGGATCATTTTTTATAAATTACCCTCTGAAGTCCAGGAAGTGAAAATAGCTAGCACTTTTTGGGAGACGGGCACATCTGAAGTAAGGACAAAGCTGTATACTCTAAACCCCGTATTACATTCATCAATCATACACCAAAATAAAGGGTATTAAAGGTTCTTTGAACAATACCTAAGATACACGAGGTCTTTTTTAAATAGTCAGTATAACCAGTGATGAAACAGGGGTACATTCTTTTTATTTAAAATTCTAGCCCTTCGCAAATAGGAAAATGGTGAGCGCCACCTCAAAAGAAATGTGAACATTTATGCAGTTATTTTCTTATTTGCATATCATTATGTATGATGTTCTGAACAAAATAGTACATTAACATTGTATGCATGAAAATAAGCTAGCTATGCCTATTTTCCTCTTGCTTATATACTATGCCTTGAGGCAGTATTGTGTGTGTGTGTGTGTGTGTGTGTGTGTGTGTGTGTGTGTGTGTTTGTGTGTGTGTGGGTAATGAACTTAATTATGGTGAAATTAGAATACAATAGTGAAGTCACCTTAAATTTAAAACTGTCACATTAAGTGAAAGAAACATAGAGTGAAAATGTGTCATTTCATTTACTTGTATTGAAATTAGAAATAAATAATGACAAAGCAAATTCACTCTCTTCCATGTTAGGCAATACACAAATATTTTAACCTTTGACCTTTGACCTCCAAGAACCTCGTCCGTTTCATCCATTTTCAAACTGTAACATTTATTGGTGACATCTGATGAACTATTATGGCAATTTGATGTTCCTGTCTTTCAGTATAACATTGGTTACAATTTTGACAAAATGTACTGTGCATTTTTAAAACAGGTCACATTCATCGATGTTACTTGCATGTACTGTGGCTAAAAATTTATTTGGATCATGCAATTGTGGAACTTGTGCATGATATAAGCACACAGCTAACCAAAATGATTCCTCTCATGTGCACATAAATCACCCTGAATTAAATACATTATCTGTAGCAGTTATTCAAATGGGGAAAATGAATTTTGCCAAATTAGACAATACCAGTTTTAAACATTCACAAACATGCACACAAGTACGACAGTAACAGCGACTATGAATACTTCCTTGATGTTAACTTAGAGTATCCAGATGAGCTTCACAACACATATAACAATTATCCGCTGGTCACGGAAGCACAGCAGGTGTCTTTGAAGTGACTGTCCTGTATCAGTTCTTGTTTCCGCAAAGAAAACGTAGAATTCACCGACAGACCGACTCCGGTTGCGTTTTCAGTCAAGTATGCGGCACCAACATTAACTCAACCAAGAAGAGAACAATCTCGACTGCTATTCAACAAGAACGTATTTGTCTGTGTAACAGTTCTTGGGCGAACGCGATAACAATCGTTTATGAGACCAATCAATATAGTTCTAAGTGAATGTGGTGATACGTCCAAAGAACGAACAGTTGCCCTAGACTTAAATATTGCCCATGTACATATTTTTTATGATTGTATGGCGCTTGTGCAAGTAAAAAGAGTAATTAGTTAGAAGTGGGATGCGTGTTGCATTTGAAAATGGCCAGCCTGTCGCGCCATTATACTTCGCGGTCACATTATTGACAGAAGAAATATGATAGGACCTCGGACTTACCGAAGCGGAAAAAGTATTGAAATTGAACCACTGCGGTGAGATTATATCACAAGAAATGCACTACTCGTGAACTTTAATAAAGTACGTTTTTCTCTAAATGTTATATGTCGAATCAAGTCGAGGCCACTGTTTTCATTTGCGTTGCAACTATCACAACACACATATCGGTATTGTTGTTGGAGGTGTATCGATAGGAATCGGTTCTGCAGGTGGTGCTAGTAAAAAGTAGCACTGCCTCTGCATACGCGAATGCGTGTCTATTCATAACTTCTCCCGGTGGAATAAATGCGTCTCCAATACAAATACGAAGCAATAATCGAATGCTATTGAAAATAAAGCAATTAGCATTGCTGATTTCGAAATTGTGGTCGTGGAAATGGAAAATCACCGACGTCTCTAGGCACAGCTACGAAACTGGGGTGCTAGAGACCCAAAACATGTAACTGAATTTATATTTCCAAGTGTATATCGATCGGCCCAGTAGTGTAATGACCCAACTGGGGTACTTTACTTTGCGGGGGGGGGGGAGCTGAACATGTTTTACATGGGTCTCAATACTGATCTCGCTAACTTGCGTAAATCATGCACTCGTATGTGATTCGAGGGTAAAGTCATGGTGTATAGAAGGCTATATCAGTAACAAAACTCCATACGCCCCATAATGATACTACTAAAATGATAATATAAAAGAGTTAATATAAAAATTTTAAGATATTACTGTCTGAATGTTTCAAGGAATTACATATTCATCTTAGAAAACTTGAAACATCGTATAGATTTCTTAAATTTAGATCTATCAAAAAAATATCGCAAGCTTACTCTTCCAAACATTTCAGTATAAATTTCATTCTTTGCTTACCTTTCGAAAATAAATCTGTAGTTGTTGCGGGGATTTGCGTTGTTGCACAGCTAACTGGAATTAAATTTGATAAATCACATCACAGTCTATTGCGCATGATATATTTGCCTAATTTCTAAATGTCAAATCATCAAGAAAATATACGCGACTTCGATTACAATAACGCATATATTAAAGGAAATTAAGATCCAATACGTCCATCGCATATCAGCAACTTAATACTCTTTATAGGGCCGGACAAACCTTGTTCCAGTATGATGAATATTTATCTTACATATTCAGTCAACACAATTAAGGTATAAATTAAAAATGAAAATTGCAATTTACGTAGACTTATCGAAATTATTTATATTAACCGTTTCCCAAGGTTTTAATTAATATCATTCAATCCTACTGAGTATATTTCGAGCTACTGGCACAATACAGACTGTAACTTAACTTTTTGCCCGTATTTTAAAAGAGATGCCCCCAAAAAAAGTCTTGAGTTGAACTGTCAGATTGCATTTAATTCTTGCATATGTTAAATCACGGGGTCAATATATTTGGCTAAATTGCCGAAGACTTTCCATATTGTTTACCAATGTTTTAAATTCCGTTTTTCACAAGCAAATGTAAAGACTTTCATTAGGTCAGATATTTTTCGCTTCATTTTAGGACCAATTATAAACATTATATTGCCTTTCTCAAGTTCGGTATTTTTTAAAAGAAATTACAATAATAATGGATCCTTGAAGACGTCAGAAAAGAATATACGTGCGCTTCTACAAATACGCAGTTTTTAGAACTTATATAAAGTAGCTTACAAAAGTATACATATTAAAAAGTATACATTGAATCAAATTCCGTGCATAACGGATCATAAAATATAATGTAAAAGACCATTCGCTTCGCATTTACAAGTCCTTATTTAAGCTGTGGATGAAATTGTACAATATTTAGGAAGATTTTTCTTTGTGTACTTTCGCTAGTGTATTGTAGATGTTCATATCTTTCTGTCTCGGTTGCTAGGAAACAGATAGGTTAATTGTACGTTCACCCCCTAATACGCAACTCTGTTCTATGCCTATCGTTGATGATAATTCGTGCTATCGACAAATTGAAGTTCCAACTAACTACCACCAGCTGAATTTTTATTGTTTTTTAGTCTTTAATAAAATGTTTGCTTGTATGAAGATACAATGATATAACTTATGATGTAATTTATCGCAGACGTGGATTAAGTCATTACATAATTATATCTAGAAGATATACATCTTGGTTCACTTATTATTAGATACAAAATCCAAGCTGCTATTATTCCGCTATAATTGTTCTCCTATTTTGGTATTTGTCTTAACTCGACACTAAGTTTTTATCTTCAAAGTGTGCCAAATTTTACAAGGTTGCTGACCTCAAGTATAATTCTATCATAATGCATGTGGCAACGCTGGACCTGAGAGGTTCTTGTTTTTGAGGAAATTCAGGATGTAAAACTAAGTATATTTTTGGCATTCTTGTTACCAGTTAAATAAGACAGTTTATGCATGGTCAATTGCATGCTAGTTTAGGGACCCAGCAATTTTATGAAATCTGGCGTCTATCGCCCGCCTAAATCCGAAACATTGTATCAAAAAACTTAACTCGGAATGTGCCAAATCAGCTGGTATGTGAGAGTCCAGGAAAAGGCATGCGTCCATTGGTTGTTTACAATAGAACGTAATTCCTTTATGAGTGCAATATGAATGCGCGCTATTTCAATATCGTAACATACTGAACGATTATGACAATGTAAAGTTAACGGAAAAAAAAATGTGCACATAATAATAATCGCAACAACATAATGCTAGTAAGATTATTGTAAACTGAATGTGAAGATACAGCTTATCTATCTTGGAACTTGTATGGCGTTCCGATGAGGCTCGCTAGATTTATTCTTCTTTCTGCAATCATACTCGATGAGATACAAGCATTCAGATAAAGTTACTGTACTGATAACATGTAGATAAATTTTACAGAGATTCGCCTGTCTGCAGTTCACACTCAAAACAATAAGCATTATATTCTGATCAAATTAATAATACATCTATTTAATTCCGTAATTGTTTTTCTACCGTGCTACGTACCTATATCTGTGAATTCGAATCCAGCTGGGAATCCATATCCCACATATTTTCCAAATCCGTACACAAGAGCACCAAACTTTATCGTGTGATCAATATGGGTTAAATTATGAAACGGTCCTCTCAATTCTTGAACAAGTACTACGTAATCTTCTTCACTGACGTGCACAGGCAATATTGCATCTACGAGCAAATGTCCGTCTAATCGAAGCCCGGAAAGTGAATTGCTTTTTATAATTACTGAGACATAATGATTCATTCTGTTGTAATCTATTTTTGTAGGAAAAAAGTAGTCTGAAGAGAATTGATTAATCCCGGGTATAACCATCATTATAGGATCGCCATGCGAAGAGGAATCATAATCCTCACTGAAGGCATATTGGACCACACTGACTGGCTGACTACTATTCACTACAACTGGTCCACTCCCCAATATCTCTTCTAAGAAATTTCCTCTTGTAAGATTCCTTGTTTTATAATGCGTTTCGTTTCTGACGGTGACACTTGTATTTGGGTTAAAAGCATATATCCGTATAAGAGATTCTGAACGCGGATATAAAGGAGGGATTATGAATTTCGTATCCCAGTGTTCAACTGGTAAAAGCTGAGATAGTATATAATCCTCATCATTCTTGCCTATCGGAATTTCAACATCTCCACCAGAAATAACAGAGATCGGCTTGTTGCTCTTTACAATGGTTCCTGATAGATCTGATAAATGGCTTAACATAAGTGTTTGAAATTGCTCAAGATGTACATGTATAGTATCTCCATTATTGTAAATAACGCTTTCAAATGCTATGGTACCGATAATGTTCAGTATTATAGAAACCGACGTACCGTCGTTCACGCTGGCGATAACAATGTAGTTAGGGTTATGGGGATGATATGATGGTATAACATACGTTGTTGACAGCGACTCGATAGGCAAAGCTGTAAAAGCATCTACTAATGTAGTGCCAACATCGAGTAGACCGTGGACAGATATTTCAGAAGAAGAACGAATGATAATGGTCTTGTTACTGATACCGGTTTCAGTCTGCACGATGCTTCTGTCGACAATAATCTCTTGTGTTCCTGGATTGTTTATGATAAGCTGCGTTCTGATTCCAGGGTTAGGGGAGCTGACACTAATCGACACATTTTCAGTTGATGAAACGAAAAGCTTTACGTCGAACGGTCCAAAACTAGTTCTGCCAGATGCTAGAATAAACTCTTTCCCCTTGTTGCCTATAAGGAAAATTTCGTCAAATAATTGTCAGAAACAAAACAACACAAAGTTTCATTCGTCTATAAATACTTAATACTACAATTCCAGTGTACCGGTGATCATTTCTATGGGCAAAGGAAAAAGCCCAAGAACAATCCAAGTAAGATAATAAAAACATAAACTTACATACTGGCCTCAGGGGGATTTCATTTCATTAAATGTCTTTGCGAGCTCCGAATTGTATTTGGGTGCAATAATAAGAAAAAGTAAAGGTGGCTGCTAGCTGATTCATATCATTTTATTTCTAGTTCAACAGATTATGTGGCCGCTTAATAGATGGATGTCGTCAAATGCTTTGGAGTATACTAGTTAGACATCCGTCTCCTTAACATGAATATTCGTATGTCGCATCAAAATGTCACCACATTTTCATTAACCCATTTACGTTGCTGAGAACAATATCTCTTAGATCCTAATGTATTGGGATTTAAAGAGTCCTGTAGATTGCATATGATCTATAAAAAGATGTTTAATAATAACAATAATAATAAAACATGTTTAAAACATTTGGGCTATTTTCCATTCAATAGGTCGCTCAGTTGGGTTCTTAAATGAATTAAGTTATTTCCCATTCGATGGTTCGGTCATGGGGTTATTTTACGATGTGGGGTATTTGCTAAATGTCGCTTAATGAGTAAGCATTTTATGACTCTATGCCTGTATATAAATTGGCAGAGATGAGCTTTTATTTCTCTCTTATTTCCTACGTTTTCCTTGCAACACCAGTCTGAAGATGTATTTAATATTGTTTAGATAATATATGAAAGTAGACATCAGATTTCTCATTGGAATTACAATGTGCCGATCGGACAAATATATTATTCTGGGACTACTGTGAATTTATCCAAAGGAGTTCTGGACAATGCCATTTACATCAGGAACGTTGGCAGACTAGTACATTCGAAAATCTTAATTTCATTGGGAACATTTGATTCTTGGAGACTTCTATAGAACCTTTTATAATTGTTTTGAATTCAATTCATAATACTGTAATTTGTTTTTACATTTTCATATGATAACTTTGATAAATAAATTGTTAAGTATTATTTTTATAAAACGTTGATATTGCTTATATCTGTTAAATACCTGAAGACCATAGAGTCATAACTATATATATATATATATATATATATATATATATATATATATATATATATATATATATATATATATATATATATATATATATATATATATATATATATATATATATATATATATATATATATATATATATATATATATATATATATATATATATATATATATATATATATATATATATATATATATATATATATATATATATATATATGTATGTATATATATATATATATGTATATATATATATGTATATATGTATATATATATATATGTATATATATATGTATATATATATATATATGTATATATATATATGTATATATATATGTATATATATATATGTATATATATATATATATATATATATATATATATATATATATATATATATATATATATATATATATATATATATATATATATATATATATATATATGACAATTTGACGGCCGAATCATACAATTTTCAATTACAACTTCGATGTCTCCTAACATACAAACGACACACAAACTTACTAGATTTGAAGATGAAACAATTCCTAAATTTCTAAAACGTAACATCACATTTCTGGATAACATTTAAATAAACATCTTTTCTTCAATCTTGTAACATGAGGAAAACAATTGCTTTATCAAACTGCTCAGTAGTATGTAGTTCTCTTCGTCATTAAGTTGAGATTTTTTAAAAAAGGCAATGAAGTTAGGCAGCATGGAATATATTACTGTCATTATGAGACAGTTATATTATTAAAAACAATACACAAGTTTAATATTTTACGTTGAAATACAAAAATTACTGGCTGAATGGTCTTATGTTCTTTCTATTACCTTGTGAGAATGCTTTCAGCAAATAGTACACTTTGCATACTTAGTTTGTAGTTTTAACATATCACTTTCTGTGAATCTGATTGGTTAAAAAAACGTTCAAATTTTTTGCGCAGTTCTCTCATGATTCATTGACTGCAATAGTGTCTTTGCCCAGCCTTTTTAAGCCATGTTATTTTCCTATCACATTTAAAATATGGCGAATATCTTTCCAATCGGTAGTATAATGGACATTAGTAAAGACGATAGATGAATGCCACATAAACGTACAGTAATGGTTATATATGTCTGCACATGGCCCATAAACCTGTTATGTACGTTTAATTTGTATTGCTCGCTTTCTTTTCTCCATGATTATATTGTTATCTGTTTCTGTGTTTTGTAACTGACCTAAGTCAAAAAAGAAGTTCATGGTCTACCAAAATAATGACATACTGCCAACAACATAATACATAGCTAACATTGTTCTGTAATTAAGGATTAAATATTCATATCATTACCATTGTAAGTAAACATGTTTATTTTAATCTGAGCCTATGTCATTATTTGATCACTTGGAAATTCCTGAACTTGTTGATAACTTTGAATGTTTTAGAAAGGAGACTGGCCTATATCCTGGTTCTACTATACATCTTATCTTTATATATCAACGTCGTTTACTTGAAACATTACTCATTCCTACCTTAAAATCGGAATTGGATTCACTCTTATCGTTGTGTTCAATTTTTAATTTGGGTGGATTTATTTATTTAAATTATTCACTGAAATAAAAAAATGCTTCTCGCACCACCATCATGTCTATATGTTTCGGTGCATACGTTTGTTTGTCAAAATGTTTCTTAATTTCCTCAATCCAGCTAATAAAGTGTATATCAATATCTGTTATTTGTGATTCACAATTTCCTACACTAACGTAGTGAGTATATGCAGAGAAATACCCGACGGCCTATTGTAATGATGGCAGACCATTTAATATTCCTTTTACCACGCGTCATGGATATTGCACCTCATGTTCTCTATTCATCTTATGCATCTAATACGCATGTTTCGTTTAAGATGTAAATGTAATAAAAAAAATATTAATAACACTATCTCTACAAACATTCATATCAAGGATACTAATATCCTCAAATACGTGGAATATTATTTCATGTCATCATATGTCATGTAAAAACGGTATACCATATAGCCAGGCCAAAAGATGCCGACGCATTATTTCGATGATTGTTAATTACAAAATTCGTTGAATAAATTGCAAACATATTTCCAAAATAGAAATTATCCTACACATATAATTTTTACTGTGCTGAACAAAGCCCGTAATTTTACTCAACATGATGCTTTAAACACAGCAGAATGTAAAATAGAGAAACATATAATCTTTTCCACAATCCTTCATTACCTAATTTAGGTCGTATAATTAATAAATATTACAGTCTCCTAAATTTATCAAATAAAACCAGCGGAAAATCACATTACAAAAATAAACCAATTCTCGCTTATAGAATACTCAAGAATTTGCAAGATTTTGTAATTAGAACTAAACAGACAGAAAATAAAAAAGACAATTTTCGTGATCTAAATGTAACAGACACCGGTGCTCTCGATGTGCAAAAGATGTATTTTCTCTACGTGATAACACTAACTGCAGATCGACTGATGTGATTTATTTGGTTACCTGTAAAAATGTAGCATGCAATATGTTGAACAAACATTTCAACAAGTTTCTAAGAGAATGAATAATCATCGCCTTCATAAAAAATTATAGAGATCCTAAGTTTTCCTCTAATATTTCAACACACTTTAATACCAATAATCAATCTCTACTTGATTTTTCTTTTATGCCAATATATATTGTGCGTGGTGACATGAATAGACTCATAAAAGAAACTTATTGGATTCATAAACTAGATACTTTGTATCCAAATGGCCTTAATGCCAGTGCACTATATAAAATTGAATATTTTTTTTAATTTATATCCTTTATAACTTGTCCCCTTTTTATTTTATTATTTTACTATTCAACTGACGAAAAACGTTCATAGCATTTGTTTATCCTCTCAGTTATAATTATCCCTGTGGACTCTTACTGACAGGTCTAATGATATTTGTATGATGGTAGCTGTTTGCTACAAAGATAGTGGTTTCGATCATGCGATGCCCATCACACTCTTATGTTCAGCCTACAGATTTCAGAGACTTAGACCCAACTCTTTCTCTCGCAATAGAGTTAGGAACCAACATATTTTAGGACTAAATTTTCTAGAAAATTTGTATTAAATCTCAACCTTGTCTTAATATAACGTTTATTTCCTTAATATGTTTTTAAAAATGTAATTAATTTATATTGTGTTTGATATATATATATATATATATATATATATATATATATATATATATATATATATATATATATATATATATATATATATATATATATATATATATATATATATATATATATATATATATATATGTTACAATATGTTTAAGAAAGGTTTTGCATCCATCCAATAAAGCTAAGGAGTTTGTCAAAGTTTCAAATCCGGCATTTGGTAAATTGGTATCTGATTGATCATACCTACTTGTTGAATCACGAGATTGACCCATATAATAATCTATGTCGTAAGTTCGACTTTCATATATATACGATCACACTTACTTCCACCTTTCGCTATTTTGAGTTTTTAAATGACAAATAAACAACTTGAAAAATGAAATAGGTTCTATTTGAGAGAACAATAACCGGAGACAAAACCCTGATATTAAAGATTACAAAAAATACGCGAACAATGATAAGTGGGGTAATCTTAACTGACTAATGGTTGGAAACAATGTATGAACAGAAATCAAGAAAACATGAATTTTTGTTAATGCAATATCATCGAAAAGATCAAAGTATTTATGAAACATTATCATCTAGTTTCCAGCTTCTTTAATTAACAAATTTCAAACAATTAATGGACTGAATAAACTGCTCACAACCTTAAAAGAGAATCACAAAACTTTAAATCGTATTAAATACTTAAGGAGACATTTGTCATTTGACCTGCTACTTTGACAACAATTCAACACGTGTATTATAAGAAGCAGACTGAATAAAAAGAATATTGTGAAAAAACATCCGAATAAGTAAAGTATTTTTTTATATATACAAGATTCGAGTCGTTATTGTGCTCTCTTATCTCTTGCTTTGATGACATTTTATCATGATGGTTTGGGTCGTTATGGAATTATAGTGCTCAATATATTGTATTCTGTTTTCTGATTTCTGATTTCCGTGTTAGTCCTCAATCTCTTACGTCCAATTTCTGGTTATCCTTAGTTTTAGTTTCTTCATTGCATATTGGTTTCTTTAACATAATATTTTTATTATGATATTATGTATCATATTTCTTTCTACATTACCTACATTAACATTTTTTAATCTCACAAATTAAAATACTAATCAAGAAAATATATTTCCATCGTCGGAAAAATAACATAAATTAAGAAAGATACACGTTGGTAATAACGTGGTAGACAATTTGTAAAAGCATAAAATACTTGATACATACTGAGGGAAAATCAACACTAAATGCAGATGAAAAAGAAAGAAGTAGCTTTACTTAGCAGGTGATGAAATTATAATTTCTGGCATTTTTCCATACACAAACGTTCATGAAAACTTTAAATAATGTAGCAAAAGCCAATTAAAACACATGTCTAAAACATGAAATGTCCCTTTCTTGAGACTTTCTTAGAGACGAAAAATTGATTTCAATTCTTGCAAATCAATGGAATGGTAACACTCCACCAAAACAAGATATAGAACTTAATCAACTGGAGCCGGACTTATAGAAGCCATTATTACTAGAGAACTAATATTTGATTAAAATAACCTCTACACATGTCGAATCACGAAACGCAATTTTAATAGAAAATTACATGAATCAACATGACTTAATCCCTGATTATTAAAATACACTATGGCAAAAAAGATTGATAAATGGCAAGCATAATGACAAACATTATCAATACAGTATAGCAAAGAACTCAACATTTCGTGTGTATAGTATCACAGTAATGAGGAAGATTTTAAAGTTTACAATAGACTCATTGTGTCATCTGAATTAGTGAAAAGATTACATTTATTATTCTGGTTTCTTTACTGAAAATGTAGAATAAATGAGATAAATGAGTTCAATTAAATATATAGGGAAAGACAAGAGCTTAAATGTACGTTTGAAAAGATAGATTAAATTACAGATAACGCTGGATTGACAGAACACTATAATAGTATCTATAAGCATTGCAGGACTCACGGTACTAATTCATCTCCAATGGTAAACATATGGAAACACTATCATATTCAAAATTCAATAACTTAAAATTTCAGGGTGCTGATAATGACACCTATATTTCTTCATGCACATCTAACCTTGGTGCAGACTTATGTGTGGAGAACACCATTTGACCCGCGGCACTTTGTTTACATACATGTGCATGAAACACGTATTATTGATTCTGCACCAAATGAATCAGATGATACTTTCAGTATTGAGTACTCCTGAGTCAAGCCTTTAAAAATGCTAAAATTGCATCAGTAGAAATTTGTCAATATTTTTTTTACATTACATATAGGATAAGCTCTCAAAAGATATTTTTCCTAATTTTTAATTTTCATTATTAACCAATTATGGACCACCAAACCTGTAAATACTCTATTATTTCTAGACTGGTTCACAGTTCTTCCGTATAATTAGTACCGTGTGTCCTGCAAAACTAAGCAGAGGGAAATACATTGATATGTACGAATGACCCAGACTATGGTAGATAGACGATTTTCAAAGAAATATATTTTTCGGACACAAGTGTTAGTAGAGATGGTAATCTTGGTAAACAGACAGAAATTCATAGGACAAAAGGTTACAGATTTACATTAGACAGAAAAGTCACAATCTGAACTATCATAGTAATGTCGGACATGCAAAACGAAAAGTCACAGGTCGAAGTGAATTTTCAAAAATTTATTTCAAATTGCATTACGATCAGAATACTATATTATTCATAATTATTACTATTTAATGATCACAATGAATTGATGGTTTCATCAACTGACATCTTAAGGGAAAAGTTTAAAACAAGTATATAATGGCATTACTTTCCAAGGACGATTATTAAGCAACTGAAAACATGAGGGTAAATTGCAAAACTATATAACATTGAAGTCATTTAGGTTTACTTAAGGCTTACTCTTTGATAAAGAGATACAGGTAAAAGTTTGTCATTATCGTGCTTCAGTCTTTGCAATATTATGCCTTCGTTATTCACATCATCCACATTATGACACTTCACAGTGTCAATAGGGAGACAAATTAAAATAAGCTTATATTTGCTGATCAGTCCTCCAAATTGGCATTTTAATTGACTTACGCTCTACCATGACATTGTCGGTAAACAATTATTGCTTAAACCGATTTCTTTAGGAATGTTAATACGATTAAATCTTTTTGGTGGAAGCATAAAAACGTTTGCATGTTGATTGTAGTTTCGTAACTGTGAATAGCCTTTGCAGGCAACTAAAACTGAATCAATGAACAAGCTATATGTGTGTCAGCTATGAACACGGAAATGTCATAGGCCATAATCTATGTTTCCCGTGCTAAATAAATATAGAGATTATAAACTACTGCAAGACAAAACGCATGAAAAGTCAGAATGAAAACAAATTACGCATTACATATTTAGCCTTACTTTAAACATGAATAATCATCTTATCATCATGTTAGATGAACCAAACGTAGCAAACGATGTTGCTACTGGAACTGTACTCATTAGTAATGAAATGATGACAACTTCAAAGATACTGACATATAACAAACTCCTATCGACTAAACAGGGCGTTGTAAAAAAAAAAACACTAAAGCTGCAATAGCTTCACAAATAGAGTAATGAACACATGAAATAGATATTAAATACAAACACATGATTTTCTGATTATTGCAATAAAGATCGACAAGATTAGATACTAGACTTTCAACAATACTGATATGCCTGTTAAACAAATGATAAACAAGAAGATGGATGCAATAGAGATTCCCATCGAAGAAATAAAGGACTCTCTAAACAGCTATAATACTTCAAAGTCACAACTTGAGCAACAATATGATTTGTCTAAAGTGATCAAAGAAAACGTTCAAGATAACATAAAGTTAATGTTTTGTTTTACCACATAATTGCTGACTCAAACAACAAGGTCATAACTAGAACTAAATTGTTGTTCACAATTCCAAAAGATAACTTAAAATTGAAAAAGCAGTCACGGAGTATGAATGTAATATCAAAACGGCGAGAAAAAGTAAAGAGTTATTTATCACTGATTACAGAAGAAGATCAAAGAGCTAAATGAACAGATTTTGCCACCGCTATCAAATTAGTTTCATGCTGTAACAGAACTGCACGAAACAAATAATAAAATATGTAGTGATGAATTGTCTAAAAGATATGTGTGGTACATGGTAATCTTTGCAAATTAGATAAAGAAGAGCACGGATAATAGAACATTTTAATGATGTGGAACAACGATTTACGACTGAAGTGATTAGTTGAAACTTGAAGTGGATAAAGTACGCACTGAAGTGGACAAATCATAGAGCCTTGACTGAAATTATCACAGTAATGGCTGTGAATAATATTGCTTCCTTTGATATAATTAGAACACAAGACTGAGTCTGAAGTGGAGACAAAAATTATACCTGGTTGTGTATTGTTATTCAATTGTTATTTTGTATACAGATATGGTGAATAAGCAGTAACAGTAGTAGTACTGACGAATAACAAGATAACTTTCAAGAACACTAATAATGTATTGGAAACATTCAAAGCTTAAAACAATACTTCAATAATTAGGTAACATTTACGGCCTTAGGTATACGCCATCACGTTTATCTGAATACATGTCACACACAATAATAGTTATAAAAAAGTACATAATTGAAATGTTAAACAACACAAACCAATACTGTATTTGATATTCACACAGAAAATTTATTAAATATTGAAATAATGTATTTAAAAGAACAGTATAGCATGACTGTCTGTGTGTTTGTGTTTAAATACATTGAGAAGAAACAAGGTGTGCACTATTTTTAACCAGCTGGAATATGAATATTGCTTTAATTATGATATCGTTATCTCTCCAACCTTTATGTACAACAAGACTCACAAACAGAAAAAAGTTATTTCAAGACAACAAAGTAATCGTGATTGTTCCTGATTAGAATAACTAGTCAGTATTTACCAAGTAAGTAATACTTTATTTCTTAAAGATGATCATTCTAATATTTAATATTTAAGATCTAATATTTGCTACGAAGATAACAAAAATAAAAATAGATAAATAGTAGATATAATACAATATTCAGAAATATGTAATACAGTTTAACAGCTACACTCTTAAATACATTTTTATGGATACATATTTAGTCTTTAACTAAAAAGTATATTTGGTTTTGTTATTTTTCTTATGCTTGATAATAGTAAATGAAGTCAAAGTATTCTTTGATGCAACATTATTGGTCAAGTAGTCCTATTCAATGTAAAGTTATCATCCAAAGTGAATGCAAAGTTTAAAGTTGCGAAAAGAAATCAGATGTTTTCTTTATTTTATTGTGCATAATAATTGAGTCAGTGTTCGTTTTGTTCCTTTATTTTCATAAATCAACCATATCTCATATTTGGATGATATTTCTTTTGGTATAAATGAAAAATAATTATAAAAATGATGATCAATTAATTCTTTGTTAATGCTAAATCTCCTCCTAAAACACCACCTGCATTATCATCATCTTTTAGATCAATAAATTATAATTTATTCTTGTGAAATGTTTAGTGTCTTCCCATCTAAAGCTGTCTTCAGACATAACTTGTACATTGACGAATCATAAAAACAAATACTAACACTCTATGAATATAATACATTAACTTGAACTTGACCTTAGATATTATTTATTATCCTTGACTCTTTAATGGATTTAGCATATCTATTATGTACTATGCCAATCAATTCCTCCTCCTGTCTCAGACTCTATCATAGAAAATATGTCATTTTAATTATTTTCTCTTAAGCAAAAACGGACAAATTAGTCATGTCGTTTGATCTTACATATTTTCCTCTCTAGAATTGTTAACTTAGTTTATTTTACCCTACAAATGAAAAATATATAAATGAGTTTGCTTCATTGGAATATCATAGTTTATCTACCCTGCAAACCCAAAATAAAGCTAGTAGAAATACACAATTATGATACCTGCAAAACAACACAATTTTCGACCTTAAGTTGTAGAACAAGGTTGGAGAATCTGCATCAAAGTAATGATGAATTATCAGAAATTATATTACTTTTTTCTTTCGTTAAACACCAAAAGTATTACTGTAATTATTATATCTATGAAGTGGGTATATTATCAAATTTAACAGGTTTGTAGACATATTATCTAGTTTTACAATACCAGGAGCAGCAATACTACATTTCGATTTGGATTCACATAGTACTAAATGCAATTACACAACCCGATCATTATTATGTTTCTTTAATTAACCTATATCCAGTTTAAAACAATTAATGAATCACCAATCTCCAGGTCACTCAATATTGTATATTGTGTAAATAGTAAATAATGCAATATATTCTTTAATCGATTAAATACTGATGAAGAATTTGTAATATAATTGTATTTACCTCAATCAAGTTATATATATATATATATATATATATATATATATATATATATATATATATATATATATATATATATATATATATATATATATATATATATATATATATATATATATATATATATATATATATATATATATATATATATATATAATGGTCAAATTTATATTATTTAGAAATAAACAATTATTTCATTTCTAATAGTTTAAACTATACAAACGTAGATTTCATTATGTGGCATAATTCAAATTCAAATTAGCTAGCATTAAAAATGCTGATGGAAATGTAATATCCTTGCTTCATCTTATATTATATCCGATAAATTATGTCCAATGAATTAGGATATAATTGCCACTAGCCGCACGGATACTATCTTAATAAATTTTAGTCATTTAAGTTTAAGAACTCAAAGATATTTAAGATATCAACCATTTCTAGACAATAATAACTTGTTGCCATTGCTATAATTTTACTTTTTCTGCGGATCTGAGATTTATAACTGCGTTGGACAAAGGAATTAAAATAATAGGGGGTAGACCAGACAGAGAATATTATACTCAGCAACAGAAGAAAATAATATTGATGTGGAGCATGTTCTTCTGCAAGAACAATTAAAAAAAATCATATATTTGCGATATTATTGCACACAATTTTCAGAATAATCACGATAGTTTATAGCTTGACGTGAAGAGTGAACATGATAGTCGATAGCTTGGAAGAATATATAAGTTAGAAAATGTTCAAATAACAATAGGCCTACAAATAAATATAAAAGGAAACGTATATGCACACAAAATGTATAATTTTCTTGTTTTTGATGCAAATGCATACATCCAGAGCAACGTATGAAATAAATTATATTCTCTTATATGGACTGGAAAAGCAGTGGTAAAGTCATATTATATAGTTAATATCAATACCTAAAAGATCCTCTTACTACAGAGTGTGTTTCAAATTGGGAAAGATAACGTTTGCATTAGATTTGATAGAAACAGTACATCAAATTTTTTTTAAAACATTTATTGTCTCTGTCTATCCAACCACTATATACAATAAGATTTCCAACAAAAACTGGCTTTTATAGTGACAGCAATATACTTCTAATAAATCGTAATTATAAACTAAATAAATGGCTAAAATTACTTAGTAGTTTGTACTAAGAAACTTTTTTTCTAGCTCCTTAGAGACGAGAGCGGGAATTTTGATGATGTAAAAAAATCGAACAAATAAGCAAAGTTATCATTCAATGGTGGATATTAGGGAATATCATGATATATAATGTTACAACTCTAGGTCTTAAAATATTTAACAGAAAGAAAACCCAATTTTAAGTAAAATCAATAAGCAATTGATTTCCTTAAAATACAATGTGACAAATTGAGATATCGGTACAGCACTGTGAATTACATTCCAATTAATCCTAAATATCCTATCACAAGCCCAACTATATATAATGTTCCGAATGAACTCCAATTGTCTTTAATGTCCTGATATTTCGTAATCTTGTAATCCAGAATTTCTTGGAGTGAGTGGAAAATAATTCCAAAGTCAATGAGCTCTTTAATAAATGTAATGAATATGCTCATTATATAAATCCTCTCGGAATAGATCTATTGTCAACAACAGGACTGCAAACTGTGATCATGAATTCCAAGAGCCTGATATTAACATGACGAATTTATTCGCTTATCAAGTCCCAGTGTTTATACATTTTCACTTGATCTATAGCGTAATAGAATGTGAAGACTTCCAACGAATAAAAGCACGTTTAACTTGAACCACGACTTACCTGGAACTATTACAACGGAAAAGTATTGTTTACAACTTACTTTCATGGATATATGTTAGTTATAAAAACATGTTTACTACTTGCTATCATGGACAAAAATGAAGCACGCAATATAAATTAAATCTGCATAAGAATATTAGTAAAAAAGTATAAAGATTTTTGTGAAATTGCATGATTTTTACAAAGCTTTTACTGAAATTTAATATCTTTACTGAAATATTTGTGACCAGATTTTAATTGCAAGGAGAAACATACAAAAGGTATAAGTATTTGGACAAGCATTAAAAATCTACATCTATTGATGCCAATTTGTTTCTTTTAGAGGGAGTGTGTGTGTGTGTGTGTGTGTGTGTGAGAGAGAGAGAGAGAGAGAGAGAGAGAGAGACAGACAGACAGACAGACAGACAGACAGAGATAGAGACCTATGATGCAATGGCATTTTCTCGAAAACTAATGGAAAATTTCACAAACTCGTACGCAAGGTTAGAACCTAGAACTCAAATTCAAATAAACATCGTGTTTACCAATTACAATTATGACAAAAGTCAGGTATGCAAAAATCCTGTCCCCAACCCTCAATCACGTACAAAAAAGTCAACCAAACAATATAAAAATATCCAACTTTAAATGTTATTTCATAACAAACTGATTGATATGCTTATTTTAGGCATATCTTTAAAAGGTTATTGACTGAGTATTACAAATAATGGGCCCTTGCACATGTTATGTGTAGAGACGTCGGGTCTAATATGTTTAAATTCTCGATTCATAATCTATACCTATTTCTTATTTTTTTATTTTTAATATCTTAATAATACCCATGATTTGAATCTATGCTAAATGATTGCATTGTTTATGTAAATGTATCATCATTTGATTGTATAATTCTATTTGTATGACTGACCCATAAATCGAGAACATCTAGAAATTTTAATGTCCTTTTAAGAAAGCTTTTTCGCCAAATTTGACGAAGTTATTAACAATAAAAATGTGCTAAACGCGATAATTTTAATCATGTTTTAGTTTTATTGAAAGTCCATGCCATTGATAATTTCTTTTCCTAAGGCATGGTGATCAGATGAGATTTACATCCAGCCAGATTTTGAATAAATAGGAAAATATATTTTGGAGATTTATAATTCAAAATATGCTGAAGATGCGGATGATCTCTGCGTTTTTCTTTGTAGATGATTTTGTAGGACATATTTTCTGAGATATGAATTATAATGTTTATCATCTGTCTTACTGTATATTATTTAGCAGCATTACTTGGTATTTGTTCTTCATAAGCAGGTTTTGCAATGAACACTCAATTTTCGTATTATTTAATTGTATACTATCGGCTCTTTTGAGCTAGTTTAAGAGCAAGACCAAATACAGCTGGCATGATTTCTCTTTATTATCGATTACATATTTGGGTCGTGACAGCGTTCAGGCTCAGTCTTCTTGCTTAAAGACACTTTCAAAAACCATTTAGGAACAAAAGGAGCCTTTAGTTGATATTTTGGTCATTCCTCTGTTCACAATAATGGTTACTGTCTTCTTCAAATATGATTTAAGGACCTACAGGACTGGACTGTCTTTTTCAGATTCAAATCTATTTTCAATTAACATTTTTAAAATAAGTTTTTGAAATATTATTTCAAATGGTCTTTCGGCATATCCGTTCTATTTTCATTCACTTTTTTAATTTCTCTCCTAGTTGGAAGACGATTTTGAGGAGACGGTAATATCCATCTGTCAGATTTTGGTATTTTTGTAACATGCAAACATTGTGCCACTTATTTCAGCACTTTTGTTTAAATAACGTTTGCTTTTATGATTTTTTCCATTCCGAAAAATTAGTGTAAGATCTACTTAGCAACAAAAGATTGATGATTCTTTTGTTTTATTCTGTATTCATAAATAATTATTTCTTATAGTTGTATCATCTAATTGTATCATTGCCTCCATTACTATTGAATCTTACATTTGTATAATCTTTTCGTTGTGTGTGCATAGCATTTCGGCTTTCCATTTAATCAATTGGTTTAATTTGATGACACACATAACATGTAATCGGACTTTATTTGATGATCTTGTCGACTCAGGTATTTTTTCAAAACAGTAGCCAAAACTATTATACGTTATATTTGTCAATTTGGCTGGAGAAATGAGAAGAGGATCTTTTGAGACATATCTCTTGAAGATACTTTTTGAAACAATTTTACTGCTATTTTAAACGAGCTATTAAACACTTGAGGAAGGGGGGTGAAAATTGCGCATGTTGGATTTACAAAGAGGATTTCTCGACGAATGACAATATATTTACTCTTTAAACTTCTGTGTGGAAATATATTTAAAAGCAGAAGGCAGACTGTATTTTCTTCTCTTTTCGATTTGAGAACAAACACATTTGATTAAATAGATTATGGATATCAGTAACAGGTAAAGGAATAAATTCAAAAATCCGAGGTATATATGGAAAAGTTAAGAAGCTTAATAAGGGACAGACTGATTATATTTATGCATCAAACAATGCTGATCTGGTTCCTGTAAAGTTGTATCTATTTTTCCAATGATTCAATTTTGCAATTTAAACTTCAATGTATTAGAGGTGTATATATTTTAGAAAATATAGAAGAAGATTTGCAATTCTCTATAAATTACATATTGTTCATTTCGATGACAATGTGGGTTTACTGCAACAAAAATTACGTCTAAATTAGTCTTGAAAACATGATGGTGATCAATCAAGAAGATAATTTAGAATATCGGTTAGAGTTACTAGTTGGAGAGATTATGACGCTGTGATGAAACATCATGGTATACAGTCTCAATCATATTAATTGCAAACATTCTTTTACTACAATTAGCAATTGAAAACAAATTTAAATGAATCTTTATCAGTCATGAGTTGTCTAATTGTGCAATCGAATTTAGAGTTTATTTTGTATAGCATCATTTGTGCATCAATAATTTGGATAGCTCTAATATTGTAAAATCATAAAAGATCGGTTTGGTTAATTTTTTATTTTGTGTTTGAGACTGACGAACATAACATTTTCATCTCTTTGTTGGGTTACGTTGACGAAGGATAGTTTTTCCATCAGTTGCTAAAATGTATTTTAACCAATGCATATTTTTACTATTTTGTTCGTTTCCATAAATCTTTCTCTTTTTCCCGAAAACGTTACCATAGAGAAGCATTTCTTAAATTAAATTAATATGTTTATCTTAAACCCATATTCATTTAAGGATATAAGCCGGTTTTACTGTTAAAACAATGCAACGTTGTGCAATATATTCAGTTTGAAATCCAACTGCATATAAATCTTAAATTTATGTAATTTATCACATATTTCTATACATTTTTCAGTGTGCACATTGGTTTTCGGTTTTATACCTTTCAGTCATCAGTCAATTTCCTTAGCAGCTCATATATATAATATTCACCTGTAGTTAACTGGAGCTAACGCGTAGAACTTCAAATGGGATGCAGATTTAAGTATGTTTTAGTATTAATGTTCTCGTGTATTTTCAACCGACTAACTTTCTTCTATCCAATTTATTAATCGTGTGCCCATATAATCCGTTTTACCCCAATTTATTGGCTCATTTCCAAACCATAAAGATTTGCATAACTTTGGCAAATGATACAAGGTTTTGGATTTGTCTCTCCTAATACTGCCATTCCTTACGTTTTATCCCTTCACCACATGCATGCAATTCGTCATTTGTTCCAGTGTGCCTATGATGTATAAGGCTACTTCCACCTCTTTTTCAACATTTAATTAAATAAAAACATATAGTAGGATGTCAAGAGTTCAATGTCTCTGCCATATATATTTAAACTTTCAGCTACTCCAGATGTCTTGTAATAGTGCACTTGATCTGATTAATAGTTTGCTAAAGTTAAGGTCATGAATTCTTTGAAGATGTCACGCACCATTAAAGTATCTTCTAACCACGTAGATCTTTGAACGTTTTCATAAGAAAGTGCATCGTCGCATTATATACATACTTATTATTTTCATTCAAATCATTAAGTAACGAGTGCAAGATTTCTTTGGATCATATTGATGTTTCATCGAATCATTGGAAATTATCCATGTTTTGGTGTGGGTATGTTTCCTTTCTCAGATATTAATGTTTAATTGCATGCATGGAGCAGTCAAGTCATTGTCTCAATGAACGTATCATGTTTTAAATTCTTCGACAAATAATCGGTAGACTGGTCCGTTAACTCGAGGCTATATATTAATATAAATGTTATTTTTAAAGGATTTTCCATCCTTTCAGAAACAATAAAGAACAATGTCTTTTCTAAAAGAAATGTATTTTTAACCATTATTAGGTATGACTTCAGCTTTATTTCTTGCAATTGATGTTATAGCAAGATAAAGTATGTATGAAAAAGCGGACGAATTTTGGATACTTAAAAATTACATGTGTATAGTCTGGTCATTTGGTCAGGATCTTAACATATCTTCACTCATAATAGTCACGTAAAGTTTTGTAACAACAACAGTTTTTTGTCTTTTATTTGTTTGTCTTGTCTATGTTTTGTATTTGCCTTTGAAAAGACTCATTAAGAGTCGAAAGCGTTCAGGCTAATCAGATACTAGTTTTGCACTGTTCATTGTCAGTTTATTGCATTTATCATAATCAATACCAGACAAATGTGCTTCCTTGGAGGATCTAGTGCACTTGAAAGGACTGTTATTCGCCTTATAATTTGTATTCTTTACACACACACACACACACACACACACACACACACACACACACACACACACACATATATATATATATATATATATATATATATATATATATATATATATATATATATATATATATATATATATATATATATATATATATACAAACACACACACACATATATCTATATGGAATAAACCCACTATGTTTAATACGGTCACTCCTGCAAAAAAGTGTGTAGTTTCTTAGTATCTCATAAAAAAATATTTTTTTAACACAACGTACTCTCAGGCATATGACATAGTATGAAAAGTGAATTGAACTTTCTGTTATCAATTTCAGCGACAATTCTTCCCAGTCAAAGCATGCCTTTCTTCAATGTGAATTTTGTCTTACGTTAGAATTTTTCAATGTGCTTTACATATTGATGTTGAAATAAGTTTAATTTTTTAATGTCTTACTCTTCAATCCTCGACCATACCTGCAACCCTACATAGTTTTAGGAAAAACCTTATATATACCTTCGTTGCTTACGGGTTTTAAATACCGATAAGGGCATATAAAGATTGTCTTCCTGTTAGAGATGCCTATATATATATATATATATATATATATATATATATATATATATATATATATATATATATATATATATATATATATATATATATATATATATATATATATATATATATATATACACATAGATATACATATGTCTATATGTATATATGTGTGTATACATATGTATATATGTTTACATATATGTGTAATCCTATGTGCATATGTATATGTAAATATATATGTGTATAAGTATATGTATATATATATATGTATTTATGTCTATATTTAAATATATATATATGTATGTATGTCTATGTATATATATATCGGTGTGTGCATGTATGACTGTGACTATTAGCTCATATAAAGGAACCTGGATTAAAATGTCAACAAACAAGTAGCAATATATATATATATATATATATATATATATATATATATATATATATATATATATATATATATATATATATATATATATATATATATGTATGTATATTAATTTGTATGTTAAATAAACATAAAGATATGCTATGTATAAATATTCTACTAGGCTTTATATATGCTTAATTACCTGTGCGTGAAACGTTGCAAGCTCCTTCCTTTATCCATTCGGACCGGACAAATCCATTCAAAAGCAGTGACTGCAATATATATATATATATATATATATATATATATATATATATATATATATATATATATATATATATATATATATATATATATATATATATATATATATATATATATATATATATATATATATATATGTATGTATATATATATATGTATGTATATATATATATATATATATATATATATATATATATATATATATATATATATATATATATATATATATATATATATATATATATATATATATATATATATATATATATATATATTTATATATATATGTATGTATATGTATATGCACACATAATTGTTGTGAGATATCACTTATCCATAGCACTAATGCACCACAGTTCGGTGTTTTTGTAGCTGACACCTATACAACATTTCTTGGACACGTCACGTAATCAATACAAATGCTTAGAAACATTGCTGTGACAAGGCTATTAGTTCACATAATGAAGTTTAAGGAAGTGTTACATACATATGTGTGTGTGTGTGTGTGTGTGTGTGGGTGAGTGGGTGGGTGTGTGTGTGTAGGAGACAAAGATGGAGAAAAAATAACAAACACAGATGTCATATGTATGATCCTATAGGGAAACAAATATGAAGTGGCGTCTCAGCATTCCAGTTCGAAAGACCACGCCATTGAGAATTTTTTTAACATTTTGTAATTGAATGTTTACAGAAAAACCTATGAAGAACAGGGCAGAAAAGGTTCCTCCACCAAAATTAATTATAATTACGACATGAATTACGTAACTGTCATGTTATTATTTATAAGCATCAAATAAAATTCCCTAACATTGCCAAGAAATGTTGTATCGGCGTATGCTACAAAGATACACACAAAACGACAGCTGTATAGTACTATTGTTATATTTCTGACATCGGCTAATAATTCCGAAAGCATCATATTTTCGATTGAATTCATTTATTAGGAAAATATTTGATTGAGAAGAGAATTAGAAGAGCGCGAAGCTTAAACTACCTTTAAGCAAACTGTTTTCGAGATCTACAAAAGCTTTTCTGAAAAGTCAGAATCACTAATAAGCATTTTGAGAACAAGCACAAAATAACAGGAGAAATCTTTAAATACATCTCTTTAAACGAGTAACTATATATTTTTAAGTTTACATGGATTCAGGAAGTTTCTTATAGTGCGCTTTATTATTTATCTGTAGCGTGATTCACAGTCTGGGCGGGTTCATATATTTTATTTGCCTTACGTCCTGCATTTTTCCCCTGTTTTCTTGATATCACATAGGCCGACACTAATAGTATTGTCTATTTTAAAAAGTATAGACGAGTTAATTTCAGCAAAATACACACGTTATCAGCTTACCAAATGACATGTCGAAGTATAGTCTGTGCTTAACATGGTATTGTAATAAATAAAAACGATTATTACAGGTAAATATTGAACCGTAAGGTCAGGAAAATTTTCTTTAAGTTTGAATTCCGGATGTGAAAAATATAATATTTCTGAAAACACATCCTGCACAACTTTTTTCAAAAATAATGATGACCATTAACACCTTTAGCGATACATCGTTCATTATATTAGTCTACGCTTTACTCAGTTTTCAGTAATGTGCCACTGATAGGTAATATGGCGGAATGATACAGCTTACAGAAAAGAAAACTTTATGCGGGTCACAGTATCATTTTCAGTGGGGTTTTTTTGTGGCACGCCTTCTGTCTCGCAAACTCTGTGCATGTAGCCATCAAACAATTGATTATGAGTAGGTCTGAACATACTGCAGAAGTAATCTTCCTGTAGCATAACTGCATGGTCACCATAGAGGAAGAGGCCGAAAGGATAGACCGACCTAGAACAGTCCGTTGATTCAATGAGTTTTCATATGGTGATAATGATATTGCTTCTCTAAATTTAAAAGAAAACAAGGCGGGAACAAGCCGTGTTACAATGTACATTACCGTTCATACATTTAAATCTAGGTTGAAAATAGTCGAAGAACTCCTTAACCACATTTAAGTAAGTGTAGGAAGCGCAAGCTCCAGCACGAGTTACAAAAGTCAGCGCAACGTGGATAGAGAAGAGACAAATGTCTATTTTGTGTTGTAAAGAGAAATTCAATTAGGCGAACTATTGCAGATGAGGTCTTGTAGACCACTTTTTAAAAAAAAATGGACATTCAGACTCAGCCCAAGAGGAGTTTGCGCTCTGCAATATATGCCAGAACTCAGGAAGTAAGTCTTATAAATTGTATTGAAGACAAAACCTTGAATGTTTTAGGAGAAAATGGTGCCTTTTTCCAAAAATGGGGACAAAGAAACTGAAAACTGAGATTTATAAATGGAAGACAAAGTAAACAAAGAAACTTGGAATTGCCTACTTGCAGAGGAGCAGATGCGATTTTTATTGATGCTGAACAGGAAAGGAGTAGATGGTCTACACTAAATCCATTTTCTCAAAGACTCTGAAACTAAGGTTCTGACTTACCGATATGTAACAAGTTAGTGTCAAGCCTGTGAAATTGCTGCATACAATATAATTGCTAATCGGGAAAATGTTATCCATTCACTTTTCGAGAGGATCAAAGCGAGAAAAATAATGCAGTCTCTCTCTGACCAGGTGTCGTTTCTGTACCCTGCAACTTTATGTACAGCACTGAACGTTAATTCTATGATTGTAACAGCGAATAGGATAATTCCGATAAGATTGCTCTACCATGAGGAGCAAAAACAAAATGTGTACCAGTTTAGAAAAATTGACAGAGACCACATATGTGGATGAAATCAAGAAAAAGACAAGTCCAAAACATTCAAAAACGGGTTCCTAATTTAAGGAGAAGGATACAGTCCTGTACATATAAGACTTTCATGAAATGTCAAAAAAAGATTCCCAGAGACTGTAAGGAAACTGCTTATTTCAAGTACCAGTATCGTGATGTCTTTGCAAATGATGGGTTCGAGCTTGGATATTTCAAGTTAATGACGTATATAATCAACGTGAAATAGCTGCATCGATTAGACAATAGGCCACACTCACATGCCCTGGTTTTCGTCCAAAGAAGATAGCATGTGGATAAATAGATACAAGCTAAAGTGCATAGGTGGTGAAGCCCTTTGTGCTGGTCAGAAGGCAGGATGGGATATAAGTTTGTACGTAGATTACAGAAAATTAAATTGCCTAAATCCCCAGGACACAGATTCATTTTCCGCCTTTTAGCTGTCTCTGGATATAGAGAGTACATTCAACCTAACCAGCAGTCATGACTTTATAAGATGATGAAGCACAGAAGAACCAACACAAGACAATATTATTCATGACTCTATGGAGCATTTAAACCACTCAACCATATCAAATTTTCAACGGGTAATGGAGCTCCTATAAAATGTGGTGGACCTCCAGTCATTCCTTCTCCAGACGAACTGCTGTAGTATATTGATTGATACAACAATATCCTCAGTGCGCATTATATCTTCGTAAATGTACCCAAATAAAATATGTTGGACAGAGGAAATTAATCTTAATCCGAAGACATTTAATGAGCGTTTTTTCTCGTGGCTATGGTACTGACATAAATGCACATGATTGGATTTCAACGTCCATTTTATTCTTTCTGGTGTAAAGGAAGAAGCTTGAAGAATCTGAGTCAGTAAGAAGTGGGGATATAAAGGCATTTGCTATATCCAACAGGTGTGATCAGAAGGGGGTTTCTTGCTGTTGTGATTTTTACAAGCACTTTAATGAATACCTTCTTGTAAAGAACAATTGTTCTGAAGACTGATTATGAGTTCTTGTCACTGTCTTCCGATTCATTCAACCATCGAGTCTCCATGCTAGATTGTTACAATAGCTAAGACAGTCTCAGTTTTTCATTTAACACCTGATGCTCTTTCTAGATCAGGGTCGTCTCGTGATGAATGTGAATGTTATCAGGTTGGCTCAGACCTAGAAACCATACTGATGCAGTCAGCGCCATAACCTCCATAAGACTTAGTTTAAGTGCAGACGTTGATTATATTGGGTCCTTTGCGACATGTAGGGGTGTACGTGAGCAAGTCACAATGTAGACTAACTTCAGCGCAATTGATTCGATCTACACCACACCATCCCACCGTGAAGATATTTTAGAAGCTCAGAAATCATAATAGATATTGGAAAGTCTTGATGACGAATATCGAACACAATCCCCCTACACCTCCATAACTGAAAGGAACGGTGACCGCCTATTATAAGGTAATGGTTAACATTGTATGCACTTTATTGTCAATGGCTCCTCTATTACAAATGGGAACAAAAGATTAGAAATCCACTGTGCTGAAAATAGATCTTTATTTGAAACATAGACACAAATCGCCCATAATCTACCAGAAATTTTAATTCGCCAGAACGTCGCCAGGACGTTTATAAGGAAGAACCATTAATTTCATTTGTTTACACAGAGGAAACGCATCGATCATTTTGTTAGGAGTTTTGACTTAAACTTGAAATATTATTCCTTGGTTCACCAAACCCTTGATCTGCTACTGCTGCTAGTCTCTGATTTGCAGCTTGATTTATTATTTTACTGACGTCTGCGGGCATAATTTCAGTACTTGGTAATTTTATTGGTTGTGATTTTCGTCTTATTAATCGTGCTAGTCTATCTTTGATTGCCGAGAACGCCTTACCAGCAACATTGACCATTGCTCCAGGAGTTTTTTCACGAACAATATCAATAGCCTTCATCGGCAATTGTTTTGGAATAGGCGCTGCTTTTGGGGCCATCCTTGTAAATAATCCCCGTACAACATCACCAAGTCCATCTCCGTAAAATTCCTCGTAGACTGGTAATCGTGAGTTCACTACTCTGACAGGTACAGATTTACGATGATTATTGTGTACAATCATCTTATTTTAATTGCCATTCATCTAATCATGGTAACAACTAGTCACTGTAATCATCAACGAGTTCATCGATAAGATCTCGGTAAACGCCGATATCCATAATACCACCTTGGAATAATCGTTGACAAATATCGGCTGCTTCATTAATTATTTCTGGTGAGTTATTTCCGGCACGTTTTCCCCCTATGAGAACTTTTAACCGTGACACGTCATTGAGGATATTATCAGGACAACAAAATTATTTCCCAGACCACTCCCTGTTGCTCCTTTATCCTCACTTGTTTCCGCCCTTTTCTCAAGGAGTCTTAAGGGTGATCTTTCCACCCTTGCTTTTTTAAGCAGTTCTTCAGACCTTTTAAACTCTGACATCAGCTTTTGATGTGGTGATTGTTGTTGTTCTATTTGTTGCAAAGGTGGAGGAAGCTGATATGAAGGTTCCTCCTCGGAAGGTTGTGATTGTTGTTGTGACTCCCAATGATGAAATTTATTTATATCTTTAATATATTTATCATATACTTTATCACCAATTCTAGCCTGGGGTTTGTTATAATACACGCGATAAAATCATTTAAAATAATTATCAATCCCTAAGCCAGCGTACTCTGGTTTAAAAATTTCAGACCTTCGAGGAAAATTATAAAATACAAAACGCGAAAAATCTTCCATTTTAACTTTTTCTTTAAGTTTCTCAACAAAACCTTCCCTAAATTTTACAATCAGTTTAATATTTGCTCTTTTTGTTTTAGGTTTAGGTGCAAGTTCTTTTCTCAGGTCGGCGACTTCAGTACGAACTTTGCCAATATCTTCAAGTATTTCTTCGACAGGTGGAGGTTGAGCTGCAGCTTTAGCAGTTGGAAGATCTCGTAAAATCTTTTTTGTTTTCTTAGTTCTCGCTGCTATTTTTTTCAGTTTGTTGTGCGGTTTGTTTTGATACTGGAAGAAGCTCTTCCTTGATGACAGTTGTAACTTTTTCAGTAGCTGCAGTTTAAATAACTTTTTAGTGTCTTCTTCGTACTTAACTTGTGCTTCCTGCTGCGCTTGTAGATTTTTTCTAAATCAGTCTCTAACAGGAAGAAATTTTTTGATTGCTTCTAATCGTTCTCGGGCTATCCTTGCAGTATAAGATTCCGGATGCACCATTATTTATTACAACATAATGATTTAATTACAGCAGCAGGAAAGGCGCGACCTCATATATATGTAAACAAAGTACATACGAAAAATAACCCCTAAGATGTTTGTGACCTTATTTTTTTCCGAATGATGTTTTGTTTTAAGCAAATTATATTTCAACCAAGTGGTCTGTTCGCCTTTCCTGCTGCTTCAGAACTTCGCCAGGACGGCTATAAGGGAGAAACATTAATTCATTTGTTTACATTGAGGAAAGGCATGATCATTTTGTTAAGAGTTTGGACTTACCCATAAAATACAGACGACACCATAAAAATCATGCAAATTCTTATTTTGTGTTGCGCCTTCTGATATAAGTATGCTACATTGTAGCCACTTCACGGAAACTCCAGCGGTAATAAATATGTATTTGTTATGAATGATCAGGTTGACAAGTGGTGGAACCATATCTAAATCCACAACGTGGTGGATCAGACTGATTGAAAATAAAGCTTGCAAAGTGGTTCACAGAAATATTTGACGTACTTCTAGAGCTCCATACTACCAGAATAGCAATTTCCGGTGTAATCTCTTCAAAAACCCATGCTGTCAACTGCATATAGAACAAACTAGAACAACATTTACCATCATGTTTGAAATAGAAAAGATGGACGGATTAACCACACGATATTGATAAGGGATTTATGTTATGTTGAAGAAGACCAGAACCATTTGGATGACCGATTACCCACTGTTTCTAAAATTATACAGAAGAGACACGCTGTACTTCTCTCGGCTACCAATTTTACACTACACAGACTGATGTTCGATGCGAAGTTTAACGGTCAGGAGTCGTTTTGCCAAACTAAGCACTTTGCGTCAGGCTATATCACCTTCAGACTATGTAAATAAGCTTTAATCGTATCTGCAGCGTGCATATGTCTTTTCATTTCAATGTTGAAGAAAGACAAGATAAAACTGTTCGGTGTGAATGTGTTGGAGGGGACACGATCCACCTGTGATATGGTATTTTTAGTCTATAATGATAATTTATTAAATTTTAGTTTATGCACAACTTGATGATCTTGAGTTATTGTAGGTACACATTGCCAGTGTTGCAATGGGGTTTGTCTGATAATGACCATTGAGGGAGGAATTGGTAGTGTGGTAACATGGTGTAATGCCAAATTATAAGGCTTAGTCAGTGCCTAACACTTGGATAGGGATGTTGTACATGTACCTTGAAATTGAGAGGCAGCCAGGGACTTGTGCGAGAGACTGTTATTACCCTCGTACTTGCTGTCTTCATGAGGCTTCTTGGATGAGCACGGGGGTGGGGGTCAGGGCATGAGCAGAACTATTCCTACTGGTTGGCATTGGCAGCAGAACTCAAAGAGCCAACCAGAGTTGATAATCTTACGTAACATTGCATGATCATATAGAGTACCACGTTATCAGTCACTTCTCTGGTTTTTCAAATGTACAGACAATGACTAAACAGTTTCATTTCTCTGGCTTTTCAAGGTACATACAATGGATTTTGAGTCTCCGCATCAAACTTTTCTTATGGATTTGTAATGGGCCACCACCACCCCAGTCACCACCCATTAATGAATACATCGTGGGTTGTGCCCTTTTGTTGTTCATGCTCATGGGGCTACCATGGGATAGGATATTTTTCCCCAATCGGATACTCATAAGCTATGCTAACAACGTAAAGGTCATGCCCATTAAATACATTTCTTTTACAGTTTTAAATAGGAAAAATATAAGAATATTTTCTTCATGCTATGATCAGCCTAGCTCTATTCCACGAATTTGGGATCAACCCAGAATACACTCTTATGCGGGGATCTGCCTAGCATAGATTTAGTTAAGATGGGATAAGCCCAGAATACATTAGCATGCTGCGATCAGCTTAGCACATAGTCTACGTAAGCTGGGATCAGCCCAGAATACTCTTGAACGCTGGGATCAGCCTAGCACAGATTTTACTTGAGTTGGGATGAGCCTAGCACAGTCCACAGAAGATGGGATCAGCCCAAATTACACTGTAATGCCGGGATCAGCCTAGCACCAATTATCCTTGAGCGGGGATCAGCCCAGAATAAACAATAATGCTAGGATCAGCCTAGCATAAATTTACTTGAAGATGGGATCAGCCCAGAATATACTCGAATGCTGGGATCAGCCTAGCACAGAGTTTACTTGAGCTGGGATCAGCTTAGCACCAATTCTGCTTGAGCTGCGATCAGCCCAGAATACACTGTAATGCTGGGATCAGCTTAGCACCAATTGGGAATCAGTCTTTTACATTGAGCTGGGATCAACCTAGCACCAGTTCTACTTGAGATGGGATCAGCCCAGAATACACTGTAATGCTGGGATCAGCCTGGCACCGATTGTGAATCAGTCTTTTGCATTGAGTTGTGATAAGCTTAGCACCAGTTCTACTTGAGCTGGGATTAGCCCAGAATACACTGAAATTCTGGGATCAGCCTAGCACTGACTGGGAATCAGTTTTTTACATTCAGATTCTAGTCAATGATTAGCCCCCACAGAGAGAGCCAAATATTTTCAAAATATTAAAATTAAGTATTGATGATATATTAGTTATGAGTTTGATGTTGTAGAATATTGGCATGTTTGAGAGAGAGAGAGAGAGAGAATGCATATACTCATGTATACTATATTTCTTACAATGCATGTATTAAATCATTCCTCGTACAATTAAGTATTGTTTTGTTGTGCATAAAATATTAAATTAAAAGGCTAGAGCCTGTAAACTCCAAAATCTTTTAAGACGCCCTTTCCTTGTATTCAAAGCTTACATTACATTCCAGTGATATATGGGGTCTGGAACAACAGCAGCATCAAGAATCTGTAAACTTCAAAATCTTTTAAGACGCCCTTTCCTTGTATTCAAAGCGTACATTCCAGTGATATATGGGGTCTGGAACAACAGCAGCATCAAGAATGTGTACCACAACAAACCGAGTTTACGATCGGATGAATCGTATTGTCAACTAGAGTGATTGTCACCTGAACGTGAGTGTACATGATGGCGATAGTAAGAGTGATATGACCCAAATTTTAACATTGTGTCCACCACGAGGTTACAGAGATTGCAAAGAACTATCATTGGTATTGTTAAAGGAGCGTGATGACGACCCAGACCCACTAGTTCCTGAGAGAAGTCCTCTACGAAAGATCATCATGCAGTTGCAAAACATGATGCACAGCACTTTACTCTTATTATAACAAATGTCAAAGCTGAGAAACAAGCTAGATCTAAAAATGAACACTATTTGCGCGTATTGTGATATATTAAAAGTGATTTTAAAATGTTTTAAATAGCTGTACTGACATTTAAGTGTGATTCATCATGTTACCGCTTCGGTGTTCAACATTTGGATGTACTCATCTTGTTTTCAGAGGACTCAACATTTTTGAAAGAATAGATATGATTTATAAGACAACAACTAGCACGACAATGTATGCTCTCCCTTTCGTTAGTCTGATGCATGATGCTCTCACTCAGATATTTGATTAAGACAGACTGAGACCATTTTGCCTGAATAAAGACTTCCAATGTACATCAGGAATTGCAATTTGTTGCATGTATTTAGCCAGTATCCAGTTACCATGCGCACACAACATTATTAGTGTGGACAGTATTTACAGAATATTTAATTGTGTAGCTCCCCTATCAACGTTTCCATTAAGTCACCGGCTTACGATTGTTTTTTTTTTTTTTTCTTCTTCTTTTTTCGTTTTTATGTAACTCGACTTACAAACGACATGTTTTAAATATTATATTCACGTGAATGTTATTAATTCCTGATGCTGGCCTTTGAGAAATGCATTTGCCTATTCCGAAAGAACTAGACTAAAACAAGATTTCGGTGACCTTTCTTTTCTGCACTTGTCTTTTCGGGTTTACTTGGAATTTCATATAATTTCGCCCGTATCTGGCTACCATAGGCCAGAGAGAGAGGGGGGGGGGGGGCCTTTGGATATTTTCATATTTAATTGATAATAAATAATCGATTTTTAGAATATTATAATATGTTAAAGAAACAACAACAATAATAAAGCATTAAATACATTACAGTCTGTCCGCCTTGTAACCAAACATTTTACCGTATATTGTCGGCAGTTGTATCATTGATTATATAAACACTGTAGATAAATCCCAAGGCAAGTGTACACATCTCGTTACGACGAACCATGTTCATGTAGGTTACTTGATATTAGTTCAGTTTCAAGGTTTTCGTCGAGCCTAAATTCTTTTTTCTCTCACTCTATATTTCACCGTAGTCTGTCCCTTATGCATGAGAGGAGAGAGGGGAACGGAAAGCAGGAATGATAGCGATGAAATTGTTTACCATATTAAATTCATTTAGAAACGGGGATTATTAATACGTTATTTTCATACGTCACTAATGTTTAATGAGTGGAAATTCATCATTGATCGCTAGGCCTAGAATCAACAGGATACATTTGCAAGAATGTTTATGTATGCGTATTATTGCGCCGTGGGCGGACCACAGTTTGATATGCAATAATATTGGTATATAAAATTGCTGTATACTAACACTTTAAAAGCCATGTTCATTTTAATGTATGTGGTATATATATATAATATATATATATATATATATATATATATATATATATATATATATATATATATATATATAGAGAGAGAGAGAGAGAGAGAGAGAGAGAGAGAGAGAGAGAGAGAGAGGGAAGGGTAGGATCGAGAGAGAGAGATTGCGAACAACGCAAAATATTTTTAACTATTCTAAGCGCTTACAACTCTGTCTTTGTAAAAGGCAATTACTTAATAGGGACAAGATAAACAATAAACACAATGAATGAAGGCATTGAAATTGCAAAGGCTTATGTAACTATTTCTAATAGAATTCAAGTTTGAAAATGTTTGCTGTGGCGTCCAGTTAGTTTCAATTCAGACAATAAAAAACGCAACCCTAGTTGGTGTTGTATTTGAAAAGGAGGAACAAGTAGCGTAGCCGTAAATAATAACATGGAGCTGCGGAGGCTCATTGGTTGGCTTTCCGACTCACGACTGATAGGGTGTGTTTTCGAATGCTACCAACGGACCATTCCAGATTAACTACCATGGTGTGTCCTTGGCCGTGGCATTTTACTCTAATTGCCTTCTCGCTAAATAACCTACTTGTATTGCTGTGCCGTGAAAGTTTATTGAGAAAATAGGGGCTGTAAATAGATGATAAGTTTATTTGCATGTGGTGCCTTTTTGGAATCGTCATGGCTTAAGCCACATGGTTTCTGTGTTCGAAAGAGGCTTATCCAATTAGATTTTCTGGTTTTAAAATTCAAGAAATGAAGCCCTGAGTATCGCTGTTAGAATTATGTCACTGAAGTATGGCTAGCGGAAGAAAATTGTTATACAACTAGATTTTGGATAATTAAGAAGCTGGTCAGGTATTGCTCGAACGATTTTGATAGTATATTATTATTTGACTATTGGAGTTGATTTTGTGGCATTATTGTCAACTCTAGGTTTTAATAGAGCCTAGAACGACAAAACCAAGACAACTTATTTTAAAATTTAGTTTTCGAACTGGAAATCTCTTCCCCAGCTCTGCTCGCGTTTTTATGTCACTAAAAGGTATTAAATATGTTGTAAATATTCTCTGACACAAAATGTAATATTCTCCATGTTCATTGGAGATCCGCTTTGGTTTTATTAAATATATATATATATTTACATTCGATTAATAACCTGATTATATATTAGAAGATGAACGTTGAAGGAATCATTTAATATAGCAAAAGCTATAGATGACACTCGTTCTTTCATTTCACCATATGATGCCAAATATTGTAGTTCTTAAAACGATGAACTCTATATCAGCAGTCTCATATTGAAATAGAAACTCCTGATATTAATATATGGAATATTGTCCCTAGTAGAAGACTACCATGTTTATAGAAACCGCGCAAGCTCAGTAGTTGACGTGCTGGACTCGCGAATCCTAATTATTTTGCTGTGACGTATCAGACCAATTCATAACCAAACTCATACACTTAAATACTTTTGATTTTGAATTATTAGTTGGAAATACAAAGGGTCAAAATGAAATCGATACTTACAAAAATAATGACACACCACTGCATCATCAATGATCCAAGTCTTACTGACTATCAATTCACGCATCACTCCTCTTGATTACGAATAGTCTGGCTTCTGAGAGAATTGACATGTGTGATAGCCATGAGAGAGATACAGCATATCTGACTGATTGTTCCAAATAAATGACTCCTGAAAAATTTTAATGTTGGTTCCAATGCCGAAAAATATTACAGAACATTTGATTCAAACTGACTTGGGAAGATTTTTTAGTCTTCATTTTTATAATCGAAGCAGTAGCAGGTGCTGAAATAGAACACTAGATGATGAAACAAACAAACCGTAATAGTCGCGGAAAACACCTGTGACTAATAGAATCTATGGTGAGGTTTTCATCGAAGCAAACGAAATCCCAGTCAAGGGGTTACATTATTGAACTCCCCACGAGGCTTGGCTCGTGGACAAATAATGTAACCCCGCGACTGGGATTTCCTTGTCTCGGTGCAATCCCCAATGAAGATTTTTTTTTCTCACCTAATATTTTCCATTAGAGTTAAAAGCTCTTCATTTTGCAATATATCTTAGCACATGCAGCACACACAGTATTCATCACTGACTAATATGTCTTCGCCTGCAGGTTATTTGGTCCGTTAATGTTTTATGAAAATCAGAATAATTATTACAGTAGAATTCAACTATATTTACCGCTTATACACCCTCACCCACAAACAGCTACAACTTAACAGTTATAATTAATACGCATTGTAAATATCACGCGAAGAGTTTAAAGCCACGTGCGAATTTTATTCACTTACAGCGCATTAATACTAATATGTTAATGAGGGCTATGGCGTGACCTGTCCATCCGAAATACACAATTTTTACCAGTGAGAAAATAACAACATAGATCGTTTAATAGTACTGATGTATTATCACATTTAATAGATGTGTGTTATATGAAAGTAACATTAAATAAGTAATGTTTATTCCAAGAAAATGTTTCAATTTCTTCAATTCTAATTTCGAAACGTTCTATTGTAAATAATGAAACGATACTAGGTACACAGCTCTATATATACCATAATGAAAAGTAACTTGTAGAATGAATGATCGTGCGTTTGATTATTCATTGGTAATCAGAAATCTGTGTCACTGTCATATATAACTCTCCTTCTCTTTAAAGGAGGTAAAACTGTTTATGACATGCTGGTGTTGTAATTATTATTGATTGTAAAATTGACCTAGTGTATGAAAGACCCTCCAAACACAGTCCCTAGTGGAAAACCATGTGCTGAATTTTCACGTTTACGGTTGATAGGAAAATTATATGTTCTGTCACGGAACTATGTGTTACTATTAGTAGTGCAAGGATATGCAACAGTGAAATCTACATGTGGAATAGCGTGTGGACGAATAAATTATTCTTTCTGATTGGTAAGTGCATTATTTGTAATTTTTTATTGCAAGTACATCTTTGATTTATCTGGAGCACACCGGATATCTTTGACAAAGTTAGAAGAAAGCACGTTCGACATAACACATTTCTGATTGTTATTAAGTTTTTGGTAGTTGTTGAGAGAGTTAGGATTTTTGTGGCCAGAGATCTGTATAGTTCGTATGTCTGGAACATTGTTTTCTATTAGTTTCTGGCATTGATATTTTCTCATGCTCGAGTTTGTAATGCCTTTAGAAGCCAACTATGGCAAGTTTGCTTTCATAGCCATATTTTACATGAGTAAGTTAAGCTTTTTTGCCCCAACTGCTGCCCGTAAAAACCATTGCTCATTTATCCCAGGTGCATACACGTGTGTTACAAGGGCAAGGTAAAATGGATGGTCAGAGTAAAATAATTAACTCGAACGTTTGTTCATATAACATTTGAAAATATTTACTGGACATCTATCTTGAAATAGAGAGTTAGCGTACATCCTTGGTTTTTCATTGCTTGTTTTCTTTTTATGTCCTCACATGTCCTTGTCTTCATTTGTATCTCGTTAAACTATAAATATTTTAGTGTAAGTTGATTTAATGAGATGTCTTCCCAATTGATGCTTCTGTGTTCTTCGCTCCGTCCCATTACCCAAAAGTGCAAAGTATTGATAAACCATAAAGTTTTCAGTAAACTTGTCGGTGTGCTAAGGTCCAAAAGCAAAGATTCAAACAGTTTATCGATGTCATCATGAGTGACGGTCTCAGTAGTTTTGAGTTTGTTCCATTTCCCTTTCTTCCTCAGATCATTCTGTTTACTTTTTAAGGCTCTCTTGCCTGGTAAAGTTCAAGACCATAAACCAAGCTGTAATTGCATGTATGCCTTCTCAGACACCGTTCAAAAATTTCCCATAAAAAGTCATGTATCTAGGTGTACCAAGTCTCTCTCTCTCACTCTGTCTCTCTCCCTCTCTCAATGTTTAGTATGATGTGTTATCGACGTTGTAGAAACCTTAAATTATGTAATAGTCCAGTTCTTTATATCTTATTGTAATTTACGTTTTAAACCTCTGTAAACATAATTTTTGGTCATTACATCATGTTTATAGTAATTAGTTATGTCATTAATTTGTGTACTCATTCACAAATTCATTTCTCTATTAACAATTTCAAACTACTATATCTGAGCTATGCATCATTCTATTTGCTCATACAGTATTATTTAAATTCAACGTTTGTATTTTTGTATTTTTAGTCAATATATAGACCTTTCATTACCTCCCAACGTTGTTGGCTCATATTCGTGTCCATCATTCTGACAAATCGAAAAGAATGATCTTGAGAGAATGTTGTTTAGGTCAGGTGCTGGCACTTCATATATAGAGCGTATCTCACTGTTTTTCTCCAGATATTTTTCTAGAAGTTTTATGTATCTCAGTGTTTTACTTTTGGTAGTCACATTTTCATGCTCTAAAACAAAGTTTGTGACAAATTGTAAATCTGCTATCTATGACTTCACTGTCGTAAATCTGCTTTCTATGTACGTTTTGCGTTTCTTATTTCATCACCAGATAATGTTGCTTCTCAGATAAAAGTTGCTTGGATTTCAGAGACACATGTATTTCATTTGTTTCCCAGTCATGATGAAGAGAGGAAGAGAGTGGTATTACAAAGCTAATTAGATTAAGGCTTACACTACCTCTCCCCTCCTGAGTAAGTTGACATTAAAACAAAATATCATCTGATGACCGCATTTCTAAACAAGCTATATCAGCTTCATTTTTACAAGTTCAGTCTCTCGGGTGGTTTTAACAATCTTCCGGAACGTGTGAAATATCCGTTTTGACTGGTTGGCACTGTTTTGCTTTCATTTGAGTCAGTCAAAGTATCAGGGTTTGTAAGAGTTACTCTGAGTGGCTCTGATAATGTAGTAGGCAAGGGAATTAAATTTCTCCTATTACGTCGTATCTCTCCCTCGTCAGTTACTACCATGTATGAACGAGGTCTGGATGCATCAAACTTAACAATGCCTGAAGAAAAATGATCTTTAATCCATAGTTTATTCCCTACCTGAAGTTTTGTCATATTTCGAACGTGATGTCGACGATCATAATTTCTCTTTTGAATTTGCCTTTGATAGTCTTCCGATTTCTTCAGTTTCATTAAATCTGGCCATTTCGGTTGTACGTTTTTTGGTGCCATTGGCAAAGTAGTTTGTAATTTTCTTCCCATCAATAATTCGGCCGGGCCGTATCCATTTGGTAATGGTGTTGCACGATTTCTCAAAAGATCTATGTAAGGATAGTTTACTTTTTACTTTTTTAAACATTATTTTAATTGTTTGAACGGCTCTATCGGTGAGACCATTGCTCTGTGGATATTTTGGACTACTTGTAATATGCCTGAATCCAGAATTTGTCGCAAATTCTTTTAGTATTGATACTTGCGTAAGAGAACTGGTTTTCTTAAAGATATTTGTTTCTATTCTGCCAAACAAAAACCATGAACGCAATATTATAAGTGAGTAAATAATATACTGAATAGTCATATTAGACTCGCACTGTGTTTTCTGTCAGAACGATGACACTCTACGTCACATCCTGTTCGGTAAGGGAGTGGAAAACTGTCTTTATGGGTGACTTAACGTGGCAACAATTTAAGCGTATGGCGGCAGAAGGATTAGAGCTGATGCACAGAAGAACAAATGAACAACAATCTGTTTATTAGATTATGTCAATGGACCTATTTCTCTTTTGACTACCTTACATATAATTGATAAGAATTACACTCACAGTCAACGTGATAATTTATTCGATAATTCATTTAAAATGTGCAAGTCCAATGTAAATAATTACAGTTCTTCCAAGATGTTTGCACTTTCTTTTATCATGTATTTCTTGATCGTTTTGCTTTTGCATTTCCTTCCCGCTAAGTTTTTCCCTGGGGTGATTAAATGTTTTCCTCTAATTTTTCCGCTTGAAGGGTATTTTCTATACCATAATCGTATATTTTGCATACTTAAAAGCAAACATACATACATACATACATACATACATACATACATACATACATACATACATACATTCAAGCTGGAAAAAGGCATCAGAACATTTCCCAAAGTTTCGACCTAATTATGGTCTTACTAATCAGGAGACAATGATAAATCTTCACAGAGAAACGTACACAAGAAAGTGACACGTGAAGGTCATGAAATATTTATATTTAGGCACAGAGAAGAAACATTATCAAAGATAATGAAATGGTCTAAACTTAAGGAATAAATGGAAATAACTATATGTTATAGGATGGGATCTATCTTTTTAGACAAATGGACAAAATATTTTGCTTAAAGCTATTAGCTTAATGGCGATAAGTTGTTTCTACTGACCTAGTTAACTACGTCATATCGTGGATTTTGTATTTTCATATGGCGCCATCTACAATGTGTTGATGTACTTCTCTCGCTTTTAGCTTTACATCTCTGATAATTGATACTACGAGAAACAGATAAAGTATTTTTTTTATAAGAGAATATGGTAGATAGTATGTATGTATGTTTGTACCATGGTCAAACACCAACGTCAGCACAATAGTGGTTCCGCCACGGCGATTAGATACAGTTCTAAACAGTTACATAGAAAAATAAATGAAAAAAAATGAAACCTTAGAACATATGTATGCATCAGATACATTCGACTTCACAACCAAATTAGCATCTGAATACTGTCGACAGATGACTATTCAGACTATGAGTAGATCTGCGATGTCTGTATGGAATAATTAAGTACATAGGTCATCCAACTAAATAGGAAATTGTAGCCATAAAAAAAATCAACAAAATTATTTCTCAGTTTGATGATACTATATTTTCATTTCCATGGTTTATATTTTTCTCGTAAAAAAAAAAAGTTAATACTTCTTAGTATTTTATTTCAACCTAATTTGAGACACAAATCTTATAAAGAAGCAGGATGGAGACAAAGAGGTTACAGAAAAATAATAAAGCAACCGATGCTTTAATCCACGATATGACATTAAAATGATAGTAGTCCTGCTGTGATAAGTTGTAACTTGTTTTCAACATGTGCATATATTTCCATCGATGTCGATATTTTCGGGAAAATATCTTCTGTTTAACGTATGCTTCGATTATTATGCGATTCAACCTGGAAAAATAACAACAATAGCCATAATAATATTGATAATGGTTACGATGATAAGGATGATGATTAGGATGAGTATGATGACGAGAAGGTGTATTATGACGATAGAAAAAAATGCAACTGTTAATTGATGGAGCTGACTTAACGCAGGGCAAAATGTAAATAAAAATACAGTGATGGATGTATCAATATGAACACCAACGTAGAGTAGGATGGATGTGTCAATATGAACACCAACGTAGAGTAGGATGGATGTATCAATATGAACACCAACTAAGAATAGGATGGATGTTTCAGTATGAACACCTACGTAGATTAGGATTAATGTATCAATATAAACACCAACATAGAGTAGGATGGATGTATCAATGTGAACACAAACGTAGAGTAAGATGGATGTATCAATATGAGCACAAACGTAGAGTAGTATAGCTGTATCAATGTAAACGCCAACGTAGATTAGGATGAATGTATCAGTATGAACGCGAACGTAGTGTATGATAGATGTATCAATATAAACACCAACGTAGATTAGGATGAATGTATCAGTATGAACACCAACATAGAGTAGGATGGATGAATCAATATGAACACCAACGTTGAGTAGGATGGATGTATCAACATGAACACCAACGTAGAGTAGGATTGATTTATCAATATAAACTCGAACGTAGAGTAGGATCGATGAATGGATATGAAAACCACCGTATACTAGGATGGATGTATGAATATGAACAGAAACATAGAGTAGTACGGCTGTATCAATATGAACGCCAACGTAGAATAGGATGAATTATTCATTATGAAAACCAACGTAGAGTAGGATTGATGGATCAATATAAACACCAACGTAGAGTAGGATGGATGTATCGGTATGAACAACAACGTAGAGTAAGATGAATGTTTCATTATGAACAGCAACGTAGAGTAGGATGGATGTATCAGTATGAACACCAACGTAGTGTTGGATTGATGTATCAATATAAACACCAACGTAGAGCAGGATGGATGTATCAGTATGAACAACAACGTAGAGTAAGACGTATGTATCAATATGAACACCAACGTAGAGTAAGTTGGATGTATCAATATAAGCACCAACGTATACTAGGATGGATGTTTCAGTATGAACACCAACGTAGAGTAGGATTGATGTATCAGTATAAACATGAACGTAGATTAGGATGGATACATCAGTATGAACACCATTTTAGAGTAGGATGGATGTATCAACATGAACACCAACGTAGAGTAGGATTAATATATCAATATAAACACGAACGTAGAGTGGGATGGATCAATGAACACCACCGTATAGTAGGATGAATGTTTCATTATGAACACCAACATAGAGTAAGATGGATGTATCAATATGAACGCCAACGTAGAGCAGGATGGATGAATCAATATGAACACCAACGTAGAGTAGGATGGATGTATCAATATGAACACCAACGTAGAGTAGGATGGATGAATAAATATGAACACCAACGTAGAGTAGGATGGATGTATCAGTATGAACACCAATTTAGAGTAGGATGGATGTATCAGTATGAACACCAATTTAGAGTAGGATGGATGTATCAATATGAATGCCAACGTAGAGCAGATAGATTAATCAATTTGAACACCAACGTAGAGCAGGATGGTTGAATCAATATGAACACCAACGTAGAGTAGGATGGATGTATTAATATGAACACCAACGTAGGGTAGTTCGGCTGTATCAATATAAACGCCAACGTAGAGTAGGATGAATGTTTCATTATGAACACCAACGTAGAGTAAGATGGATGTATCAATATGAACGCCAACGTAGAGCAGGATGGATGAATCAATATGAACACCAACGTAGAGTAGGATGGATGTATCAATATCAACACCAACGTAGAGTAGGATGGATGAATAAATATGAACACCAACGTAGAGTAGGATGGATGTATCAGTATGAACACCAATTTAGAGTAGGATGGATGTATCAGTATGAACACCAATTTAGAGTAGGATGGATGTATCAATATGAATGCCAACGTAGAGCAGATGGATTAATCAATATGAACACCAACGTAGAGCAGAATGGTTGAATCAATATGAACACCAACGTAGAGTAGGATGGATGTATTAATATGAACACCAACGTAGGGTAGTTCGGCTGTATCAATATAAACGCCAACGTAGAGTAGGATGAATGTTTCATTATGAACACCAACGTAGAGTAAGATGGATGTATCAATATGAACGCCACCATAGAGCAGGATGGATTAATCAATATGAACACCAACGTAGAGTAGGATGGATTTATCAATATCAACACCAACGTAGAGTAGGATGGATGAATAAATATGAACACCAATTAGTGTAGGATTGATGTATCAAACTATTGGAGATATTAAAATATACTCCATCCTCATGTCAATCAATGCTTAGGTGATCAGTCTTTAAAACAAAATATCCAAGGTAGAGGAATACTCGTGAGCTATAATATGTGTACATTTGCCTTTGCGGTTCTTATATATAGTGCATTTACATTTTCTTTTATAATACAGAAATTTCCAAAAAGGGCTCTTTTAAAATTAAGGATATCATCACATAAATTGATTTAGAAACTGAGAGATGGAACATACCATATCCTTTTCAACATGGACTGAGTCAATTTTGTAATATGCTCAAGGAGCATTATCTCATTGGATGCAAAGATTATTTTCTGCTTGGAAATAAACACAAATATCGTCGATTTTGGATCAGGTCAATTAAGTACAAATTCATACGAAATTTTTCTGAAACCTATGCTGAATAATGACTTACTGTACGTATAAAAAGAAAAATTATTTGATTAAATTCCATTTATTGTCATGTATATTAACTTTAGAGAGAGAGAGAGAGAGAGAGAGAGAGAGAGAGAGAGCGATCACCTATGATAGGGGACAATGCCAATACGGTGCAGTTAGTATTACAGAAATCTCCTTCACAACACTCGCTGCATGTCGATACAGATCGTCTAATGATGGCGTGGTCGGGGTTTAGGAAGCTAGAAGCTGAACGGCAATGCTGAGGAAAATAAGAGAAATGAAATGATGTACAGATAAGCGATATGTATTGAGATCCGTTTGAAGCAGACGAAACATGACGTTGACTAATATTGAAATTTAGTGTAATGTGCCACATCCAACATTTTAAATGACAATATAAAACAAAACCCCAAAAATTCTACCAAAGTACCTATCATATTATATAACCATTTTATGTTCTTCATCTTTCTGTTTATTCTAAACTGTCGCTACTAAAATGATAAATAACGAAATATTTAGGGCATCATTGGTTAGAAACGTTCTAGAAATACACCTTGAGCAAATTTAAAGTGGTATTACATACAATATTTGATGTCAAGAAAGTGGCACTCATTATTATATACCTATCCGTAGTTAATTTAACATTAACCCATAGGTTTAATTATTAGCATATATAATTGAATTAACATTAAAGGTTGTTATAGAAATGAGGGGAATTAAACATTAGGACTCCATGGTGAAGTATTTATGAGAAAAGAGGAAAATTTAATCTTAAAAATGACCTCTTACAGGAAATGTTACCTTGAAACTACACTTACAATCCAGCACGCTTTTCAGCAAGAACCAACACTTAGTCATGCAATATCCATTAACCATCCAAAACCCACATTTACCATCCAACTGACCGTTAGGAGCAAGCGATTCCCACTCATACGCAAACAAAAAGGTATGAGCGCTCACCCATAGACAAACATATTTGCACACTCTCATAAATGAAGTAAAAGAATAACAAAAATAACGAGCAATGTATTTAAAGTGCACACGGATCGAGCTCATTGTTTTAAGTCTGATATTTTGATTCCGCAACGCACTGCATCAGTTTTGCGACTCGAGTGATAATACTTTGTTGGTTATAGACTGACATCAGGTATGACATGATCGCACATTAGTTAGACAATGGCAGGAAGTCAAAGATAAAACAAAGTTTCTGATTGGTTGATTTTATGAAGATCGCCAATCAAACAGCTTCTTATTAAGTTAAGTTCGCTCATCTCAACATAGGCCCCTGACGGCGGTATGATCTAAGGAACTCACCTTTACAGATTATTCACATCTCATCACTGTTCGCGTGGATTGGAGTATTCGGTCACTTTGCTAGGAGCTTCCAGTGGGTCGGTGGTTCTTCCCATAGTGATCCCGGGTTCTTCCTCCACCAAATATACTGGCTATCATGCATAGCCTATAATGTGCTGAACAAATGGCATTAAATTCCACACAACCAAAGCACATCCGACGCGCTCGATTCCAATGTACTGTCCAGTTTCAGTTCATTTAATTGAACATCGCTTCAAAACCTTATGAATTCATGAAATATCATAATATCATTCATCATGCTTTAATAATATTTTAATTTGTGTGTGTGTGTGTGTGTGTGTGTGTGTACACAATGCATGTCGTAATCGGACTCTGTATCGTGATATGAATCATATAATGACGCACCATGTAATCCAGACCCAACAACCCCAGCATACCCTTCCAATATACAAAAAGGTGTTCTTTCAAGAAGATGTCGACTCACTTGTCCAGCCTAATGTTTCATTCTTTGAAATGTAGATTACACGTAAACTTCTGAGCGTGCGTATCCCATCAGCCTAACCGTCTTAATTCTCTCTCTCTCTCTCTCTCTCAGAAAGTTTAGATCTAAAGAGGTTATCCGATAGAGATTCGGGTTGGGAAAAGAAAGTTTATATTGCTCAAAATTTTAGCTAGCAGTGATAGGTATAGTGAGATTCAGTTATTTTGTTTCAAGTCCATCACAAAGATTTAAAATATCAGTTGAAGATATGGTACTTGTTAAGATATAGCTTTCAATGATATACTAGGCATATTTTTATCCTATAAAAGAACATGCAAAACAGCCAGATATGTTATAGTATTTATCGTATAGTTCTGCAGATACATTTCGTGTCTAATAGATGTTATTTATGTATTGATTTCTAGTATATAGTGGCATAAAAGCGACTTTTCAAACCGCAGAAATATCACATTTGGATAGGCATACCTGTGCTGTACTGTAACACAGATGTAAAAGAACAGTTATGAAATAGTGAAATGAATAGAATATTAAAGATATGGAAAAGATGTTCTGAATATACGCATGTACTAAAGAGACATTTGATAATATATTACATATTTAGGTCGACATCCAACAGAGTAGACTTTATCGTTGTCACCCCACAGACGTTCTTCGATGTAGCAGAACTATAATGTGCAAAGAAGTTCACAACATGTTAGCACATAACAAAGAAATATAGATTGATATAATAGCTTTAAAGACTTTTTGATATTTGCAACATCGGAATATTTTATATGCACAATAAACTATGAATTATGTGTCAGTCTTAATCACAAACAACGCGTACTTCATTTTTTGTTTTACAATAATTAGCATGAATATATTTATCAGCAACGCATATATAATAATGATTGTAGTTTATTTATTCATGCAATATTTAACCTAATAAAAGTATGGTGTTCTCCATTCTTTTCTTTACTTTATGTTTCAACATATACACAGAAACGAACATCAATTAATTTTTCTGCTGTTAAGGAAAACGTTAAAGGTAATGACAGATATCTTAATTATTCGAAAGCAAAGATAATAATTATTACAACATACAACCTCTCTTTAAAATCTAATCATAAATAGTCCGAAGATTGGAGCAATTACATCACATAACAGCCATTTTTACCATACCTCTCCATGAGCACATTGCACAACATTGAGACACTCCGACGGATGGCTTAAATGTTGGCAGTCATAACAGAGAGGCCCTCTCGAGTTATTGCTACCGAATCCTAAAAGTGGAGTTGTAGAAATTTTGAACAATCTCTCATAATCAGGAGTCAACGAACCTTAATAAAATTTCTTTAAAAAAGGTTCAGCTAAATACTGAGACAGTCACCGTTTTAGATTTTAACCGTCATGATATGCGTAACCAGAATATCTGGTCCAAATGTTAGAAAACAACAAAAACATATCCTTAGCATGTTTCAGTCATATCGCTACGATGTCTGCAGTGTGGCAGTTTATAGTGATGTCTAGCACTGGGGCATCATGCCACAGACATGTAGCATAATATCCGACCCAGTCACATTATCCTGACACCAGGCCGACCAGTCCTAACACTAACCTCTTAATGCTGAGCGCCAAGCGAGGCAGCTGTTAGTACCATTTTTGTAAGTCATTGGTATGACTCGATCGGGAATCGAACCCACGACCTCCCGCATCTGAGGCGGACGCTCTAACCACTAGGCCACTGGAACGGTGGTATCTTCAGAAGCTAACAAGATTCATCATACTTAAAAATAATGGAATAATGGTACGAAAACAAATATAACGCAATAGACCATTACATACATACATACATACATACATACATACATACATACATACAGACAGACAGACAGACAGATATAGAAAATGAGACAGATAATAATAATGGGATAAACTGTGTAACGTCAGCATTTACAAAATAATTTCGGTTCACCATATTCGCTGAATCCATAGAATGATCGAGATCACCATAAATATTACACAGCCTCTGCTTGTTTTAGTTAATAAAACAAAATGTGTTAAATTCAATAGGAATCTATCAGTATAAATGAATTACAACAATAAACACAATTTACGGTCTGCATAATACAATTTCGGATGGATGTAGCATTTAATTATAAAATGGAGATTAAGACACAAGAAGGAAGTAAGGAAGCGTCACAACCTACCATCGTCACCACATCCATGACTATTGCAAAAAGAACTCTTACAACATCTTGAACATCTACCAGGAACGTTATTATTCTCCTCGCACGACTTAAAAATGAAGGAATGGACCACTTAGCCTCTATCGAGTTACAATAAAAAAAGAATCTTAGCAGCAGAAATTTATGAATTTGTTAAAATTGCAACTTGTTTAATTATGGTTCAGAAAGATTAATAAAGATGTAATCGAAGAGAAAATAATAAGTTAAGTTACACATTCCAAATAACAACTTGATGTTGAAAACTGCCATTCAGTTCTTATTTGTATCTGATGAAACATTTACCAGCAGTAAAAAAATTGAAATACAAACAACATCCCAAGACGTGGTTAATGGACAAATGTTTTTGAAAAAAAATTAAGAGATTATAAATATTATCGTCTAAACATTATTATGCAATAGGTGCGTTTATTCTATTACATCTTTACAAAGAGCTAAGAACAGATCTTTGTCTTGACGTGTCTTTGAATCATAACATTGCTAAAGTTGTCAATAATGCGATATTATAGTAAACGCAACCAACGTATAAGTCTAACATAAAACCACTAAACCTACCCGGTTAACGAAGAAATTCGTAGAGCATCTAAAGCCTCAAGAACTAAACATGGATTGCAATTGCCTGACCTTGACCTATTATCTTAGGACTCAACCATTTTTTACGTTTTGAGACACTGACTGTTGCCATTTACTTCTGGTATATGCAGACCTGTAACTTCAAATTACGATTAAGAGCAATGTGTCATTCTGCTATGTCGGGCGAATCACTCTGCGATCACGCGGCCAATAAGTCACAGAAACACTAAAATGACTTCACATGAAATAGTGCTTATTTATAATTCGAGCAATAACAGTCTGCCATATTATTATTTGTCTTATGCTTTAATATTAGCTCTTTTCATGCTTTTACCATAAATTATTGCTAATTTGACCTTTAACTGCAGCCTAATCTTAGTGATATGTCTTTAAGCAAATAATAGTCTGGAAGTTGTTCAAGTTAGATTATCCCTACCTCGTTCTCATAGAAAACGAGGTTGTTACGGCCCTTGCTAATTAATAGATAGCTGTCTACCAATAATAAATTTTCTTGCAAAGAAAACCCATCTCTCTTTCTTAAAACACCGTCTCGACGTTATTAAAATTCAAAATTCCCGAGGAACAAAATGCCGATGATTCAGGTCACCTACTCGTACAAAGCACCATGAGGGAACAAATCCATGAAATAAACTATTCCTTCAAATCTGACGAAATAAGCGTTTGCTCACCTCTTTATATGATATCACGCATCCTGAGTTGTAACTTGCATGGCTTCCAATATGGTTCCGTTCTACAAAGCATCCCTAAAAATATAAAAAAAATAAAAATTAAAAATAAATAAATAAATAAATAAATAAAACAAAATAAAATAATATTATTATTATTATTATTATTATTATTATTATAAAACAGATTCTTTTTCTCTCATCTGACAGGTTTATCCGCTTCGAGACAACCTACGATAATCAGTCTCCATTAGACGCATCTTAAGGCATGCAAAAAAGCGCATTTCTTCCTCAATCCCACAATCATAATGACACTTACCGTAAACGTGGTATATAACAACGGGGAACAATAGTCACCAAATATATTCGATGCCTAAATCCAGGGAAAACTTTATCTCTGTATGTTTGTGTCTTACTGCAGTTACTTCATAGACTCGAGCTGCTGACGTTTAATTAATTTTATTCTTCAAGTTTAACACATGTTTGAGATTATTGACAATCCTGTGTAAAAATAATCATTCATCATTCACAACAACAGAAATACAAAACCAAATTGTGAACTCAATGTTTGTCTTTTATATTATGGTACAATTCAGTTTGATTCATATTTTAAGTGATGGTTTTTGTTCTGTCAGTTTTAGACATAGTTGCAAAGGCACCTTCAAATTTCAATAATATATTGCATACTTTCTCAATTGTAAGAGTGCACCATATACTATAATCTGTAATTAGATATAACTAGTCTAATTTGTGTCTGCGCACGTAGTTAATTTTGAGAAAGATACTCGTAGTCACTTATAATTTTCAGGAATCATTTTGTAACAAATATGACATTAGCTGGTGAAATATAAAAATATAATGTAGTTCTCGGTTATTACCATTTCAGTAGTATTTTATCGATTTTGATTCAAAATCAACTATTCAGGTCAATTTGTGCTCCTTTTCAATTTTTTTAGTAGTTCCCAGAGTCGAGAATAATGTTATGTTCATCACTGGCGGTTCTGACCTTAAGATCAAACCATGAGGTTGTGTTTCTCGTTGTTGGAAGGGTTCGCGCTTTCGTAACTGCAAAGGGTTCAGAATAGTTACCATGGTCCTGGATTATGACAAGCATGCCATCATGAAAATGCGTGACTATTTCAATGAAGACTTCTTGACATCCAAATCTGGCCATGATCTTCCAAAGGCCTTCCCGGCTAACAGTGTTCGAATGCCATAGTCAGGTCCACGAAGGTGGTGTATTGCTGGACATTTTGTTCAAGACACTTAAGTAGATACAGATTTATAACCGCACTCAGTCTTTTGTTTGAAAATTAGCTCATAATGTGTTTGCTAATCAATGATTCTGTGTGACTTTTCCCATCTAACCTTAGGTTCTAATTGCAACAAACAAAAGATGTTCATAAATTTTAGAACAATACGTTTACGATACAATGTTTTATGTATATCTATCACTTAGAAGAATTGTCTTCATTCAATTCTTTTTAAAATTTATGTTTTCTATTTTTAATTTTATTTCTTACTTGAAGGTGCAATCATCGAATACGTAATCGTAAAATATGCACCCAACTGAAAAAGAATATGAATGTAGTGTTTCATATGTGGTAAAATCCATGAACAATAACATATATAAATTATATTTTAATCGGTAGTAGAGGTGATTTCTCTAAAAGGAAAAAATATGCCTGGAGGTTCTGGTGGTAAGACAATAATTTTACATAGATATGATCTGCAAAGAATAAACTTTTCATGTTACTGTAAAAGTGGTTTTGGACGGGAACGAAGGTTTCATATGACTGAAGTGAATGAATGTGCAGGTCTTTCTGATCATCATATGTTTCTTTAAGTTCCCAGTTGTAATTTTTGCACTTCAACACATCAGATCATACATTTGTTTTCGATAAACAAAAACTTTTATATTTTCTCTTTTTTATTTTCTGATTTGTAAACAACTGGTAACCTAATATCGCTAGTACAATTTTAAATATATCCACAGAAACGTTATGAAAATATCCCCTCTTCAAAGATTGTGTTGTGGTTGGAACTGTCCACAAAATTTGACCTATCCTATATGAAGCCTTCCCATAAGTGTCATTTTCAAGTAAACTAACAAACCATACATTGGACCTGTATTGAATATCACCATCTTTTACCAGAATCATGCTTAATGGATCTTATTAAGTGCAGTTGTTGTATCCCTGGATGTATGTGCATAAACTTTGCATTCCTTTTAGTTATCTCTTCGTGGAATTTACCTCCTCAGTTTGATTTATCAATGTAATTCCAGGACTGTCAAAATATAATTGTAGCCATAATAATAGCTTCCTAATACACGCAAACTAATATCCTTGTCACTTCTCGTTTACATGGTTTCGATACAATTTCTGCAAGAAAATTCCTTTCTGAAGTGTTTGGATCAAATGAACATTTCTGACATTTCTTTCTTGAGTGTCTGGATGAATAAAGTAATTTCTAAACTGCCTGTATAGTGTGCCTTTTTAAAAGTTGTTGCTGTGGTTATTTAGATTTACACAGGCTGTATTATACTGAGGTTATTACATGGTTGGTGTCGATTATGTTTGAAAAGTAACAAATTTCAGGGACTTCACAAGTGACTAAATACAAATAATCATTTTAAAAAATTGAAAACTGATCAATGGCTTTAGTTGTTGACCAATGTCATATATTTCCAGACAACTCTGTTCCTCTCTCAACCTGCGAAACTGGGGATTTATGAACAAAACAAATAAATATGTGAGCCGGAAAATCAGTAATAAGAAAAGGTGGTCCATTCCTTATTCGCTTTTGTCAACTGCAGTAATGAGGAAAAACCATACAGAGCTATTGAAGAAATGTAAGAACAGTGGTCCAGGAGTCGAATTAGAAGGAAAATTCGTAAAAGGTCAGAAACAAAAATGACACAAATATAGAAATACAATAGTAATCAAACGTGATGGATCTTTATATTTCAAAATGGAATAATATGTAAAGGTGATACCGAAATATCAAGTGTATCACTGCTACAGTTTCTCATGAGTAATCAGTCAGTCAGCTTACAAGATAGTGTTGCTATGCTAAATGGTTGCTTTAGCGTAGGCGCAAAACATAATATTGCTAATTTCACTGGAGGAGGCGTCCACACTGGTTAAAGCTTTGCTTAAAAGTTTACTTCTGTATGCTTATAAGACATACATATGTGTGTGGGATGAAAGACATAGTTACCTGTACTCTTATGATGAATTTGAAATTATGTGTGGATTGAAAGGAACATTTCTACTGTAGATGTAAATGATACGGAAAATGCTCCTAAATGAGAAAGATTTAATTCAGATAAAAAAAGTGGCAGTTCAAGAATGTAAAACATATATTTCACGGTAAGTTATAAGTATATTTATTGTATTTTAAAGTCAGTATGACAATATTGTTGAGAAAACGAATATATCTATACCAAAATTTGAAGAAGGGGTTTCAAATTATTGAATCAGATAAAAAATTTCTCTATTTGCTTACGCTGACAATATGACAATGGGTATTTTCCATTTAAAATATTGCACAAAAGTTTGCGTACAAGTATTTACACGTACTAGATAACAATAAGTGCAGTTATTTAACTATTAATTTTTCACTTAACGGTTTCATGGCTCTCGATATTTGTATTAATGTATTGGTTATGCATCTTATTATTGGTATCAGGGATAGAACCAAATCCTGGTCATGAAATCTGTAGAAATGGTCTTAATATTATGCACTTTAATGTTCAAAGTCTTAAACCTAAAATTGATTTGATAAATGCAAACGTACATGAGCTTGATGTATTGATGATATTCACTGACACATGGCTTAAACAGACTAATCTGAATTGTGAAATAGCCATTTCAAACTTCTCGGAACCGTTTAGGAAGGATAAGGCTACTCTGACCTGGACCTTTTTGACTTTGAATGCATATGCACAGAAATATATATTAAAGGGAAGAAATTGTTAATAGCAGGAATGTACAGACCGACCAGTTGTGATATATCTGTTTGGGAGCGTCTCGAATTAAGTATAGACAGAGAGCTCAATCCACTAACCCTGATTATATAATTTTAATGGGAGAGTTTATTGAGAACTGACTATTTCCAAATTATAAAATTTCACTGTCGTGCTAGTCAAGTAATCTTCACCGGTTTATAACCAGCCCAACAAATTTTAAAGAGCATTCAGAGACCACTATTGATCTTACTTTGGTATTAAACCATACCTTCGTATACTCTGCGGACGCTTTGGACCCGTTTCACGCTGAAGGAGCTCGTTACCATTGTCCTATACATGATACATTTAAATTCACCATCCCAAAATTACCGTGTTACGAAAGAGAAATCTGATAATATGACCAAGGGAATTACATTCTTTCGAATTCAATACTCTAGTCTCGCGCTTTGGACAGTGTAATCAACGAAAGTAATGTCAAAGTCAGCTTTGAGAATTTTATAGATATCATCCAGGAGGCAGTAAGGAAATGCGCAACACACAATCATGTTATATTTTCGCAAATACGGTCCACCCTGGATGCATAATGAAATTAGGAAACTAATAAGGCAAAGAAAACGATTATATGACCTAGAAAAACGTACACAAAATCATAGGCAATGGTATCTCCACAGGCAAAAGACTCGTGGAAACTAATTAGAGAAATCAGAGCAAAGTCAAACAAGAAATTATGCGAATATTTTATCGTGAATGATAAGGATATAAGTGAAGACGAAGAAAAGGCAAAGGTTTTCAATTATTTCTTTCTTGGGCAATCAACTATACAAACAGAGACTTTACCACAAATTCACAGGTTTATCATATTCCGCACTTGATGATATTAAAATCACAGAGGATGATGCTTATACTGTCTTAGTAGGTTTAAATCCATCGAAAGCATGCGGCCCTGACTTACTACACCCTAAAATGATGCCAAACATTGCACAGTCAATTAAATATTCAACTTATTCAATATCTCCTTGCAAACTGCAGTTTTCCAGATCACTGCAAACTAGCAAACATAGTGCCTGTGCATAAGAAAGGTTATAAAAGCGTTGTAGCAAACTATCCTCCTATATCTTTAATATGTACTTTGTCTGAAGTTTTTGAGAAGTCTATATATAAACACTTAAACAATTATATTCTTCAACACGATATAATTTCACATTACCAGCCAGGTTTTTCACAGGAAGATTCGACAACACATCAGTTATAAGACATCTACAATACAATTTGTTCTGCGCTAGACCATGGAAAGGATGTTACGACCGTTTTCTTCGATATTAGCAAGGCTTTCGGCAGAGTTTGGCACAAAGGTTCGCTTTCAAAATAAAAAAGTATTGGTATTTACGGACATCTTTTATTATGGTTTGAAGGCTATTTACTGTCAAGAAAACAACGAGTTATTATAAATTCTAAATCCTCATATGTCCGATGCATTAATGCTGGTTTCCTCCAGGGGTCTATTTTGGGACCACTATTATTTGTAATTTTCATCATGATATTGTTGAAAATATAGAATCAGCATTATATATAATAGTTGATAACCATATTACAGCTGGCAAACTCTTAAACACAAATATTGAAAAGATACATGAATGTTCCAGATATTGGTTAGTTACATTTAATCCAGACAAGACAAAAGCAATGATAATAGCACAAAAACGGAACCAGACCCATCATCCTATATTATGCATGGCCGCAACAAACCTACAAGAAATTTGTCAGCACAAATATCTGGGGATTATATTATCCAGTGATGTCACTTGGCACGCACATATTAAATGGTTTTGCGTTAAAGCCCGGGAGAAATTAAATTGCTTATATAATCTCAGGTTCAAACTAGATCGATTATCCTTGAAAATGTTTTACAAATTTTATATTATTCGAATTTTTGACTACGCTGACCACATTTGGAGCAATTGTACAATGCATGATAAAAACCTGCTAGAACAAAATAAATGTTGAAGTCATTGGAATATTAACGGGTGTAACCAATAGTGCATCTCCTTCACAATTATATCATGAAACTAACTGGGGAATCTAAACCACTCTATGTGAGTACTACGCTGGTGATAGAATGTCACAGATCATGTATTCTAAGCTGAGAACAAATTGCAGTAATTTAAATAATGGTTTATATACGAATCATGTGTCTAATAATAAGCAATGCTCCTGCGGTGAACTTGAAAATGAAAAACACTTTTTTCTAGACACACTGGACAGAAATGGATTAAGTCAATTTAGTGGCTGAAGGATGATGTGAATATGAATAAACATTTAGATAACAGTGTAATAGTGGAAATTATTGTCCTAATGGTATTTATTTCCTAACTGTTATAACGAATGCTTATTTTATTAATCAGTCTTTATAAAATCACCTTTAAAATTTCAAGTTAAAATTGAGAAATAAAGTTGAAAAGAAACGGAGTCCAGAAGAAACCTCTTGCGCAAATGGTCAGACATACAAACATATTTTGCAATGTTTCTCTGGTCACAATGTCAAGTGTTGTACCTCCTCCAAGAGTGCTAAAACTTTAAGATCTACTTTTCTGTTTGTCATATAAAGTACGAAAATATCCTTTGACACATATATATGTGTGTGTGTGTGTGTGTGTGTGTGTGTGTGTGTGTGTGTGTACGTTTCTGTTCTTCAGTGTGTATGTATCCATTTTGTGTTTATTTTTTATGCAAAATTATTCATGTTGTCATGCAGTGAAATAATTATTTCTAACAGTCTTCCTCTATCGTCATAAATCCCTGTAATTTCAAGGATAGTGTTTATACTTCGCTTGTAAATAGCTCCACCATTTCATATGCATTAACTCCACTCTGACGATTCGGTATGTCAAGGTTATTTAAAACTCTTGGAGACCTAATCGTCTAGGCTTTGCACGGTCATAGAAAATATTGGTTTACTTTGACGTGGAATTTGGTGTGTGTCATTTTCCCTCATACCCGGATGGATAGCTATCATACTGAAGCAGTATTGATGCACCCCTACCCTCGATTCTGACTCTCCGTCAAGCTCGAAGTCATTTAAAGGAGCACATATATATGTATCTAGCAGGGAACAGACGACGATATTTGACTGGAATTTCTTGTTTTATCATGTCCTTATTTGCACACGTTTAAATATATTACAGGATAAGTTAATTCAGGAAATATATAGGACAATGAAAATATTAACTCGATGCTTCGGTACTTACCAAGTCGTCAACGCATTTCTCCAACTGATCGCAGTATTTTAAGTGGGTCATCTCCGTACATGAGAAACAAACTATATTATTCTCTGAATAAAACAAAAAGCAACGGAACATTAAGAAATCTTAATCATTTCCAAATTTATTCTCCGTGTTTTCTAAAGACTGAACCACACGCTTCCGACTATCAAAAGAATTTATATATATAAAAAGCCTGTTATATTCTGTTTAATAAATTAAAGTCAGCAAGTTGGGTTTGCCAAGTATTTGCACCCAATTCCTGTTCACGTTCATTCCATTTTCTTCTTCTCCTCTTTCATCTTCTATGATCTCAGTCGGTTTATCTCATATTTCTGTTCTTCATTTTATCTAAAAATTTTGTTCCATTTTTGACATTACATCTCATGCACTTAGAGTTGTTTAAAATGTTTTAACACTCTTATATGAGCCAGATTAGGTGGACTTCGGACATGTATTTATTTTCTATGCACACTAAGATATCTAGTAATATGATATATATATATATATATATATATATATATATATATATATATATATATATATATATATATATATATATATATATATATATATATATATATATATATATATATATATATATATATATATATATATATATATATATATATATATATATATATATATATATATATATATATATATATATATATATATATATATATGAAACGACAGTGGCTCAAACCAGTAATGATGACGTAGATTCTTTATTATATATGTGTGTAAAAAAGTAATATCATTATGGAGTTTGTAATTTTTCTGCTGATATTGGTCGAAGCCTTACATACCCCATGACATAACCATCGAATCACATGACTTACGCAAGTGCATGCGAGCCCGTAGTAAGCCTAGTGATAGAGAAGCACCTGGGGCGGGGGGGGGGCCAAGCGAAGTTATTACAAGGTGCCTTATTGAGGACAATACACTATTACAGCTAGCAGTAAATATTATTTATCATGATTATACTGCCAATAATTTCTTTCTAATTCTTTGTCTCAGAGACCAAATTACTGCTACAGGAATACGATTATTAATTACAACTATACTGTGCATAGAATATTCTGGTAATACTGTTTTCTTTCTGTGAGAATATTTTTTATTGATTTCGTAAGCTTAATATTTCTTAGCGATTGTTTCCTTTTACCTGCAAATATTTTATATCAAAGAACTATAGCGATTTATATTATATAAATGACAAAACCTTCATCGATTGTTTCAATTAATTTTATAAAGGATTTATGAGCGTATGTGTATATACGATTCAAACCATGGAGTGTCTTTAACATCACAGAAAAAAATAAAATCCGTATTTCGCTTAAATGCGTCATACCGATTTGTTAACCATGCTCAAATGATTATGAGTTTTCAAATACGGATACGGAACATTTTGAGAAATTAATAGACTTAGGGATTATCTTGAAGAAAGAACGATGTAAACTATGTGAAACTTATAATAATAAATTAGATAAGCCGTTGTATGATAGTGTGCAAGAAAACTTAAAAACACCAAAACAAAGACATTGAAATGGTTAGCGAAGAAAACGATGACAGCGAATATTATCAAGAATACGTTTATTAGAGAGATGCAAACAACGCTTAACCTACGTATGAGAAATATCAGCAGGATGAAGTCTAAGCGATGCAGTTAAGGTCATGAATTTTATGAAAAGAGATTAACGTGCAAAGACGCAGAAACTACAGAGTCAGTATACAAGCAGTACAAGACTTTTGAAATAATCAAACTGCATTGTGAAAGCGGCGGTCATTCAAGTGTTGGCATTATACTTATATCGGTCAATGTGCAGTGATTTGGCCAAACTCTAGACTGAAGAAAATAACATAGGAGCACGAAAAGCCAATTAGGGAGCGCTCTACAGATGATATGAACTTCTGAGAGAGTAGGGGGTATAAGGTGAAGTGGTTCACATTTTCAACATGCACAATAGAGAGAATGTTGGTATAACTCTATGTTACGTTCACGTACTGTGGCTGAAATTTCTTTGGATATTATACTTGTGGAACATATACATCACACATGATTTAAGCACATAGCTAACAAAAATGACTGATCAAAAACTCAGACTGAATTAGTAAAAGGTTCACTGTCTTTAACAGTTATTAAAATTTTAAAAAAAATGAATTTGCCGGATTAGATAATACCAGCTTCTGAAAGTGAAATGAATGAATTACCAAATATATAAATTGTATAGCAGTTATTAAAATTCGAAAAATGTACTTTGCCAGACTATACAATACCAGATTCTGAATGTGAAATGAATGCATTACCAAATATATATAACATGTAAAAACAGTTATCAGCTATTTGTTCACAATTTCCATCTAAAGGCCAAGAAGTGAAAATAACCAGCACTTTTTTGAGAGGTTCACATCTGAAGTAAGGCCATGCTGCATACTATATAACCCATATTACTCCCATCAGTCATGCACCAAAATAAAGGGAATTAAATGTTCTTTGAATGATACTTTAGATATACAAGGTCTTCTTTAAATAGCCAGTATAACTAGTGAGAAAACCAGGGCAAATTCTTTTCCGTTAAAATTCTAACCCTATGCGAATAGGAAAATGGTGAGCGCCACCTTAAAATAAATGTGAAAATTTACGTAGTTATTTTCTTATTTGCATATCATTATGCATGATGTTCTGAACAAAATGATACATTAACATTGATTGTATGCATACAAATAAGCTAATTATGCTTATTTTTGCTCTTGCTTACACGCTATGCCTTGAGGCAGTATTGTGTATGTAATGACCTTAATTATAGTGAAATTAGAATACAGTAGAGAAATCACCATAAATTTAAAAGTGTCACATTAAGTGAAAGAAATCTAGAGTGAAAAAGTGTCTTTCCATTTACTAGTATTGAAATTAAGAAATAAATTATGACAAAGCAAATTCGCTTTATTCCATGTGACCGTCCTGTATCATTGCGCAATTGCTGTCACAACCACACATAATAATAGCACAGAACCAGATCGGCAACATATTTATCACCGAGGGGAAAATACCCATCAAGTACGCAAAAATGGTCGATTTATATTCAATACTCTTTGGGGGTATTTGATATGAAACATCCTAAACCTTACATATTAAGGGTGCACCATTCTTGTTCGTATTTATTAATCTTAAGAGAATTTTCATCGTGGGTGGTGTTCAATATGAATATTGATAAATGATTTCCAGCGTGATACCCCTCCTAAAATACATGGCACATGTGCTAATTTTTAAACATCTTTTACATATGAAGTATGCGTTAAATTAGTAGAAAGAGATGAAATTCAGTTAAACTTATATCCAGTTGGGTACATTGTATTAGCACGTGATAATGCGCGGTTTCTGCAAAGAAAAGATAGAATTCACCGACAGATCCACTCCGTTTGCGTTCTCAGTCGAGTATGTTGTACGAGCATTGACTTCAACCAAGAAGAGAACAATCTCGACTGTTTTTAACAAGGACATACATGTCTGTAACAGTTCTTGGGCGAAAGCGACATCAATAGATTTTGACACCAATAAATACAGTTCTAAGTGTATGTGGTGCTATGTCCACAGAACGAACAATTGCCGTAGACTTAAATGTTCCCCATGTACATATTTTCTATGATTGTTTTGTGCTTGGGCAAGTAAAAAGAGTAATTAGAAGTGGGATGCATGTTGTACCTGAAAAAGGCTAGCCTGTCACGCCATTATACTTCGCGGTCACATTATTGACAGAAGAAATATGATAGAGCCTCGGACTTACCAAAGCGGAAAAAGTACTGAAATTTGACAATTGCGGCAATATGACATCACAATAAATGCACTACTCGTGAAATATAATTAGGTGTGTTTGGCTGCCACTGGTGGCCTTTGCGTTGCAACTATCATGCAACTAACGGAATTGTTGTTGGAGGTGTATCGATAGCAATCGGTTTTGCAGCTGGTACAGGCAAGAAAATATCGCTACGTCTGCATACGCGAATACGTGTCTATTCAAAACTTTTCCCGGTGGCATAAAGGAGTCTCCTATACAAATACCAAGCTTTCAGCGAATGATTTGAGAATAAAGCAATTAGCATTTCTGATTTCGAAATAGTGCTGATAGAAATGGAAAACCACCGACATCTCTAGGCACATCTATGGAACTGGGGCGCTAGAGATCCAAAACATGCAACTGATTTACAGGAAGTGAAAACTGAATTTATATTTGCCAGTGTATATCGATCAGCCCAGTGGTGTAATTGCTCGACTGGGGTACTTTACTGTAGCTTCGCTTGGCGTGGCCAGATTTACATGGGTCTCAACACTGGCTCTAGCTCACTTGCGTAAATCGTGCACTCGCATGTGATTCGAAGATAAAGTCATGGGGTATATAAGGCTATATTAGTAACAAAACTCCATGCTCCCCATAATGATACTACTAAAATTATAATATAAAAGTGTTAATATAAAAATTTTGAGGTATTACTGTTTCAATGCTTCAAGGAATTATATATTCATCTAAGAAAACTTGAACCATCGTATCGATTTCTAAAATTTTGATTTATCGAAAAATATTGCACGCTTACTCTTCCAAACATTTCAGTATAAATTTCATTCTTTGCTTACGTTTCGAAAAGAAATCTGTAGTTGTTGAGGGGATTTGTGTTGTTTCACAGCTAACTGCAATTAAATATGATAGATTGCATCACAGTCTATTGCGCATGATATATTTACCTACATTCTAAGTGTCAAAAAATGAAGAAAATATACGCATCTTCGATGACAATAAGGTATATATTCAAGGAAATTAAGATCAAATATGTCCATCTCATATCAGCAACTCAATACTCTTTACAGAGCCGGACAAACCTTATTCAAGTATGATGAATATTTGTCTTACATATTCAGCCCAAAAACATTTAAGGTATACATTAAAAATGAAAATTCATATTTACATTGGCTTGTCAAAATTATTTGTATTAATAATTTTCCAAGGTTTTAATTAATACCATTCAATCCTATTACGTGTATTTCGAGCTACTGGCACAAAACAGACTGTAACTTAACTTATTGCCCGTATTTCAAAAGAGATGCCCGAAAAAAAGTCTTTGAGTTGAACTATCAGATTTAGTTCATGTGTTGCATATGTTCAATTACTGGGTCAATAGATTGGCTAAATTGTCAAAGACTTTCGATATTATTTACCAATGCTTTAAATTCCGTTTTTCACAGGCAAATGTAAAGACTTTCATAAGGTCAGATATTTTTCGCTTCATTTTAGGACCAGTTATAAACATAATAATGCCTTTCTCAAGTCGGTATTTTTTTTAAAGAAATTACATTGATAATGAATCACTGAAGACGTCAGAAAAGAATATACGTGAAAAACAAAGATGCAGTTTTTAGAACTTATATAAAGTAGCTAACAAAAGTATTACATATTAAAAAGTATATATTGAATCAAATTCAGTGCATAACGGAGCATAAAATATGATGCCAAAGTTCATTCGTTTCGCATTTACAAGCCCATATTCAAGCTGTTGATTAAATTGTACAATATTTTGGAAGATTTATCAATGTGTACTTTCGCAAGTGTATTGTAGATGTTCATATCATTTTGTCTCGGTTGCTATGAAACAGGTAGGTTAATTGTACTTTCACCCCCTAATACCCAACTCTGTTTTATGCCTATCGTTGAAGATAATACGTGCTATAGACAAACTGAAGTTCCAACTATCTATCACCAGCAGAATTTTTATTGTTCTTTGGTCTTTAATAAAATGTTTGCTTATATGAAGATACAATGAAATAACTTATCGCAGACGTGGATTAAGTCATTTCATAAATATATCTAAAAGATACTACATCTTGGTTCACTCATTATTAGATACAAAATCCAAACTGCTATTATTGCGCTATAATTGTCCTCCTATTTTGGTATTTGTCTTAACTCGACACTAAGTTTTTATCTTTAAAGTGTGTCAGATTTTACAAGAATGCTGACCTCAGGTATAATCCTATCATAATACATGTGGCAACGCTGGACCTGAGACGTTCTTGATTTTAGCCGAATAGTACCATGAAACTTAAAATGCAATAGAAGATGAACTTACACTTTCTTCTGCGTGCACCTAGTATCAGGTGTACAAGAATTAGAGGTTACTACATTTGTATTGGAATATATGAACGAGTTTTTCGGAAATACTGCACGACCTTGGGAGTACAGTATATCCTTCCGACAAAAAGAATTCATATTTTCCCATATAAATGCAGTAACTTTTTTATATGCTCATTTTCTTATTCTATCTAAGGCTTAATTATATAAACAAAATACACGACAAGAAGCAAAGTGACTGAATGTATGCCGTATTCCAAACTAAATACACAAGCGCAGATTCATCATTACACAACAACAACATTATTAATGCGCGCATAACTTAGCTTAGATAAATTTGAACTTAGTCGCGCACTAGACATAACTTTCGAAAGAAAATGGCGTTTTCGTCTACTTAAAATTGAAATTTGCAGTCATATTGTGAATGAATGCGCATTGCAACAACTTTTCCATTTGATCTGGGATGAATAGATTTTAGTATTTTTTGTCGATTCTACGAAATTTCGTGATTATGGACTGGGTTTATCTGTGCCAATTCTACATGAAATACATCGGAATGAAGCAGCGAGGGAGAAGCATGTTGACATCTGCAAGTGTGTTTCTGTTCTGTCACTGAATGATTGAAATCAGAATCTGGAAAAAATATGAAGTCTTTCATTTGCAATTAATAAAAAGACACAATAGAATATAATGTTTATTTCATTTTGAGTGCAGTAAGTAGAATGTAAGTGGACTTAGAATAGAGTCGAAATTACAATACGATTTCGAAATGTGTAATCACGCTTGAGAGCCCATGACACGGCTAATGCAATTCGGATTTGCAGAACTAAGAATGTACATTTTGAGGAAATTCAGGATGTAAAACTGTAAATATATTTTTGCATTCTTATTACCAGTTAAAGAAGACAGTTTATGCCTTGTCAATGGCATGTTATTGGTAGGTACCCAGCAATTTTATGAAATCCGGCGTCTATCGCCCGCCTAAATCAAAAACATTGTATCAAAAACGTTAACGCGGAATGTACCAAAGCAGCTGGTGTGTGAGTTCACGAAACATCTGATTTAGTTCATTCAGAAACAAATTTAATCAACCTAAACGTAAAGTGCCTACTATGTGAGTGTACATGATTGGTTTACAAATCAAAAGTGCTGGCGTCTGAGTCCGTTGTTTGTTTATAATAGAAAGTAGTTCCTTTATGAGTGCAATATGAAGTGCGCGCGAGTTAAATATCGTAAAATACTGAACGATTCTGACAATGTAAAGTTAACGGAAAAGAAAATGAGCATATAATAATAATCGCTTATAATGCGAGTACGATTATGTTTCTACCATGCCACATACCTATATCTGTGAATTCGAATCCAGCTGGGTACCCATATCCCTCATATTGTCCAAATCCGTATACAAGAGCGCCAAACTTTATCGTGTGGTCAATATGAGTTAAATTATGAAACGGTCCTCTCAGTTCTCGAACAAGTACTACGTAATCTTCTTCAATGAAGTGCACAGGAAATAATTTATCTACGAGCAAATGTCCGTCTAATCGAAGCCCGGAAAGTGAATTGTTTTTTATAATTACTGAGACATAATGATTCATTCCGGGGTGATCTACTTTTGTAGGAAAGAAGTAGTCTGAAGAGAATTGATGAATCCCGGGTATAACCATCATTATAGGATCGCCATGCGAAGAGGAATCATAATCCTCACTGAAGGCATATTGGACCACACTGACTGGCTGACTACTATTCACTACAACTGGTCCACTCCCCAATATCTCTTCTAAGAAATTTCCTCTTGTAAGATTCCTTGTCTTATAATGCGTTTCGTTTCTGACGGTCACACTTGTATTTTGGTTAAAAGCATATATCCTTATAAGAGAGCCTGAACGCGGATATAAAGGAGGGATTATGAATTTCGTATCCCAGTGTTCAGCTGATAAAAGCTAAGATAGTATATAATCCTCATCATTCGTGTCTATCGGAATTTCAACAGTTCCACCAGAAAGAACAGAAATCGGCTTGTTGCTCTTTACAATGGTTCCTGATAGATCTGATAGATGGCTTAACATGAGTGTTTGAAATTGCTCAAGATGTACATGTATAGTATCTCCATTATTGTAAATAACGCTTTCAAATGCTATGGTACCGATAATGTTCAGTATTATAGAAACCAACGTACCGTCGTACACGCTGGCGATAACAATGTAGTTAGGGTTATGGGGATGATATGATGGTATAACATACGTTGTTGACAGCGACTCGATAGGCAAAGCTGTAAAAGCATCTACTAATGTAGTGCCAACATCGAGTAGACCGTGGACAGATATTTCAGAAGAAGAACGATTGATAATGGTCTTGTTACTGATACCGGTTTCAGTCACCACGATGCTTCTGTCGAGAATAACCTCTTGTGTTCCTGGATTGTTTATGATAAGCTGCGTTCTGAATCCAGGGTTAGGTGAGTTGACACTAATCGACACATTTGCAGTTGATGAAACGAAAAGCTTTACGTGGGACGGTACAAAACTAGTTTTGCCATATACTAGAATGAACTCTTTCCCCTTGTTGCCTAAAATTAAAATTTCGTCAAATAATTATGTCAGAAACAACACAACATAAAGTATCATTCGTCTATAAATACTTAATACTACAAATCCAGTGTCTAGGTGATCATTTATATAGGCAAAGGAAAAAAATCCCAGAACAATCCAAGTGAGAGGATTAGAACTTAAATTTACATACTGGCCTCAGAGGGATTTCATCTCATTAAATGGCTTTGCGATCTGCGACTTGTATTTGGGAGTAATAATAGGAAAAACTAAACGTAGCTGCTTACTGCTTCATGAAATTTTATTTCCAGTTCAACAGATTCATGTGGCCGCTTAATAGATGACTGTCGTCAAATGCTTTTGATTATATTAGTTAGACATCCGTCTCCTTAACATGAATATTCATATGTCGCATCAAAATTTCACCATATTTTCATTAACCCATTTGCGTTGCTGATATATTTGTTCAAGACTGTAAATTGTAGTGATTATATATGTATAGAGAAGATGTTCCATAGTAATATTTTTACGCTGGTATAGATTCTATTTTAAGATATAAAGAGTCGCATATGATGTATAAAAATGTTGTCATGTCCCTAATAATAAAACCTGGTTTACAACCTTGGGGTAATTTCCCATCAATAGGTCAGTCAGTTGAGTTCTTAAATGAATTATTTCCCGTTGGACGGTTCGGTCACGGGGTTGTTTTGCGATGTGGGGTATTCGCTAAATGTCGCTTAAAGGTCTACTACACTGTAAAACACATTATATATGAGAATGTTCATTTTTCGCTAAATAACTTAGAAATGTGCATTAAAGATGCATATTTTAACTCAGAGAGAAGAAAATGAAGATAGTGTGTGCATATATCGATGTTTTACGGAAAACGCTCCTGAAATATTTGTATTCTTCCGGTGATAATAGGATTTCTGGAAGTGATGTACTGTCGGGAAGTCCCTCCAGTTAAGCGTATGTGGTGATGGCTGAATTTAGTGATTATTTAAGCGACTTTATGGCAAATTTGTCATGCTCATATTCGTCGTGTGAGGAAAGTGAACTCCTAGAACGTAATGAATCTTAAGAAAATTCTGCTCGCTGAGGTTAGAGAGTAGCAATTTAAGCCCGAACGAGTGGAGAACGTGGGCGAAGACCCTAAAGAGAACACGGGACATAATGAGGCTGAATAGCGCTTGGGCTATTTCTTCTGGTAATTACTATTATCATTATGGCAATTATTATAATTAATTTTTCTTTAATGTTATTTCAATTTAATAATGAAAAGAGATGGACACGAATTTAGGCGAAACTTGGATGTCTTCAGAGCAGATTATCATGTGGGTGTGGTTCATCAGTAACTAGTGGTGTTAAAATTTAAAACTTAAGACTCAGACTGTGAGAGGTGTAGAAATAAATACTTTCATAACTTTATGACAAGTTTGTTCTTTTAAACCGTGATGAAATGTAAACCCCGAATGTGCTTTGGGTGTGATTGCTTACTACCCTCCACAGATAGTAAAACTAAAGAATTTTTATTTTAAAAAAATGTAATCATAGATCTGGTGTATCCATATGTTCAGGAAGCATATAATTTCTATGTGGGCATACTAGTGGCAAAGGAAGCATACATATTTATGGTGAAACAAATCTTGAGAATAATAATAATAATAATAATAATAATAATAATAATAATAATATTATTATTATTATTATTATTATTATTATTAATACATTGCTGATTAGTGTTATGTTATTGTGGTACAAAAGGAAGAACAAAAGTCTAACCGTGCATCACATATACATATATATCATACTTTAACATGCAAGAACTTCTCATAAATTATACTCACAAGTTTGCTCTCTAACACAATAATGAGTTATGGAGTGTATTTACCATATATGTTAGTGTATCTGTGGAAATTGCAGCAGTAAATAAATAGTCAAGAAGTGTAGATGCTGTCAAGAGGTTATGATTTTGAAAAAGACTGAGGAGGTCAGGGTGGACTGGATTATTGATCATCCTAGATTTTAGACAGTTTGCTATAATATACATACATATATATATATATATATATATATATATATATATATATATATATATATATATATATATATATATATATATATATATATATATATGAATATGATAATTTGACCACCGAATCTTACAATTTTCAATTACAATTTCGATGTCTCCTAATATCCTAACAACACACAAATTTACTAGATTTGAAGATGACACAGTTCCTAAATCTCTAAAACTTAACAGTGAATTTTTGGATGACATTTAAGTAAACATCTTTTCTTCAATCTTGTAATATGATGAGTAACCAAGAAAACAATTTTTTTTTTATCAAACTGGTCGGTATTATGTGATTTCATTCGTCATACGGAGCAGATATTAAGATGAGATATTTGAAGAAAAAAAACAGTGAAATTAAGTGAAATTAGACAGCATGGATGTCAACATGTGGAATATATTACTGCCATTAAGAGACATAGTTATATCATTAAGAACAATACACAAGTTTCATATTTACATTGATATACAAAGATTACTAGCTGAAGGTTCCTTATGTTCTTTCCATTACCTTGCGGGAATTGATTTAGTATTTCTATGTGTTCAATGATGTCGCTGCGTAGTGATGACAAATCAAAAATATGTTCTTGGAAACTTTGCTGTAGTAGCTGTAGATGTATTTTATGTTTTTGATTAATTTCTTTAAAATATTCAATAATTTAACTTAGTCGACTATATTTACCTTCTTTTATCATTCCTACTTCGGGAATTTGTTTAGTATTAAAAACCCACATAATATTGTCCTTGCTGAAAAAGAAAAAAATCACTGCCAAACGTTGCGCTTTTTATATCAAGTAATTGTTTTGTACGATTTTTCAACTTCGTGGTATGATTGTTTGTCCGTGACATAGTCGGATTTTTTCGGTTCTGGTGGTATCTGTGGTGAGATTTCAGGCCATCCTAACACCGTTCTGACTGAACTCTGATAAATATCTACGACATAATCAGGATAGTTTATTTCGAATGCAGAAGACAGTGTTGGTTCATGTTCTGTTATTGTTATTTTTTATTCTTTCCCGGTGATATTTTTTATTCTACGCGCTAATTCCTCATTGATTTCTTCGATTTGATAACCACCAGTTGGTATTCCAACAACCTGCCAATCGGGAGTTACATCCGGTTTATTCTTATTAGCAAACACAACCGAATTATTTGCTGGTGTACCATCAAATGATTTCGATCTGATATTTGGCCAACTATGATATATTCGTAATTGTGCTAGTGCAATTTCTTTTACTGGAATTGCAGTTGGAAAATTAATACTGAATTCAGGATTAGTCGAACTTATTGAGATGATTGTGGTCTTGTGCGAGGTTGTGTTTGTCATGATCTGCTGGAGTAGCTCTACTGTTGTCATTATTAATACTCGTAACTTTAATACCAGCGCAGTTGCATATTTTAATCATCTCTGAAAACTCGAAATCAGATATAATTCCATCACTGAGATAACAACGAAGATAACTTCGAGTATGCTGTTGTCGCCGTATGCAATTTTATCATGTAATCGGATAATGTTTCATTCGTGCAAGTACATATTGTTTTTGCAATAATATTAAGAACACCTGCAATCGTTGTTGTAGCTGAAATACAGATTGTCACAGCTGCTGGTGCCATCATTGTCATTGTTGATAATATCACACCGGTTCCAGGAACAACAGCGGATACTGAATAAACAGTTACTTCAATGATAACTAGTCGTCTTCGATATTTTTTTTATTTTTATCGTGTATTTTTCGATAATAATTTTCAGCGATGTTTGCCATTCACGTGCTTGATTGTAACTGTATTGAGATGCATTGTCGATTGTGGTACTCATTATTATTTTACGCAGTATATAATTGAGGTGTTTCAGCCACAAATTCCAAACACCACCAGTAAGATGTTGAGGTTAATGTCTTATCAACTGCTTCCAGTGTAAATATTTCTTCGGTTTCTTTATTTAATACAACAGTCACAACCCCGGAAAACCTATCGGTGGAATGTCGCCGGGGATATGTTGTGAATATCTCAAATTTTGCAGCACTGAACACAGACAACCTGTCAACCTGTACACGCCAGTGACTGTTGCGGTATATTTGAAAGTATTATTCTGCGTTAACCATGTTGCGAATCCAGATGATATCGTGCACACGATGTTGGTAATATGCCCGAGAGTTATTTCAGTTGGAATTTTAATCAAATTAGTTTTATTAATGATTTCAGGAATTCCACTTACGATATCTTACTGTGTTTGTTTGATTGTATCTAAAGTTTTTTTGATATCAGATAGTTTTGCATCAACGGTCAACGGATTACCAAAAAATTCATCTGCGGTTTCGTTAAGTTTTCTAAAATTTCTACGGAGATCTATGAACGCATTTACGTGAACGTCATACACGGCCCGCAACGTGGATAGTTTACCATCTACGGTGTTGTAGTTAACGTCAACATATTTTTTTGTTACTGCGTCTTCGTCGGATGTTGGATCTCTCAAAACTACTATCTTATTCCCGTTCATGCTGAGTTCTCCCGTCATTGTGTCACCGGTATTTTTCACGCGATTAGCAACGCTTCTCGTAATTTCATCTGTGATAGTTGCAAACGATATACTTGAATCCCTGATTTTTCCGCTGTCAGTAAGCACAGGGATAGTATCCATAACCGCACCGAGTACTCGTCGAACTATATCATTCCATTTGATATTGCTAGTTTTTAGTTTACCATATCGATCCTAAAAAATAACAACCTCATCTGGGTCAACTCCAGCCAGGTTCATAATATCAGCGAGCTCATCTTTAGTCGCGTATTTCGACAGATCAATGTCATCTTTCTTTTTTTAACGCCGATAGAAGAAGATCTTCTTCCGTAAATATCAACCATTATATAAGATCTAAGATCTGTTTAAAACGAATCGGTTGCTTGTATAATCATGCACGACTTTATGTGGCGGTTTGGATGATTTTGATATAGCGTTAAGTACATTAATTACTTCACGGCCGCATATTGGTGGATCTGTCATTGTTTGTGTGGGTAGCGTTGAATACCAAACTCGCACGTGAAGTGGTGCAACATACTTGATAAACTCACGCGGTGGAGCTAACCCGTATGAATCAAAATAAACGATACCACGTGGATCAACCGCGTAAAATACCCAATGAGCACCGGGTCCTGAATTCGAGTCGAGATTAATAATACCTGTTTCAACACCGTTTGGCTGTTTTGGTAATTGATCTAGCATAAAAACACCTCTGAAGTTTTTTATTTTTAGTTGTTTAGCAGCATCAAGTAAATCAAAATTTGACATCGGTGTGAAGTTTAGGTTCCTGGAATCCTCAGACCTTTTCCTAGATAGGTTCCTGGTAATCTTAGGCCTCTCCCAAGTAATCCTTTTCCTGTTGCTTTCTTTAGAGCCATTCCAGCAGCTGTTCCGACAGCACATAACGCGGCTGCTTTTGCGACAGCTGGAGCGACAGCAGCTATTAATGCTGGTATTGCTGCAAGAAGTGGGAAAATACCACCTGTTTTAACCATATCTTGAATGGCACTCGGAGAAAGAACAAGTTGAACTCCAGTTTTTGATTTCAGTGCTTTATTGAAGTGTTTAATCTGATTTTTGGTTAGTGACAGTTTATTTGGACCACCACTAGAAATCTGATCTTGTTTCAACGTTATTTTTGATCCGCAGTTTTTTGTTGAATTTGATTGAAGTTTCTTGACCTCACCGGGAGTCAGAGTGACATTAACATGACTGTATGACATTTTATGATAAATACTTGCCACGCTCCAAATAATGATTATAGAATCTCCAAAGGTACATCAACGACTCTCATTCGACAGCTACCACCTTCAAGTAACATTGCTGTGTCGCTGAGTATAACCGCGATTACTCTGTAATCAACACCACCACCTGTATTTAATGTTGCTTTGCGATGTATATCAACAACAGATTGTTTTGATAGGTCAAGATGCTCCAGCGAAAAATAATAGATCGGATACAAAGTTCTAAAATCGTGTTGTGATATTTGCAAACCGGTATCCACATTTTGATCACGTCCCATGAATGACATCAAACGATGATATACACGTCCTATACTATTTTGTTCATAATTGAGTTGTATATTTTCCATTGGTTCTTGTTGTCCGCTTATTTGCAAAGAAATATATGTGATACCTAGTTTGTCAAATGTCATTTGAGTACGTTCTTGATTATTTAAACGATCATAGTTCTGAAACGCAATAAAAAATATGCCGCGGTGTAGAAACACCTTGTTGTGATGCTATGTGTCATGCAAACTGACCGTTAGTATTACTTTGTATACTATCCGTGCTTGTTGTCAACCATGACAACAAAGATTTACCACCTGTGTCCATGAAAGAAAGTAATTTTTGTTTTTCTGCGATCGTTGGAGTCATCACCGGCATCCACAAGGAAAAATTTTTTTAATACTACTTTACCAGCATCATCAGCAGGTCTCCACAGAGCATCGTTATCATCACCCTTTCTTACAAAAACAACCGTGTGTCTTGCTCCAAAAATAACTTTTCTAACATTCCTGCAAAATCCAAAACTATGCGATAGTGGAATTGTACATGAAAAACTTCTGTTGGCTCCTAGCAACATACTTTTACGCGCTGCAAATCCCAAGTTGAAATTTGGATTAGAACCATGAACTACTGGCGCCACATCAACGTCAGCGTTTCCTGCAAAATTTATTGGTCGTCTTATATTATACGGACTATCATCGGGGTGACCAGTATTATCTTTTACAAACATCATTGTGGGACCTGCTGCTCTTGTATAATCATCAGAATATCTTGCTTGACCAATTATTGTTGTAGCAACATCAACATCTTTCTGAATCGATTCAATATTTTTTCCATCAATCATATATGTGGCGCTATCATATAATGCCATAATACCATTGTTGACAAAACCAATTTGTACTGCATCTGCGTAATTAGCATCGTTTGTTCTTACAATTGTATCTTCTACCTCAATAAAAGCTTCAGCGGGTAGAAAATATCTACTTGTGTCATGAACTTGTAGTTCAATTCCTCCACGTTGTTCTGGTAATCGTGCATCATAGGAATAAAACTGATAATCACCTACTGATTCATCCTTACGGACAGGTGCTTCCATATGAAATGCTTCGTCGGATACGCGCTTGAACATTTTTTTTATAATTATTTTCGTCTAACAGGAGAATCATCGTGTTCGGGAAATTCCGGTTCCTGATATTAAACTTGAAATATTATTCCTTGGTTCACCAAACCCTTGATCTGCTACTGCTGCTAGTCTCTGATTTGCAGCTTGATTTATTATTTTACTGACGTCTGCGAGCATAATTTCAGTACTTGGTAATTTTATTGGTTGTGATTTTCGTCTTATTAATCGTGCTAGTCTATCTTTGATTGCCGAGAACGCCTTACCAGCAACATTGACCATTGCTCCAGGAGTTTTTTCACGAACAATATCAATAGCCTTCATCGACAATTGTTTTGCAATAGGCGCTGCTTTTGGGGCCATCCTTGTAAATAATCCCCGTACAACATCACCAAGTCCATCTCCGTAAAATACCTCGTAGACTGGTAATCGTGAGTTCACTACTCTGACAGGTACAGATTTACAATGATTATTGTGTACAATCATCTTATTTTAATTGCCATTCATCTAATCATGGTAACAACTAGTCACTGTAATCATCAACGAGTTCATCGATAAGATCTCGGTAAACGCCGATATCCATAATACCACCTTGGAATAATCGTTGACAAATATCGGCTGCTTCATTAATTATTTCTGGTGAGTTATTTCCGGCACGTTTTCCCCCTATGAGAACTTTTAACCGTGACACGTCATTGAGGATATTATCAGGACAACAAAATTATTTCCCAGACCACTCCCTGTTGCTCCTTTATCCTCACTTGTTTCCGCCCTTTTCTCAAGGAGTCTTAAGGGTGATCTTTCCACCCTTACAAAACGCGAAAAATCTTCCTTTTTAACTTTTTCTTTAAGTTTCTCAACAAAACCTTCCCTGAATTTTACAATCAGTTTAATATTTGCTCTTTTTGTTTTAGGTTTAGGTGCAAGTTCTTTTCTCAGGTCGGCGACTTCAGTACGAACTTTGCCAATATCTTCAAGTATTTCTTCGACAGGTGGAGGTTGAGCTGCAGCTTTAGCAGTTGGAAGATCTCGTAAAATCTTTTTTGTTTTCTTAGTTCTCGCTGCTATTTTTTTCAGTTTGTTGTGCGGTTTGTTTTGATACTGGAAGAAGCTCTTCCTTGATGACAGTTGTAACTTTTTCAGTAGCTGCAGTTTAAATAACTTTTTAGTGTCTTCTTCGTACTTAACTTGTGCTTCCTGCTGCGCTTGTAGATTTTTTCTAAATCAGTCTCTAACAGGAAGAAATTTTTTGATTGCTTCTAATCGTTCTCGGGCTATCCTTGCACTATAAGATTCCGGATGCACCATTATTTATTACAACATAATGATTTAATTACAGCAGCAGGAAAGGCGCGACCTCATATATATGTAAACAAAGTACATACGAAAAATAACCCCTAAGATGTTTGTGACCTTATTTTTTTCCGAATGATGTTTTGTTTTAAGCAAATTATATTTCAACCAAGTGGTCTGTTCGCCTTTCCTGCTGCTTCAGAATTTCGCCAGGACGGCTATAAGGGAGAAACATTAATTCATTTGTTTACATTGAGGAAAGGCATGATCATTTTGTTAAGAGTTTGGACTTACCCATAAAATACAGACGACACCATAAAAATCATGCAAATTCTTATTTTGTGTTGCGCCTTCTGATATAAGTGTGCTACATTGTAGCCACTTCACGGAAGCTCCAGCGGTAATAAATATGCATTTGTTATGAATGATCAGGTTGACAAGTGGTGGAACCATATCTAAATCCACAACGTGGTGGATCAGACTGATTGAAAATAAAGCTTGCAAAGTGGTTCAGAGAAATATTTGACGTACTTCTAGAGCTCCATACTACCAGAATAGCAATTTCCGGTGTAATCTCTTCAAACACCCATGCTGTCAACTGCATATAGAACAAACGAGAACAACCTTTACCATCATGTTTGAAATAGAAAAGATGGACGGATTAACCACACGATATTGATAAGGGGTTTATGTTATGTTGAAGAAGACCAGAACCATTTGGATGACCGATTACCCACTGTTTCTAAAATTATACAGAAGAGACACGCTGCACTTCTCTCGGCTACCAATTTTACACTACACAGACTGACGTTCGATGCGAAGTTTAACGGTGGGAAGTCCTTTTGCCAAACTAAGCACTTTGCGTGAGGCTATATCACCTTCAGACTATGTAAATAAGCTTTAATCTTATCTACAGCGTACATATGTCTTTTCATTTCAATGTTCAAGAAAGACAAAATAAAACTGTTCAGTGTGAATGTGTTGGAGGGGACACGATCCACCTATGATATGGTAGTCTATAATGATAATACACTTGAATGCTGAGATCAACCTAGCACAGATTTTACTTGAGCTGGGAGGAGCCTAGCACAGTCCACAGAAGATGGGATCAGCCCAGATTACACTGTAATGCCGGGATCAGCCTAGCACCAATTATCCTTGAGCTGGGATCAGCCCAGAACAAACAATAATGCTAGGATCAGCCTAGCATAGATTTACTTGACGATGGGATCAGCCCAGAATATACTCGAATGCTGCGATTAGCCTAGCACAGAGTTTACTTGAGCTGGGATCAGCCTAGCACCAATTTTACTTGAGATGGGATCAGCCCAGAATACACTGTAATGCTGGGATCAGCCTAGCACCGATTGGTAATCAGTCTTTTACACTGAGCTGGGATCAGCCTAGCACCAGTCCTACTTGTGATGGGATCAGCCCAGAATACACTGTAATGCTGGGATCAGCCTAGCACTGACTGGGAATCAGTATTTTACATTCAGATTCTAGTCAATGATTAGCCCCCACAGAGAGAGACAAATATGTTTAAAATATTAAAATTAAGTATTGATGATATTTTAGTTATGAGTTTGATGTTGTAGAATATTTGGTAATAATGACTAATGGCATGTTTGAGAGAGAGAGAGAGAGAGAGAGAGAGAGAGAGAATGCATATATTCATGTATACTATATTTCTTACAATGCGTGTATTAAATCATTTCTCGTACAATTAAGTATTGTTGTGCATAAAATGTTCAATAAAAAGGCTAGAGCCTGTAAACTTCAAAATCTTTTAAGACGCCCTTTGCTTGTATTCAAAGCGTACATTCCAGTGATATATGGGGTCTGGAACAACAGCAGCATCAAGAATATGTACCACAACAAACCGAATTTCCGATCGGATGAATCGTATTTTCAACTAGAGTGATTGTCACCTGAACGTGAGTGTACAGGATGGCGATAGTAACAGTGATATGACCCAAATTTTAACATTTTGTCCACAACTAGGTTACAGAGATTGCAAAGAACTATCATTGGTATTGTTAAAGGAGCAAGATGACGACCCAGACCCACTAGTTCCTGAGAGAAGTCCTCTACGAAAGATCATCATGCAGTTGCAAAACATGATGCACAGCACTTTACTCTTAGTGGAACAAAGGTCAAAGCTGAGAGACAAGTTAGATCTAAAAATGAACACTATTTGCGCGTATTGTGATATATTAAAAGTGATTTTAAAGTGTTTAAATAGCTGTACTGACATTCAAGTGTGATTCATCATGTTACCGTTCCGGTGTTCAACATTTGGATGAATTCATCTTGTTGGCAGAGGACTCAACATTCTTGAAAGAATAGATATGCTTTATAAGACAACAACTAGCACGATAATGTATGCCCTCCTTTTCGTTACTCTGATGCATGTTGCTCTCATCAGATATTTGATTAAAACAGACTGAGATCATTTTGCGTGAATAAAGACTTCCAATGTACAACAGACATTGCGATGTGTTGCATGTATTTAGCCAATATCCAGTTACCACGCCAACACACCATTGTTAGTGTGGACAGTATTTACATAATATTTAACTCTGTAGCTCCCCTATCAACTTTTCCATATAGTCATAAGCTTAGGATTGTTTTGGGGGGATTTTTTTCTTTCTTTGTTTTTCGTTTTTTATATCTCGACTTACAAACGACATGTTTTAAATGACAGTGCACAAGTCTGTTATATTCACGTGAATGTTATTAATTCCTGATGGTGGCTGTCACGTTGTCTGCCCGCGATTACGTAAGTCAGGAACAACGGAATGGGTTAGCGCCATAAGTATATCGACCCTGCACTGTCGTGGCGATTCGCGTTTGTACAAAAGCCGCTCCGTTAGGTGTCAAAACTAACATGTAGATGTTAGAAGCTTTGTGCTCGAACAAAGGACCCTCGATGCTGTTGTAAATCTCCCCGCGTTGACAGATGGCCTGAGGCTCATCTGTTAAATTGAACCGACTGGGGTAGAATTGATATCCAATCAGAACTGAGAAAGGGTGGGGCCATCAATTCGAACCAGAATTTAACAGTCATTTGGGCTGGGAACGAATTTGTCATTGTGAAGCATCGTGCTGACAAGTTGTAGCAATAACTCCGGGAGCCACTAGTGATTTGGCGGGAAAAACCTTGGTACATTCAAGGATAGAAAGCTTCGTAAAGGCCAGTGAGTTATTTGCTCGATTGTTGCAGAATGTTACGGCATTGTAATTGTAATTATGTGCAGTATGTATATTTACTTACTAGAATCGTTAGTACGTAGAATTACCTTTGTATTGTTTAATTTACATGCGTACTTGAGAAATGAGCTATGATTATGTAGATTGCTCGCTCGTCAGAATTAATACTGTAATTCGCTATTGAGTTAATTCGTGGTAAACTAGTGTATTTATTTGTGTGATATTCGAGATTTTGCAATTGTTGAATTAAATGGTAACTTTGGAAATGGTTGCAGTGTGTAAATTTAAATAATATGGATATTTGAATATTTGTGTACACTTGTTGGAGTGTAACGTACAGAAATGCGTCTGATTGTTGTGATATTGTTGAGAATAATGAGATTAAGAATATATAGTATATATATATATATATATATATATATATATATATATATATATATATATATATATATATATATATATATATTGATGTGACGCAATTTAGTGATTTCTGTATGATAAGTAGGATACCGCTCTTATTGCAACGTTGTTTCTATAAGAACGTGTGGGTTTTTCGATGTGCACGAATGCGTGACCGAAGATGTAGATAGCCTTTATCTGATGATTGATTGATTGTTGATGTAGTGTGAGGCGAGATGGCTAACACAAATGCTAACGCCCTTGTGTTTTTCGTAGGAAGCTTTTGGGGACAGAACTACCGGGTAGTCAAGTCCCGAGTCTCAGAGAGACAGGATAGAACAAGGCAGTAGGCAGAGAACAAGCCTAGTTGCTAGAGAAAGAGATAGAGAAGGGGGAGGAGAAAAGGAGACAAGAAGAGGATAGGAAGAATCGCAGTACAGAGAACGCCGGAAGGAGGAAAGGAATTGGCAGAGTAGAGCACAGATGAGTAGAAACCAACCACAGGGGGAAAGCCATCTCACACTATAATCACGTGATGAAATAGGTTGTTACATGGTCGAGAGGAACAAGATTGGTTGAGAAATTAATATCGTTTAATTTGTATTAAATTGTTATTCTTTGAATTTCACCTTTGCGTTCTTAATAATTTAGTTGTCGGTATTGCTGACTGGGGGCTCGGAGCTTTACCTCTCTCTATCACTAATTTCACTTCCTTCAAAACGAGCCAGGGTGGGAATTCCACAGTAATTCAAATAAATATTGGGAGTATCCCACCCCAACGCATAACAGTGGGTCACATAGAACTTCACATTGGCCATTGAGAAATGTATTTGCCTATTCCGAAAGAACTAGACTAGAACAATATTTCGGTGAGCTTTCTTTTCTGCACTTGTCTTTTCGGTTTTACTTGAAATTTCATGGAACTTCGCCCGTATCTGGCTATCATGGGCCAGAGAGAGACCGATAGAGGGGGGGGGGGGGGGCCTTTGGACATTTTCATATTTAATTGATAATAAATAATCGATTTTTAGAATATCATAATTTGTTTAAGAAATAACAACAACAACAATAAAGCATTAAATACATTACAGTCTGTCTGCCTTGTTACCAAACAGTTTACCGTATATTGTCGGCAGGTTATTACAACTTTGTATCATTGATTATATAAACACTGCAGATAAATCCAAAGAAAGTGTACACAACTGGTTACGATGAACCATTTTCATGTAGGTTACTTGATATTAGTTCAGTTTCAAGGTTTTCGTCGAGCCTAAATTCTTTATTTTTTCTCTCACTCTATATTTCACCGTAGTCTGTTCCTTATGCATGAGAGGGGAGGGGAAATGGAAAGCAGGAACGATTGCGGTGAAATTGTGTACCATTATAAATTCGTTTAGAAAACGGGCATTATTAATACTTTTTATCGTTATTTTCATACGTCACTAATGATTAATGATTAGAAATTCATCATTGATCTAGAATCAACAGCATACATTTGCAAGAATATTTATGTATGCGTAATATTGCGCCATGGGCGGACCACAGTTTGATATGCTATAATATTGATACATCAAATAGCTGTATACTAACACTTTAAAAGCCATGTTCATTTTAATGTATGTGGTATATATATATATATATATATATATATATATATATATATATATATATATATATATATATATATATATATATATATATATATCGAGAGAGAGAGAGAGAAAAAGAGAGAGAGAGAGAGAGAGATTGCAAACAAAGCAAAATATTTTTAACTAGCCTAAACGCTTACAACTCTGTCTTTGTAAAAGGCAATTATTTAATAGGGACAAGACAAACAATAAACACAATGCAGGCATTGAAATTGCAAAGGCTTATATAATTATTTCTAATAGAACTAAAGTTTGAAAATGTTTGCTGTGGCGTCTAGTTATTTTCAATTCAGACAATAAAAAACGCAGCCCTAGTTGGTGTTGTATTTGAAAAGGAGGAACAAGTAGCGTAACCGTAAATTATAACATGGAGCTGCGGTGACTCATTGGTTGGCTTTCCGACTCACGACTGAAAGGGTGCGTTTTCGAATGCTACCAACGGACCATTCCAGATTAACTACCATGGTGTGTCATTGACCATGGCATTTTACTCTAATTGCCTTCACGCTGAATAACCTACTTGTATTGCTGTGCCGTGAAACTTTTTTTAGAAAACAGGGGCTGTAAATAGATGATAAGTTTATTTGCATGCGGTGCCCTTTTGGATTCGTCATGGCTTAAGCCACCTGGTTTCTTTGTTCGCAAGAGGCTTATCCAATTAGATTTTCTGGTTTTAAAATTCAATAAAGGAATCCCTGAGTATTGCTGTTAGAATTATGTCACTGAAGTATGGCTAGCGGAAGAAAATTGTTATACAACTAGATTTTGGATAATTAAGAAGCTGGTCAGGTATTGCTCGAACGATTTTGATAGTATATTATTATTTGACTATTTGAGTTGATTTTGATGACATTATTGTCAACTCTAGGTTTTAATAGAGCCTAGAACGACAAAACCAAGACAACTTATTTTAAAATTTAGTTTTCGAACTGGAAATCTCTGCCTCAGCTCTGCTCGCGTTTTTATGTCACTGAAAGGTATTAAATATTTGGTAAATATTCTCTGACACAAAATGTAATATTCTACATGTTCATTGGAGATCCGCTTTGGTTTTATTAAATATATATATATATATATATATATATATATATATATATATATATATATATATATATATATATATATATATATATATATATATATATATATATATATTTCAGTCGATTAATAAGCAAGGAAATCCAAACGACATACAAATGTGTGATGGGCCAACCTGATTATATATTAGACGATGAACGTTGAAGGAATCATTTAATATAGCAAAAGCTATAGATGACTCGTTCTTTAATCTCACCATATAATGCCAAATATTGTAGTTCTTGAAACGATGCACTCGATGTCAGCACTCTCATATTGAAATAGAAACTCCTGATATTAATATATGGAATATTGTCCCTAGTAGAAGACTACCATGTTTATAGAAACAGCGCTAGCTCAGTGGTTAACGTGCTGGACTCGCGAATCCTAATTATTTTGCTGTGACGTATCAGACCAATTCATAACCAAACTCATACACTTAAATACTTTTGATTTTGAATTATTAGTTGGAAATACAAAGGGTCAAAATGAAATCGATACTTACAAAAATAATGACACACCACTGCATGATCAATGATCCAAGTCTTACTATGAATTCACGCAACACTCCTCTTGATTACGAATTGTCTGGCTTCTGTGAGAATTGACATGTGTGATAGGCATGAGAGAGATACAGCATGTCTCACTGATTGTTCCAAATAAATGACTCCTGAAAAATTTTAATTTTGGTTCCAGTGCCGAAAAATATTACAGAGCATTTACTTGGGAAGATTTTTTAGTCTTCATTTTTATAATCGAAGCAGTAGCATGTGCTGACTTAGAACACTAAATGATGAAAGAAATGAGTGTTAAATCCAAACGTTAATAGTCACGGAAAACAACTGTGATTAATAGAACCTCTATGATAAAGTTTGCATCGAAACAATCGAAATCCCAGTCAAGGGGCTCGCGGAAAAATAATGCAACCCCGCGACTGGGATTTCCTTGTCTCGGTGCAATTCCCAATGAAGATTATTTTTCTCACCCAATATTTTCCATTACAGTTAAAAGCTCCTCATTTTGCAATATAGTTTAGCACATGCAGCACACACAGTATTCATTACTGACTATTATGTCTTCACCTTTATCTGTAGGTTATTTGGTCTTATAATGTTTTATGAAAATTAGAATAATCATTACAGTAGAATCCAACTATGTTTACCTCTTATACATCCTCACCCACAAACAACTTAATAGTTATAATTAATACGCATTGCAAATATCACGCGAAGATTTTAAAGCCACGTTCTAATATGTTAATGAGGGCTGTGGCGTGACCTGTCCATCCGAAGTACACAATTATTACCTGTGAGAAAATAACAATATAGATCTTTTAATAATATTGAGGTATTATCACATTTAAAGATGTATGTTATATGAAATTAACATTAAATAAGTAATATTTATTCCAAGAAAATGTTTCAATTTCATCAGTTCTAATTTCGAAACGTTCTGTTGTAAATAATGAAACGATGCTAGGTACACAGCTCTATATATACCATAATGAAACATAACTTGTAGAAAGAATGACCGTGCGTTTGATTATTCATTGGTAATCAGAAATCTGTGTCACTGTCATATATAACTCTCCTTCTCTTTGGAGGAGGTAAAACTGTTTATGACATGCTGGTCTTGTAATTAATATTGATTGTAAAATTGACCCCGTGTGTGAAAGACCCTTCAAACACAGTCCCTAGTGGAAAACCATGTGCTGAATTTTCACGTTTACGGTTTATTGGAAAATTATATGTTCTGTCACGGAACTATGTGTTACTATTAGTAGTGCAAGGATATGCAACAGTGAAATCTACATGTGGAATTGGGTGTGGACGAATAAATTATTCTTTCTGATTGGTAAGTACATTATTTGTAATTTTTTATTGCATGTACCGGTACATCTTTGATTCAGCTGGAGCACACCGGAGATCTTTGACAAAGTTAGAAGAAACACGTTCGACATAACGCATTTGTGATTGTTATTAAGTTTTCGGTAGTTGTTGAGAGAGTTAGTATTTTTGTGGCCAGACATGTGTATAGATTGTATGTCTGGAACATTGCTTTCTATTAGTTTCTGGCATTGAAATTTTCTCATGATCGAGTTTGTAATGCCTTTAGAAGCCAACTATGGCCAGTTTGCTTTCATAGCCATATTGTACATGAGTAAGTTAAGCTTTTTTGCCCCAACTGCTGCCCGTAAAAACCATTGCTCATTTATCCCAGGTGCATACACGTAAGTTACAGGGTAAGGTAAAATAGATGGTCAAAGTAAATTAATTAACTCGAACGTTTGTTCATATAACATTTGAAAATATTTACTGAATATCTATCTTGAAATTGAGAGTTAGCGTACATCCTTGGTTTTGCATTGCTTGTTTTCTTTTTATGTCCTCACATGTCCTTGTCTTCATTTGTATCTCGTTAAACTATAAATATTTTAGTGTAAGTTCGCAATCTTGATTTAATGAGATGTCTTCCCAATTGATGCTTCTGTGTTTTTCACTCCGTCCCCATACCCAAAAGTGCAAAGTATTGATAAACCATACAGTTTTCAGTAAACTTGTCGGTGTGCTAAGGTCCAAAAGCAAAGATTCAAACAGTTTATCGATGTCATCATAAGTGACGGTCTCAGTAGTTTTGGGTTTGTTCCATTTCCCTTTCTTCTTCAGATCATTCTATTTACTTTTTAGGGCCCTCTTGCCTGGTAAAGTTCAAGACCATGAACCAAGCTGCAATTGCATTTATGCCTTCTCAGACACCGTTCAAATTTCCCATCAAATATATGATAAATAATGGCTATAAAAGGTTATGTATCTTGTACCTAGGTGTATCAGCTCTCTCTCTCTCTCTCTCAATGTTCTGTATCATGTGTTGTCCACGTTGGAGAGACCTTAAATTATTTATCAGTCCAGTTCTTTATTTCATATTGCAATTTACGCTTTAAACCTCTGTGAACATAATTCTTGGTCTTTGTAATTAATTATCTCATTCATTCGGGTACTCATTCACAAATTCATTTATCTTTAACAAACTCAAACTACCATATTTGAGATATGCATCATTCTGTTTGCGCATACAGTATTCTTTAAATTCAACGTTTGTATTTTTAGTCAATATATAGGCCTTTTATTACCTCCCAAAGTTGTTGGCTCATATTCGTGTCCATCATTCTGATGAATCGAAAAGAATGATCTTGAGAGAATGTTATTTAGATCATGTGTGCTGACACTTTATATATAGAGCGTATGTCACTGTTTTTTTCAAGATATTTTTCTAGAAGTTGTATGTGTCTCAGTGTTTTACTTTTGGTATTCACATTTTCATGCTCTAAAACGAAGTTAATGACAAATTGTGAATCTGCTGTCTATGACTTTACTGTAGTAAATCTGCTGTATGACTTTACTGTTGTAAATCTGCTGTCTATGACTTTACTGTTGTAAATCTGCTGTATGACTTTACGGTTGTAAATCTGCTGTCTATGACTTTTGTAAATCTGCTGTATGACTTTACTGTTGTAAATCTGCTGTATGACTTTACTGTTGTAAATCTGCTATCTATGACTTTACTGTTGTAAATATGCTATGACTTTACTGTTGTAAATCTGCTGTCTATGACGTTACTGTTGTAAATCTGCTGTCTATGACTTTGCTGTTGTAAATCTGCTGTCTATGACTTTACTGTTGTAAATCTGCTATCTATGACTTTACTGTTGTAAATCTGCTATCTATGACTTTACTGTTGCAAATCTGCTATCTATGACTTTACTGTTATAAATCTGCTGTCTATGACTTTACTGTTGTAAATCTGCTGTATGACTTTACTGTTGAAAGTCTGCTGTATGACTTTACTGTTGTAAGTCTGCTGTATGACTTTACTGTTGTAAATCTGCTGTCTATGACTTTACTGTTGTAAATCTGCTATCTATGACTTTACTGTTGTAAATCTGCTATCTATGACGTTACTGTTGTAAATATGCTATCTATGACTTTACTGTTGTAAATCTGCTGTCTATGACTTTACTGTTGTAAGTCTGCTGTCTATGACTTTACTGTTGTAAATCTGCTGTCCATGACTTTACTGTTGTAAATCTGCTATATATGACTTTACTGTTGTAAATCTGCTGTCTATGACTTTACTGTTGTAAATCTGCTGTCTATGACTTTACTGTTGTAAATCTGCTGTCTATGACTTTACTGTTGTAAATCTGCTATCTATGACTTTACTGTTGTAAATCTGCTGTCTATGACTTTACTGTTGTAAATCTGCTTTATGACTTTACTGTTGTAAATCTGCTGTATGACTTTACTGTTATAAATCTGCTGTCTATGACTTTACTGTTGTAAATATGCTATCTATGACTTTATGTTGTAAATCTGCTTTATGACTTTACTGTTGTAAATCTGCTGTATGACTTTACTGTTGCAAATCTGCTTTCTATGAACGTTTTGCGTTTTTTATATCCTCACCTGATAATGATGTTTCTTAGATAAAAGTTGCCTGGAATTCAGAGACACATGTATTTCATTTGTTTCCCAGTAATCTGTCTCATGATTTGGTGAATTTCTTTTCACAGATTACTCGTTCGTGTTTAGCAAAATTATCATGAAATTTGTCGTCCAAACAATGTACTGAATACATGGAATAGGTACCTAATCGGTGGTAAACATTTACGAGCTGTTCACTAACTTTTAGTACATTTTCATTTTGTCTTCTCGTTTCGTCTGTTGTTCTCTTCTTTTTTAAAATATTATTTTATTTCACTCAGCCAAACAGTTTTTGGGTAAATTTCCGAAATTGTCGGCGTTCGTCTGATTTGAAAACAATTCCATCGAGTCAAACATAAAATAACAATGATTGCGTCTCTTGATGACCGAGACGACCTAACCAGTACGACCAGAATGAGATAAGAAAAGTAAAGTAAAGTTAACCAAAAAGCAAGATTCCTCTGTCACACGGGTGATGGGTGAGAAATACGTAAGCAATGTCCACTATTCTGATGGTGAAATCTCTCTCTCTCTCTCTCTCTCTCTCTCTATATATATATATATATATATATATATATATATATATATATATATATATATATATATATATATATATATATATATATATATAGTCAAGAATCAGTGTCGTACCTCAAACATTACTGCCATCTTATTTGTCCGTTTCTTTAGTTGATTGTACCAACACATTGAGAATACCCTATAGTACACTGCCTGCACCATTCTGACGACTGGTTCTGGATCACTTTTACAACTATTGCATTTTATTAAAAATGACAATCAATTATGAATCCCATTTTGTTATTTCTACTCTTTTCATAACAAAGAGTTATGTGTTTCATCATCCAATCCAGTAGCTGAGGATGAAAACAAAACCCACTGGATTATATTTCTCATCAAACACTACTTTTAGTATAATTGTTATTATTATTTTTATTATTATTATTATTATTATTATTATTGAATAGAACGAAATAATTAATGGACAAGAATGATGTCTTTCACGAGAATATCATCCGAACAGATAGAAAACAGATTATATTTCAAATGATATAAAAGATGTTAATTTATTCGTCCTTGTCATTTTTATTTTCTTCAATGATCATTTCTGAAGAAAAGTAGATTGTGTAACCTTGGAATGCTTGCATGAACGGCGTTTGGGGTGGCAAGTAGGGCGACCGCCCCAGGCCCCGCTCTTGATGGTGCCCCGCGCTTTAGGCCTACGGTCGTCCTTATGAGTTTGTCAAGCTATATTTTCCACCAAATCGCGAAAGTTGATCTAGTCTAGACATAATCAATGTTTGCAGTAGCATACCAATCGAGATACCGATACTCTGGCCCCGCGCGGTCATGGTCGGCCCTAGGCCCCGTGTACTTCTAACGCCGCATCTGAATGCTCGCATGGTGAAGAATTCACTTTGTTCCTTTGCGTGGCAAATCACATAAACACATCAGGTATATTCAAATTTATATAGAATCACTACGAGGAGTTAATACTATACTGATAATTGCGATGAGTTTTAATACAAACAATATCCGATGATGAACCAACCTATCTGGAATAATTACGTCCCATTGGTATAAAGTCTCGTAAAAGCTGAACAACATGGAAACGCATTGGAAACAAAAGCGAATACGGTATATTGCATCGAATGCAAATAATAAATGTTGTTTTAGTAGCTGCACATATTGTAGCTATACGATACAGGGAGGCAAATAATACTAAACAAGCGGGCACTCTGCGATTGAATATTTGCAGTTATGCTCGTGATGCTGCACATCGCTAATCAAACATGTATAACGGAATCCGTTGAAATAACATGCCAATCAAATTATAATGGAACATTAGTATCGGAAGAGAAAAGTTATAGAAATGGCAAAAAAGTCGAGAGTAGTTTTAAAATCAGTATCAAAAGGTAAATGCAAACTGGATTATTTATTTGAATGAATCTTTTAACAGGTAACAAAAATGTGAATGTTGTTGATTACTACATTAGTTTAAAGAACACCGATAACTCAACTATATTCGATAAATCCCACCAGTTGTATTAATGCAGTTACAATTTTATTAGATATTAAATAGTATAGTGTAATGTTATTCGTTATTGAAAAATAACTGCAGGTGTTCTATGCTATTTATTAAATGCAAGACATCAGTATAGTTAGGAAGGGAAGTAAAGTCTGCTCTTAAAGATTTTTTCCCATGAAACTTAAACCCATGTGAACATGTAGCATAAACCAGCGGTTGGTGTATATCAGTTATAATCCAGTGTGGAATATCTGATTACTTTTACTGTCAAGTGGTACTAGAAAGTTAATTAGATTTAGGCTTACACTACCTCTCCCCTCCTGAGTAAGTTAACATTAAAACGAAATATGATCTGATGACCACATTTCTAAACAAGCTACATCAGCTTCAGTTTCACAAGCTCAGTCTCTCAGGTGGTCTTGACAATCTTCCCGACCGTGTGAAATATCCTTTTTGACTGGTTGTCACTGCCTTGCTTTCATTTGAGTCAGTTAAAGTATCAGGGTTTGAAACAGTCACTCTGAGATGCTCCGATAATGTAGTAGGCATGGGAATTAAATTTCTCATATTACGTCGTATCTCTCACTCGTCAGTTACTACCATGTATGAAAGAGGTGTTGATGCCTCAGACTTAACAATGCCTGAAGAAAAATGATCTTTAATCCATACTTTATTCCCTACCTGAAGTTTTCTTGATATTTCGGACGCGATATCGACGATCATAATTTCTCTTTTGAGTTTGCCTTTGATAGTTTTCCGATTTCTTCAGTTTCATTAAATCTGACCATTTCGGTTGTAAGATTTTTGGTGCCACTGGCAAAGTAGTTTGTAATTTTCTCCCCATCATTAATTCGGCATGGCTGTATCCATTCGATAATGGTGTTGCACGATATGTCAAAAGACCTATGTAAGGATAGTTTGCTTTTTTAAGCATTCTTTTAATTGTTTGAACAGCTCTTTCGGCGAGACCATTGCTCTGTGGATATTTTGACTACTTGTAATATGCCTGAATCCATAATTTGTCGCAAATTCTTTTGGGTCTTGCGGATGTGTATTGCGGACCATTATCTGAAACCAATACTTCTGGTATACCGTGTCGCGCAAAGATTGATTTGAGATGATTGACAACTGCTTTTGAACCTGTGCCTTGCAATTTTGCTATTTTGATGTATCGTGAAAAATAATATTTCACCAAGAGATATGTTTGACCATTCAGTTCAACCAAGTCTGGAACGAATCTTTGCCAAGGTCGACTTGGAGATTCATTTGGTTTTATTGATACAGCTTGACCTCTTGAGTTTGCTGTGCAATTTTTGCAAGACTTTTACGAAGTGTTCTAGCTGTGTACTTAGTCCTTTCCACCAACTGACGTTTTGGTGCGTTCTCGGTATTTAACTATGCCTTGGTGACCATAGTGAATTCTCTCTAGGGTTTCTGTTGACGTGATTCTGGTACGACTACGCTTGTACCTTTCATTAAAAACCTGCCCAGTACGATTGAAGTTTTCCGTCAATAGCGGATTTCTCTGGCCACCCTTTTTCACAGAATTGTACAAGTTGTTTACAAATCGAATCATTTCGAAGTTCAGGCTTTATTTGTTCAAGTCGAATATTTGATTCGGTCAAATTACTAACTTCGAAATCAACATAGGCGTTAGTTTCAGCCTGAAGTTCTCTGTCACTCTCAGAGTGATAACTTAAAAGTGCTCTGAAGAGAGTATGAGCAGTTAATATATTTTGGCCAGCAACATGAAGTATACAAAAGTTGAATCTCATCAAACGCATTGTAAAGCGTTGAATTCTAGGGGGGTAAATCTCCCAAGATTTTTGTGCTCCTTAGTGGTACTATTGGCTTATGGTCAGTTTCAAGTTTGAATTCTGACCCAATTAAATAGCTACTGAAGCGTTCATATGCTCAAATGATTGCAAGGGCCTCTTTTCTATTTTAGCATAGCGTTGCTCAGTTTCTGTTTTACCTCACAATGCGAACGCCACCGGTCTTAATGTGCTGCCGTGCTTCTGCCGTAGCATAGCACCTAGTCCAAATGAAGAGGCATCTGCGGATACAACTATTCCTCTGTTTTTATTATAATGTGCTAAAGTTGGTGAAGATATAATTTCTTGCTTGATATATCTGAAAGCTTGTTCTTGATCTGGACCCCAAGTCCACGAGTATTTACCTTTCAAAAGCTCACGTAATGGTTTTGATTTTTCTGCTAAATTTGGACTAAATTTGCCAAGATGATTTGCCATATCGAGAAATCGTCGTATCTGTTACGCATTTCGGTGTTTCCATTTCAGTTATATCTTTGACTTTTTCCGGATCAGGTCGGCAACCATTTTCGTCAACAACATGCCCAAGAAACCTAATGGATGATCTCGAAAATGCACACTTTACAGCGTTCAAAGTGACGCCGACCTTTTGAATTGATTTCATGACCATTTATAGTCTTTCGTCACGCTGTTTCTGCGTTTCCCCAAAAACAAGAACATCGTCCATGTGATAGTATTCCGCCATATTGCTCCAGAGTTTCTGACATCCTTTTCAGACGAAACAAAATTTAGGCGCGGAACTGATTCCGAGTGGAAGGCGATTAAAATAAAACCTACCAAAAGGAGTAATGAAAGTTTTAAGGCGGCGTGAATCTTCTGACAGGTGTATCTGCCAAAAGCCTGAGTTTGTATGAGGTCTGGTGAAAAATGTTGCACCTGCTAGTTTTGCAAGGGATCCTTCAACTAATGGTAGTGGGTGGTTCTCTCTTTTAACTGATTCATTCTGTTTAGTTAGATTCACGCAAATTCTTACCGTGCCGTTTGGTTTCGGAACGACAATCATTGCCACGCACCACTCTTTGGGTTCATCAACTTTTGAAATAATACCCATTTTTTTAATTCAATCCAAATCTCTTGAACTTTATTTAATAAAGAGATAGGAACCTTTCTTGGGGTAGATAAGGCATAAGGTGTCGCATTTTTGTCCACAGTTATGTTATAGAACCATTTTGTTTTCCCCCAGACATTTAAACAAATTTGGGTATTTCTCGCGATAATCCCAAACTTAATTTATGGGTTTATCATGAAGTTTTCTTGCATTTTGTGAGTTTTGATCTGAGGTATTTACTGAGGATATATTTACCTGTTCAATAATATTGAGAGCCTGAATCGCGGACCTGCCAACCTAGAGTGCCTGATTCAGTCCCTTTTCAACAAATATGTCTTGTACACTGAACGCATTGTTCGATTCCAGTCCACATCTAAATTTTCCTATTACTTTAAGTTCTTAGCTTCTAAGTCAATACAGTTTTCGATCAGACTTTGATAGTTTTTTGTCTCCGATTTTTCGTAAATCCCTCTCAGGAATTACTGTCACATCAGTTCCAGTATCAATCTTGAATAAAAGTGAAGCGTTATTCAACCTCACTCGCGTTATCCACGACTGGCCTTTCTTTGTGCTGATAGTCCCTAGAAATCCAGGTGTCGCTCTCGATACTATTGTGCGAACTGCTGATTTTGACAGACAGCATTTTGTATAGTGTTCCCCTTTATTACACTTGTTGCATTCTGCTTCTTTTGCTGGACATTGGTCCCGAGAATGATCAAGTTAGTTTCCACATCTCATGCATCCTTCTCTGCTACCCTTATTCTGTTGAACTTTGGGACTTTATGTTTCTGCTTCCCACATTTCAGTAAAGACAATTTTACTGCATCCGTTTCAGTCATTCGTTCTCCAATTGTTCGTATAATTGATTGTTGCTTTTTCACAGCCTCATTTTGTCGAGCTTGACTAATGGCAGACTGTAGAGTTAGGTTTGCATCTAACTGCAATCTTTGCGACAGCTGTGAATCTCGCAGTCCATCTACAAGTCGATCTCTGATCATTTCATCATGAAGTGGCCCAAAATTACTTTTATCTGCTGTAATAACATTATCCACTGTTTCTCCCTGTTTTTTTTTTTATTAACTTTTGCCCTTTCAAAAATTACATTCCTCTTTGAAATGAAATATCGCACGAATTTATCCGTCACGGGCTTCCACTTCTTTTGATCTTCGTCTATCAGGTTGAACATAGACAAAATGTCATGAGCTTCACTTCCCATGGAATAAATCAAGGTACTCGCTTGAATTTCTTCCTCTGTTTTACTATGTCCAGACGCTTGACGAAAGCGTTCAAAGCGCTGAAACCACTTTCCCGAAGTTTCAGGTCTCGAAAAGTCAAACGTTTTCTGCAGTTATTCTTCAATAACAAATAACAATACACAGAGTATTGAACGAAATCAATAAAAAGTCTAATCTCATTTTGACTGACTTTATTTTACTATTAAAGAAATACATCTGATTTTTGGAAAATACATTTTGCGATACTTGATTTTATTGAAAACTCTCAAATTCTGAAATACTACCTTTCTGTAACTCCTCAGTAAATAAATCAGCCTGTATTTCTAAATTGCCGTTTTACAAAACATGAAGTATGTAGGTCAGACAATGCCTAAGAGCATCTTCAGATTCACAACAAGTAGATCTCTTTGTTTATGTTTCGAGATTTTTCCCCATCCTCATATACGATCATTTGCGTAGTGATAATAAAATAATCCTCATATTAACTTGGCATCGTTTTTGAAGTATTGCTCAACTTGTACCTTTGTTATTCTTTTCTCTTTTTTTCAATCAGTCATTTGAAACTCCATTTTTTAGAACAATGATTTAAAAAAATATCACGAACACATTTCACGAATTTCTCGTATATATACCCCCAGGATCCAGCAAATCTGTTTGGTGGCATTGATGTCTGATGCATTTGTCGGATGTTTATTCAGATTTTAGTCTCCTTGTTTCGCATAATCGAACATAAAGGTGTTTCTCGTATTTGGACAGGAAACGTAAATGTCATTTAGTTTTTGCAGGTACTGATGGAAACGTCTCAATAATTTAATGACGAAAACGAAAATTACAACCATGCAGCCGATGAAACACGGATCATGTTGACCAACTGCTCTATATGCGACAATAATTGATTTTCCACAATCCTATCAAGAAAATAACATGAATGCAATTTAATTGTCGTCCCTGGTCTATGGATCGTACTGACTTACATTATATGTATAATGCCTTATTATGTTAAAAAGGGATCATGTGGGTGCTACTATGAATAAAACAACCTGGCACTATATATATGAACCAGTGGAGCCAACTTCTTTGAAAAACAACCCAGCTATAGTACCAATAAATAATCGTTGATAAAGCTGCATTTCTGAGATAATTTATAAGTATTTTATTGATAAAGAAATCAGAAAAGAAATCAAGAAAACCGATGGCATGTTTGTACATACAAGAGCTGCTAAAACATACATGGCATTATTAGAATCACTGATATAATCCTACTTTGCTTAGCCAAGTTGTGCCTATTAATAACATTTGAATTGGAATTGTAGAAAGAATTAACAAGGATGTTATAGTTTCTAGTGGTACGAGATACTCATACTATGTTTATTTTATGTTTTAGTTACATATACCTCCATCACCATTGAATGCAACTTTCATAACTCTAAAGGATGTCCGATTAAAAAGTATGGAAAGTAACGAACCTTCAATAAAAGCTTCATAAATGTTGTCTTATTATATATATATATATATATATATATATATATATATATATATATATATATATATATATATATATATATAACAAACGTGCAAATTTCAAAAAATCTTGAGCGAAAAGCTTCTCTATTAGCTCTATTAGCTGTGTCTAATTAGCTTAGTAAATGTTTTGCCAACACATGAAAGACAAATTATTCCTGAGAAGGTAATCTGGAAGAATAAAAGGAGCTGTGGATGTTCTAACTTGGAAAAGTATGCATCTACGGGAATTTAAAGCAATTCGGGTGAAAGATTTATTAAAGAAATAATGACATTAAAAACATTAATATGTCTGAATCTTATTTTTGTATTACTGGATAGGAAGTGGTATGCTTGCATTATGTTTATTTGTACTGTGTGATCAAAATCTACAATTTCCAAACAGCAGTAAGATAAATATAAACACAATATTATCAAGGTGGGAAAAAATAAAAAGTACATTTCCAGTCAATGCAAGCAAAACTGAGAGTCCAAAATATAATGATAAGTAATATTTTCCGTCTTCATTAAGATTATTTCTTCAAAGATTATTTGATAAAGCAAGGAGTATTTCAGATGAAATGATCTTGACCATGTATAGGCTACGGAAGACATTTTATATTATAAAAGATTCACGAAATCAATTAATCCTTGAGAGTAACATTTTATACTGAAAATGCTGAAAATAAAACCCACCTGCAAATTAAACGATCAGAGGTATGTTTTACGACGATCAAAGTGGAATAACCAAATCCACCTTGTGGCAATTGGGTGCGTTTTGGTTATTTTTGGGTAAATCTTGACACTTTTGAAGCTATTTTTATTTGAGGTTCTAGGAGATATTTATAAACTTTTAACCAGCCTAGAGAGTAATCATGTCTTAATCGGAGAGAGTTTTAGATCAGTGCAATAATGTGAGTATATATATATATATATATATATATATATATATATATATATATATATGCACCACAAAGCTCGCTAAATATGGGTATGATGGCACTATATATATACAAAAAAAATTACATCTCATTTAGGGATACAAAACCGCAAGAAGTACACTTGTAAATTCATATAACTACCATCTCATGTACTTAGAAGAACAACAGGGTCATAGCTGCAAAGTTAAAATAAGTCAGATGTCAGATCTAGTTGTGTTAAATAATTATTTCAATCATCAGAAAACATGTCTTGCAAAGACAATGATTCGCAGATTTCATTCAATAATTATAGCATTGAGATAATGATCATCAATGCCAATCGCAACATTATTAAACCAATACTGCATGATAATAGAACATATTACTTATTTGATGTGATAAATATGTACTTTTTATCAGCATAAACTTGCAGTACAATTCGAAAAGTTTGTAAATTTTAAAAGGTGAATTTACAATATTTTAATCAGAAGCAGAGACAGAATTTATGTAAAGCTGGTGTTTTTCTTAAAACAGTACATGCTGGCTCATTACATGAACAATTTTTGAATCAACCAGGTGTCATCAATCTGAAATCATTCTCACATTCGAAATGATTGAAGAAATGGTGCAAGTTACTGTCCTAAGAAAAAAGTTTATTCTGTCAACTCAAACTGACTAAAGAGCTTCAAGTTCTCCAAGCCCTTGGTCTTGATAACCTTGATTATACAATTCTACTAATACAGAAGTTTCTCCAACAGTATTTTAACTAAATATCTCTACATATGAAGACAGAAAATCTGTCCTTGTCAATACTTTATAGGCATTCAAAACAAAAAGACGTGGAAAATATGATGACAGTATTATCGTCCTCAATAATGACTATAACAAAAGTTAACAATATTGGTTAATTGGCTTGATTGCCTAATAATCATTCCTCCATGGTGAAATTTTGTCCCATTGCAAATTATCTGGGGATCATCAATGTTTTGAGAAAATTCATAGATTTGTAAAGCATAAACTTTGAGAAGGCATACAAACAGGCAAAGTGGATATTGTTTTCTTTTTTTGAGAAACCTTAGAGATCAGTCAATCAATTAAAGAATTTAAGTCGCCTACGCAACTAGTGTTTACCGACTGGTTAAGTCTCGAAGGTCGAGATTTTCAATTTATCTGGACTGTAGGAATGGAGCCACTACAGTCCCGCTTTTATGTGCGAATGTCGCACTTTTTAATTCATGAATATGTCCGGCAGAGGAAAGGAGGCAAGGGGCCCTCGCGACGCGAAACGCCACAGGAATGCTGTACGCTCAGAAACGGCAAAGTGCGTAAGATCAAATCAAGTCCAGTTGTACTATTAAACAGAAATCTATTCAAATGGTGTGTAAGCCACATGTGTAATTTTCCTAATCATTTGCGTTGTGTAATTTCATTACTATTTTTAATTAAATTTGGAATCTGGTGTACATGGTGTACTTTTGATTTTCCGAAATGTTGTCAATCAGCTGTGTTTACTTTCGGTTTTCACTTTTGATGGTGGTATACAAAGGATCGAGTTAGGGTTGTGGGGATAGAGCTTTTATCGAAAGAGGTCTTCAATAGCCAAAGGAAGAACCTCATATAAATTGGCATTTTGAAAGTCGGTGTCCATTTTCTTCTTTACTCCTTCGTCATTCTGTGTTACCCTCTGTCTTTCTTCTTCGACTTGTTGTAGTGTTTTGCTAGAGTCTGCTGCTCTGCTTCGACTCAACTTCCATTGCCTTAGATCTTATTGTTTGCGACTGGTCTTTTATCGCCACGATTCTTTGTTTAATAGCTATATTAAATTAGGAAGGTATATTGTGGCCCTTTTTGCTGTATAAATTAATATGTTTGGTCTGAGTATCAGTGTTGGATTTACATGTGTTAATAATTGGGGATTGTGTAGTTGTTGTTTATTTAGTTCCTCTTGGGGGGGGGGGGAGCTGATGACTGGGTTTAGGTCACCTTATAGTCTTAAGATGGTTGGGGACTAAGAATATTTTGTGTTTATTTATATCTTACCACTCTTGTTATCATGTGTATCTGGGCCTGATGGCAGGGGTTTGCCACCTTTATAATATGTATACATAGTTATGGGAATATATGTGTTGTTTTTCTCAGACCATGACGGTTAGTATTGTCTTAGCTGCATGCCTACATGCGGAGAATAAACACAGACACACAACAACAACAACAACAACCACTGGCGTGCGCTTCACCTAGCATTCTTACCTTAATGTTTAAACCCTTCTATTAATTGTTATTATAATTACTTGTGGTTGTATTTATATGTTGCCATGTTTGTTAATTTGTTTGTGGTACCTTCATATCTTCATGTATGTGATATCGATGTCTTTGTTGCGTACCTTGTCCAAAAATTCAGGGTGTGTTGTAGGGGAATTAATTTTCTTTGGTAATCTTGGAAACCGACTCGTTGATTATGGTATCTGGAACAGGTGTTGAATACGTGATCTAGTGTTTCTGCAGCAGGGCAATGTGGACAGTTAGTAGCTTGGTTCAATTCCTTCCTGAGATGTTTCCCAAAGCTGTTTCGGAGTGTTTTTCCTGTTTTGATCCTATTGTTTAATTCGGATGTCCACGATGTCCAGGATTTTAGGTGTCTTGATTACCCTTGTGGCCTCTTTGTAGTTGGTATAAATGTCTGCCCTTGTTGGTGTTGTCCCAGAGCTGCTGCCATTTCTTGTTCATTTTGCTTCTTATCTGGCTATATATCTCATACACACTGTAGTTAAGTGTTTCTGTTGCATTGTTCCGGAGATTGTATTTTGCCCTTCGGTCAGCTTTATCGTTGCCAGTCAGATTGATGTGAGAAGGTACCCATATGAATTCGATGGCTTGTTGTTTATCTTTGATCTCCCTGATGGATACCATAATGTCTTCTAGCATATTTGCTCTACTTTTTGACGTACCAGTCTCTAAGGATTTGAATGCGCTTAGAGAGTCTGTTACAATGACGTACTGGCTGTGGTTTTGGGTCTTAATCCATTTGAGGGCTTCATTTATTGCCCAGAATTCTGCTGTGTAGATAGAGCAGCCATCCGGGAGTCATGCACCAAATTCAACTTGTTGTTGCGGCACCACTATTGCAGCAGCAGTTCTGTTTAGTTCTTTCGATTTAGATCCGTCTGTGAAGATTTTAAGAAAACCAGAGTAAGTTTCTTCGATGATTTTCTGGATTTCTGTTAGTATTTTTGGTGGGTTTTGTAGTTTGGATCCTAAGTTCTGGTCCGACAGGTTTATTTTGGGCGTGCAGTTTTTGCAAGGGGTATGATCTTTGAGTTTGTATTGTTCTGCTTGAATTCCGCATCGTTGAATTTCATCACAGATTGTGTGTAATTTCTTACCCGCTGGGTGATTTAGAGCTCGTTTTTGCCTGAAAGGAATGTTGCACTTTTTAATCATCATTTTGCTTGGGTTGGTGTCTTGATGTATTGAGTTTCTGGTAGCATATCTCAATATGTGCTCTTCTCGTCTGAGGTGCAGCGGTAGATTTCCCGTCAATAATCGTAGCTCCTCGAGTGAGATGTTAGGTCGAGTTCCCGTACATAGTCTAAGTTCTTTATATTGTATGCTGTCCAGTTTCTTAAGCAGGTTCCTTGTTTGCCGAGGCATACACCTGGCAACAGTAGTCCAGTTTAGCCCTGATTAATGATTTGTAGAGCACGAGCATAGTTTGTTGGTCAGCTCCCCACGTTGTCCCCTTGATATTTTTTAGGAAGTTGATGTCTTGTTGGCATTTTTTTTTATTAGGGTTGTTATGTGCGTTTTCCAATTAAGTGTTTCGTTAAGCTTAGAGATATTGAAAATAAATCAGCAAGCATAGCTATTTCTGATAGTCTAGTGAATATAAAGTTGCGAACTTACAGAGGAAAAAACAAACGAAATGCTTCCAAATCCAAAAGAGAGACAGTTCGATTGTCTTCATAGAAAATATTATTATTATTTGCCTTCCAAACTAACTTTTTAATGACATTTTTCTGCTTTAATCATTTTATTTGTATTAGAAACGTTTGAAAATATTATTTTATAGTTATTGTTATATGGGTATGAGATGTGGAGTTGTAGTCATAATTTTATTATTGAGCATGTAAGGTTGATTTTTGTTCCAAAAATGTATTTTAATAAAGCAAAGTACTCCACTCTATATGTTGCATGAAAGACCGGAAGGTGTTTGGCGAGTATTTGAATCACAATTAGAGCTGATACATTTGAGAGGTTGTTTCTGAAACAAAATGAGTAAAATTTCAAAACTCAGATAGCAAACTGCCATGTTTACTCAAGAAGGACATATATTGAACGAGATTGAATGCCATGATCTCAAACGTGGTTTCTCTAGAGTGGTCTTCATTCTGTGTATCTAACATATTTGGAGCACCCATGAAGATGTTATTTTAAGAAAAAAATATTCCTTCTTATTAGCCTTTCTCTCCTAGCGGCTTTTTCTTCTGTTTTGAATCAGATGGGCTTACATTAGCCATCAGTCGCCGCATTCTTACACATTCTGATTAGTACATGTTGTCATCAGGATCACACAAGTGATTTAGATGATCGTGAATAAAGTCAAAGAGTCGACGCTAGCAATGGCTAATTTGAGTAAGATAAAGATAAATGCGATTTAACCAATCAAACATATCATAATGTTTATTTTTTAGTATCTGGTGCTCTAATAGATCGAGCTTTATATTAGATGGTTGCATTTAAAGTTCCTCTGGATCGTACATAATCTAACGTCAAGCTCCTATGTCTAAATATATTGGATGAAATGAGTCAAGACAGCAATATAATTAAACAATACAGTCGCAAACAAGAATTTCACTTCTAACGACCCAACTTGATTTTAACCACATTCAGGCAAACGGGTAGGTGACAATTTTGAACGTATCATCAACATCATCCTTATTATCATCATCTAAAACAGGACAGACAAAATGGAGAATGGTTCAGACCCCCGTTTAATCCAGAGGCACTTTTATATTGTAGACTCTAGGGTAGGCCCTGTTTTCTGCTAGTGTAACACCTGTCGTTTACTGATTTGGATGTTATGTACATCGAAAAGGTATACTGGACATATCTGTTTAAGATGCTGAACTCTCGTGTGCTGTTTTGCGTTATGAGGGCTTGTCAGTCCCTTGCTTTTAACATACTTCGTTATTTTTTTGTCACTGTACAAACGCCCGAACTGTAACACCGAAAATATCCTGCAACATTTAAACTTTTGTATTACGTCAGAGGAAAACAGGGTCAATTTTTATAATGATCACCGTGATACTGCTTGATCGACTGAATATTCCAAAGATGAGACCTAGTTGTTTACAGACACAACACAAGTAGCACCCTTCCAAAAAGCTCGCGGATTGTAGGATATTGTGGATAATGTCAGCTCTGAAGCTACGCTTGTCTTATCCATGTTTGTTATCTTACTTTACCTCCAATGAGTTGAATAGGCTCACCGAGTGGCGCGCTAGCGACCATGATAGGCTTCAAGTCCAAGAGCAATTTGCCCTTGACGCCTACTTTGATGATCTATCTAACGAATATTTCTTCCATGTGTAGTACTGATCGCATTTAAGTTATATATTCATATTAATATATTGATGCGCATGATTATCACTTGATGTTTGCCGCTAATATGCAGGTTTAACAATTCGTTTCCAGGCTTGGGTCCATTGCTATAATCAATTCATATATCCAGTCGTTATTCAACCGCGCAATAATTGTATTCGGGGATCTGCTTTTTACCAGTGTATATGATCCATATTGTCCCCGGTAGTTTCGTTTAACGCGATAGAAATATCACCGCCTGCGACTTTAGACCTGGAAGGTCTGACAATCATAAACTTCCTTGCTCCATATCGGACAAAAGTTTCAGCGATAGCTGCCCTACCATAACGTGTTTGAACCCGCGTTGGATTTGCAATACGAGTTTTCAAGAGGCATCGCACATGGTATGAAGGCATGTTTGAGTTATATAAAAAGCGATATTTAACATGACAAAGAAAATGCCAAACACTGTTATTCCGTTGATCATTGGCCTAGCTGGATCAACTGTTTTTAATCTGATCATGAAAATTGTTAACTTGAGGTCGGTTATATGTGATTGTACCATCCGCAGACAATAAACAGTGTTATGATGTACTCAAGGATTTCACGGAAACAACTACGTTGTCGAAGATGCGTTCGTCATCCACTATTGAGTTTTTTTTAATGGTGATCTTAATCCCGGTATGAATAATCTTGTAGTGTATGACTATGCGATACTTGAACACAAAAACATCTCAGCTAGAATATGTTTCGGAGGCCGACACAAAGACACAGAAGTAATCAATGTGACACGCGTGCTTAAAGTGATCCTAGATAACTGTCACATGTTAATGAAATTTCGTGTCAGTAATGCATATGGTCTCGCAAACGTTCATTGGAATTGGTGTAATGCTTATCATTCGTTGTTTGAGTTTCATAATGTGTTTGCGCGGGTCACCCATGACCCATATGGTTATCCATGTTTGTCTTGACCGGAACTTTCCAAACATATTAAGCCAGCTTGAACGTCAGTCGTATGACAACAAAATTTATCCATCACGATAATATTTACGACACCAAAACCTGCCAGAGTACCATATCATATTGTATGGGGACGATACCATAAGTGTGCCCTCGAACGCCTGAAATGTATCCTCTGTGCTTTAGCACGCGCAAACGTATCAAAGATATGTTACAGTCACGAACGAATGCACGGGAAGATCTCACAAAGGACTTCAAACAAGCGTTTACACTGCTACTTAAAAACAAAAGAGACTGCAGCCAAGACAGCGGAAACAAGCGAAGCAGGTAGCGGTAACCACCACAGCGATTATGAGAACACAACAACGTCCTGGTCCGATCAGGAGTGCGCTAGGACAATTAGCAGAAACGCAAACACAGAGGAACTGCAGGAAGAAGTTTGAGGAGGAGGAAACACCAAAAAATGGAAAAGGTCTCGGTGGTCGTGGACTCAAAGGTTCAACAAGTTTAAAATGAGTGTCTGTGGACCAACAACAGGTAGGTGAACTCGTGGAATCGGTTGGAAACAGTCATGAGGTCGGTTGCCGAGGACAAAATATGCATCAGTGACAATAGCTCGACTGAATTTTCGTAGGTCGGTGGCCCCACCTGGAATATTATTGAAATGAACGACATGGACTCAATCAATGAAGAGATTACACGGATGATTTCGTTGGTGACTAACAAATACTCTAACTCTAAATACACAAACACGTGTACATATATGACTTGCCATCTCGATCAAATTTATCACGACAACGTATAGGACCAACTCGAATACACCCAGACTTTGTACGTTGCTATGCATTTACATCAAATGTCTTGGAGTGTTGGTAAATTTACTTAATAATTTTTCCTTCATTGCTTTCAGTAATAGTTTCTGACAATTGTTTCCACTGCTTGTATTGGTTTACTGCGTCGATGTTGCAAATTTCATATAATCAATGAAGATTTGTCTGTTCGGATTCCATTCTTATATTAATTCCCCAAAACATTTGTTTAATTTATTTACTCTTGGATATCTTCATCATTATTGCTGAAATAATCGCTAAAAGCACCAGAATAACAATCCTGACTTGTTTCAGATGTAGCGGGTAATTTACTCAACTTTAGGGACTCCATTTCTTTTTGCGCAATATAATATAAGTTATTTTAATTTTTCTGTTCATAAATTTAGCCTAGTTTTCTCCGTTCCAGTTCTAAGATCATTTTTAAGTTGATCAGTTTATAAGTGTTTCCGTTTATGTCTCTGAAACGCATATAACACCTTCTGAGCCTCTTTGATAAATTTGTATGATGTTTTCAAAGTAAACGGTGATTTATATACAGGCCGTGGCAAGTCTTTAATATCAAATATATTTTTGCCAGCAAACTATTTTGAAATATGTTACCGCTATAAAACATATTTCCACACTGTATAATTATACTGTTATGGGGAAATCTAGGTCTCACTCAGCAGTAGAAAATAAAGAACTGGTTTATGTTGTTGCCTGTAGCAGAGGTATTAAATGTGATGTGATGTGATGTGATGTGATTTTGATTTTTAACGTAGCTTTAACAAGTTTTCAGTCATATCGCTACGATGTCTGCAATGTGGCAGTTTATAATGATGTCTAGCACTGGGGCATCATGCCGCAGACATGTAGTATGATGTCCCACCCAGTCACATTAGCCTGACACCAGGGGCAGAGGTATTAAAGAAAATTAATAATGTATATACAGTGGAATCAGATCCAACATTTGACATGGACGCACCTCTGTTGGTGGATTGAATAGAAGGAGATTTTCATTACTGTCTGTATCCGGCCAGAGACCCTAATCAATTAAAAGTAGAATTACAAGGCAGGCCACATCTTGGTTCTTCCTTCTATGTGAGGCATTATTGGAAAATGAAGGAAGTCGTATTCAGGATGGAGGTACCGATTAATCAATGCCACAGTTGGAGTTTTCAACAACGGAATCATGGCATTATTTAACAGTGCACGTTATTCCATCGATGGAAAGGAAATTTAATAAATTATTGACAACGTTGACGTAGCCACAACGATTATTGGGATTGCCAAATACAGTGATGACAACACGATAACAGCTAGTACAACTATAATGTTTATCAAGAATATAGCTCATAATGCGTATTCTCAACATATTCATAGAGTAGGTAGGTCTATATAAAAAAAAATAATTAAAAAACGCCTTCGATTACCAGGAACAAATCGCCGAATACTACCGGAAAGATATTTTCGATTACCCGGTACAGCACGCAGAAGTCCATGCCTCCACTGAATAGTCTTGATTTACTCGCGATGGCAAAATCAGTTAAACATTTTCTTGATGTCATTATGCCAAATGAACTTACACCGATAGTGTCACATACACGTGTAGATAAGGAATTTTACACAGTTGCATTATTACCGTCATTAGCTGCCTGAGATGTTATTCATTTCAAAACGCTCAACATTTATTACGATGGGTATTTAACCGTCTTTGGTGTCTGTGTTTAAGACTAGTTATATCGTGGTGGTGAGGTTGCAGAATCTTCCTGGCAGCGAATGCTAACGTAGGTAACAAGTTCTTTCCGTTTCTCGATGTAGATCTACTTCAGAGTGGTATTACCAAACTCTCGCATGAACTGGCATATAAGTTTGTTAAGGTTCACATACAACTTGGTCTTTGAAACCACCCTGATGTACTACTAGCACTCGAGGTCAGTTTGGAATCATTACAACTACAAACGTCATAAAGTTCAATACATCACCTGATGTCAAAACACTCTGGGATTGTTTCTATAACGGCTAAGTGATATTCATCAATGTATCCACCATTGTTAAGTTCATTAGCGACTTTTCTTTACACCGACGTTGACTAAATTGAGACAAAAAGATCTCGAATGTTATTTAACAAGGATGCACTTGTTCGGAAAACAGCTGTTTGGAAAAGACGATCATTAAATGCAAACTGTAAATGAAACGGATCCTAGACCCTAGAACGCAGAATCGCCGGAAATTTAACTATTACTCAAGATATTTCACATGATTGTATGACAGTTGCACGAGTAAAAGAGGGAAACTGGTTAGAAGTGTGTATGCGTATTGCACCTGGACTTGATGAGTCCGAACAGGGTTTGCATTTTTATTAACAGAAAAACTATAATAAATCCTCAATGATACCGACGTGGAAAAAAATAATTAAAGCGGAGCAGCAGCTCCGAAATGAAATCACCAAGAGAACCACGATGATCGCAAAATACAAAAGCTTGTGTTTGGTCGTAGATGTTATTTGTGGGTTTGCCATAGAAACAATTGTTGGTCATGGTGTGGCTGGATTCGCAATCACGACAACCATCATAGGTATACTAATCGGATTTACTGACGGGGCTCTATTGATAGTAACCGTTTTCTCTGGTGGTTCAAGCAAATTAATTGCGATACGGTTACATTACATACGTGTCTATTCAGAACTGCTTGCGACGGCACAGAATAGTGTCAACACGATTAGTACACTCTGTTCAGTTGTTATCGAGGATAAAACAATTAGCATGGCCGAATTCGAAATGGTTTTGACGGAAATGGAAAATCAATGACAACTCCGAGCACAAATAAGAAATCGTGCGGTTGCGGATTTACAAACAAGAAAAGTAGAGTTAAAATGCAAAAACAAATACTATTTTAAAAAATAATTTGTCATAAGGGTTTTTGCCACTTACTGATGTGTGTGGCTCTAGCTGCTTGCTTAGAACACTTCACCTTCATTGATTGTTAATACTAATGAGCAGCAGATTGCACAACGTGTGTGATTTCATCGCTAAAGAAGTAAAGGTCGTTGTGGATAAAGGCTGCGACCTAAACACTTAAAATTAGAAGCACACAGGCAAACCCTCGATAATGACACTAGTTAAACATCATCCAAATAAATCATATATATTTCAAACTAATGAATAATGCTACTGAAATTCTAGGCATGAAGCTTAGTTTGGTAGATGATAGGACAAAATAATTGAATGACCAGGATATATAGCCTCTAGGCTCCATAGCTTGGTTTGGTTTAATCCTGATCGACAGCAACAAGACAAATTGAGTCTACTGTCATATTTCAAGTGTTACTGCCCTTGACAAGTGTTCTTTATGAATAAGAACAGAAGTAGTGTTAGCATAATATATTCTTTCCGGTATGACGATTTACTTGACAGAAATAAAGAACCACAGACTCGTAATTAAAGTTAGCATACAAACAAAAGGTAATTCAGAGAATTACAAACTAGCGTCAGATCCAGCTATGTTTAAAATATTTAACTTTACCAGAACTCTGATCGAAAATGAGTTTTAAGATCGAGACATTTCTAGGCAAGCTTTACCAACACGAAACAATGTCCTGTATCCTCCTCCTTTTCACGACTTTCACAATATGTTGTTACAACGGTTTTATACCTTTCAAAATTTACAAGCGATTTATATTGAGTTATGTCGATCTTCAAGTAATTAATGGCATATTTTTAGCCAGATGCTTGTAATATATAGCTATCATGGAAACGTGACAGAAAACAATAAACGGTATAGTGTTAGTCCTACAATGTACGACATTGCACATGTTGTTTTTGTTTTAGTTATATGCCTTATTTCCCAAATAACGGCCTTGTATAGAGTGTTTTGATGTCCACTGACATCGAAATGAGTAGTTATTGGTTGCCAGTTGTGTGTAATCTTCCTGAAAATTTAACTTTCGTTACACATTAGTCAACATCAGAACACTCTACACAGCGACTTAGTTAGGCAGTAAGACCCATCACCCCCCAGAACAAAAATATCGGTTGATGCGTTTTATGTTGTAGGACCAGTTATAGTGTATGTCGGAAGAAGGTCATAAATGTAATCTGAGTCTCCTCTGACCATTCCGACCATTTTTTTGATATTTTGACATGTCCAAATATAAAAATATGATGTGGTGAGGTAAGAGGAAACTTGGATTAATCAGTACATACCCATATATAAACACACATAAGTTAAAATGTACCCAGGTCAAAATGTACCCAGTTCAAAACGTACCGGAGTCAATGCTTAACCAGGTCAATAGGTACTTAATTTAAAGCAAGTCACAACATGTGGAGGTTAGGAAATCTATTGTTTTAGTTTTATATGTTGAAAGTTTCATATATCAGTTGATATTACTGCTGTTAGTTGTAAGTAGGCATGGCTGGTTTCAGGTTTCCTGTGGGTCCCGGGATCATGGAAAAGTTTTGGAATTTAAAAAAATTCAGGGGCCTTGAAAAGTCATACAGTTTTACTAAACCAAACAAAGTTTTGGCAGCTCTGTTGGCCTAGTGGTTAAAGTATCTGCCTCAGATACAGGAGGTCATGGGTTTGAATCCTGGACGAGTCATACCAAAGACTTCAAAATGGTACTAACAACTGCCTTGTTAAGCACTCAGCATTAAGAGGTTAGTGTTAGGACTGGTCAGCCTGGTGTTGGGATATTGTGACTGGGTGGGACATGATGCTACACATCTGCAGCATGATGCCCCACTGCTAGACATCAGTATAAACTGCCACACTGCAGACATCTTAGCGATATGACTGAATATTTTTCAAAGCTATATTAAAAATCCAAATTACACACACACACACACACAAAGTTTGAAAAAGTCATGGAAGTACTCACAGTGGAGTTAAAAAAATTTGATTATTGCTAATTATATAGAGCACCATGTACTGATTCAGAGAACTTGTTTTGAACATGGCACAGTTACGATCAATAAAACGGTCCTTGAATTTTGTGAAAGAACACTGGAAAAGTAATTTGTTTCTGTTAAGTCTGTGGGAACCCTGTGATTTTAGATTGATTTTCTTTGATTATTGTTGAAAATATATCTTTAGTAATGTAACTACATTGTGGCCTTTGAAGTTTGAAGTTTCCTTTGATATCATCAGCCCTTTAGATTTGGAAAAACTTAACACTATTACCTAAGAGCTTAAATTTGCAAATCAAAATCCATCTGTTAGGGATGGAAAATAAATAAGCCAAATTAGATATTACTTTTTGAATTTGATTGGCTTATGAAAAGCAAATTCAAAACAGAACTTTAATTGCATCAAACAAAAAAGTGTTTATTTAGCAAAACACAGAATATAACACAAATACAAGTTATTTGGATTTGTACAAAAATGAAACAATATACTTTCTAGTAAACACCCAAGGATAAAGAACATTGATGGATACTTTTGTTTGGGGTGAGCAACATTTAATGGAATATTTTCAAATTTATTAAAATCCAAATAAATATAGATACAAGCATTGTGTAATGAATACCTAAATAAAACAGATAAACACAGTGTGTACCATACATGTATATCTGGATGTTTACAATGGCATGACAGTGTAACAAATTTTAATTTACATTTTTGTGTGCATACTAAAACAGAAATTCCAATAATATTAACTGATTTATAAAATTATTAATATGGCCTATTTATAGCAGGACTCCTACTCTGCATGATGAATTTAATTTTTAGGGGAAAAATGTTGACTTATGGATGATCATATATGGTAGCTAAATTTAGAAAAGTTTCTACACTTAAGTGTGCCAATCAAGACAATATTGGTCAAAATCCATGCACAAATTGTATTTCACAAAATTAATCTGCAGTAACAAATTATTAAAAGTAAACACAAAAGTAACATCCTAATTTCTTGTTTTAATCTCTATTCCTTTTGCTTATTTTTCTTTGAAAAAAGTAAATTTTTGGCATCGTATATGTTAAACTGGATAATGATTGTGCTCTTCCCCCATGCAAATATGACTTGGTGACTATGACAATAACTGTTCATGAACAAAAAAATGCTGAACAATCTGACAACGTAGAAAGTGCCACAAATTAAAATGGATTTAGGTGGGATCTTGCAAGTGTGCCAGCATATATTTTCAGTTCACTTGTCATTTAGCACTAAATCAATGAATGTAAAATATCATTAGATTACCATGCAAACAACTGCAAGAGCACCTATTGTAAGACAGTTATCAGCTAGTATGCTTTTTTGTACTGTAATTAGCATCTTGCAGTGATCACAGCAATGGATGTGGTGAAGGCTATTGGCAACATCGTGTAATTGCTGCCCATGATCAAAATTTGCCAGAAGTTAACTTGGATTTAGCTAAATTATTGCAGGTGTTTAATAATATTTTCAAGTTCATTTTGTTGCTAAGTTCTGATCTGATTGATGTAGAAGTTTAATTTTTCAGGAATAAGTGGATTTTAATAAAGCTAAATATTTTATATTACTCCTTAAATTTGCTAGTATTTAACTGAGGGAGATACAGAGGAAATTAGCACTGATGATTCAAGGTGATCACCTGCATAAGTCAGAAGGCCAAAGCCATATTGGATGAAATTATCACAGCTTACTTAATGCCTTTGATGATATACATTGCTTTTATTAATTTGATGGATGAACTAAAAATAAAATTACATTATATTTTAGATTGTAGTAAACCACAGAAGTCAGTTACAATCTGGTATGTAATGTTTGACTTTTTAGTCAGATTTGACTTGGATAGGTTTTAGCATTCACAAGTGCATTTTGACTTCAGTACATGTTGAATTGGGTAAATTTTAGTCAAGGTACTTTTTGACTAAGTACATTTCGACTCTGTATCAAGTCATTGTCATGTAGGTGCATTTATTCAAATTATATATTAAACACTGTCCTAAAAGTTAATACTGATATAGTTTGAAGTCTATTCAGTCATGATTACTGAATGCTCTGTACCTTAGCTGTCATCAAATAACTTTCAGATGAATTTTTTTTTATCTCTGTTGTCAGTGTTGGCCAGGTACTAAATTGGCTCAAGAAAAGTGCTCATTGGATCTGATCATCACATTATAGGGTAGTTTTTTATTGTGACATCACTGTGTGACATTCAGTCTAGTTTTAATGGATCACACCTTTAAGTTGACCGTGTCAAAAAAATGTCCAAATATTTTAACATTGAGTTTTGTCATGTGTTTATCTGTGCATGTAAATAATGACCTTCCAAATGTATCTGGATGTATGAGGATCCAAATACATGTAAACTGAATAAACAATGTTTAAAGGTACATGTATGTGTAATCAAATTCTAACAAACTATACCAGTTACTGAAATAGTCATTAGTGAATGAATACATGACTTATATGACTCTTACTATACATGCACTAATTTTCATTATTTTAAATACCTTAATTATTAATTTTTTTTAAAATAAAAGGTATTTAGTTTAATTACATGAATCAGAACATTCATGCTTAATGAAAATAGTTTATCTTCATTAAATAGAAATGATCATAACAGATAATTATTCTGTTTGAATTAGCATGAATATGGCACTTAAAAATATATGATATGTTCATATTTAAAGCCTGATACTTTACTGAATTATGTGATTTTCTTTTTATTTCATTTAATATGCATTTCATACTTGCATTTACATAAATGATTGGATGATGCAGTGGAACTTAGCATTTTCAATATAGACTTTGTCTTTTTTTTTGTATACATTTGAGGTAGTAAGAAAATGGGTGACAATCAATGCTGTTGCCAGGACTTCAGTACCACTCTTGTTTATTCTGTTTGTCTACCTGTACATGTAAAAAGTTTAGAAAAGAAAATTGCAGTTTTTTGTTGACATTTTCAGCCATACTAGGCTACAGGCATGTGAGTGTTATTCATTATGATTGTCAACTGACACATCACGGGTAGCAAGCTACAGGCTTGCATTTAATGTGCATGTGAGTAGTATTCATTATGATTGTCAATTGACACATCATGGGTAGCAAGCTACAGGCTTGCATTTAATGTGCATGTGAGTAGTATTCATTATGATTGTCAACTGACATGTGGGTAGCAAGCTACTGGCTTGCATTTAATGTGCATGTGAGTGGTATTCATTATGATTGTCAACTGACACATCATGGGTAGCAAGCTACAGGCTTGCATTTAATGTGCATGTGAGTAGTATTCATTATGATTGTCAACTGACATGTGGGTAGCAAGCTACAGGCTTGCATTTAATGTGCATGTGAGTGGTATTCATTATGATTGTCAACTGACACATCATGGGTAGCAAGCTACAGACTTGCATTTAATGTGCATGTGAGTAGTATTCATTATGATTGTCAACTGACACATCATGGGTAGCAAGCTACAGGCTTGCATTTAATGTGTGTGACATTTGGATGCATTTGGGTGGGGTTCTTCCAATATATTTTAATTAAATTATGATGAAAGTTCCACCCTGGCTTGTGAGGTTAGAAAGTTAAATTAGTGACGAGGTAGATTTACAGCTCTGAGCCCCCAGTCAGCAATGCCGATGGCTAAATTATAGAGAACACGAAGATGAAATTCAATCAATAACAATTTAATAAATTCGATAATTTAAAACGATAACTTTCAATCACCCATCTTTCCCTCGACCAAGTGACAGCCTAATTCATCCCGTGATTTACAGTGTGAGTTCGATTTTCCCCCGTCCTTGCATCTACTTATCTCTTTCTTTCCCGCTAATTCCTTCCTTCTTTCTGTTCCTCTAACACCTCCTTCTACTCTGTTTCCCTCTCTACTATCTCCTCCTCCAATTTCGCTCCCAGACTTCAACTCTCCTGACTTCTCTCCTTTCTTCTCCTTTCCTCCGTCTCTCTATCTGAGACTACGGGACCAAACTGTAACTGGTCTGTCCCTCAAAGCTTCCTGTGAAAAACCACAAGGCATTAACATCTGCTTTATCGAATCTCACCTCACACTAGATCAACAATTAATCATCAGATAAGGCTATCACGGTTTCTGTCACGCATGCGTACACATCGAAGTTCCCACACACTTCTTGCAGGGTAAACAATGGCATAATAACATGGTATCAGTGAATTGTCATACAGACATCAATACATTGCGTCACATCAGTATATACACATATATATTTAATCTCATTGTGCTACAATCTGACAACAATCAGACGCATGTCTGTACATTACACAAATATTCAACAATGGCAAAATCTATAATCACATGAACACGTGTTAGTCTACTATAAAATACCCACATAGTGAATTACAATATTAACTCTTACGACGGCTAGCAAGCTATATAATTCTTTACAAATATCAACTCATGCAAACATATTAACAAAACAAAGTAATTCTTCGTACTATGATTCTAGTAATAATAAAGTATACATACGACCTATGATTAAAATGCAGTCACATTCCGCAAAGACCGAACAAATAGCTCACTGACCTTATTTGAAGCTGTCTGTACTTAGAATTTCCTGTTCTAAGATTTTCCTGCCAATAACGAATGGCTATTCGGAGTTATGCTAACCTCCTCTGGGTAATTTCTCTTAGCGAACTAATTCTTGCCGGAAGACGCGGAGATATCATTCTACCCAAATCAGGGTCTCCCCCCATCTCGATTCTGATTGGGTGGCGCTGTGACCCAGTCCAATCGTCTTAGCGGCCAGTTCAACCTGTCTGTCTGTCTGCAGGGAAAAGAAGTTAAGACACTCCCACTTCTTCAGGCAACTTCTTTTGATCTGGACAAACATTTCCACAACTAGGTGATAATTGGCTATCGGGCAGCTTCGCAACTCCTAGGTCTGGCTCTCCACTTCTAGCCACGGCAATCTTACGTAATGGATTAGTAGTAGCCTGCGGCAGTGTTTAACATCAAACAGTGGCTTGTCAGAATTACTTTGGTTATACATGTTTCAAACTGGGGCTACTCTGGGTCGGGGTAAACATGACACCATGCATGTGAGTGGTATTCATTATGTTTGTCAACTGACACATCATAGGTACCATATGATTATGCTAAGGGTTACTTGCATGCATGTATGTATATTAAATTTACATGCACAGTGTAAAATAGAATATGAGACTTCAAACCATGGATATGATTGAGTGTGGTTTGTAAATTTGGAAAATACAGTGATTTTTATAGAAGTTTCACACATATGGTATTTAGAACCATTTGAGATAAAGTAAACTTGTTATAACTATGTACAGTGAAACCTTGCTATTACACAATGATCTGGTTCCATATAGGGCCACTGTACTGTGTAACATATAAACTCTGCTATTACACAATGATCTGGTTCCATATAGGGCCACTGTACTGTGTAACATATAAACCCTGCTATTACACAATGATCAGGTTCCATATAGGGCCACTGTACTGTGTAACATATAATAGAAGAAGCACCACAAGTTAGTTACCATATTTTTTTGTCCTATAAATTAATGTGGAGCAGAAATAAAATTTATGAGATTGCAGATTTTCTCATCCTTCATCCCTATACAAAATGATATAGAGTATTATAATATGAAGCCAGATCAATACCTTGGCTTCATCATTTTTGTTAGTAACTTTCAATTTCATGAATATTGATGGTATCGCTGTATGCTATCCTGATTAACTAGAAATTGCAGTCACTGACACTGACATGTTTCTCACCAGTTTTGTTTGGAGAAAGACAGGGAGGTTTCAGGGCCATTATAATCTATATTGTTGTTACTTGATGATTAGGACCTGCCTGGTGTATAAGGGTACTACTATATTCCAGTAAGGGGCCCCGAGTTGCCGAGTGGTCTAAAGCGTTCTCCGTTACGGATCACTGCCATCTCACCTCTGTCTGTGTGGGTTCGAGTCTCGGATTCAGCCAATGTGGGTATGTGAGAAAGCTTGCCAGTAGCTTCTCGTGGGTTGGTGGTCCTTTCCGGGGTTTTCCAGGTTCTTCCTCCACCATTAATACTGGCCGCCATGTATCGTGTGCTGAAAAATGGCGTTAAGCCCCACAACAACAACAACTATATTCCAGTATTAATATACAACTCTGAATAAACAGTTCATTATTGTTTTATTTATAATATCCACTCTCACAAGAATCACATGGCTATACAGTGCTATTTACATGCTATTTAAATATGCCTTGAGCGTACAGGTTATTTCGCTTGACACCTGTTTGAGGGCAAGATTCCACTGACAAGATCAAATTATTGAGGCTACCAATATTAAAATGAGAAAGGTAACAGAAAAGTCACAAAAAGAATAAATAAAATGTTTAAACAATTACTTTTTTAATATAACTGTAAAATCGCTCATGTAATATTCATTATTTATGTCCAGTGAAGAGAGAGCATAATTTCTTGTGGGTTTTAGTTCAGTTGAGACCATAATATATCTGGTAATTGATGTGAATTAAAGATAGAGAACAAAGTGGGTACCAACATGGCCTAATTTACCCAAAGGCAATAACAGGGTTTGAACCGCTAACTGGCTTGGATTGTTGTCAGGACTGCTCAGGTGGCCTAAATGGTTAGAGCGTCCACCTCAGAAGCTGGAGGTTCAGGGTCTGAACCTTATCTGAGTCTTGCCAAAGACTTGTAAAAATAGTATTAGCAGCAGCCCAACTTGGCAATCAGCATTAAGAGGTTAATGTTAGGTTAGCCTTGTGTCAGGATAATGTGACTGTGGGGGACATGATGCCATGCTCCTTCTGTGCTAAGCATCACTATTAACTGCCACACTGCTGACATCGTAGCAGTATGACTAAAATTGTTAAAGCTATGTTCAAAATCCCCAACACACACAGACACACACACACACACACATACACACACACACACACACATTGTTGTTGGAAACAAAAGACCAATTCACCAATTATAATAAGAGAGAGAAGCTGAAAGAACAGCATGTTGAGAATGGATGCAAGTAAAATGTTCACACTACATTTTGTTTGAAGCTGAAATGGATCAGTTATATCAATAAAACTGATTTATTAGTAAATGCTTGTTTTAAATAAAATACGGTTAAATCAAATAACAAATGCATACTGAATAATGATAAAAGTTTTAATGTAAAAGCAGTCATTTTAGTTTATAACATTTTATTGACATGGTATTTGTACAGCTATGTGATCTGTTTTTTTATTTTGCCAGATATGTATCAGAACCCTGGTATTATTATACTGAAAGCAATATCAACGATATAATCCCTGATATAAGTCGATTCAGAGAATAAGACAAAGCCAAGACTTTTAGGTAAAATAGTACTGGCTTTTAGGCTGGAAAATATGGTAGCTAAAGAAAATGGTGTATGCATTTTCTTTATGGTGTATAAATGGAGGGGTGGTATAAGATTGGGCACGAAGTTTGTGCATCAGAGGCATCTCTTTGCATCCATAACAATTAAAGTATCGATCATGTACTCACTGGCCAATCCCATTACATCCATAACAGTTAAAATATCGATCATGTACCCATTGCTCAATCCCATTACATCCATAACGGTTAAAATATCGATCATGTACTCACTGGCGAATCCCATTACATCCATAACGGTTAAAATATCGATCATGTATCCATTGCTCAATCCCATTACATCCATAACGGTTAAAATATCGATCATGTACTCATTGCCCAATCCCATTACATTCATAACAGTTAAAATATCGATCATGTACTCATTGCCCAATCCCATTACATCCATAAAGGTTAAAATATCGATCATGTACTCACTGGCCAATCCCATTACATCCATAACGGTTAAAATATCAATGATGTACTCACTGGCCAATCTCATTACATCCATAACAGTTAAAATATCGATCATGTACTCACTGGCGAATCCCATTACATCCATAACGGTTAAAATATCGATCATGTACTCATTGCCCAATCCCATTACATTCATAACAGTTAAATTATTGATACATGTACTCACTGGCCAATCTTATTACACCCACAACAGTTATTAAGTATCAATACATGTACTTACTGGCCAATATCATTGCATCATTAACAGTTATTCAGTAATAATTTCATAGAAAATATGCAATGTGCAAAGTACTGTGATTGAATATTTGACACAGCTGAAATGAATATTGCAATTAGAAACTTTTTACATCCTTATTCCTATAAATAAAGATATGGTAATAAGATTTTTCTTTAAGAATAGAATACATTTAAGCAGTTTAATAAATGAATCTCTGGTTTCTTTTTATTGGCACTCAGAATTTTAGTACTTCAAGAAATTGTTGAAATTATTGTAAAATTTAAGGAGCCGTGCCTTATAGCTTATTTATTTGTTATATCAAAATTTGTGTTATAACAGAGTTTCACTGTATCATCAATAAAAAGGCATGTCATTACCACATTGGAGTCACTAGGAAATGTGTTATATTACATGCTGGAGGTCTTCATCTCATGGTCCCAGTCACATGACAATATTTCCAGGATTCTATGGTTTCTTTTTATCTTGAAAACCTTTATTGTGGTACAGAAATGAACGATGGTACACTTTTGCTTTCCAGTGAATACATATCACTAATTTATTTTCAAGGTCTTAGTCTTTTTAATGTTATTTTCCCTTTTCTGCTCTTTACCTTTAATTCATATTTATATAGGGCATTTCAACTTTAGTTTTACAGGGCCATGGCAGGCACAGATTACTTACAGAACAGTTGCATATTATTCATGTGATTTGTTTAATGTGTGAGAATATACAGGTAGTTGACAAATTAGACTAATTAAACATGCACATTATTTCTGATGGCATGTGAAAGATACTGACATTCATCAGTGATATGCCAATGTTTATCTTGATATGAGTTTTCCAGATTTGGAATTTACCTTTTACATTTAAAATAGGAACACATTTTTTGAAACTTTACTTAACCTTTTTTTGTTTACATACTGCTGAGGTGAAGGTAGCGTCTTTTTCAGGTAAGGGTAATAACTCCATCCTCCCTGTTGTATCATGTATTTGTGTGAAGCATACATCTCTCACTATGACACATGTATCTAGATAGTACTGCATCTTCCACTAAATTATAATAAAGGACTTGTTTGCTTTCTCATAACATATCATACTAGCACATAAGTCCTGTACCAGGACTTGTGCCTGCTTTAGTCCTTATCCTTGCAAAGCTGCAGTTATCAGAGCCGTAGTGAAAGATGTAGTTATGTGGCCACACAAGTGGAATGTCATGTTCATGTTGTATTTTTATTTCTGGAACATATATATTTGCCTTTGCTTTATGCTCCAATAGCAGCCCATTGTTCTAGTGGTATTCTTCTTAGGTTTTGTTTTATTCATTGATTTAGCATGATGCATGTTCATTTTATAGCTAGGAGTTCAATGAATAGTTGTTGCCTGAACCCGACTGTTACAGTACCTGAAGGGAAAACTTTGTTTTGCAAAGATTTTTTAAAATATATTTCCTGCAAAAACATTGTTTATGAGATAGATTTTGGTTTTTTGACTTACAGCACAGCAACACAAGTAGGCTATTTAGTGCCAGGGCATTTGGAGTAAGGTGGCTTGCTCAGGGACACAATATGGTAGCTTACCACACTGGTCCAGTGGTATCGTTCAGTGACAAGTACGGCATGCTAACCACGGAGCTACCATTCCTTCTCTTGGGAGATCTAGACAGTGATCCTGCCAGTACACGCAGTATAATATTCCCATTATTTTCCTTCATAATAAGGAGAAAGTATAAATCTTGAACAAATTGAAATTTAATAAAATATCCTTAACATTTTTCTTTCAGATAAATTCATGTAAAATAGAATTATAATAAAATGTACTGTCAGATTGAAGATTTATAGCAAACAGTGCTTCAGTGTTTAATTTGATAAAATTAAAAATTCACCTCTGCTTCTGTTCATCCATCCTACTAGTCTGTTAGACCTTGTTATTTCACTTCAGGCTTGAACCATAGTTTTTTATCTTCTGATGAACTTGAATTGTGTACCACAATTATATCACTGTAACCTACATTGCAATTTTTTTAAATAAAATTACTTTGAAATTTGTTTCTTGGTTCAAGTTCCAGTATGTATGTTCTGCCTATAAATAAACACAATCTACACTGGGTAGCATCTTCCTATCAAATTAAAAAATAAACTAATTTACTGTGACCTAGTTTCCATGATTTTATTGAATATTGGTTAAAATCATGTATTTGCACTAATTTCAGTACCTTGTTACCCATTGTCACCAATATGCTCTGTAGGTGCATCTTGGAATCTAGGTTTAGCTTTCACATAAACTAGGTTAATTGATCTCATTTCCATGATTCATTCAGCACTGTATGAAAATCATATTTATTGGTCATTATGGTATGGCACTGCATCTGTCTAGCATTGTGCATTGTGTCCATTGGTGTTCATGGAGGAAGGTCCCCCACTGCCCCAGACTTGTGAAAAATTCCCCCACCCCTCCTTGATTATGGCACCTCTCCACATGGGGAATTCATATGGATGCCCATATGTGTCATGTGTCTGTCTGTCAAGAATTACATGTTAACACCCCGGGGTCCATATTTCTCATCCAGTATCAGTCATACTCTAAATAAGGTTTATAGTATCAAAATCTTGGACGAGTTTGAAATGAGCAAGATCCATGCCTATTGATGATCTTGTGTCAGATTGGTTAACCTTGTTGCTATTCTGGGGACCACATTTCCGATAAAATTTGATTAAACTTGTCATGTGTACTTACATGGTTAAGATCATGAATGACTTAAGTAATGAGTGAGATCCACACATATAATTAGGTGATCTTGAATCTAGCTGGCTGAACTTCTAAGACTTTTAGTTTTCAGAGAAGTTTGATAATGAGCAGGAGTCACACATACTAATTCTGATTGGATGAGCTTGTTACCACTCTGGAAGCCACATTTCTGATTTGATTCTAGTCATACTTAAAATATGGGCTTATACCTGGATGGGTTTGATAATAAGTGAGATCCATGCATACTAATGATGCATTGTTGCATTTGATTGGTAGAACTTGTGATTTGTCACAAGGTCTTATGTCTGATATGATTTAGTTCAAATTTGGAACATATCTTTTTTATATATCTATCGATTTATTTACTGGATAAAGAGCCAGAATTTCAGTGTCATTTCCTAGAAATAGATAGTAGGTATTGGCATTTTCAGATTCCATATCACCATACTCTCAGATGAGGATGGAACTGCTATTTCCTAGAGGTTCCTGGTTACAGCTGAAAAAGCATGAACAGTTACATAGCCTCATTTGAAACAAGCATGAATAGTTAGTTATTCTATAGTCTCAGTTGATACAAGCATGAACAGCATTAGCCTCAGTTGACACAAGCATGAGCAGTTTTATTGGTGCCACAGAATACACAAGCATGAGCAGTTATGCCATAGCCTCAGAATACACAAGCACGATCTGTTATGCCATAGCCTCAGAATACACAAGTATGAGCATTTATGCCATAGCCTCAGAATACACAAGCATGAGCAGTTATGCCATAGCCTCAGAATACACAAGCATGAGCAGTTATGCCATAGCCTCAGAATACACAAGCATGAGCAGTTATGCCATAGCCTCAGAATACACAAGTATGAGTAGTTATGCCATAGCCTCAGTTGACACAAGCATGAGCAGTTATGCCATAGCCTCAGTTGACATGCAATAGAGATGAGTAACATTCTCAGTAATAAATCATTGTCATCAAATTCCAATAATTTTCCCAGTCCTGCTGTAAATAACTAAAACATGATGTCATTCCCAAGCCAAGTCCCCACTGGAGCCTCTCACAAATGCTATAAACCCTTTAATCACAATTGGCATGACCATGGATAGAAAAGTTCGTAGTCATTTAGCTGGTGAAATATTCCATGATGCAAAATTTGACAACTTCACAATGACTGTAATTCATATGGGTCCAGTGACTGCCCCTTTGAAGAATTGGTGTTATTGACAGTGATCTTGTTGAAAATGAATGACTGTTGTTTCAAGTGCTTCATTCATAAAACTGATATTCAGCTCAACATCATTTCATGTAGCCCTTTAAACATTTACAAAACCAACCTTTCATTTAATGAAAAAGTTAAATGTGTGACAAAATGATGCATGATGGTCTTATTTGAAATGGTTGAAAGAAGCATGGCAGACATCTCCAGTTTTCTCACAATTGTTTTGCTGAAATTTCTTGATACAGTTATAGCAGTTGCTATTCTGACAAAATTTGATCAAAATCTTGGATGAATAGGCAAATAGTTCTATCAAGTGGTCTAAATTATTGTGGAAAATATTTATTTTGGGGCTTAATTATGAAGACTTTTACTGTCCAAGTGTCTTTAATGAAAACAACTCAGTTTACCACAAATTGCCAGATCTGACATGCATATGGATCAATCACATTTATTTCAAATGGAATCATTTTGTGTTATGATGTCGTGTAAACACTTAGGTTTTTCTTAACTATGACAGACATGTGTTTTTCTGAAATTGTCTGAAAATTTATATCTTGTCTACACTGGAAAGTCTGGGTCACTTGAGTCACTTGGGTCACTTGAGTCTCGTCATTATCAGTGTTTTCTGATTCTGACAGCTGCCAGAGACTGTGCATATTGATTATTCCACTATCTTTAGAATACATTTTTTCAGGATATAGTAATATAGGTCCAATCAGCATGGGGGCCCCAAGTGGCCGAGTGGTCTAAAGCGCTCTTCGTTACGGATCACTGCCATCTCACCTCTGTCTGCGGCGGTTCGAGTCTAAGATTCAGCCAATGTGGGCATGTGAGAAAGCTTGCCAGTAGCTTCTCGTGGGTCGGTGGTTCTTTCCGGGGTTTTCCGGGTTCTTCCTCCACCATTAATACTGGCCGCCATGTATAGTCTATCGTGCTGAAAAATGGCGTTAAACCCCACAACAACAACAACAACAACAACAACCAATCAGCATGATACAGAGTTTCAGATATAGTTTACCTTGGTTGTGTTTTTACAAATCTACGTGAGCTTGCTTAGTGAAATTGTCAGCTGTTAAGTTATATTATTCAAGTGAGATATTAGGTTCCGATGGGCCTACTTTTCACCCTTCACTACCAAAAGTTTTTGTGTTTATTTAATTTACATTGTGTGCTTAACTTTTATTCATTGTTGTAAGTCATACAACATGTTTACATAGCTAACTTTTGTCTGTAGTGTTATGTGTATCTATATTGTGTGTTTTTTTGTCCATGATTGTAAATTGTACTGGTTATTTGTAAACTACATATTACATAGCTAACTTTTGTCCATGAGTTTAGACTAAACCTTAAGATAATATTTATGAACATGTTTACTTGGATCTGAGTTCAGGACATTGTCATATTCTGTAGTCTTTATTAAAATTAAGTGAAAGACCTGACCTTGTTTGCAGCTTAGAATGTACTGGAAATTAACTTTTGACCCTCATCTGGTATATATAAATGAATTGATCAACAGAATTCATTATTCCTGTGTTGACGTTAGTCCTTGTTGAATCAATTTTGTGTTCAGTTATAATTTGAGAGGTTTTATTTAATCAAATTAATCATTGGGATTGCAAAGTGCTCATTGATTTTTCTAACTAAATCACTATATTAGAATTATTGTGAATTGATTTAAAAACCATTCTGGATTATATCATTTTGATACATCAAGACTATTAGCACATCAGCACATTCCAGGCTATTGGTACACAAGTACTTTCGAGATTGGAATTTATTCAGAATGCCACTGGATTCATTCGGAACACTCTATACTTTTGGACTTAGGATAGAACTTTTAGGACTGTTTGGGATTTAGTTCATGATACTGTAAGTTTTGTTGAATTTTACTAAACCTGATTTTTTTGTTTCTCTCTTTTACTTAGTTTAAGACCATAGAGCCATAACAGTAGGTTGTAGGTTTTAAAAGAAATAATGTAGCAAGAGTTCAAGGTCAATGTTATTTACAGTTTTTTTAGGTTTTTCTGTTGGAAATCTTTACATTCTATTGTGTTAAATGTAAAGTCAAAAGTATATAAATAGGGACTTGATAAACAAATAATTCATTCCTATTTTAAGATGAGTCTATGTAAATCCTTTACCACTGTGTTCAGATATAATTTGAGAGGAGTTATTTATATTTGTTATTCATTGACCGCTCCGGTGGCCTAGTGGTTAGAGCATCTGCCTCGGATGCAGGAGGTTGTGGGTTCGATCCCCGGCCGAGTCATACCAGAGTCTTACAAAAATGGTACTAACAGCTGCCTCACTTGTCACTCAGCATTAAGAGGTTAGTGTTAGGACTGGTTGGCTTGGTGTCAGGATAATGACTGGGTGGGACATCATGCTACATGTCTGAGGCATAATGCCCCAGTGCTAGACATCACTTTAAACTGCCACACTGCAGACATCATAGCAATATGACTGAGAAATTGTTAAAGCTACATTAAGAATCCAAATCTCACACACACACACACACACACACACACACACGCACGTATGCACACACACACACGCATGCACACACACATACAATTATTCATTGAAATTACTGGAGGCTCATTGACTTTTGGATTAACACATTATTTTGGAGTAATTGTGAATTCCTTCAGAGACAAGCAGGATTGCATCATTGTGATTAATCAGGACATTCAAGATTATTGGAATTCATTGGGAACATTCTATATTTTATGATAAGACATTTAGGACTATGTGTATATTTGGGATTTGATACAAAATACTCTGAGTCTCTTTAATTTTCACTCTCTATTGTAGAGAAATAAATTGATTGTTGATTCTACTTAAATTGCTGGTTTCAGTTTATTTCTGTTTCATAATTTATTACCGGGAGTCATAACATTTGTACTGAAAGTGCAATTTGGGATCAAAGTCCGTCAGATTTCAAAATTTGGTTCCTATGACTTACTATCCAGGTTTCACATAACATGGCCTGGAACTTTTGTGTATGATTTTAGCCTAATAACTTTATATCTTTCACCATAAAATTTTGTAGATATGCAGTATCTTGAGAAAATATTATGTTGCTTATCAAGCCTTGATTGCTGCTGTCTTGGTTTTTTAAAAATTGCTCGAGATACAGATGTATACCATATTATATCTAAGGTGGGGTGCGGGTTTGAACTGTACCTTCAGATGTGATTGTTTTGGCTGTCGTAGGTTTTACTTTTAATCTGTCATTTTATGTTTAACAAAAAATGATGCTACTGGCTTCACTAATAATAGAAATAAATTGGATTTAGTACAGTGCCTTATCTTTAGAAGCTCAAAGCACTTTACAGTATTATGTAACACATAAAAACATATACAGTGACAAGATTACAGAAACAAACACCATGAAATTGCAAAACAAAAACATGCTGACAGTAACTAATTAATGCATCTGTTCCGGTTTGGATATGAGTAGCATAGGGTATTCGACTAAACATTGAAGTGAGAGGCAATTTAGCTGGAACAAACAATTCCTGTCCTAATTATTATACTGAGCTAAGAACATGCAGTTGACATTGTTTTACATTGAATTCAAATGTTATTATATTAAAATACTTGCAGGCAGTTGGCATTACTGGACATGGAATTCAAATGTTATTATATTAAAATACTTGCAGGCAGTTGGCATTACAGGACATTGTATTCAAATGTGGGGCCCCGAGTGGCTGAGTGGTCTAAAGCGCTCTCTGTTACGGATCATTGCCATCTCACCTCTGTCTGCGTGGGTTCGAGTCTCGGATTTAGCCAATGTGGGTATGTGAGAAAGCTTGCCAGTAGCTTCTCATGGGTCGGTGGTTCTTTCCGGGGTTTTCCCAGGTTCTTCCTCCACCATTAATACTGGCCGCCAGGTATAGCCTATCGTGTGCTGAAAAATGGCGTTAAACCCTACAACAACAACAACAGCATTCAAATGTTATTATATTAAAATACTAGCAGGCAATTGGCATTACAGGACATTGCATTCAAATGTTATTATATCAAAATACTAGCAGGCAATTGGCATTACAGGACATTGCATTCAAATGTTATTATATCAAAATACTAGCAGACAATTGGCATTACTGGACATGGCATTAAAATGTTACTATATCAAAATACTAGCAGGCAATTGGCATTACAGGACATTGCATTCAAATGTTATTATATCAAAATACTAGCAGACAATTGGCATTACAGGACATGGAATTCAGATGTTATTATATCAAAATACTAGCAGACAATTGGCATTACAGGACATTGCATTCAAATGTTATTATATCAAAATACTAGCAGACAATTGGCATTACAGGACATTGCATTCAAATGTTATTATATCAAAATACTAGCAGACAATTGGCATTACAGGACATGGAATTTAGATGTTATTATATCAAAATACTAGCAGACAATTGGCATTACAGGACATTGCATTCAAATGTTATTATATCAAAATACTAGCAGACAATTGGCATTACTGGACATGGAATTCAGATGTTATTATATCAAAATACTAGCAGACAATTGGCATTACAGGACATTGCATTCAAATGTTATTATATCAAAATACTAGCAGACAATTGGCATTACTGGACATGGAATTCAGATGTTATTATATCAAAATACTAGCAGACAATTGGCATTACAGGACATTGCATTCAAATGTTATTATATCAAAATACTAGCAGACAATTGGCATTACTGGACATGGCATTAAAATGTTATTATATTAAAATACTAGCAGGCAATTGGCATTACAGGACATTGCATTCAAATGTTATTATATCAAAATACTAGCAGACAATTGGCATTACAGGACATTGCATTCAAATGTTATTATATCAAAATACTAGCAGACAATTGGCATTACAGGACATGGAATTCAAATGTTATTATATCAAAATACTAGCAGACAATTGGCATTACAGGACATTGCATTCAAATGTTATTATATCAAAATACTAGCAGACAATTGGCATTACAGGACATTGCATTCAAACGTTATTATATTAAAATACTAGCAGACAATTGGCATTACTGGACATGGCATTAAAATGTTATTATATCAAAATACTAGCAGACAATTGGCATTACTGGACATGGCATTAAAATGTTATTATATCAAAATACTAGCAGACAATTGGCATTACTGGACATGGCATTAAAATGTTACTATATCAAAATACTAGCAGACAATTGGCATTACTGGACATGGCATTAAAATGTTATTGTATTAAAATACTAGCAGGCAATTGGCATTACAGGACATTGCATGCAAATGTTATTATATTATATATATGCTTGTAAATATGTCACTGTTTCCAAAAAAATAAAGCTTTTGAATGACTTGTTCTAAGAAACTACTGAATGGAATTTCACAAAATGGTATGAAAAACATTATGGAATCAAGGGTTTTCAGGTTTGTGCCATTGATGCTGATTTGCCATTAAATATGGCCACTGTTACTATATATGCAGAGGGTTTGCTGGCACATGAAAATCGTGGCTAAATAAATAGAAAGTGGGTTAAGCAACTTCTGCACAATCACTCAGCAGAATTCTTTGAATGTCCAGTCATGAAGATCTTTTAAGTTGATGTAGATGATGCATTTTAGTGTGACATATAACTGCTAATATTAAAAATAGAAACATTTGGACAACTTCTCAAAAAGTGTCAGCAGAATTTGTCTAAACATAATGTTGGAAAGCATCTTGGCTTCAAAGCCTTTGATTTTTGTCATGCTAATCTGCCATCCGATATGGCTGCTGTTACTAAAAATAGAAAAACGTTAACAGATTACTTTTATGGACATCTTTGACAGAAAGCATCTGACATAAAGGACTTTCATTAATGGACAGATGTTGCTGATGTGGTTTCAAACATGGATGGAGATTTTAAAAAATAGAGAAACCAAAGAAACAATTGTTTTCATAACCTGTGCAATCAGCAGCATTGGAAGAAATTTCTTCAGAGAGTTTCTCATGACTAGGACAACTCCGGTGGCCTAGTGGTTAGAGCACTGCCTCGAATGCAGGAGGTCACAGGTTCAAACCCAGGCCAAGTCATACCAAAGACTTATAAAAATGGTACTAACAGCTGCCAAGAGATTAGTGTTAGGACTTGTCAGCCTGGTGTTAGGATGATGTGACTGGGTGGGACATAATGCTTTATGTCTGCAGCATGATGCCCCAGTGCTAGACAAACTATAAACTGCCACACTGCAGACATCATAGCGATATGACTGAAATTTTTTTAAAGCTATGTTAAATATCCAAATCACACACACACTCATCTTGACTATGAATTTTGAGCCAGTTGTGCTATCAGACATCAAGGACTGCCAGATTTGTACAAATGAAATGATGCAGCTCTGCTATTAAATATGGCCACTGTTTCTACAAGTAGACTAACCTTTATAGAGCATTTTTTTATGTTTTAAACTGCTGAACAAAATTTGAGCCAATTTTACAAAGTATTCTGGGATTAACTCATTAACCCTTGAGCCAAACAGCTAGGCATTCCCCTATACAGCATACATGCAGAGAGATCACCTAGAGTGGTATTAGCCTTACCAGTGCCTGCATCCCTGAGACTTGCTGAGAGTACATGTCTTGCATATTTTTTCAGATGGAGCTACTTGCAATAAATGTTATTTTCTTATTTATGTTCCTTTAATTAAGATGAAATTTGGCACAGCAGTTCTCAATAAAATTACGTACATAATGGTATAAATTTCATTCTACATGCAGAAGTAAAACTCGTGCATAAAACTGAAATAAATGATTTTCTTGCCATTATGTTTCTTTTGCCATGAACAATCCATAAAATCCATGAAGAATTTACACTGAATAATAGTATTTTGTTTGTTGTGGCCCATTTAACGCCATTTTTCAGCACAAGATAGGCTATATATGGCGGCCAGTATTAATGGTGGAGGTAGAACCCGGGGAAACCCCCGAAAGAACCACCAACCCACAAGAAGATACTGGCAAGCTTTCTCACATCACCCACATAGGCGGAATCCGAGACTCGAACCCACACAGACAGAGGTGAGATGTCAGTGATCCATAATGGTGAATGCTTTAGACCACTCGGCCACTTGGGTCCCCATGAATAATAGTAATTAACACTATCAATGCATGAAATTCATTCCATTTTATGTACACAGAAATTCCACTTGTCTTTCTTGCAAACTTAACCTTGTATGAATTCTCTGTCAGAGTACACACACACACACATACATACACACACACACACACATACACACACATTCTTTTAAGTGTGTTTATGCAGTGTATGGTATGATATTAATGTGTTTTAAGATAATTATCAGTTCTTTTGATAAATATTTTCGAATGTTTCATAGTGTCTCAGATTTAAAACTTTTCTTTCTGATTTGTCTATTATTACATTCACTAAGGTATTTGCCCCAAATATTTTTGTTCACAATCATATGTAAATTACAGTTTTGAAAGCCATTCTACAATGTCCAAATTTCTTGACTGAAATGTCTAAATTAACCATTATTCTGAGCCATAGGAAATTATGTAAAATGTTGATAAATATTTATTCTTGTTGCCTAGGAGATTCATATATATATACTTTTTAATAATATGTAATGCAGTATTAATTTTATATGGTGTTCAGTTTTTCTTTCTGTCTCTCTTTCAGTGGTGACAGCCTGACCTTCAGCAGTTCTGTACAGTTTCATCCATTCTTTCTGTCATGTGATTTACCAATGTACTTTATGGATGATGACAGGTCCATCCCTGAGACAGAGTTACTGCTGATGGACTATCGGCCAATGGCAACTGCAAGTCGTGGATCTTCACAGACCAATTACAACACTGAGTCATTCGTTAATGGTCTGGCTGCCAGTCGATTTTCTGGGTCAAGCACAGATGAAGATATGATTGATGCTGGGGAAACAGATGCTGCAATGAATATTGAAGCCCACTTCCAGGGTGTGGACAGAGAAAAATTGTACAGTAAGTTTATGTTATGTAAACCACTTGCATAATGATATATAACTGTATCTAATTCATCCACTTTTTGGTTTGAAGGGATTTCATCCCTTCAAGACTATGTTATGGTGTTTGTTGTCTGTTATTATGAAAAGTATGTGTTTCTAATGATTAGGCACTTCCTATATTTATCACTTCTTGCCTTTTTTAGTTTAAAGACAAGTCAGTGTTGGTAAAGGGATGTAACTCAAACTCTGATCCTAGAGGAAATGATTAGTCAGAGTTGTTACCTCCCCTGATACAATTGTATGGCTTCTTTGTAGCATTTCAAGGAACACAAAATGCTCATCAATAGTAATTGCTTCAAGACTTTCCCAAATGTTGTATGTTTTTTCATTAATGAGATAAAGACAAGAAAAGATGTGAAAGATTTATGATAAGGTTGCATGCATTTTGAGGGATATTGGTATTTGCCTATGATGATAAAAATAATACTGTATGTACTCGCTCCGTTGCACATGCCCTTCTGGGTGCACACAACGTAAATCCAATTAATCAATCAATCAGTGTACTTGCTTTTAAGTCAACTCAAACTGTAAACAACAAAGATCCTGATGTGCCATAGCATAATGTGCCTGCAGATCAGTGTCTATATTATTTGTTCTTTAGATTATTCCTAACAGGCTGCACTGATCAAGATCTGCTGGTGCATTATGCAACAGCAGATCTGGGTCTGTGCAGTTTGAGTGTATGTGATTTGGATTTTTAACGTAGCTTTAACAATTTTCCAGTCATATTGCTACGATATCTGCAGTGTGACAATTTATAGTCATGTCTAGCACTGAGGCATCATACCGCAGACATGTAGCATGATGTCCCACCCAGTCACATTATCGTGACATCAGGCCGACCATTCCTAACACTAACCTCTTAATGCTGAGTGCCAAGCGAGGCAGCTGTTAGTACCATTTTTGTGAGTGTTTGGTATGACTCGACCGGGGATCGAACCCACGACCTCCCGCATCCGAGGCAGATACTCTAACCACTAGGCCACTGGAACGATCCTGTGCAGTTTGAAATTTGACTCATCTTATATGTGAGTATAAACAGAAATTATATTTGATTCTGTTTAATTTATTATTACCTAAACCCTAAAATACCTCAGGACTATCAATACTTAGATTTATAATATAAAGTCTTATGATCGTTAATGTTTCATGTAACTAACGAAAATATTAGAAGTTGTAACTTTATTGTACATTGATGGTACCAAGCAGACATGCCAACCATCCTGTTTTTCGCTTGAGGCTCCCTGAATTCAGCCCCACCTCCTGCACTCCTGCATCATTATTTTTTCTCCCGGAAAAAAATTTGTTTTGTGACAAACTAATCGGGAAAAATTTGTTTTGTTTAACTAAAAATGTTTTGGAAATTCCCCATGGAACACTGTAAGTTTGCAGAAGTTCTTTGAAAAGCATGCAAACTTGAATCCATGTCTTTGGTGATCTCTTTTACGATGTCTAAAAGAAAGGGAGATTCAGATGAAGTTGGAAAGTCAAAAAAATATAAAACTTCTTCCCAAGTTTCTTATAGTCTGGAATTTCCATGCTTGGCTCGTGGAAGTGATAAACATACAGCGTTTTGCAAGACGTGCAATTCATGTTTCAGTGTTGCCAGCAACGGGTGCAATGATTGTCATCAACATCTCCAGTCACAAAAGTAAGTTTTTAATCTTACTGTTTATTTTTATGGTCTTAATTGTATGCTGCAGATTGTAATTTGAGTGCCAGCATCGAAATTATGATTATTGTTAGTGAAATTAAGATACACTGATAGATCGGTTAAATTGGGTGCAGTTGAATAAACAACAATTGAATTGATACATCAGCAGATAATAAAAATACTAAGATTTCATTATTATTATTATTATTATTATTATTATTATTATCATGTAGCCATAAACCAAAAAATGTACTTTAACAGTTTAGATTTATCAGCTTTTTCCTAAGAACTACATCTAAATAGGGAAGAGAAAATATACTTAATTGTGCCTGAAGTTTTAATTAAAAGTAAGAAACATTAAATGCAGTTCATTTTTGTGAATGAGTGCAATTTATATTTTGTTATCTTTTGTTTCCGAGTCCTTATTTTAAATTTCATGTACTTTATTTCACAGGCGTTTAACATCTGCACAAAGAGAAACACCCTGGAATGATGGAGCCTAATTCAGCAGCTGCCATGGATCAGTCTTGAGTGAAGATTGATGAGATGAGAGGTAGCATGGGTCAAGCAAAATTTGGACTAATTGCCAAAGTGATGAGCCATATCCTCACCATCCCTCACAGCAATGCATCCAGTGAAAGAATATTTAGTTTTGTGAGGAAGAATAGGACTGACTTCAGGAGCACTATGAAAACTGAGACATTAGAAAGTATTCTTGTTGTTAAACAAGAAGGTATTGTTTGATTAGAGAGACAGCTTGACAAAGTTATGCTTGAAAGATGCAAAGGAGCAACAACCATGTCTCTCCAGGAGTAGTCTTAATTGATGTTCTTCACTGTTAAGTTTAGTTCAGTCTGTTATTTATATATTGTTATTTAGTATCTAAAATTAAACCATTTTAGAATTGAATTAGTCTGTGTTTATTTGAAAACCATTCATTTTTGTAAACATGTTCAACATGTTTCTCCCTTGATGAAATCCTCCCTGAAAAATTGTCAAAATCTCCCTCGAGGACTCTCTTTGGGGTTAGCAAGTCTGCACAAGCTCTCACAACTTGCACTACTACTCTCAAAGCTCGGATTTATGCTTTGTGTGGTCTTTGAGATGGAAACTTTGGAGAAGCTGATGAGAAAAATGACCTTGCTTAGGTGATGATTGTTGAACTGGAAATCAAAATCATGATAGCAGAGTTTTGAGTGTTTTACCACTCTTTTATCTAGTCCCCAGGACTCTCAAATTTATAAAATGCTTAAAACTGTTGTCAACTCTTCAAACCTGTTTTAGCCAATCATCTGCCTTGTTTTTGTCACCCAAAAGTCTAATAGAGTGTTAAATGGAATAATTACATTGTAATAGTGTGAAAATTTTGTAAGATGTGATTGCAACACATAACTGTGTTTATCTTGCCATGCTCAGTGTGACACAAAACATTAAATTGACTAATGGGTTAGATAACCTAATTAATCGCTAAACTGCATTGGTTTAACGTCTCTGGTTTGGGGCATGACTGATTTTTAAGTGGTCAGACAGATGGAGAGGCCAGGTGAATGAGGGTTTAAGTGGTGGAAAAAGCGACAAAGTAGAGACAATCCAGAGACAGTTTGTGAATTTGAACTTAGTGTCATCAAGTGAAGTTTTCCAACAATCAGGTTAGGTAAGAGGAGCAGGATTGAGAAATGTTCTAACCTCAATAGGCGTGTATTAATTTTTGGCAGTTTGATGAATTTAATCCAGATTGGCTAAGCTAAATAATAAGTGTGTGTGTATTCCTAGAAAAATTAAATGCTGTAAGTAATTTGCAACACAAAATTAGTCACTTGAAGTTTCTGCACGAAGGCATGAAATTCTTAGTTCCAAGATTGGTAGAAAGTACTTCTTTAAAATTATGCAAGGGACGGGTGTCTGGAAGTTTGAGGGACATGGAACTTAGAAATTCTGCTACCTATAAGTGAGCGAGTCCTGGAAAGCACAAGGGGAAATAGCTCCATATACATACCCACACAGAGGCAAAGAAAGGAGAAAAGTTATGATTGATGACCCAAAAGGAGGCTGAACACAGAGAAGAGGGAAAAGAATACTTCGACTCTAATTTGTCACCAACATTGAATTTGGAAGAATCAGCAAGAGTTCAATCGATTTCATGATGAAATTTGTCTTTTTGATATAAACAGAATGACTGATTGCAATTTTTATGATCTTAGTAATTTTAATTTTATGAGAAACAATATCATTCTAATGTCATGTTCATGTTGTTCTATTCTATATCTCTGTGCAGGTCTCTGTTTCTTCCACCCATTAATTTCATATTTTATTTTATTATTTGCTTAATCCATTTAATAACACCATAGTCAGTCATCCACTAGATAACAATAATCCAAACCACCACATGACATACTTTAAGACTAAGAGCAATACATTATATGTACTTTGGGGGGAAGGGACATAACTAATAAATTGATGGATAATTATTATTTTCATATGTATTGTTAGTAGAGTTATCTCCCATAATTATTTCAAATGTTAATAGAACCTGTTTAGTACCTTAACCTAATACTACATGCAGATGGTTCATACAACCAATGTAGTACCTTAACCTAATACTAGATGCACATGGTTGAGACAACCTATTTAGTACCTTAACCTATTACTGCATGCACTTGGTACATACAACCTATTTCAACCTTTTTAGTACAAAATACTGCATGAACATGGTTCATGCAACCTATTTAATACCTTAACCTGATACTGCAGGTACATGGTTCATACAACATATTTACTACCTTAAATTGATAATACATGCACATGGTTCATACATCCTATTTAGTACCTTAACCTAATAATGTATGCACATGGTTCATACAACCTATCTAGTACCTTAGCCTATTAATGCATGCACATGGTTCATACAACCTATTTAGTACCTTAGCCTAGTAATGCATGCACATGGTTCATACAACATATCTAGTACCTTAGCCTATTAATGCATGCACATGGTTCATACAACCTATTTAGTACCTTAGCCTATTAATGCATGCACATGGTTCATACAACCTATCTAGTACCTTAGCCTATTAATGCATGCATGTGGTTCATTCAACCTATTTAGTTACCTTAACCTGAAAATACATGCACTTGGTACATGCAACCTATTTAGTACCATAACCTAATAATACATGCGGGGCCTCAAGTGGTCTAAAGCGCTATCTGTTAAGGATCACTGCCATCTCACCTCTGTCTGCGTCTGTTCGAGTCTCGAATTCAGCCAATTTGGGTATGTGAAAAAGCTTGCCAGTAGCTTCTCATGGGGCGGTGGTTCTTTCCGGGATTTTCCCGGGTTCATCCTCCACCAATAATACTGGCCGCCGTGTATAGCCTATCGTATGCTGAAAAAAGGCATTAAACCCCACAACACTACCATAATCAACAACATAATAATACATGCACATGGTTCATACAACCATGGAAAATTCTCGATTTTTGTCAGACTGCCTTGAAAAATCATTGAAATATTCAAAAAGTCAGTTTTACTCTTGAAAAGTCCATAAATTTGTTGAAACATTTTAAATGTCAGAGGGAATACAGCATTGGGTGGATCATATTACGATGGCACTGATAGTTTACCAGATAGAATAGCATACTTTTTGCTGTAGTGATGCACTGATTAGTCATGTGATTCATTGTTTTTATTCATATCTATGCAGTGATAATCAGATGTAATGCATGAAGAAAGTGCATTTTCCATGGAAAAAATACTGCTTGAAAACTTTTGGAAGTCTTTGAAAACTTGAAAAGGCCTTGAACAAAAGCTCTTAGAGGCTGTGTGAAACATGGTGCAGTCAAATTACTTCTGAATCAATATTTTGACTACTGGTGGAGTGGGTCATTGAAATAGTACATCTGTGTAATATAATCACACTATTAGACTGGTCCACTTAGTGCTCCAGGTCCATGTTACACCATAAATTATTTGTGTTTTTTCATGTCTCTGAATAAATTATGTCTTTTTATATACATGTATGGATAGCAGTGGTTTTTGTTTTTCTTGCAGTTGCAAAGCTAGAAAATTTCCATCAACATTATTTCAAGAGGTTTTTTAATGGATTTATGATTTTGCTACTTGACTGCAAAGCATTAAATTTGCTTGTGTCTTTTACATCATGATTCACTTGATGGAAAAGGGTAAGCAGACCTGAGTAGAAGTTTCTGTAATTTCTTTCCATTGTTCTTTTTTTCTGGAGGAGGTGGACAGTACAAACATATCCATACTTCTAAATCAGCTGGTAGCTCCCATTCTTAGACAAGTCATATTCATTATTCAGATCACCTTGATTTAGTCTTGGACAGAGTCTTTCAGACCCTTTAAAGTCATGTTGTGTGTGTAAAAACACCTTCAAGACATTGTTACATTGGGCTGGATGCTTTGGTTTGAATAGAGTGTTGTAATCTTTTGCCTATGAAAGTACCTACATAACAGAGATATACATTCTGTTTGCATCAGTTTGGAATGAAAACAGGCCCCAAAATAAATAGTAACAAAGTTGGTATTTACCATTAGATAACCTGGATGGATGACTTATAGATATGAGGCTGGTAATTTGTGTGAGGGTGGAGGCGGGTGTATGCGTGCCATTTTCTGTTGATTTAGATTTCAATGTTTTTCGGTAGCCAGAAAGACTACCAACATTTTGACTGTTAGTAGTTACTGAAACAATTTACTGACTCTCATGCAGAACGGTTAGAGGGGCCCCGAGTGGCCGAGTGGTCTAAAGCGCTTTCCATTATGGATCACTGCCATCTCACCTCTGTCTGGGTGGGTTCGAGTCTCGGATTCGGCCAATGTGGGTATGTGAGAAAGCTTGCCAGTAGCTTCTCGTGGGTCGGTGGTTCTTCCCGGGGTTTTTCTCCGGGTTCTTCCTCCACCATTGATACTGGCTGCCATGTATAGCCTATCGTGTGCTAAAAAATGGCATTAAACCCTACAACAACAACAACAAAAAAGCAGAACGGTTAGAAGTATTTAGTATTGAACCTGGGTTTGTATTTAAAGCAGTGTAATGATATTTACTTTTGTACAAGAATATGCACAAAGTATTTCTTTGCTTGAATAATGTGGTCATTAACAATTATACATGAAAATGTGTTGCCACTTGCAAAATGATAACACTATGAAGAGATTGGATAATAAATGATGCAGCTTCAGTCTCATATTAAATAATGCAAAATAACAATGCATTATCCTATTTTAATAACTAAAATAACAGTTTCTTTGATAAATGAAAATGATCAAGTCAGCAAATAGTAAATGTGACTTTTAGAAATCAACTGTTTTATTTTTAACCTGCTGTAAATCAGCCAGGCTTCCTTGAGTGGAAAATTGATGACATACTGAATATTTTGACACACCATCATAAACTTTTTCTTTGTGCAGTTGGAATATGAGGAGTCTGTGATCTTCAGCTTGTGCAAATTTAATGTATTTAAAAATACTCAGCAGTTATTTTATGGACAGTTGGTGACAGAGTACTAATCTCTGATGCTTTTGTATGTCACAACCATTACTTGGTCATAGACATTATCTTAATAAATTTTAATTGACTTTGAATTTTAATACAAATATCAGTTTTTAAAAATATTTAATTCCCAACATTTCACAAGGGATCGTCTTTAAGCAGTGAGGACTTATGACCTTGTTGCACAATGATTCCTTTTGAAATTGAACAGTCTGAACTTTATTCCTCGCCAAAGCTTTCTATTCATCAAAATGTGTACATCAGCAGTTTAGCCAACAGAACAACGAGTCTCACTTTGCTTCAAGAAATATTATTACGGTATATCAATCGAATTTCATGGGGATTTTGGCACATTGCTCCAGGCTCCTTCATGCTCATTAACATCTTTAGATGGAGCTACAATCCTGCTGAGGCCCATTATTATTTACTAGTGTAATAAAGCATTGATGGAAGGCAAGATTGAAGGACAGATCTTTTGTTGGGAAATGTGTGGGCTTTAATTTGTAGCAAATTTATGTTGAACTGAAAGTACATTTACCAAGGATTGTATAGAAAACTTGATGGTAGAAATCAGAAATGTAACACTGATTTGATGGTTTAGGAGGTTATTAATATCAACTCTCGGATTCCTTTTCCATCATGATGAATTGATCTTGGGCATATGGCCCTACATTTCCGTTCACAGCACTTCACCATTTTGTAGTAAGTAAAACTTTGGTAGGCCAAACAATAACACTTGTAGTGTCACAATCAGTCAAACAACTAGATCAGTGATGAAGTAATGACTTTTTCTTGCCTTTGACATCATAGTAATCAAAATGGCCAAAAACTTGACAAGCAATTAAAAAATCTAAGCCTCATTTGCAGTTGTTTTTTTAAATTGAAAGTTTGACTTCATCCATTTATCCAGATTTATCTGGAGACTTTAAGTTAGTTGGTTCATTGATGTAACATTAAATACATTATTCTGAACTGTCAACACTCTGACACACCCAGGTTTAAAATTAACCATGAATTTCCCAAAATGCATCCATGACAAATGAGATGATGTATAAATGTTGTTTGGAATTTATTGCCATTTTTCAGCTCAGGATGGCTATATATATATATATATGGTGGCCAGTATAACTAGTGGAGGTAGATACCACCAACTTCTGGGAAGCTGCTGGCAATCTTTCTCACATACCCATATTGTCGGAGCCCCGTACATCCAATCCATGTAGATAAAGGTGAGATGGCAGCAATTGGTAAAGATGAATGCTTTAGACCACTATACCGCCTGAGGTGCCATAATTTATAAATATATTTCAAGCACTTCATTAGAGTACTTTAATGAAATATGCTGATTTTGGACATTTTACTTCTCACAGTTGCTAGTTTTGTACTGAAATGGGTCAAAGTCAAGATAATATTGAGTGAAGACAGTTAATTAAAGATTCTTTATACAGGTACCTGATGTAAGTTTGATACTGAAATGGGTCAAAATCGTGAAAATGTACCATTTGATTTCACTTGTACAGTGTAATTTTGTTCCACCTAACTGCACAGACCCAGATATGCTTTTGCAAAATGTGCCCACATTGAAAACATGGGGGTTCAGAATTGTCATTAAGCACATGATAATCATGGGATAAATACAGTACATTTGCATCAAGATAATCACATGGATACAATGGTATTCACTCATATATAATGACATGCAAATGCCTGCAAAATACTGTACTGTATATACTCCCTTATAAGGTGAGTCTAACTGCAAAAAGCACAGACTCTGATCTGCCATTGCATAATGCACCAACAGATCAGAGTCTATGTTGTTTGTTCTACTAATTACTTTTAAGAAAATACACAGACCTAGATCTGCCAGCACATTATGGAATGACAGCTGGACTCGACTTATAAGTGAGTACATATTCAGATCTAGGTACATAATGTGCCCGTGGGTTTGAGTCTCAGGCTCAGCCGATGTGGATATGTGAGAAAGCTTGCCAGTAGCTTCTCATGGGTCAGTGGTTCTTTCTGGGGTTTTCCCGGGTTCTTCCTCCACCATGAATACTGGCCGCCATGTATAGCCTATCTTGTGCTGAAAAAATGGCGTTAAACCCTATAACAACAACAACAACAACATAATGTGCCAGGAAATCTCTGTCTTATTGTATCCATCTGACAGCACTGACGTTTCTTATAAGGGTGGCCAAATAAAACAGGTAGTCTTTCATAAAGGGAATGAATTATTAATATGTGTTATTTTTGTGTCAAGCAAAGTGGCCGTATAATGGAGAAGCCTCTCTCTTCAGAGGTACTTTTCAAGAGGACAACCAATGTACTTGTATCTAAGTATAAGCACTACAGGCTTACCAAGCAATTACACAGTGAAATACAATACATAAAGCTGCTGTTATGGAGACAATCTAAGTGCTTCCTTTTGCAGTGGAAACATTTCTTGACCAGAGACTGAAGCACACAAGAATGGCAAAAAGACCAATGTCAAGGTCAATTGCTTTAGTAGTAAGTCTGTATTACACTATAAACTTGCTAATACAACTAGATTTACCATAATATTAGGATTTGAAGATCTCAAGAGTTCTTGTCTAAATGCAGCTAAAATGAATTTACAGTCAGTAAACACTTTTGACAGTTGCAAAATGTCAACAATGAAAAATTGGTATAATCCAGCAAATGCCCTAAAATAGAAAATTCCAAATCAGTTTGTAATAACAGCATCTCATTTTCCCTCTCTATCCAACTTCTCCAGCACAGTGCCCCAAATGACTGAGTGGTCTAAGGCACTGTCCTTTATTGATTACCAACATCTCACCCTATGCATTTCTTCAAATCTTAGGATCAGCCAGCTTTGGTATGTCAGAAATCTTGTCATTAGTTTCCTTTACCTCAGTGGGTCTTCCCAGTATTTCTTCAGGTTCTTCCCCTACCATATATACTCAGTCTAGCATGTACTGAAAATATGACATTCAACCCAGAACAACAATTTCTCTGGTTGTGTCTCACAGATTAAGAGCCTAGGACATGGCTCTGAACAATATGAAAATATGATATAGCAACACACACATATGTAACCATATAAGATTTATATCCCACATTTCAAGTTTGTTCTTTGAATGGAAAATACTGAACCACACAATTTGACAAAATGATGCATGCACGTATGGTTTTGTAATTATTTCTCTTAAAAAGGAATAGAAATTCTATAACTTTTTCCAACTTAAATATTTTTTGTTTTCAGGTTGCTATTTTTGTATTTTACATTTCAATGATAAATACCTGCTTTCTTCTGCTGGAGTTTGGTCACCATGGCTACAGGATAATACACATACTAGCAGTGTTCAGTTTGAAAGGCATTTGATTTTGTATCATTCTGGAGGCAACAAAACATAACCAGCTATAAAATTTACCAATTTAAATGAAATTTAACAAACAAAATTGTTCTGAAATAAGTGGAGAACCATTTTTATTTACATTTGCTGCTGCATGAAGCAAGATAAAAGATGGTTTACAATTTCATCAAGAATTATTAATAAGCAACAGTTTACACCCCCTTTGAACTTTGAAAATAAAACTCTGAAGATGTAATGATATGAGAAAATAAAACTCTGAAGATGTAATGATATGAGTATTCTTGAGATATTTTTTTAAACTGAGTTCAGTTTTGATGTTAATTGAAAATATATATATTTTACACAATCTTCTATGTTGTTATTTGTACAAAACCAATTGATTGTCAGTCTCGTCTGTACTATCTGCTTTAAATTTTGTAAACCCCAGCACATATTGTATATTATTAAATGACGTATCTAACCTTTAATCTAAACTTTTATTTAATCCAATCTCAGTTTTTTGTGAGCAATGTTTCGTTTTCTTATGTTTGGAAGTAACAGTCATAGTGTACCATGTTGGCAAATTCTAAAAGTTTAGTCTGGACTGTATACACACTGAGTAGCATGATCGAGGGACATCCTGCTGATCCATGTAAGGCACTGTACTAGACATAGAGACATCCTGCTGATCCAAAAGGGGTACTGTACTAGACTTAGAGACATCCTGCTAATCCATATAGGGCACTGTACTAGACATAGAGACTTACTGCTAATCCAAGTAGGGGCACTGTACTAGACATAGAGGCATCCTGCTGATCCATATAGGGCATTGTACTAGACATAGACATCTTGCTAATCCGAATATGGCACTGTAAAAGACATCTTGATGAGCCATATAAGCACTGTACTAGACATAGAGGCATCCTGCTGATCCATATAGGGCACTGTACTTGACATAGAGACATACTGCTAATCCAAGTAGGGGTACTGTACTAGACATAGAGGCATCCTGCTGATCCATATAGGTCATTGTACTAGACATAGACATCCTGCTAATCCGAATATGGCACTGTAAAAGACATCTTGATGAGCCATATAAGCACTGTACTAGACACAGAGGCATCCTGCTGATCCATATAGGGCACTGTACTAGACATAGAGACATATTGCTAATCCAAGTGGGGGCACTGTACTAGACATAGAGGCATCCTGCTGATCCATATAGGGCATTGTACTAGACATAGAGACATCCTGCTAATCCAAATAGGGGTACTGTACTGGACCTAGAGACATCCTGCTAATCCATATAGGGTACTGTACTAGACTTAGAGACATCCTGCTAATCCAAAATGGGCACTGTACTAGACATAGAGATATCTTGAGATCCAAAAGAGGCACTGTACTAGTTGTACAAGACATAGAGGCATCTTGATCCCAAAATGGCACTGTACTAGACATAGAGACATCCAGCTAATCCAAATATGGCACTGTAAAAGACATCTTGATGATCCATGTAAGGCACTGTACTATACATAAAGACATTCTGCTAATCCAAATATGGCACTGTAAAAGACATTCTGCTGATCCATATAGGGCACTGTATTAGACATTGAGACATCCTGCTAATCCAAATAGAGGTACTGTACTAGACTTAGAGACATCCTGCTAATCCATATAGGGGTACTGTACTAGGCATAGAGACATCCTGCTAATCCAAATAGGGCACTGTAAAAGACATCCTGCTGATCCATATAGGGCACTGTACTAGACATAGAGACATCCTGCTAATCCAAATAGGGCACTGTAAAAGACATTTTGATGATCCATATAGGGCACTGTACTAGACATAGAGACATCCTGCTAATCCATGTAGGGCAGTGTAGTAGACTTAGAGACATCCTGCTAATCCATGTAGGGCACTGCAAAAGACATGTACTAGACATAGAGACATCCTGCTAATCCGTATAGGGCATTGTACTAGACATAGAGACATCCTGCTAATCCATATAGGGCACTGTACTAGACATAGAGACATCCTGCTAATCCATGTAGGGCACTGTACTAGACATAGACATATCCTGCTAATCCATGTAGGGCACTGTAAAAGACATAGAGACATCCTGCTGATCCCAAAGGGTCACTGTACTAGACATACATGCATCATGCTGATCCAAAAGGGGCACTCTACTAGACATACAGGCAACATGCTGATCCAAAAGGGGCACTGTATTAGGCATAGAAACATCCTCCTTATCCAAAAAGGGCACTGTACTAGATATAGATGTATCATCTAAGTCATACATAAAACAGAGTCAAGTGCATATCAAAGGTGACAAATACAGATAGGGTATACACAGAGTTTGGGGCAGGGAACTATGCCCCTCTGTACCTGCCAGCTAGAACACCAACTAAAAGTAGACCTGATCTGCCAGTGCTTTACACAGACTGTATATCTGGGTCTGTGATGTTTGTTTGAAATCATAATTAGACCCTTATCTCCAAATGCTTTACCCAACAGTCGATTATCTCCGAATGCTTTACCCAACAGTCGACAAGTTTCTAAGTTGTTTGTTTTAAATCACAAGTAGACCCAGATCAGCCAAGAGCTTACACAACAATAGCTTAGTGACAATGCTGTTTCTTTGAAATCAGATATAGACCCTGATGTGCTAATGCTGTGCATAACAGTTGATCAACATCTGTGCTGACTGCAGCTGAGTGATTATACACACATATATATATGGTAAAATCTCTAGCTCTGCAGAGATTTAGGACCATAAAGCCTGGAACTCTGATTAAGATAAATTCTTGCTGGATCAATGTGCTTTCTGTAATGACTCTAAATCATTTACTTAAGAGTACCAAAGAATCCTGTCTTCCTAAATATTCTTAAATCTTTTGATTCTATGTTTTCACCATACTGTTATGTGTACAGTCAATCAGCAATCCAAAATGACACTGCTTTCAAGGTCACAACTGGAGCTAAATTGCAAAAGCTCTTTTAGTACAATTCAGCTGCAGACTTTCAGTGCGTATAAATTGTCAGATTCTGATCCACATTTAATGGGGAAAGCCTCAGAAAATTTGCATGCATATAGACTGTTCTATCATGCAACAGGTTTGTTTAGGATGTCAGGACAAAACATTAATATTTATAGAAATTCTGGAATCTGTAATTATTTTGTCTTTTCTAGAGCTTTACTAGAAATGAATAACACCCATTATATCTGTGCTGCAGGAATAGGGATAGCTACTGTATTTATATGATGCTAAACTCACCCCCATTTTTTTCTCACAGTTTTGGTACCGTGCATACTCAATAATAAGTTGTCAATCTGAAAACAACAAAGATTCCATTCTGCATGGTTGTCAGATCTTCACGTATGACAGTGGAGATCTGATTTTTATCAGATTGCCAAACTAGTATTCTTACGCACAATGTACCAGTTACTTCCTACATTTTTTTTTTAACAGGATGTGATTTCATCCACAGGAAGTTGGGTAACAGTTTTCATAATATCTGCAATAAACATACACATTTCCAGCATTATATATTTTCAGTTAGATCTTGTTGCATATTCAGCACTCTTTTGTTTTATTTCCATGTCTGTGGAAGAAAAAAAACATTTTCACTGTTAATTTATATTTTAAAAAATCTTTTTTATAAATGGAAGGTGGAAAAAGTTATTTTATTTGACAAGGAAATTACAGAAAACTGTTATATTCTGACACAACAATGACTGATTCAAATTATATAATGAGCCCCATGTGGCGACATGGTCTAAGGTGCTTCCTTTTACAGATCATCAACATCTCACTTCTAAGTGCGTGGATCAATCCAATCTCAGGCTCGACCAGTATGGGTATGTGATAAAGTTTGTTGGAAGCTTCCCATTTGTTGGTTTTTCATCCCAGGATTTTTCTGGGTTATTCCTCCACCAGATATACTGGCTGCTATGTATAGCCACCTCTTATTTGCTGAAAAATGGTGTTAAACTCAAAACAAGAAAAACAAATTATATAACATCAGAAATATATGCATTTACTGCAGCAAATGATGGGGGCCCCGAGTGGCCGAGTGGTCTAAAGTGCTCTCCGTTACGGATAACTGCCATCTCACTTCTGTCTGTGTAGGTTCGAGTCTTGGATTTGGCCAGTGTGGGTATGTGAGAAAGCTTGTGATCAGTAGCTTCTCGAGGGTCGGTGGTTCTTTTTGGGGTTTTTTCGGATTCTTCCTCCACCATTAATACTGGCCGCCATGTATAGCATACCATGTCTGAAAAATGGCGTTAAACCCTACAACAACAACAGCAGCAAATGATAAATCCTTCGTTCAAGTACCTGCTGATAGCTACTGTGCAATCTATGTGATGAAAAGAAACCTGTTCATTGCTAACTTATCTCTTTCTAAAGTCAGTTATGATCTTGACTTAAGTACCAAACACATGACTGATTAAAATTATGTTGTTGCTGATATTTACTGAGGATATCTCCAGTAATAAGCTACTCACCTACTTTGATATAAAAAATGTTAAGATTGGCCCCTTGGTCTTATCATTGAATAGATACATGAACAGTGCATTTGCTTTTAGATTACCCAATACATCAGTGTATGGCACTATGTAATGAATTGTAATGGAAATCACTTGCAGAGCCATTTTCTCCAACAGCTCTCAAGTAGGAGTGTTCAGTATTTTATATAAAAAAAGCTTTAAATTCTCATGTTGTCTGGGGAACTAACCCATGATTACTGGAAAAATTATTGCCAGGAAAGCTCAGTTAGTATATACAACTCTGTGTGGCAGGATGGAATTCATTCAAGTACATGCAATCCACTTTTGTTAGAATTCATGCAGCAAAATATAATTTTCCTTGAACATGAAAGTCAAATTCAGAAAAGAATGAAAATAAAGGAAGAGTTTAAAATAAAGATGAAATACATTTTATTAATAATCTCAGGTTTATTTTTATAATAATTACAAAGAAATATGAAAGGCAGAATTGTTCAAATTATGGTCTTGAATAATTACTACTTGGGAGAGTGATTGTTTGTTAAGACTGACCTTGACTGACTTTCACTGTAATGGCAGTACAGTTTTATTATGCCAGCATTAATGTGCATAAAAATGAGCATCATATGCGAAAAGAAAAAGGTTTTCATTAAGGTCTGGCTTGTGACCACATGCAGCTGCAGTTTTCTCCTTAGTTACCAGCTCAAAAGCCTTCAACTTTTAAAAATTGTAACGTTATAACATTGTACAACACTTGAACATTTCTTGTTATAGTGTTGCAGTGACTAATTTACATGTAGCATTGAACTTATGATTTTGAGTTGGCTGTCTCAAAAGCTAATGAAAAGGCTGCAAATGGACCGATCAGGCCAAGTAGAGTTGCTTTACAGCATCTTTTGCATGACAGATACTCAAGTTGCATACTGATCAATCACATCATCTGGCTAGGTGTCAATGTTTGCATAATCACGACATGTTTGAGTTGATCAGGTAACCTAATGGACCACATTTTGCTGTTATTGTTATGAATTTAATCACAGTTTTCAGTGTATGATAGTGGCCAGTATAACTGGTGGAGAAAGCACCCAGGAAAACCCCAGTAATAACCACCAACCCACAGGAAGCTACTACCAACCTTTCTCACAAACCCATGATGGTCCAGCCCAAGATTCAAACCCATGCAGACAGAGATGAGATGGCAGTGATTATTAAAACAAAGTAAGCATATAGACCACAGTTGGCCACTCGGGGCCCCTTATCACCCTATGTAGTATGCCCTGCCACATGTAACTTTCAGGGTCTGATCTAGGACAGGCAATTGCTGATTTTAAAATCATGATGAAAAATCAACTGAATGTGCCAAATTTATTTTTAAGGCCTGGCCTTTATTTTATTTTTTCATTAAATGCATCCCACAGTCAGAGAAGTCCTCTCAATTCCTTTGGGTGTTTGGGATTGTGAGTTGTACAGTAAACCCAAATTTCAACATTTTCATCCAGTTTTCATGATTTTTTTCACCATTTTCCCATCAGTCACCTTTATAAATGAATTCTATTTTTTGTGTGGGGTACACATATCAGATTTTGTGGATTTTTTTGTTGCTACAGTACTATAATCATTGAACTCAAATGACACAGCAAATTATCTTAATTCTGAGGAAACAAAAGGACTTCCACCCCAGTCTGCAAATTTTAAATGCTAATGATAATTCCATGTTTTCAGATAACCATGAAAATTGATACCCACAAAAATAAATGAATTCACATATTTTATGAAGTCCATATGCTAATTAGGGGCCAAACATTCTCGGAGATTTCAAGAGTTTAATGTCCCTTAAGTGTATAAAGTAATTGTCATAGAGTGATCTCCCTTTTTAAGGCTCCCTTTTCTAGACTGAACAGCTGGCTTGTAACAGAAAGGTCTCACTGAAGGGAAACAAAATAGTTGTTGTTGTTGTTACAGCACAGGATAGGCTTTACATTGCGGCAGTATAAATGGTGGAGGAAGAACCTGAGAAAACCCCAGAAAGAACCACCAACCCATAATAAGCTTCCTACAGTGAGTTCTTTAGACCACTTGGCCACTCTGCCCCCCCCCCCGGGTAAAAATATAATAAATGTATTGTGTTGTTAGGCAAATTGGCCTCTGATTAGTGGGTGGCCATGCTTTAGGGAGATGAAGTGTTAAAGATATACTGTTTTGGTATTGAGCAAGGTGGCATCTGATTGCTGTGATCAGGGGGTGACCTATCCTGAAGGGGACAAAATTATAAAACTATTTTGGTGTTTGGCAAGGTGGTATTCGATCACTGATCAGGTGATGTCATGTCTTGAGTGGAGCAAAATAGTAAAACTGTACTATTAAGGTGTTGGGCATTAGGGAGTGTCCACTCTTCATATAAATAGTGAACTGATGTACTTTTTTTAAAAATGTCTGTTACTCCAGATGAACTTAGAACCCTCATTTATGTCCACATAAAATACTCTATTTGCCTATGCAGCCCAAACTATACATGTATACTTATTTTGAAGACTACTGCACCATTTTACCCAGAGTCACTGTAACACTCCAGTCACTGTATTTTATTTTTTAATTGATTTCTTACGTATGAGGAGATTTTGCTGCCCCCCACACTAACTAACACTAATTATTTATTTAAAATAGGTGTTTTTCTTCTTAAAAATAATCACATTGATTGACAGAATGCAATTAAGTAATTTGTGAAAATTTGACCGAAAAGTTTAGAGTTATAAAGATATGACATGGTACATGTTACATATCGAAAATCCTTAAGGTAGCCAACTCATTTGGACAAACTTGTGTCCAACCATTAAATTAAGACTGCATAAAGTTGTCATTTAAACACTTAATTGGATTACAAATTAAATTGGATAGCAGTTCATTGGAATGGTTCTTTTATGCAGTAGCTGATTGACATCGCTGTTCCCTGCAGCCTTGACCTCAGTTGTTCCATATCCCATCATTCATGTCTGTAGTGGAGCTGCTGGTGGTGGTGTTGAGGTTGTACCATTTTACAAGGTGTCTGCTTTATTTGGCTATCATTATCTAGTGGGTGATTGCCCTCTGTATTGTTGCCCAGATTGAGTAAATATTAAAATAAAGTGTGAAACTTATAGATGGAATAAATAGAGATCTGAGCAGATATATAAAACAGAATGACATGAGCCCCCGTACATGAAAACCAACAATTTAATGAATTACATAAACAACTGTGATAATACATTAAATTAGAAAGATACACTTCTTTTTTAAATAAACCATTCAGCAAATTTCAAACACAAATATATATATATATAAAGAGTCTATCTGTTTTAAATGATAGGATTGGTTCATCATAGAATCAAGGGAACAATCAAAGTCATTGCCTTGTACAACTTCATAACCTGCTTATTTCCATTCCACTCCAACATCACTGTGGTTGTTCCTTTAGGTCCTTTCGCTTTTTCCCCTCTCCAACCTCCCTACTGTCTTGCCTTTTTTTGGCCCTCAAACTTCGTGTGGGTAGGCGAATACGTAAGTACGTAGATACTTGGATCAGTAGGTACGTGGATACATCAGTGGAGCTATTTCCCCTTTCAAAATAAACAGATATTCTACTGGGAATAGATCATTACTCCCCTCTAGTTATGTCAGATATCATTCTATCGGACTTCAAACAATTATACCAAAGGCTGTCTGGTCAAGCTAAATACAACAGATCATAAACAAACCTAGTTTCACAAGATTAAGGTACTTCCTCATGGCTATTTCATCACTGATTCCCATTAACATTACACGAGACATAACAGTTCCATTCTCGTCTCTATTACACAAATTAATGAATGAAATTCATTATGTGTCTTAACTACGTTATTTTCAGTGAATACACACATTAAAGTCTTTATCATCTAAGATCATAGAATTCACACGGATTCTTGTAACTCGTATAAATTAAAGTAATGCACGAAATTCTTTGATTCCTATAACAATCAAGATGACAAGTTCAAACAATTCGTCAAACTTATAGAAAGGAGATCATTGTATGAATTCAGATAGATGAACTCAAACACAGTTATATCAAGAGAATTGATCTATGGATTTAAACAATAAAATTCATGCAAATATAAGCAAATAAATTCAAGCAAATCATTGTATTTGTATCAACGAATTACATGAGATTGACGCAGATATGTTGTGCTTTGTTCACTTTAATTGGCAAAATGTGTCCATCAACTTTCCCAATATCCGGTCCCTTTGACAAATGTTTTACGAGAGCATTTCTTCCAAATTCAATCTCGGTGTCTCCTGTAGTTTCAGTCTTGCAGGAAAAATGCAGACTGATTAGATTTTTTGATGGGGGCAATTTAAACACAAGAAATTTTGTGTGTGAACGAAGCCCCTTATTTAGCGTAACCAATAAGGATTAAATATATCTACTGCCTTTTATAACTAAGTGCTAAAATTATGGTCAGCCTGACCTCTAGATTTAAAAAAAACTGACTGGCAATTTCAATGTCTGACACTTAATTACAAAGATTGAATTTAACACTTCCCTTTTCTAGTTGTCTGACAGTTAAATAAACGAAGCATTAATTAAGAATCACTTCCTCTCCCAATGCAAACATTAGAAATCATTGCAACATAGCAATTTAACAAGCACCTGTCCCCATAAATCTAGTTAATTGTTCTCTGTCCCCAAGTTAATGTGCTCTTTGTAGATCAACATAAATTTGCATCCTTACAGTGTCAGTGTGCTTAATGAAACTTGGCATGCATGTTTCCTGTAAGGAATAATCAGCAAGATACAGCAAAACCCTCCAAGACTTAGATCTCAGTAAACCAAAATCCCTGGATTGAACTCAAATCATGTTTCTGATATTAAAAAAATCCTTCTTGAATTTCAATAAACTTTTAAATTGGTAATCCCAAACCCCTGCACTCTGATTCACACAGAAAGAAGATATTGGTCAAAGATGTCAATTTTACACTAAATTTAACCCCTAAAAACCAAAGAGCATATTGCTAGTCAGAAATCTTTAAACAGTCTAAATCCATGTAGAGTAAAATTAATCCCAAATATAGATAACATAAAGAGCTGCAATGAAATCCTAATTATTATAGATATCTGTTTTAAAAATTGATGTACTGTCAAAACACGTAAACATTTGAGAGGTCAGCTTGTCACATTTCATTGATAGATGTAATGCAAATAGAGAACCTCAGTAAACCACAAAACCTCTCAAGATGAAAAATTGCATTTGGATCACAAGAGATTTCAGTTTGGATTAATTTGTTCCATTGTAGGAGTAACTTTGTTCTATTTTGATCACTACTGTGATATTCTGTGAAAAGCATGTGGAAGTGACAGATTCTGTTTCCTTTGTTTTTTTTGAAAAAGAAGGTTATCAAGCATTTAATTATAGGTTAGCTTTCTTGCCATATGACAAGCACAGGTGTGTTTATTCATCTTTAAGTCGATACTAACTCGTTTTATTTCAAATTTTAGGGCCCTGGGTGGCCAAATAGTATAAAGCACATGCCTTTATTGATCACGCCATCTCACCTTTTTGTGTGAGTTCAAGTCTTTCACAGAGAGAGAGAGAGAGAGAGAGAGAGGCCTAGAATATAACACAAATTAATGTTTAGCCAGAAGGACTACATGTAGTGATGTCTAGCACTGGGGCATCGTGCTACAATCGTGTAGCATCATGTCCTAACCATTCACATTATTCTGACACCAGGCCAACCATTTCTAACATGAACCTCTTAATGTTGAATGCTAAACAAGGCAGCTGCTTGTCTTATTTTTTAAGTCTTTGGTATGACTCGGCTGGGGTTCGAACTCGCGAATGATTGCATCCAATGTGAACTTAGGCTGCTACAACAGTTAATAGTCCATCCAAATGCTGAGTGATGACAGCTGAGACCATACTCAGACCATTAGACTACTGAAAGTACAAAAACTTCTAGTCTAGCAGGAAATTTATTAGCCTCCTGCTACCAGACTACTGCTAATGTTCTGCTCCAGATGACGTCACAAAATTGCATATGTCAAATGTACTCAAACTGGCCGATCATGCTAGCAATTACATATCATGTACTGTAAGGTGTCATTTTAGAGGATAGGGACCAAGTGGACAGCTGATTGCATGTCCATTAATGAGTCCTATCTGGTTGCTGGTGGTTTGTCTTCAGGTAGTTTTACAACCATCCTTATCACATTTGCAAGGAAATTTCACAACCATCCAGCAGGAAATGAAGCCTCAAAATAGCCATATTGATTCAATTTATGACTTATCTGTCCAGAACATTAATGGCTCATTGGGAAAGAGGGCCATTACATCACTCTGTGTGAAGCAATGTTTGATTAACAATAGGGTGTTAGGTACCGACATGTGTCATTGGGATATCTCTTTAACTCTGCAGCAAATAATACGTTGAAGGCGACAGCCTCTAATAACAGCAGCAGAATCAATACGAATATGTGGGAGCCAGGCAGTCACCTGAACATTTCCTGCAGTCCAAATAGAGAGGGTTTATTTAAGCGTAAAAGCAACTAGCTATTATTGGCAAATCTTAGTGGATTTTGCCCTTGGTTTTGTCATATTATTGGAAATAATTTGCTCTGTTGATATCCTGAGTAAGGGAGTGTAGAATCTGGATTCTTAGAGGAAAGATGAATGTTGCTAGGAAGTAGAATTCTTGGTTTTCAATGTTTCGTGAGTTTATTGAGATGGATAAACTACATCTTGGAAAACTCCAAGATATATATCATACTTTAGTAGACAATTATGAGGACTTGGACGGAAAAAAGAAGGAGGACGATGGTAAGTAATATATATATATATATATATATATATATATATATATATATATATATATATATATATATATATATATATATATATATATATATATATATATATATGTATGTATGTGCAAATACCAGTCTTTGCAAATACACGATACCATGAAGATAACATGACTTTTATCCTGAGAAAGAATTTCTTTCATATGATGCTAAAATACATTAACATTATTATAGAAAGTTTTGGAGATAGTTTACATAGGAGGTGTTCTTAAAATAATATACATGAGTCTGATTAGTAAAATCAGGGATGCTGTTAAAAGTGGTGATGCACGATGTGTTCTTGCAGACCCATAGCCAGTAAAAGTTTAATTGTTTCCATATCAGTCATTTGTAATTATATTTTAAATTTTGTTTTCTGCAGTTTGACTTGACTTATGAGTGAGTATATAGGGTATTGTGTTCTATCCAACCCTTGTTCCTCAGAACTGATGCATTGAGCTGCAGGAGGGAAATAAAATTATGTACCATACATGATCGCTGCAACTAGTTTTTCACAGACCTAGATCTGCCATAGTATTATGCACTGGCAGATCTGAGTTGATGCCATTTGTAAGCAGTGATAGAGTAAGCGAAATAGGGCTGAATCTACCAGCACATTATGCAAGGGCAAATCAGGGTCTATGGTGTTTGCAGTTTAGCTTGACTTGTAGCTGAGTATATATTGTAGAAGGGTTTTAGATTGTTCTGGAGAAAAGTTAATTTCCAGATCACTTCTGTTTGTCACCTCACACACAGTCTAAGTTTTCATAATAAGTCAAAATTAATGGATTGAAGCCATAATACTTGCATTCAGAACTTCAATCAATACTTTTACAAGGTGGTACCAGTAAGTTTTAGATTAATCATGATTTTTTAAATCATTCATATTTATATGAAAGACGACTGTCAGTCATTTTCAGCAATTAAACATGCAGTACCACATAAACCTTTTGATCATAATGACTGAGAAAGTTTCAAATTAATTATTTTATCTTCACAGAAAAGATTTAATATTAGGTAAGGAAGGAAGGAAACTTTGTACTTTATTGATTGTATTCATTAGCAGTCTAATTATTTGTGTTCTGATATGTAGGATCTTTTGGGGGCCTTAATTAGTTTTATAAGTACTATTTCACATCAGTTAGTTTTGTTTTCAGTACCTGTGGCCTTACAGAGTCAAAACTTTATCCATAATTTGTAATATATTTATGTTATATTTATTGTAAAGAAAGATTTAAAAAGTACATATTAATTAAAAGTACCATACTCTGGTTGAGTCAGGTGGTTTTGGTTGTTGTTGTTGTAGGGTTTAATGCCATTTTTCAGCACACGATAGGCTATACATGGCGGCCAGTATTAATGGTGGAGGAAGAACCCGGGAAAACGCCAGAAAGAACCACCGACCCACAAGAAGCTACTGGCAAGCCTTCTCACGTACCCACAGGTGGTTTTGGAATTCAAGGAATTACCTGATTCCAATCTTACTCAACTTTTCCTCCCAGAGTTGAGATTTTAGAATATCTTTCTTACTGTTTGCTGATGTCATCAAAGAATTTTTACATTATTAAACAAATGGTAGCCATATGGATTCAGATCTAGTAATAGTACTTCATACTGTCTTGCAAAGAACTATTTTTAGTTCACCTGGCTGTAAGGTCAACTGAGTTTATTATGTGACCCAGCATATATCATGCGTCATCAGTCATGGATCTGTGGGCTAGCAAATGCTGGTTACTTCTTTGAAATCTATATTTCTCATCCAGTTTTAATTAAACTTGGAATGTGCTCAGTTTATATCATCAAAAATGTCTAAATTTTAGATGAATCATTATTTGATAATGAGTGAGATCCATTATGCATATTAATGAAGTAATCTTGCAGCTGAATGGCTGACCTTATTACCACTCTGGAGGCTATATTTCGGATGTGATTTTGATCAACTTTTAAATATCTCTGCTTATATCATTTAGATCTCGGATGAGTTTAATAATGAGCGAGAGTCACGCATTATTCGTGTGATCCTGTTTCTGATTGGCTGAATGTGTTATACCACTGAAGGCTGTATTTCTGATCTGAATTTTGATCAGACATTCAATGTAGGTTTATATCATTAAGATTGAGATACATGCATGCTAATGAGGTGATCTTGTATCTGATTGGCTGAGCCTGTAATGCCACTGGAAGCCATATTTCTGATTCAGGTTGGTCAAACTTGCAATAAGGCTTATATCATCAAGATTTTGGATGGTTTCAAGAATTAGCCAGATCCATGCATATTAATGAGGTAATCTTGCATTTGATTGGCTGAGCTTGTTACCATTTTGGGAGCCACTGATGTTTTTGATCTGAATTTGGCAGATTGCACATGTTATGGTAAGATAAAGCCATTTGACTTTATGGGATTTAAGCAGTGCTGTCCTTTAAAACATGAAAATATTTCTTCATCGTTTTTCTTAGATCAATGGTTGATTAATTACAACCAGTCTTTGGAATTTCATTGAATTCCAAACTCTACCAAATCCTCCTGGCCTAAATTTGAGCCATATTTGATCATAAATACAGGTATTTAAAAAAAGAAGGCCAGCTGAGATGCTGCTTTCTCCAGTATTTGTATATATATATATAAACTTTTTCATACAACAGATGCTTCCTGTTAACATCACTAGCAGATGATATTCTGTCCATTTTACCTGGACAATACGCAACCTGGCAGTTTCTCCTATATGCAATCACCAAAATTTACCATTTTAACAAGGCACACTGAAGCAAAGTCAGCTTATAAATATACTGACAGAAAGCTTGATTTGTATTCTTTTTATGTAATTTTTGTAAAAGTATCTTGAGATTCATTGAATTTATTTTAACTTCCAAACACCATATAAAGTCAACAGTAAATCTGCCAGTTGACCACAAATATGGCGACTGATTATGTCATTCGGGAACTATTTTTCTTTTGAGTGGGATTGATAATAAAACCCTTCTTTATTTTCCTATTTCTTACCATCCTCTTGAAAGTTTTAGTTGTTTTAAATTATTCTAATCTGACATGGTGCATATTTTGGCATGTGTTTAATTCAGAGAGTCATTGGTGGTGGATTTGTTTTAAAGCTTGCACTTCAATCTAATTGAAGCCTCTAACCATTGAATCTGTTCAGCTGTTGTTTCAGACTTTTCTAATGATCACCTGATCCAGTCATGAGCAATTTTAAGAGATCTCTTATGATAATTGTGTCAAGTTTTGGTTTCACTGGAGATTGGATTGTTTACAGGGACAATCAACTTGTACAGTGTATTTACACAACTTGGGTTAATGAAGACACAACTTCTGCATTCTCAAAAAACCCATAGATATGAAAGGTAAATACTACAGAAGTTTTTTATTCAGTTTGAATACATTTATTCTCATAGTTCTGATCTGCAGTAAATTACAAATGGATATATGTTAATTTAAAACAATTGTCATGTATCTTAGAATAATGAGAATTTAACAGAGAAGTATATACATGTACATGCCATTTCTAAACCAATCAAGGGAAAAGTGAGATTACAGCATATGATACTGTCCATCCATCCATTATCAATTTTGTTTCTGCAAAATAAGTCAACAGTCCACCACCAATGATGAAAATTCTTTGTGGATGGCTTGCACTGGGAAAGAAGAACTTTGTGTAAATTTTGGGGTCGGGGGTCAAAGGCCAAGCAGAAAGAATGTTCTCTGAATAATAACATACATCTACATCACATACTCAGACCAAACTCTGGGTAATTTGCATTTTAGACAGAGAAGAAACCTTTTGATTTCAAGGTAAAAAGAACCAAGGTCCGGGTCACAGTAACTGGAAGAAAATGCTTAAGGTATAATAACCGTATTTCTACATATCAGTCCTGGACCGGACTTTGTGGATGGCTTGTACTTGAGTTAGGGAAGAACCCTATCAATTGGGCTGGAAAATGCAGAGGTCAATGTCACTGTAGTTCAGTTCTCAAGCATGTACATTCACCAAACTTTGTGAATGGCTGACATATTTGTTTAGGAAGACAGTTATTGACCTTACTGTCAGAATGTAAAAGATCAAGCTAACTTTGAAAGAAGAAGATTTTTTGGACAATAATTTGAGTACATTGACCAAAATTTGTGTGGGGCATGCAGGTAAGGTATAGAAGAGCCCTGTTGATTTAGGGGTCAAAATGTCAACACTCAAGGTCACTAATCTTAAAGAAAAATGGGTTTTGTAGAATAATTTATTTGTGTATCATCCAGGCTTGCACCTAAGGAAATAAAGAATTCTGTATAGTCCGGAGTCAGAAGGGTAGAGGTCAGTCATGTACACACTCTTCAGAATTTTCTAAATTATATTTCCTCATCATGATGATTCCTGCCAAATTTCTGTTACATATTTGATTTTCAAATAATTAGTTTGGTTTGTGTTTCAAAAATATGGAGCCTGTTGTAAACTTGTAGTCCGAGTATTTTATGTTGAATTATTACACTCTTTGGAATTGGTATATTTTATATCAGTACTGTGACAGTATTGGTTAAACATTAAGTTATATGACAAGTACTTGCTCAGCTGAATTTCAGATACAAACAGTTAAGATTAAGTATTTTTAAGTTCTTGATTATGAAATGAGAATTTTCATTTTGGTAATTTTTCTTGGAGTTTTATGTAATACCATCCAATTGTTTGTATTAACCTATGGGCCTCAATGGCAAAACAGGCTATAGTAGCAAAATGTCTACCTTATTTAATCAATTAATTTTTCATTCAGCATGGATAAATTATTCAAAAGGTCCGTCATTTCACTTCATGCATGTAATTGCATAGGACAAGCAAGGAGATTGAGAATGAATATACAGGTAGTGAAAAATCCAATGCAGTAAAGCCAGTCTACTGACAAATTAATTTAATTGATATAGTGAATCAGCAGTTAAACAACAAACCCTGTCTAATTGGATGAAGTAGCGTATTTGGAAATAGAGATGGAGAAACAGCAATAAATGATCATTTTCAAAAGCTATTTTTGGATTTTTTTAAAGTGATGTCCAGTTTTTACTTCTTAGAAGCTGATTTTTTGTCATGTGATGAAAGTGTGTGTTTAGTGTTTTAAAATTATAGAAAATTGTTAATTTCAAGTTGCAATTATACGTAGTCATAATTGCACACAATTCATGTAAATCACCATCAGGCCTGCTAATGGAAAAATGTGATACAATAATACACACTTGTTCAGTCTATTTAACATCAGCTCACAGTACGCAAAGAAATTTTATCTCGGGATCATACAGGCCATAGGCAAATTTTTAAGCTTTACAAAATCACTTGCCCTCATTTAAAATCCACTTGCCTGACAAGGTCGTATTTTTTGCTATTATTTTTAATCACTTAGCACAATTTTTTGAAAAATTAAATGGTTGTTCCCTTATATTTGTGATAAATTGAGACTGCAGCCTTGTTCACATTGTGCTGTAATGTGACTTGCAACTAAAGTGATTTCCAATATTTTCATAATATCTGCATCCTTGGGTGTGGAGTTCTGAATAAATTTGACTTAAAACTTTGCTGTTCCAGATTTTGACTAAATGCCTTTGGTTTACCTTCAGGTCTGTATTAATTTCATTGCAATCAGTGGAGATGATTGTTCAGGGGCTTAAGAGTAGCGTCATTTTCTGAATGCTGCAAAAATCTTCACCTTTCTTGATGAAAGTTGCAAGCCGAAATGAAGTCAGAGAGGCATTGATCTTTTTTTTGGTTAGATTTCAATCAATCAGTAAAAACATTAGCTTTAAGTTTCATATTAAGATTGTGTGATAGTACTGGGAGCTGTTTCACAAGTAAAGAAGACACTCCTTATTAACTGAATCAGCAGCTATGAACTATTTGAAGTAAGTGGATTAAAAAAAAATGTGATTATCACAATTCCAAATCCCTTTGCTTTAATAACTTAATTTTGAAATATAAAGGTACATACGTTTCATGCAGTTCAAGTGAAAGTGAATTAAAGGTAACTAGTGAAATATAAAGAACAGAAATACATGTAGTATTATTCCCCATTCATAGGTCATGTGCTTCACTTTGTACACGACTGCTCCGGTGGCCTAGTGGTTAGAAGTTGTCTGCTTCAGAAGTGGGAGGTCGTGGGTTTGAACCCCGGCTGAGACATACTAAAGACTTACAAAAATGGTACTGACAGCTGCCTCACTTGGCTCTCAGCATTAAGAGGTTAGTGTTAGGACTGGTCGGCCTGGTGTCAGGATAATGTGACTGGGTGGAACATCATTCTGTGTGCCTGCGGCATGATGCCCCAGTGCTGGACATCACTGTAAACTGCCACATTGCAGACATCGTAGCGATAAGATTGAAAAATTGTTAGAGCTAACTTAAAAATCCTAATCACATACACACTGACTTTGTTATCAAAGTTTATTGATTTCAATACAGTTAAGTGGATTATCTTAAAATGGCTGAGAGACAGACAAATGGACCCCCAGCAGGGGACTGAGTATTAATAATTTAACAGTGTCTTTCACAAAATTTGGAAATGAAAATGACCCATTTCATCTGCAGGTTGAGATTTCGTTAAGGCAAATTAGATAAAACGTTTCTTCTTACAGGCCTAATGGGCATTACTTAGAATATTGAAGGGGCCTGATCTAGAATTAGAAGGCCCCTGGGGTATCCAATTTTATTAGTTCTTGCTAAAAAGATTTAATTGAACAAGTTCAGGTTTTGATGATGTCTTATTCTCGATCAGCTTTATACAAGTTGTCCACCCCTGTCCACAAACTAATCCATGTTTTATGTTTATCTGATTGTGTATTAGTAAGGTTCATGTTTGTAATGGGGGGAGAATTGTCCTGGTGGGTGTCCCGCCAAATTTGGTTTTCGTTATCTAGGGGTTGACCGCCCTCTATGTTATTGCCCAGTTCGAGTAAATATAAATATAAGTGGTGAAACTTATATGTGAAATAGATAGAGATCTGAGCAGGTATATAGAACAAACCAACATGAGCCCCCGTACATGTAAACAAACAATTTAATCAATTACATAAAAACACTGTGAAAATTCATTCCATCAGGAATATACTCTGCTTTTAGAAATTTAACTTTCACTGAAATACAAAGAAAATGCAAATAGATTTAAATAAAATAGCTGATATGTTTACTGATAGATTTAGTTCATCATAGGATCAAGTGAACAATCGAAGTCAACATCTTGTACAATTGCATAACCTGTTCATCCTCAGTTCTGCTGCCACTGTAGCTGTTCAGACGCTTGGATCTCAGGATGATACTTTCCACCATCCGTCTCAGGATACTCTCAGAATACGTTTCAGAAATTAATATGTCGCAGGATTGCATCACAGGATTATACGTCTCACTGCACTTCTCTCTATACTTCTCAGTATACGTCTCAGAATAACATCACATCATACGTCCCAGCATAATACATCTCAGGATTATACATCTCATGAGCTATTTTCTCTCTTTTAAATAAATATAAATAGAGACAACCTAAATTTCCCGTTATTTATGAAACAGTTAATTCTTCATTATTCTCCCTCGTTATCAGATTTTACTATCAGTGCTCGACAGATGCTAAGGCTATCAATCGACTCCACGTGTTCTATAATGACCCTAGTTAGTCAAATGGCTAATTCGTTACGCCTTGACCTTACACATTAACACATACGTGAGGACGGGGGTTCTGAGCCAGCCTCAATTTACACAGCGAATAAATAGGATACATCACATCAATCAATTACTAAATCATTTCAGTCGATACACACTTATTCTTAATCATACATGAAATCTTCTAAATTCGGTGAATTCACACAGATTCTCGTAATCATATTAACTAATGTAATGTATTAAATTCTTAGAACATAAAACAAGACAACAAATTCAAACAATTCGTCAGACTTATCTAAAGAAGATTAATGTACGACTTCCTATGCATAAACTCAACACAGTTATACTTCATAAAACAAATTATTACACGAATGTAGAAAAAAGATTCATGCAACTACAAGTAAATAACTTCAGCAAAGCATTATATATGGCATCAACAAATTACATGGAATTGTCACACTACCTTTGCTTTCAACATTCCTCCCTCTAATTGGTAAATTAGTTCGTCGGTTCCTTTCGACAATAGTCCCATTTGGACAACAGTTCTTTTACGAGGAATTTCTTGCAAATTCCCTGGAGCCTACACTGGTTTCTCACATAGAAAAGCTTAGACTGATTAGAATTTACGATGTGACAATTTTAAAACCTAGAAAATTTTGTGTGGGGAACACGTCCCTTATTTAACGTAACCAATCAGAATCAAATATCTCTGCCGCCTTTTTCCAGAGGCGCCAAAGTCGGGTCAGCTTGACCTGGTAGTTTGAGTAACAGAGTTTGCGATCTCTCAATTGTGACAGCTTTACCATGAAAATGAAGTTTTCCTTGTCCCTAGTAGTCCGTCTGGCTGCTGTAAAAACAAATGCTTAATTAGGAACAAAATTCTCCCTCTAAAGGACATTACCGTATACGGTAGTATGGCGATATGATACGCGCTTGTCTCCATAAATCTAATTAATGGTTCTCTGGTCTCAACTAATGTATTCTTGTTAGATCACCAGAAATTTGCCACTTCACAATGTTATTGCTAATCCAGTGCTATTATTAATACCATGTCTAAACTATCAGGAAATGTAAATTATTCACACGTGACTTTAGCTTAATTAGCCATGATCCAGTAAGCTAGTATAATATGCAGCAGCAATTGTGATTGGTTTAATTATTAAAACTTGCCATTTCCTTACCTAAAGTTAGCCAACAAGGGCAGTGCTTTACAGCTAATTCCCATTTCTTTAATCAGGAAGTGTAACATCAAAACTTTAGTCAGGATTAGTGTAATATCAAAACATAGGCATTATGAGTATCAAACTGAAAAAGTGAGATACTGTTAAGTAGCTACTATTTATTGGTGTGTCGTCAAAAGGTGAAAATTCACTAGTCTTGTTTCTTTGAGAGTTTCTCCTTCAGGGCGTGTTGTATGTACTGTGATTACTTAAGTCTGATAATAAATAGGTGATACATCAGAATTAGTGCCAAAGCAATGACCCAAAACTAATATATACTTAGGCACCCTGTTATAAGTATCAATAGGTACAATTTAATGATCAAACATTCCTATCTGGAAATATATAAATTCCATAATACTACAAACTTTAACATGGTCATTTTTAGCTGTACTGGTCATAGAATATAGGAGAGTTTACAGAATAGCATATTGTCTGATGTCCATCATCCATCTGTCCAAGTTTGGTATAAATCCATCCTCCAAAACTAACTGGAGGATAAGCCATTACAGTTGACACGCATACATTCATCCCTAAGTCTAGATGATCCTAGATGAAAATGGTACTGCTCATTTAGCCAATATGGCTACCACAGCAACCATCTTGAAAATCTTGCTATTGCTATTCCTCCTGTCAACATTTCACTAAAAGACTCATTATGTTTAGTTGGTCCTAAATGAAAATCGTGCTGTCAAAAATTCAATATGACTAGCACAGCAGCTGCATTGAGAATAGTGTCATTCTACACCTTTAGAGCCCTGCTACAGTGGCCATCTTAAAATGTTCTTATTGCTGTCTGAATGGATGGTCATATCAGCAAAAGGGTTTTTATTAAATGAATTTTTAAATTAACATGATGCCAGTCTGACAGTCAATACAGCAGCCATCTTGAAAATCTTGTTATTATTACTTGTCTGGACCAGAAAGTCATACAGTGTATCAGTATGGTGTTTTCACCTGAAGACTTCTCATAGTTAGTCTTAAACAAAAAATGTGGAAATCTGATATCCATTATGGCCACAACAGCAGCCATCTTGAAAATTGTATTGATACTCCAAGATGGAAAGTCATATAAATATTGGGTTCTCCTCAGAAGACTTTTTATGACGTTTAGTTGGTACTAAATGAAAAAAGTGCTTATCTGGCATCTGAGGTAAGACCACCATGACTCCCATCTTGAAAACCTTGATATTTCTACTCCCCTAAATTAAAAGTCCTATTGACATGAGTTTTCAGCAGAAAACCAGTTATCATATCTAGTTGGCCCCAAATTAAATTGGTTTTAATCTGACCTCAAATATGGTTGCCACAATGAAAATATTGAAAATCTTGTAAATAATTCTCCAGAATGGATGATCATAGGTTTTCAGCAATAGTCTTTTGATGGTGTTCTGTTTGTCCAAAATGAAAATATTGTGTCTTACATCCAACGTGACTGCCACAGCCACTAATTTGAAAATCTTACTGCTCATGAATATCAGAGATATTTTCAACATTCAGCAGTTAAAAAAAAGAATTGATCCTGTCTTGAATTTATCAATATTATTTTTTATCAGTAGTGCAGCAGTCTTTTCATGGTTTTGCTGTATAATAGTTTTTTTGTGTGCCAAGCTGGGCTCTGACATTGAGAAAAATGGTTACCAAGCATTCACTTTTAGTTTTTCTGTTTTGGGAAAAATATATATTTCTACCACTGATACATACATAAATTTACCATTGATGATGAAATATTCTATAATAATGACATTCATTGGTAAAAGTTTAAAGCAACAGACATTTGGTGTAAAAAAATGGGTGGTCCGATTTAAGATTTTGCAAGCTTTGGGTGTAGAATTAGGAACTCCAAAAGATCGTGATATTTCTTCTTTGAGAGATTTCAGTCTAGTTAAAAGATTTTAGTGTGTCACCTATGTGATAGAAATGTGTACTTCATCCAGTAACTGGATCAAGATGGTGCCATTGGATGTTCCAACATGTCTCCATCTTTCCACAATGCTGGTTTCAGTTCTTCTCAAAATCCTTTTTTCAGTTTAATCAGCTAGGTAGGAATGTTCCTCCAAACACATTGTACCAAAATTATGTTCTGGATATTTCCCTACCAGTGATGTTGCTTTGATAGCAATATCAATGGCAAAACTATTTTCAGGTTCTGTTTCAGAATGGCTCAGCCAGTTTTCATGGAATTTTTAGGAATATTTTTAATGACATGCTCAATCACATTTATTTCATAGTGGCTTTCAAATTGGCATGGCTACCTGAATATACAGCTGGAAAACTATTTTCAGCTTCTTCTTTCAACAGCTGAGCCATTTGTTATAGAACTTTGGTAGGAATGGGGTTGTTTTTGAACATGCTTTATCTAAATTTTATTTGGACTGGCTTAGAAGTGGTGTCATATTTGTAACAAATACATTGAAAATGTTATTTTCAACTTCCCCATGACAGCTCCAGACCTGGTATAGTGGCTAGAGCATCCTCCTTGGATGCAGGAGGTCATGGGTTCAGTCTGTGGCCAGGTCATACCAAAGACTTACAAAAATGGTGCTAACAGCTGCCTCGCTTGGCGCTCAGCATTAAGAGGTTAGTGTCAGGACTGGTCGGCCTGGTGTCAGGAAAATGTGACTGGGTGGGACATCATTCTACGTGCCTGCGGCATGATGCCCCAGTGCTGGACATCACTATAAACTGCCACATTGCAGACATCATAGCGATATGACTGAAAAATTGTTAAAAAATCCAAATCACACACACACACTCAACTTCCCCATAATGGCTGAAAAGTTTTTGATTGATCCTGGAATGTTTGTTATGGCATGCTTTATCAGAATCATGTCTGCGCAGCACATCTAGCAGTGATGTGGCTTCCATAAAACCAGGTGAAGAACATGTTTGACATTTTATCTAGAACAGCTGAGGCTATTGGGATCAAACTTGATAAGGTCATATTCTTTGTTCGCAAATAACTGTGGTACTGTTTATTTTATGACCTGCATTATCGATGTTTTATCAAGGTTTGGCTCCAGGAGTATGAGTCTTCCAAAGGTACCATATAGAAAATCTTTATTCAGCTTCTCAGGATCAGATAAACAAATATGGATCAAACTTGCTATGAATGTTTCACAGAACATGCTCTATCAATGTTATGTTTGGGGTGCCTCTTCTTTTTAGGACAGCTAAGCCAGGTTTGGTATAGCTTGGTTATATGCCACGCAAGAACAAACAGTGCACATCTTGTTAGCTTAAAAAAAGATTCACCAAAACATTGACAAAGTTCAAAACATTCACATTAATTTTTTAACTGAATCATCATACATATAGCTGCAAGGTTAGGGTTTCTCGCATGTTACATCAGTGACCACAGATTTGAATAAATGACCATTGTGGTTTGAATACATATTTGTGTATGTCTTCCGTACATGTATTTTGGTTTTGAGTTTAATTTTAGAAACTAAATCAAGACAAGTTTGTGCTAGCAGCAGTTTATTAAATAGTGTTACTGATTTATAACTGACATAATATAATCAAGGTAATATTACAGTAGCTGTTAGAATTAGCCCTTAACTGCAAAAAATAATGAATTCAAATATTTACCCAGAGCGAGAAAAAAGAAACCATTACCCAGAGCAAGAAAAGAAACAAAGCATACAGAGATAGGAAACTGTACATTTTATTGATTGTAGTCATTAGCTGTCTGATTTTAAGTACTTCATTTGCCTCTGTGCTAAAATGCTTGCTGGACCTAATTAATATTATCAGCCACATTTCTAATCAATTAGGAAATATTTGGTATGTGTGACCACATGAGATACATACAGGAGCCATCTTTCTTTGGAGGCGTATGGGTGTTTGCATTTGGAGTGTACAACAGCCAAGTTATGCATTACTTGCATTTAGTTACAATATTGAAGATCGTACACATGTATATTAATGACTTTTTATCTTATAGTGAAAGTCATACAGGTCATGTAGGCATATAAAAACAATTATTTCAGTTTACTGTAATGGGTGTAATTTTTTAGAATTTGATTTTACATAGCTATAATGGCAGTTATTCACTTTATTTGGATCCTCATGCATCAATATTCCTTTGGAAAGTCTTTATTTACATTCCCCAAGAAGTACATATGGCAAAATCAATGTTAAAATACGTGGATATCTATTATGAAGATCAAGCTAAAGGTGTGATCCAATACAATTTGGATAGAATGTCGCATGCTGTAGCATCACAGTGAAAGCTACAGATGCTGATAAACAAATTTGTACTACCCTTTATTGTGATGATTATATTCTACATGTTCTTAATTCTCTTGACCCACGTTTGTACCTGGCCACCATTGTAAAAGTCCATAGTGATCAATTATTTTTGTCTGGAAGTTTCCTGATGACAGTTAAGGTACAGAACGTTCAGTAATCAGGATTGAAAAGACTTTGGTTTAACAAAAGTAGTATTATATTTTAAAACTACAATTTATTGTTAAGATGAGTAAATGCACATAAATGACCTGTATGACTTTTTGCTATAGTTTTGTTGGCTACGTTACAGACTTTAATGTTGAGTGTAAATAATTGATCTTAACTGGTGTTCAGTTTGTGCTCATAGGTACAGTAGTATTTTAACCATGGAGGTCACTGCCATTTGTTGTCATCATAGTTTTATTTGTTTGTATTCTTTATTTTGGGTATTTAGACGGAGTTTAATCCATGAAATTGTATACTTACAAATATGCAAACATGACAGGAAAAACCATGAATTTAAGTACCTACAAAACGTCATTTTTCAAAATACAAAACTCAACCAACTGAGACCCATGAAAATAAATGATAGTACATGTGCACTGTCTATTCTGTGCACTATATACCTACTTGAAGAGTTACCTCCTGTTGTCTCTGTTGAGAGATCTCCACCTTGGAGGTTTATTTTTTTTTTGTTATGATTGTACATGTGAAAGATCTGGCTTGTTTTGGTATGCTTTTGGACAGTAAAATTAAGGAGGATGGAGAAAACAGAAATGTGTTGTGCTTGACTTCAAAACTAATAATAATACTTTTCAAGGATTGAATGTAACACAGAAGTACATATGTATATATCATACAAAAAATTATAGTAATTACTGTTTAGTTTAACACATCTTTAGTATTATAAATGCTTAATTTTATTATAATTTGCTAAGAACACATGCAAATTTGCAATAAATTCTTTAATATTTTGTGAAAATTTTATCTTTAGTGGAGTTTGAACAACAAAAGTACACCACATTAATGGAAGCTTTTATTAAATTACACTATTCTTCTGTTGGATGAAGGTTTCTATGTTGGATCTGAACAGGTAAATTGTTTGAATAAGTCCTATATTTGAACAAATCTTGAAGATACTCTGGTGCAGCTTCAAGTTGACATTTATGTATAACACCTGCCTTGTGAAAATTGTTTCATATTATGTAAAGTAATAAATGTGGCCCATCTCTGATGTATATCCTGTCAAGCTGTTCAGATTTGGCACCGTTTTTCCATACTGTTGAAAAATAATCCCTTTTTGGAAGAATACATGCATTGCTGTATAAAATGCAAGTTTTTATAGGTAAATATTTCTTGATTTTACTGAGTAGGGCAATTTTCTATCACAACGCTTTATATATCTTATCAATATAGTCATGCCTTTGTGAATTATTATCTGCAGACATGCCTACAAGGTTTTTATCTTTGACATTTTCTGACTGATACTTGTGTAATGCAAGAACTAATTTTGGGTTTCCTAATTTATGTAATTTTTATGAAGTCCTCAAAATCATGCATTTTGTTTTACATTCATTTATTACCATCTTATTTTGTTGTGCCCAACAGTGAACTCTAATTATAAAGGTCCAAGTCTTATTTGGATAATTAAAGAATCAAAACTAGATGTAGTTCCAAGAATGGTCTTGCACAGTGGTTCCCAATGGACCCCAGTCATGAGCCAAATTATGATATTCTGGAGGGTCACCAATATTATTTTCTAGGGTGGCAAAACTTATCAAGATGTTGAAACAAGGGTCGTGAGGCTCAGAAAAACTATTTTTAGGATTGTGACCAAAAAAGTTTTGGGAAGAACTGGTTTAGCATCCTGTAATGTCAAGTGGGATATACCTTCATTAGGACATACACGGTATTATACCAAATATGGTACTGTATTTACTCTCTTATAAATTTAGTCCAACTGCATACAGCATAGACCCTAAACTGCCATTACATAATGTTGTTGTTGTCGTAGGGTTTAACGCCATTTTTCAGCACATGATAGGCTATATATGGCGGCCAGTATTAATGGTAGAGGAAGAACCCAGGAAAATCCGCAGAAAGAACCACCGACCCACGAGAAGCTACTGGCAAGCTTTTTCACATACCCACATTGGCTGAATCCGAGACTCGAACCCACACAAACAGAGGTGAGATGGCAGTGATCCGTAACGGAGAGTGCTTTAGACCACTCGGCCACTCAGGGCCCCCCATTACATAATGTAGTCAGGGTCTGTGTTATTTGTTCGACTGATTAATACTGACAAACTGCACAGACTTAGATCTGGTAATGCATTATGCGATGGCAGATATGACATTTTATATTATGTAATAGTTTTTTTTTATATTTATTTATAGAAAAATGCTAATTGTTACCAAGGTCAGGACTAGAGGAGTATAAAATCTTGTTGCAGAAAAAATTATTTATTTGTGCTATAAGATCTGACCAGAATCAGTTGTGTTATTGTTGTGTCCAGTGTTTAATTTGGGTTGGAATTCATATATTCAAATTATTTTTTTCAATTTATTCATCTCAGGAAATACAAAGTGCTCAAAATTAACGTTCTTGAAAATAGAAACTTGGATTTATAGTGAAATTTTAAATAAGGATATATTCTTGGATTGTATTATTGTGATTCAACAAGAGACTGTTGACACATCACTACAACACAGTCCACCACAGGCACATGAACTCTTTCACGTGTTAGAAATTCTAGGATTATTTGGGATTTATTTCACAATATCTTAAGTTCTTTTTACATTTTTCACTTTGTATTCAAGGGAAATAAAATATTTGTTGCATTTTACAAAACTTGGTTCTCACTCTTTTTTTATTGCTTATTTTAAGACCATAGAGTCGTGATAATTTGGACTCAACATGTAATTAAGTATATGCGGTATTTGAAGCATTTATGAACATTATAACATTGGCTTTAAGTGGTCTTGACTAGGAGGAAATGAGAGCACTTGGAGATCCCCACCTCTTTCATTTGCTATGGCATAGGATTGTATTGCTTTTGGAAGTACAAACTGAACAGGTTAGAACAAAAACATCAAATTCATCATTCAAAATCATAGCCTGAATACAGACCTGACATTAATAATTTTCTTGTCAGACTGACAAAAATTAAATTAGTTAGTCTTTATGGCTTAGCTTAAAGCATAGCAAGGACTCCATGTCTGGACATGCAAACATCAATTATTAAGTTACAGTCTTATTGAAAAGCAATTCTGGAGGATTAGCAGGCATTCTGGAGGATGCTGCTGGTTCTTCTGGCCAGAGAGAAATTGAGGAAAAGTGAGGAGAATGGTTACATTCAAAGTTCTCATCAGAGCTCATCCCATGTTTGGTTGTTCACTTTGTAACAAAATCACTCTTAAGACTGGCAAAATATACTTTGGTCTTTCTGTAAGATTGCAGATGAATTTATCAATATTTATTAAAAGAGAATACAATTTAGGTTGCTAATTTATAAAATGGAAGGTTTTGCGTTTGCTTTGTTTTTCACCATTTGTTTCATCAACATGACTTCTCCAGAACCAATGAACCTGTTTTCGTACATAAAATGTGTATGTGTGTGTGTGTTTTTAACATAGCTTTAACAATTTTTCAGTCATATCTCTATGATGTATGCAGTGTGGCAGCTTATAATAGTGATGTCTAACACTGAGGCATCATGCCACAGACATGTGGCATCATGTCCCACAGAGTCACATTATTCTAATACAAACCTCTTAATGCTGAGTGCCAAGCATGGCAGTTACAAGCTAGTACCATATTTATGTCTTTGCTACAACTCTCATCCATGAAGTATATATTCAGCAGGAAAATAGCAGCCATAGCTGCATTTTGGTGTGACCTTCATAATGTTTTTGTTAAGATTTGGGATGTTTTTCCATGTAATTAGCACTTGATTAAACAAGTTTTAGTACCATAAGCACCTTAAGGTGGATTGTATAGTATTAAGATTCTGCCCACCTGTCTGTCCATTTGGGGTTGGTGGGGTCTGCTCAGTAACTGTAGTTTTGAATCAGGGACCATGACCAGATTTTGTAGATGATGTACACTTGGGGCAGTCAAGAAGTATTTTTATTTGGTGTTAATATGTTAAAGGTCAATGTTATTGAAATAAGAAAAATGGATTTTGTGTCTTAACTTCAGTTCTAGAATATTTGTTTTAACCAAACTATGTGGATGGTTGTGCAGGAAAGACACCTATTGAATATTAGGTTAAACGGTCATACATAGGTCATTATGACTGAAAAAAGAAAAGTAATTTTCGTACATTAGTTCCTAACCTTGTACCAATTATGAGATATGACTTTTCCATATTTTGCAATTTTCTTGCCAGTTTTGTAATTGTTTTTTTTTTTTGGTGTAGTATATTAATAAAATCATTAAACTGGAATGGTTTTTTAGATCAATTCTTCGGTAGTTTTCTACGACATCATAAAAACTGTAATCTTTATAGGAAAAAGTATTTTTTATTTTTTCTGTGTCATTTTATCACATCATAAAACTGGAATATTAATGTGGTCAGTTTTCTGTAGTTTTTTGTGGCATCACAAAACTAGTTACCTCATTTGAATATTTCAGCTAATTTCACTTCCTTTCACTGCATTTTAACTGCAGTTTACTAGTTACACTGTCATAGATATATGGGGAGTGTCTGCTGAAACCACAGACAATTGTCCATGTTCAGGGTTCCATAGTTCTTCCTTGCTGAAACCACAGACAATTAAACATTCCAATAAGCATGTGTTTGTTAAGATCCTAATAAAATAAAATGAAACAAATTACCATTTGCATATGAAGCATAAAAAACAATAATGATCAGGTCTTCAGCATCCGCAGCGATTTTCCAAGGTCGTGGGGGTCACCACAAAGCCTGTATCAAAGTGATATATTTATAGACTACACAGTATCCCCTTCCCCCCCCCCACATGGATGCCCATGGTTGGAGTGAACCAGTTTGTTTTTCTAATGAATTTTTGTTGTTCTTTTTCTGCACTGAGATATTTGTTCTGTATTATCAGTTTTATTTTCAAAAAAGTAGACAAGTCAAGATTGATGTTCAGGAAAGAAAAGCTCTTGAAATAATCCATATTAATTTGCCATTGTAGATTAAGGCACTACATAAAGAAATGATGATTGTTTTTTTATTTGATACATGGTTTGCATGAATGTCTCAAATAAATTGAAGGAGTGTTAGAAGGATGAGATAAATTATATTTGTTCACATGCAAAAGCTGGATTGCTATCTTTGTTACACTTCAGAGATACGGAAATGAAATAGAGGGTTTCTCTTTTGAAGAAATTTAGCCAAGATTGGTTAAATCTTTCATATTGGGTGCACTTCCAAAGGAAACAGACCAATACACAACACTGTATCAAGTTAAAAAATGACCTTTTGGGTAGAAAAGGTCATAATAACATATAAATGATGAAGTTGTAGTGAACTGTTCAAGTAAGCTCTTGAAATAAATCAGATATTGACCACTTCAAACAAATAGTTCTGGTAAAATGGTGTAGGAAAAGAAAAAAGTTTAATTTTAAACTATCATTACTGCTTGATGGAGGTCAGTTTAAATTAAATAGGGACACATACATCATCTTATAAAAGTTGCCTTTATTATGCATCAAACGTTGAGATACAGTGTACACATAATTCATGTTTTATATGGCTTCTTTCATTTGGCAGAAGGATCGTATTTGATTTTGGTTTTTGTTGGCTTTATTGGTAATTTTAACACATTAGCTGCATTGTGATGGGGAAATGGGAACTAAATGCCTTTTCCAATGACAACTTATGTTGGTATCAAACCCAGAATCCTTAAATTGTGAGTATAGTGCTCAACCAGCTGTGCTGCTAGGGCCTCCTGCACAAGGATCAAAGATAAACTAAACATAAATGGAAAAATATTGAACAATTCATACCTGTGATAATGGTTAATTGGATACATTGCAGACTCTTTCAGCTTTTTTGTCCTAAATGAAAGAACAAAGCAAAACTGAACAAACAGACCAATGAACAAACACATTTATCAGCTTGAATTATAATTGATGGAGAAAATAAACAATAATCGTAAAGAAAACAAATTGATAACCACCAAACATCATTTTCCTAAGGAAGCATTTTCAAGTTTAAAGATAAGGTGTAAGTAAAAGTGAAAGAAAGGCTTTAATCTGTAAGTGCATAGTGGATCAGCAAACAAGACTTTATGTTCATGAATTTTTATGGCCATGAATGTGACTGGACAACTAATAATGCAATAATTAGACCGCAAACAGTGAAGTATACTAGTAGTGTTGTATTTTCATTCATATTGATGCAAGGTGAGTCAATAAATCTGATAGGAACATGAATCATGTGACTCTCTCCAACAGTAATGCAACACTAGGATTATTATCAGGGTCTGTAGTTTGTTGGAGTAAATGCTTGTATTACTTAATGCAAAGTAAGTGGATTTGTTCATTTGCTAGCTGAGTGACATTAATCCAGAGGAAATTGAAGAGTTGGGGTCAAAAGTTTAAACTGGTTTCATGTAGATTGTACTGTAAGGACTAATGAAATGGAATTGTAAATACTTGGATTAGGTCATGTACTAAATTAAATTAAAAAAAGATCAAAAGATCCATAGTCATTGTGTATTGTAAAAGTCACATTCACAACAAAACTTATCCCTGAAATTTTTAAATAATATACTGTCATTTTCAGTTTAAGTCACAGTGGTATAACAAAGCTTTATGATATCCAGTTTAAGTCACAGTGGTATAACAAAGCTTTATGATATCCAGTTTAAGTCACAGTGGTATAACAAAGCTTTATGATATCCAGTTTGGAAGTTAGTTTGACTTTGTTCAGGGCCAGTGACTGATGCACTTTTTTTTACCTCCATTGATGCCAGTTCAATATTCATCTATTTTTAAGCTTTGCTGTTAATACCATCCATCCATCAGAACAGGTTTGTTATCAATACCCATGATTGCTTCTCCTCCTAAACAGAAATTAAACTGACATGAAGGTCTCACGTTAAAAATTCTTATAATGTATAGTTGGTTCTACATGAAATGGTTCCAGTCTGATGTGCATTAAGGCCACCACATCAGCAATCTTAAAAATCTTATTATGGCTGTTCCTCATGAATGTATGATCATAGTGATACGAGTTCTTCATCAGAAGACTTGTTATGTCTAGTTGGGTCTAAATGACCCTTTGACCACAGTCCTGGCCATCATGAAAATCATGTCATTGCTACTTACCTGAATGGATGGCTGTTTTAGCATGAGAGTTTTCACTAAAAGACTTCTTATGATGTCAGGTTAGTCCTAATGGTGCCAATCTGACATCCAACATAGCCACCACAGCAGCAATTTTAAAAATATTGTTTTTGCTACTTGTCCTGATCTAATGGAACTTGTGGTGTCTAGTTGGTCTTAATATCCAATATGACCACCACAGTGACCATCTTGAAAATCTTATCTCCTTATAGATGGAAAGTGATGTCAACATTGGGTTTTCACCAGAAGACTTCTTGTGATATTGTCTTGTTGGTCATAAATGAAAAAAATGCAGATCTGACATCCAGTGTGACCACCATGGCAGCCATTTTAAAAACCTTGATATAGCTCCTCCTCCTAAATAGAAAGTAATATCACCATAACAACATGGGGTTTTCATCAGACCACTGATTATAATATCTAGTTTGTCATGAATGAAAACGTGCTGATCTGACATCAGATATGATTGCCACAATGAGCATATTGAAAAAAATTTCACTATAATTCTCCTGAATGGATGATCATATCAACACGAGTTTTTCACCAAAAGTCTTCTGCTTCTGATGGTATCCAGTTTGATCTGTATGAAAATAGTGTTGATTTCACACCCATGTTGACTGCCACAGTGGCTAATTTGAAAATATTATCGATCAAGAATGTCAGAGATTGCTTCAACACTCAGCAGTTCAACAGAAGACATGGTCTATCTTGAATTTCTGGAAATTCCTTTTAGCCTGTATCACAAGAGACCCTCAAGGGAGTCCCTTGTTAAATTGTTGGCAAGGATTAAATGAGACCCTCACCACATACCTAGCAAGTACCAAATATGAAAAACCCATGTTAAATTGTTGGCATGGCTTTATTGAGATCCTCACCAAAGTACCTAGCATGTACCAGGGGATATGTGGGTGTTCAAGGCATCATTATACCAATAGATGCCTTTGCTTTCACACTCGCTCACTGACAGTATGAGTAAGTGGTATAGTTACAAAATGTCAGTGAATATTTGTGAAAACAAAGACAATTATCTTGATGCTTTAAGTGGGTACTTAGTGTCTAGTCTTAATTGAATCCTATTACTTGCTGAGTACTTAGTGCCTAAGTCTTAACTGAATCCTATTACATGCTGGGTACTTAGTTCCTAGTCTTAAATGAATCCTAGTACATGCAGAGTACTTTAAGTGCCTAGTCTTAATTGAATCCTATTACTTGCTGAATACTTAGTGCCTAAGCCTTAACTGAATAATAGTACATGCTGAGTACTTAATGCATGGTCTTAACTGAATCCTAGTACATGCCGGGTACTTAGTGCCTAGTCTTAACTGAATCCTCCTAGTACATGCCGGGTACTTAGTGCCTAGTCTTAACTGAATCCTCCTAGTACATGCCGGGTACTTAGTGCCTAGTCTTAACTGAATCCTCCTAGTACATGCCGGGTACTTAGTGCCTAGTCTTAACTGAACCCTATTACATGCTGGGTACTTAATGCATAGTCTTAACTGAATCCAAGTACATACTGGGTACTTAATGCATATTCTTAACTGAATCCTATTACATGCTGGGTACTTAGTGCATAGTCTTAACTGAATCCTATTATATGCTGGGTACTTAGTGCCTAGTCGTAACTGAATCCTGTTACATGTTGGGTACTTAATGCATAGTCTTAACTGAATCCTATTACATGCTAGGTACTTACTGCATGGTTTTAACTGAATCCTATTACATGCTGGGTACTTAGTGCATAGTCTTAACTAAATCCTGTTACATAATGGGTACTTAATGCACAGTTTTAAATGAATCCTATTACTTGCTGAGTAATTATTGCATAAGTCTTAACTGAATCCTATTACATGCTTAATGCACAGTTTTAACTATATTCCTTCTCTACACTCTGGGTAGTTTGTGTACACTATTTACTGCATCTTGATACATGCTGGGAACATGTACTCTTTGCATTTGTTTTTAACTGAATCCTGTTATATGGTGGGTGTTTGATGCACATATGTCCAAACTGAAACTTGCAAACAAATGCTTAAAAAATTACCCAAAAATAAATCAAAGTGGGAAAATAAGGCCCTGTAGTTACACTTGATCAGATCCTGTGCGAGAGAGATTTCTTTCATACCTAGATATTATATTGCTTTCAGACTTTGGCTCCAACCTGATAAGAATGATATTCTGATGATGAACTGATATCAGTGTCATAGTGGTTTGCATGGTCAGGTTACAGTTCACCTGAAATATGAAGCAATTAATGTCATCAAGGGTTAGGGCCAAATCCAAATCAATTCTTGGATACAAATTTTCAGAATGGTGTCATCTGTGTAGCTTGTGTTGGGCACCAGTACATTCCAAAAACAGAGATTTAGGTTTCTTCCATCATTCCAGACTATTTATTATTTATTTTAATTTATTCAAGTTAATTTTTTGTTTTCTTTGGTATACAGGTAATCATTAATGTTCAATTGGCAGTTTAGAGTTTAGTTGCTCAACATTTTTAATTTTGTTTTCTTGGCTTCATGGTGGTTACAAAGCATGGATGTATTATAAGACCCAGCAAAAACTTACATGGAAACAATAGGATCAGTTCCCCCACCCCCATTCAGTTGATTAAGTACTGTAGCGACACAATTAATGTCATTTTTACAAAACTACGTACATTCGTATCAAATGATGATACAGTAATTGATTATTTGAGTCAATTTTTTATTGGTGTTTTCAGTTATCATAGGATTTCATGTTTTTTACCATTATATGCATGGATTACAGGGCCAGACATTGTGGATACAGTGGCAAATTCCCTTGTTAATTTGGAATTTATTACACTTTCCATACAATGTACTACATGTATTTATACCCATATCACACAACATAGACACTGATCTGCCATCACATGATGTTTCTTCTAACTGCAATAGATTCATATTGCTGGTGTTTAATGCAGCTGCTGATTTGAATGTCCAGTTTGCAGCTGGATCCAACCAACTCAAGATTTAGATATGGTTATTTAATTATTGAAAAGATAAGTCATTTTTATTGGTTGCATGCAACTGAGAGAATAGGAAACAAATTAAAACTGATATAGCCAAGCAAAAATAATGCAATTACACCATGTTTAATATGATATCAGATTGGTTTGATAGTCCCAGTAAAACAAAACCATTGCAATTAAAATCAATCTATTGATAGATTTACATGACATCAAAACTGACAGAATAATTAAAGTCTTTGGATGAATTGATTTATTGCAATTATATTGGGCTAGAGAAAGGGAAATGGAAATTATCAATCAGTTCCAACCATTTCATTGGATCTTAACCCAGTTTTATAACTTAATGACAAACCAGCTATGTTTAAGGTAAAGCTAATTATACCATATGTATTCGCTTACAAATCGAGTCAAACTGCCAACAACAACGATCCTGATCTGCCGTAGCATGATATGCCTTCTGATTCTGTTGATTAGTCCTAATAAAATGCACCGAATCAGATCTACTCACACATTATGTGGCAGCAGAGCTGGGTCTGTGCAGTTTGCAGTTGGACTTGTCTCATAAGCAAGTACACTTGGTACTCGTTGAATCTTTGTAACATAATGGGAATAATTAGGCTTGACATCTGTTTCCCAGTAACTGGTAGTCTAGGTTCTGCAATTAGTGCACAATTGATATTGTCTCTATATTGCATATAGGTCATTGCATCTGGATGATAATGTGATGTCCTTTTTATAGAAAAATGAATATACATTACATTTGGGACTGAGCTTTCATTGGGGGAAGGGTATTGACAGGACTTCATATTTTCAAATGGGGGTGGGGTGGGGCATTGAGATAACAAAGCAGTAATCAGTGCCTGTGTCCAGTACAGGTGTTAACACTTTGTCAATAAAAATAAACTGTAAGCACAAGTGTACTTATTTTTTTCTTTCAATCATCTATTTCATGACTAAAATCATCATGAAAGCATGGGTCAGTTAATAGTAATTTAACAAGACTAAGATAACAAATAATAACAAAGAGAACTAATCTAAATGTTCACTTCAGTGTGTTGAATCTTACATTCAATGGTTGCTCCTTCATTATTTCAATTGATGTCCTACATTCCAGAATGACTTATGTTGATATGTTGTTTGCAGTATATAAGCAAAGAATTAAATGCTTCCCTATGCTGCTGTGCTTCACAAAGTAAAATTGTCAACCAGGAATTCTGTATTTTTGCTGGACTTTGATTGCCTTGCTGATTATGTATTGCTTCAAAAATCACCTTCAAAAAATGAAAAACATATGAGCACCATTCAGACAACTGAAACAATCACGCTTTGTGTTTTATACATGGAGTAAAAATGTTGCTTCTGTTCACAAACTTGCCAATAATCTTATACAGATAGCTTAAACAATCTCATTCAAGGCAGTGATGTGTAATAACTTTGTTCTAATTCAAGACAGCGATGTGTAATAACTTTGTTCTAATTCAAGGCAGTGATGTGTAATAACTTTGTTCTAATTCAAGACAGCGATGTGTAATAACTTTGTTCTAATTCAAGGCAGTGATGTGTAATAACTTTGTTCTAATTCAAGACAGTGATGTGTAATAACTTTGTTCTAATTCAAGGCAGTGATGTGTAATAACTTTGTTCTAATTCAAGGCAGCAATGTGTAATAACTTTGTTCTAATTCAAGGCACTGTGATGTGTTTAACTTTAGGACTTTCTCATGCACCTTGCATCTCTTTTATTTATCTGTAACAAACTGGGTTATTCCACTTTGTGAACTTTACCTATGCTAATTAGGACACATCACCCTAGCTATTGGCATGTTTATACATGTACCTGATCTTTTTGCCATTTAATACCCTCTATGACAATTTGTGGTATAAAGAGCCCCTAGGATAGCTTTACATTGGATCTGAGCATGCAGGTCTGTTGACAGATTATTCATGCTATATGTTACAGGCCTTTTGTTATATAGAAAGATTACAGAAAATCATGTTGTTAGCGTGATACATTGTGATATGGCAGGTATGTATTAGTGTACAAGTATCTACATTTACTTCAAGTTATTTTCCTCATTGATTTCTGACTCTATTCAAATGGCACAAAATGTTTAGATGAAGAAAAAAAAACTCCATCAGGTGTAAGGAGCTTTCTCGTTAATATTCTGCTTTGCATCTGGTTACTGTTTATTGATGACTTTTTTCCAACATGATTTCATGGTCAAGGCTTGCTATGATATAGTAACCTCAGTGTGATCCACGAAGTAAAAGTAGAACAGTGCAAGTAATTTCCTTGATAGTTTTGCCTTAATTCAGTTATGGTTGATTGTATTTGAATAAATTTCTTCATTCTGAGAAATATTTTTTAAAAATTTGTGTGAATGTGTGTGTGTGATTTGAATTTTTAACATAGTTTTAAACTTTTTTCAGTCATATTGCTACTATTATGTCTGCAGTGTGGCAATTTTTAGAGATGTCTAGCACTGGGGCATCTTGCCATAAACATGTATCATGATGTCCCACCCAGTCACATTAACCTGACACTTAAGGCCAACCAGTCATTATACTAACCTCTTAATGCTGATCATCTAGTCTTTTTTATGACCACTGGTGTTCAAAACCCACAGCTTGATCTTTGACATAATTGCTGGAATTGATCATGTATATATTTTTATTGGTATCTGATTTATCTACTTTAAATCAGTAGACAATTATTGATTGTTACAATTTTTTTTATAATGGGGAGACAATTTTAAACAAGATTCCAGCTTTCTACTGAATTCCCAGATAATGTACATGAAGATCTTCTCTTGAATAAATACTATTCAAACTTTCATTTTTAATCAACTTATCATTAATCAAATACATATTTCTATACATTATGAAGGTACTCGAAGAAATAAGTAACCTTGTGCCACAAACTCTCTATCATTTTCACTTAATGAAAGAAATATTTCTCAAAAAGGCATACTTTCACAGCATCATGTTTGTGTTTGTGACCTAACAACAGTTTAGATCACTTTAATATTTGTATAGTGATTGTTTTCGTTTCAAGAGGAATAATTAAACATAGGGATTATTGTGAGAAAATTGTGAAAATATCTGTCGCTATATCCTTGGAGAACACTTTACATTGATCTGTAATCTGTTTACACTGGAATTATGTGCACAAGCAATTAATAGTTAAGAGGTTTCCTCTTATTAGCCTTCATTTATGTGCACTCCACAAATACCACATACTTCCGACAGAGTGACTCGGGTGTATGGTGCAGTTGTTTGCATTGTCAGCATACACAGTGGAGGGAATTGGCAAACAGGCCTATACTATTTTCATGTCCTGTAGCTGAAGTTTATTTTCATGTTGTAGTTGTGGAAATCATACATAATTATAGAACACCGTTTAAAAAAAAACGGCTGCCCCATGTCCTTGAAAAATCAGCCTGATTAGTCTGAAGTACAATAACATGTTAAAATAAGGAAAACAATGTCTGAGTAGCTAATTTAGACAATGAAAGTGCAATGAATGAATTACAAGAAATATAAAAAGTAAAACAGTTATCGGGTCATCTTTTTTCAAAAATTTACCTTTGAAATGCAGCAAGTGAAAATGAGCTTGTCATTAGGCCAAGGTTTATACTCAATAAGACAAATTCCACCCATGAATCGTATATCAGAATAAAGGAATTGAATGTTCTTTCTATAGTACCTAAGAGATGCAAGGTCTTTTTTAAATAGCTAGGACAGCAAGTGAGGAAAACCTGGGAATTATTTTTCTGTAAAAATTAGAACATATCCAAGGTACAAGACTGTAAATGGTCAACTTTACAACCATGTATCTGAGCAGGCTCTTGCCACAAAAAAAAAAACTTGTCCATCTGTCCATTTGTCCTTCTGTTACTGATTTTATTTCTGGAGAGTTTCTTTTGTTGTCCAACCATCTACAGTTACCACATTTTTGTGGACAGCTTGTAGTTACATTAAGAATAAACCCCATCAGTATTTGGTTCAGAAGTCAAAATCACTACAACTGAAAGATGTAAAACAAATTAATATAAAAATTGTCTCATATTAATTGCTGGACTTGCTTATATGACACGAAATGCAAACATCACATACCCAGATCTGCCATCACATAATGCACAGGTAGATCTAGTTCTGTGCAGTGTGTTAGGAGTATCATATTTACATGCATATGAGTGCAAACTGCACAGACCCAGATCTGCTGTCATATAATGCACTGGCAGATCTGAGTGTGCAGTTTGTTAGTATCAGGATCTTTGTTGTTTGCAGTTCAACTCATCTTATAGGCGAGTATATATATAGTAATCAGTAGAAGAAACAACATAGACCCTGATCAGTCAGTGCATAATGCAGATCAGGGTTTATGTAGATTATAGTTGGACTTATAAGTGGATACATACAGCACAGCATTTAGTTGACATTTCATATACTGGCTATCATGATTTAATTATTTGCCTCCAATCCATTGTTCCATTGCACATTGCAGTTCCCATCAGTGTTTACACTTTGTTAAAATGTCCTTGATCTGAATGAAGACAGATACCTGCAAGAAGGAGATTATTTTTAATTGCTGTTATCTGACATAGCCTTAAGTATTGTCAATTATTTATGACATGGTAAACATGTTGGCAGTGCAAGTTTCTGTATAGGAATACAATTTTGCCTTTATCAAAGGATATGAAATGTGTATTTCAGTTTAATACTATTTGCTTTACTCAGTTCACTATATTAGTTTGTGGTACTAATTCTTATTTTAGAGTTCTTGCAGTCATGACCTTAGAACTGGTGATACAAGATTTACTGTCTGGTATACATTTTGTTCCCTGTCTGCGTGGGTTCGAGTCTCAGGTTTGGCCATTGTGGGTACGTGAGAAAGCTTGCCAGTAGCTTCTCGTGGGTCAGTGGTACTTTCCGGGGTTTTCCTAGGTTCTTCCACCACCATTTATACTGGCTGCCAATTATAGCCTTTCTGGTACTGAAAAATGGCGTTAAACCCTACAACAACAACATTTTGTTCCAGCTGTTTTCCTTTTTTCTTTTTTTTTCTTTTTTATAAATATGTAAATTGATTTCCAAAAATCCCATCTTTTGAACATCATATTGAAATCAGTTTAAAGTTTAAAGTAGCAGCATTAGTTCTGCAGGCAGTATTTACTGTTTGTACATGGTAATTGGTTGTTTTTGATAGTTACTGGAAGACTTCCTATATATATTTAATGTTTCCAAATTTAAATAGTCACAACTGTGCTTAGGTGCCAGTGAACCGAATAGATAAATAAAGATTTATGTACATACACATATACAGACTTTTATGTCAGGTATAATTGTGTTTTCATTCCTTTCATTCCATGACTAGACGTATTGCAGTGGTCAGTCATTTTGTATGCATGTCATAGGTCAAGAATGATCAATATCATATTGAACAGAATTTTTAACGACAGTCTCGGACCAGCTCTCTCTATAATTGGGCAGCAATTCCTTCAGGGCTTGGGTTAATCAAAGTCTTCCATAGGAGACATATTTACTTGGCCAAATTAATTTGGAGTCTAGGTCAGTCATAGAATATTTGCCTTAAGTAGCATTATAAAGCTAAGACAGTTCAGTCTTTGACATGCTTCCTTAACCGTTTGACCTTTGGGTCATGGTTAATGTTCCATATCACTACATTGATCATGGGCTCAACATGGAGGCCCCATCCTAATGTCCAGTTATTCATCATAATATGTTTGTAAGCTGGCAGATTATCATTGTGGAGAATCTGGTACAGAGCCACTTAGGTTGTCTCTCAACAGTGAAACCTGACTTTACAGGATGATGGGGTTTTTTTTCCTCGTTTTGGACAGGTGTCATCTGTATAGAGCATTTTTTACATCAGATTATAAATTATTGAGTTTCTTCTTGGCTAATTATAGGGAATTATTTTAGGATAGTAAGTATTTCCCATTCAGCTCAGGCACTTTATCCACCCAGAAAACACTTTACAAAATCAATACCGTCGAGGGAAGACATATAAATGGAGCAATGGAGCATTCTAAGTGTTAATTGTCCATTATAAGCATCTGTCCTTTTTGGGGGTTCAGCATCCAGTTGGGCAGGTTGAACAAGTTCATTTTCATCTAACATAGTTATTGTGAGACTTACCTTTATGTAAGTGGGAAAAATCTCAAAACGGTATATAGCTAAACATTATCAATGTTCTTGCTGTGAAAACTTATTCAGACTGAGGATGTTGTTGGTAAATAAACTCAAGTCAGGCTTAATTTTGTTCAAGTTGATTAAAAATATGAAGGAGGATGGGAGAAAGACCTGGTGTTAAGTGCTCTGTAGTTATTGACAGGAAAGGTAAATTGTTGCTGAGTTTACATTGTCTGGCATGGGGCAACTGGTCATCAAGTGTGATAGATTTTTCAGTAACATTGTTAAGTTGTGTCTTGTAATATGTAACTTTGTTTACATTATCTGGCATGGGATGCTTTATTGTGAACAGTAGGAGACTTTCATTATTGACAGTTTTAAAAGATCTAGTATGGAGTTTTGTCTTTTGCACATGAACTAATCATTTTTGCACAGCTGTGAGTATTTGTTGTTCAACAGAAATGTCAAGGATAGCAGTCACAAATTAATTTGGAGTCAGCTTTTGGATAAATGGCATGTAAATTGCAGATAGTTAATTAAAATCCCTGATACAACTGTGAAGCTTTAGATGCATTAAAATAACACCAGTTGCAGTATCCTATGATAAAACCAATTCCAGTATTATAGGGCTAAATTTAGTTATTTCAGTTGCTATGGTATTTATATTAGTTTTAGAAGGAAAGATATATTTGTGTATAAATTTTCTAAATTCTCTACATAAATTTAATAACAGTATGTCTATGATAGAGGAGTAACTCTACAGTCAGTTAGATTTAGAGGCAGAGATTTGGGGTCAATACTAGGTTACCAGCAGCTATTCAAATGCTATGGTGTCAAGTTACAGTCCAGAGAAATTGAAACAAAGGAGTCAGTAGGACAGTTGGAAGATGTGTTTGTAAAGCTAATTAAAATCAATTATCGCAAGTTTGCCTTAATGCTTAAACATTAAAATTAGTGACCATTTGAAGGGAAATTTGAATCTCTTTTAGTAGGTATAAGGTGCTTAAAATAGAGTTGAGTAGTTATAGTTTAATTTTGAAGTAATTTGCTCAAAAGGATAAAGTTTACAAGTAATTTCATATTCAAAATAATATTTTTGTAAATTCTAACACACAGCATCAGTGGGAAAAGAGTGTGTATGGAGAGTACATATATGGCTTTATTTTGGATTACAAAATTTAGATTCTGTGCATTTTGATATGTAGATTAGAGTTAGATAAAGGGTCTGCACCTAACACAGTCAGACCAGAATATTAGTTTAGAATAGGTCTTCAGGGAATGTTTTCTCTGAAGTCCGCTAGGATTGTTTAAATAACCAGGTCAAACATAGTGCAGGGAGTCAGCATGAAGAACTAGGGGCAACATACTTCATTAAAGGTAGAAAAAGAAGAAACCCTCTTGCTTGTGACTAATTCCCCATAGCGCAGTGACATCAGAAAGGCGCTACTACACCAGTCTTAAATTTTTCAAAATGTAAAGGCTAGGCTTAGTATAGGGCAAAGATATCCTTTGTAAAATATTGACAAAATTGTTTGTAAATATTGACAAAATTGAGTAAAGTGTGGGATGGACTTCACATCAAGGATGGATTTATCATTTAAGCATGGGTTTATCATGAAGCCTCAGCCTCAGCCGGGGCTTATCATGAAGCATGGACTTATTTCAAGGCATGGACTTATGAAGAATGGACTTATTGTAAGGCATGGGTTTATCATAAAGCATTGGATTATTGTAAGGCATGAGCTTATCATGAAACATGGACTTATTATAAGTCATGGACTTATTATGAAGCATGGACTTATCATAATGATTGGACTTTGAAGCATGGACTTATTGTAAGGCATGGGTTTATCATTTAAGCATGGCTTATCATGAAGCATGGACTTGTTATGGGATATGGACTTGCAAAGCATGGACTTATTATAAGGCATGGACTTATCATGAAGCATGGACTTATCATAAGGCATGGACTTATTGTAAGTCATGGGCTTATCATGAAGCATGGGCTTGTCATCATGCATTAGGTTTACATGTATCATCAGGTACTGGTTTATCATCAGACAGATAGTATTATCTTCATCCATGGGCTAATGATGAAGCATGTGAAGCATGGACATCATCAAGCAAGGGCTAATAATCAAGCATGCACCTGATATCAAGTATGGGCTTATCATCAAACATGGGCTTACATGTATAATCAAGTAACTGCTTTGCCTTAAACATGAAATTGTCATCAAGCATGGACTTCCCATCAGGTATAGCTTATCATCAAGCATGGATTTACATGCATCAGCAAGCATGGTTTTACATGCATCAACAAGCATTGATTTACATGCATCAACAAGCATTCATTTACATGCAACAGCAAGCATTGATTTACATGCATCAGCAATCATTGATTTACATGCATCAGCAAGCATGGATTTACATGCATCAGCAAGCATTGATTTACATGCATCAGCAAGCATGGATTTACATGCATCAATAAGCACTGATTTACATGCATCAGCAAGCATTGATTTACATGCATCAGCAATCATTGATTTACATGCATTAGCAAGCATTGATTTACATGCATCAGCAATCATTGATTTACATCCATCAGCAATCATTGATTTACATGCATCATCAAGCATTGATTTACATGCATCAGCAAGCATTGATTTACATGCATCAGCAAGCATTGATTTACATGCATCAGCAAGCATTGATTTACATGCATCAACAAGCATTGATTTACATGCATCATCAAGCATTGATTTACATGCATCAGTAAGCATGGATTTACATGCATCAGCAATCATTGATGTACATGCATCAGCAAGCACTGATTTACATGCATCATCAAGCATTGATTTACATGCATCAACAAGCATGGATTTACATGCATCAGCAAGCATTGATTTACATGCATCAGCAAGCACTGATTTACATGCATCAGCAAGCACTGATTTACTTGCATCATCAAGCATTGATTTACATGCATCAGTAAGCATGGATTTACATGCATCAGCAAGCATTGATTTACATGCATCAGCAAGCATGGATTTACATGCATCAATAAGCACTGATTTACATGCATCAGCAAGCATTGATTTACATGCATCAGCAATCATTGATTTACATGCATTAGCAAGCATTGATTTACATGCATCAGCAATCATTGATTTACATCCATCAGCAATCATTGATTTACATGCATCATCAAGCATTGATTTACATGCATCAGCAAGCATTGATTTACATGCATCAGCAAGCACTGATTTACATGCATCAGCAAGCACTGATTTACTTGCATCATCAAGCATTGATTTACATGCATCAGTAAGCATGGATTTACATGCATCAGCAAGCATTGATTTACATGCATCAGCAAGCATGGATTTACATGCATCAATAAGCACTGATTTACATGCATCAGCAAGCATTGATTTACATGCATCAGCAATCATTGATTTACATGCATTAGCAAGCATTGATTTACATGCATCAGCAATCATTGATTTACATCCATCAGCAATCATTGATTTACATGCATCATCAAGCATTGATTTACATGCATCAGCAAGCATTGATTTACATGCATCAGCAAGCATTGATTTACATGCATCAGCAATCATTGATTTACATGCATTAGCAAGCATTGATTTACATGCATCATCAAGCATTGATTTACATGCATCAGTAAGCATGGATTTACATGCATCATCAAGCATTGATTTACATGCATCAGCAAGCATTGATTTACATACATCAGCAAGCATTGATTTACATGCATCAGCAATCATTGATTTACATGCATCAGCAAGCATTGATTTACATGCATCAACAAGCATTGATTTACATGCATCAGCAATCATTGATTTACAAGCATGAGCAAGCATTGATTTACATGCATCAACAAGCATTGATTTACATGCATCAACAAGCATTGATTTACATGCATCAGTAAGCATGGATTTACATGCATCAGCAAGCATTGATTTACATGCATCAGCAAGCACTGATTTACATGCATCATCAAGCATTGATTTACATGCATCAGTAAGCATGGATTTACATGCATCAGCAAGCATTGATTTACATGCATCAGCAAGCACTGATTTACATGCATCAGCAAGCACTGATTTACATGCATCATCAAGCATTGATTTACATGCATCAGCAAGCATGGATTTACATGCATCAACAAGCATTCATTTACATGCATCAGCAAGCACTGATTTACATGCATCATCAAGCATTGATTTACATGCATCAGTAAGCATGGATTTACATGCATCAGCAAGCATTGATTTACATGCATCAGCAAGCACTGATTTACATGCATCAGCAAGCACTGATTTACTTGCATCATCAAGCATTGATTTACATGCATCAGTAAGCATGGATTTACATGTATCAGCAAGCATTGATTTACATGCATCAGTAAGCATGGATTTACATGCATCAGCAAGCATTGATTTACATGCATCAGCAGGCATGGATTTACATGCATCAGCAAGCATTGATTTACATGCATCAACAAGCATTGATTTACATGCATCATCAAGCATGGATTTACGTGCATCATCAAGCATGGATTTACATGCATCTTCAAGCATTGATTTACATGCATCAGTAAGCATGGATTTACATGCATCAGCAAGCAATGGTTCACATGCATCAGCAAGCACTGATTTACATGCATCAGCAAGCACTGATTTACATGCATCAGCAAGCACTGATTTACATGCATCAGCAAGCATTGATTTACATGCATCAGCAAGCATTGATTTATGATCAGGCATACTCTTATCATCAAGCATGGGCCTATCAACAAGTATTGGGTTATCATCAAAAAGATGTTTATATGTATCATCAAGTATAGGCATATCATCAAGCATGTGTATCATCAAGTACAGTGTCATGATCTATCATCAGGCATCTCCTTTCATCAGGCATGAGAGGGGCACTGAGTGGTCTAAAGTGTTCTCCATTACGGATCACTGCCATCTCACCTCTGTCTGTGTGGGTTTGAGTCTCGGATTCGGCTAATGTGGGTATGTGAGAAAGCTTGCCAGTAGTAGCTTGTGGGTCGGTGGTTCTTTCCCGGATTTTCCCGGGTTCTTCCTCCACCATTAATACTAGCTGCCATGTATAGCCTATCGTGTGCGAAAAAATGGCATTAAACCCTACAGCAACAACAACAACATCATCAGGCATGAGCTAATCATCAAATTAGGGCTTATCATCAAGCAAGGCCTTGTCATCAGGCATGGCCTTCTCATATGATCAGACATGGGCATATCATCAGACATGGGCTTATCATCAGGCATGGGCTTATCATATCAGCAGGCATAGGCTTACCATCAGACATGTTCATATCAAGTTATTATGGACTTGTCATCAGATATGTACATATCAAGCTGTTATGGACTTGTCATCAGACATGTACATATCATGTTATAATGGACTTGTCATCAGACATGTACATATCAAGTTATAATGGACATGTCATCAGACATGTACATATCAAGTTATTATGGACTTGTCATCAGACATGTACATATCAAGTTATAATGGACATGTCATCAGGCATGTTCATATCATGTTATAATGGACTTGTCATCAGGCATGTACATATCATGTTATAATGGACTTGTCATCAGACATGTACATATCAAGTTATAATGGACTTGTCATCAGACATGTACATATCATGTTATAATGGACTTGTCATCATATTAGATTAAGTAAGGTATCCAGTAAAATATCATGAATAGCATGCACTCAAATACCAACTTGTTGAAATGAAAAACGTTTCCAGGTAACTGTAAATTCACAGATGATCAGAGTGATTTTAAAAAGTAAATTACTTGTAACAGAAGATGTATGCAGGGTTTACTGATTGGAGTGTTATTAAAATGAAATTAAAGCCATCATTTATTTATTCTCAAAGAGTGAGTAGAGTTTATTTGCGTCATAGCAGAATTGTTCCATTGGCTTGATTTGTATGGTCAGTCCCATGTTTGATGTTGTGTGTCTAGTTAAACATGTTTCCATTGATTCTCATAGTTCCCTTCATTAAGATCAATAAAAGACTATTGTGTAATCATAGAGAAGGATAGAACTGTGTGAAATTGCATGTAATTTTAGATATTAGAACATACATTCCTTTTAGTAAAATAGGTTTTCATTTCAGGATGCAATTTGTAAGTGCCTGTTTGATATTACTGATTCAGCAATTTTATTCTCAAACATTAAGCATATTATGGTGTACCTCTGTCATAATTCAGAAGGCCTGTATATTAACTCATAGGTACAGATTTATCCTGCTTTCTTCTGCACCATTGGGCAGAAACTCTACCAGACTTACCCATGTAACTTCTTCATTTGAAGCAATGTACTGAAATGGACCCACCTCTAATGACTAAGTACATGTGCATTTTGCATTAAGGAAGAGTACTCAGATGGACCCTACTCTGATGGAGAAAAGTCCTATACAGTATATAGGGCTTTCTCCCTTAACTGAGCCTGAGTACAGAAATGGACCCTGCTGAAAAGGAGAATAGGCCCATATACATTCTCTATTAAGCCACAGTATTGAAATGGACCCTAGTCCAAAGGTGTATATGCCAATATAGTCACCTTAATTTAGCCAGATTACTGAAATGGACCCTTAAATCCGTAGGGCTATATACAGTCACCTTAATTTAGCCAAAGTATTTAAATGGACACCACTCCCAAGGAGTATAAGGATAAATAACATTCACCTTAATTAAGCCAGAGTAATGAAATGAACCCTACTCCCAAGAAGTATCATAAGGTCCATATATGTTCACCTTAATTAAGCCAGAGTAATGAAATGAACCTTACTCCCAAGAAGTATCATAAGGTCCATATATGTTCACCTTAATTAAGCCAGAAGGGTCCCCAAGTGGCCGAGTGGTCTAAAGCGCTCACCGTTCAAGATCACTGCCATCTCACCTCTGTCTGCATAGGTTTGAGTCCAAGGCTCGGCTAGCGTGGGTACGTGGGAAAGCCTGCCAGTAGCTTCTTGTGGGCCGGTTGTTCTTCCCTAGGTTTTCCAAGGTTCTTCCTCCACCAGTTATACTGGCCGCCATGTATAGCCTATCTTTTGCTGAAAAATGGCATTAAACCCTAGAACAACAACAACAACATAATTAAGCCAGAGGATTTTATCAGAACGAACTCTCAAGGAGTATAGGCCCATATACATTCACCTTTATTATGCCAGAGTATTGAACTTGACCTTGATCCCAGTGAAAATAAGCACATTGTCTTATGACTTAGAGTATTGAAAATACCCTGCTCTCAAGGAGAACAGGCTCATAAACATTCTCCCTTAATTAAGCCAGATTACTGAAATTGATCCTACTCACAAGTAGAATAAGCACATGAACATCCACCCTTTATGGACTGTACTTTCAAGAAAAGGCACTAATGTACATTCACCCTTTATGAACTGTACTTTCAAGAAAAGGCACGTGTACATTCACCCTTAATTAACATGTTAACCCCTGGAGGTTTTTGTCATTTTCACCTGAAATTCAGGTAGGAAACACATTTTGAAAGCTATTTCTGAATACATCCTAATACATCAACTTCCTGGTGATTTTCCAATAACCAGATACATGCCTAGTTGTGTTAGAAACGTCATTTTTCATTGGCTATTTGGCTCACGCATGAGCAGAAGGGTAAAAGTTGGAGTATTTTGTTTGTTTCTTTTTTGTTGCTTATAGTACCCATTAATTTCGTATTGAGACCGCTCTTTATTCCAAATGCCTATCTTACCCTACTTTTTTCAAAGGTTCATAGGTCTGTGTGCAGATTCGGATTCCAACTAAGGGCAAATTTTGGGTGGAAAAAAATCAGGTCCTAAGAATGAGGTTTTTCCCTCTGTATTTTATAGTTTAACTAGAACGTCCAGATTATTTGGTATCATTGTAGAGCTACATCTGTCTACCTTTCTATAATAGCACCCACTTTAGTGTATCATACATGACCTTGATGTTACAGAGCTCGGCAGTAGGCTACTACCTTCTGCCACGTAAACTCATCGCCAGGGGTTAATGTGTTGAGACAGAGTAATGAATTGGACCCAGTTTGCAAGGAGAATAGGTATTAGATACAGCCATAGGTTTTCATTTCATTCAGTGCAGTAGGATCAATTTTTAAATACAGTTTCACATTAAATACTCACTTAAATTTAAACGCTTGAATACAGAATGATATCATTAACCAGCAAGAATACCCCATGTCATTATGAAGTGTCAGATGGGTTTTTATAGCTTTCTGTCTGCTAGGGTTCCTGAGAGTCGGTTGTAATAAATAAATTTATTTATTACAGTAGTACATTTTTATTGTTTACAATCAAAAGAGATTTTGCAAGCATGAAGGAGGCAAATTTAGTGTATGAACAATTCTGGGATGGCAACCTTAAGTAATTCATGGTCTTTGTGTTTGGGTTGGGATCCAGTGGAAAGGCTGGGGTGTCAGTTGCTGAATTAATAGATTTTATTTTAATGCGTGCAAGATGTATGGTAGTATCAAAAGTATGTGCATATTGTCTATTGAACTGGAGCTGATGAGAATGATGTGCATTGCTTAAGTATATTATCTTGTACATACCATACATACTCACTTAAAAGTCATGCCAGATTACAAACTAAAGAAAAGATCCTGATCTGCCATAGCATAGTGCATCAGTAGATCAGGGTCTGTGCTGTTTGTTTGCTGATTATTCCTAACAAACTGCACAGACCAAGATCTGCTGGCGCATGATGAGATGGTAGATCTATGTCTGATTGGTTTGATTTTTGGGTTTGCATTATAAGTGATTATTAAAGCGCCAAGTACCAGAAAGGTAGAAAACTGGTCTCTTACGATGTATCAACACTAACTCATTAACTTTAATTTTAGGTTCCTCCAACCTTGTTGACACTCTCGAAGACCTTCCCCCTGGTATAGGTCAGTACGATGACTTTCACACCATCGACTGGCTGCGTGACATTGCACGGGATACGTTACGGCATCGACAGATAATCAAGAAGAAGCATACAGGATGCTGGGAATGCCTGAAGGGGGCCCATGATGCCTGGTCGGGTTGGATGTGTGTGCTGCTTGTTGGAGTCGCAGCTGGTACGGGATCATGTTTATGTCATTGATTTAGTTATACTTTGGTAAACCCCTATGCCATTCACTAGTATGGAATTTCTTATTTTGAGTTGTAAGGGAACCACAATAATACTTTGAAGAAGGATTAAATTAGGATTTGCATGGATTAAAATAATTTGTAGATATACAAAATTGTTATCAATGGAAAAATTATTACATGTAATGATTTTTTAATTTATTGAAATTAAAGCAATCCAGTATATTTTTTACTGTAGTTCAACTTGTGGGAATTGGATGAGTTGGTATACCATTGATTCAAAATGGAACTTTAATGTTACTAATGGTATACAGGGTATATACAAGTTTATGATGCATGATATTATTGAAACTTGTTACGTTTAGTGAACATGTAATGGCTGCCTTGATCCTGAAAAAAATGTTGCTAAGATTCCTTATAAACCTTCTCATGGGTTGGTATCTCTGCAGAACTTTTCTCTATTACCTTGTGCACCCATCAGTCCATTAAGAAGATACGATATGTACTTGCTTATAAGTTGAGTCAAACCGTAAACAACAAAGATCCTGAATTGCCATAGCATGAGGCACATGCAGATCAGTTTCTGTGTTGTTTGTTCTTTTGATTATATCTAACAAGCTGCACTGACCCAGATCTGCTGGTGCATTATGCAGTGGCAGATCTGGGTCTGTATAGTTTGCAGTTGCACTGGTATTACAAGTGAGTATATGTGGTACAGTGCAGGCCAGATTAATATTGCCGCATGTACATGCATGTAAGTCAGATCCAACAGAAAACTCAATAGACCCAGATCTGCTGTTGCCTAAAGCATTGGCAGATCTAGGTTTATGCAATTTGTTAGGAGTAATCATTAGAACAAACAACATAAACCCTGATTTGCCTGCAATTATGGTAGATCAGGGCATGTTTCAATGGTAGATCAGGGCATGTTGCAATGGTAGATCAGGGCATGTTGCAATGGTAGATAATAATAATAATAATAATAATAATAATAATAATAATAATAATAATAATAATGAGGACTTTGTATAGCACCTAATCTTAAGAAGCTCTAAGCGCTTTACAACTTTAGACTTAGATCAGGGCATGTTGTTTGCAGTTGGACCTGTCTTATGAGCAGAGTCAAACTTGTCCACATGATCACCACCTGTACACAATTGTTACCTGGTTATAATAGATATTATAATTTACCTTTGGCAAATTTCTTATATTTCTGATGTTTTATGATTTTGCTGATTACTACTGCACATTAAACAATCTTGAAAATGTAATAATAATAATGTTAATAATAATAATAATGATATTCAGCATATCATATTTGTTCAAAAAGCAATTTTTCAAAGGTGAAACTTTGTTCAAAGGCTGACTGTGTACAAAGGTCAGCTTTGCTTTGTCCGTGGGCAGATGCTGTTGATGGGTTTGACTATTGTGCAGGGTTTACATTGTAATATATGAACAGATTAGCTGTAAATTTTTACAGATATAAATTTTTAATGTGTATGAGATATCACCACTGAGAGAACAATGATGTAGGATCTGTTTATTTGTGAAATGGAAGCAAACAGCTATATGCCTGTTGGGACTGGCATAAGATAAATAATGGCTGACTCCAGATTATTGTTATTACAGAATATTCTGCTCTGATTTTCCAACTTGGCTGAATGTCTCAAAAAGTACAGTGGAAATAAATATTGATCATTTTGACTCCAATCTTGAGAGCTGAATTCTGTCAGGGATAATTGGTAGTCTGGATAAATGATAATGATATTGAGGAAACATTATTATGGGTCTTGGAATAGGAAAAGCGAACTATTGGATTAATCTGTATTTTTATAAAGTATTAGACAGTTCTGTATAATCAAACCATATTACTTAATCAGGCCAGTTCATGCTGGTTTTAGACAAATAAATATTCTTTTGTAACACAAGTCCATTTTAAATATGAGGATTTAATTTCATCTGAAATACAGCATTCTGTGTTTTACATAATGCGTGTTAGAGGCCTAATCAGACAAGCACTTTAAAGTGTATTATGCTATTTGGCCCAGAATTCAGCCTTTGTAAAACTTAAGATTTCATCACTGCAGAGACAGTTTGATTTTGATGGGTAATTTATCTATGATTGATTGATTAGTGATTGCAACCGTGTTTTTGCCAAAGGGAGATAGACGGGTGCAATTTCCATCAGTTCTCAGTGTGTTTTCAACCTTATATTTTTTCCAGGTCACAAAAGTACATAATCAGTTATTATTATTATTATTGTTAAATGATTATTAGAATGTTCCCTTACTCAGAACATAAATATCTTCGAGTTTGTAATTTTCAGCAATATGACATTGCCGTCATCAGCAACTGCTGTTGATCATGTTACTTATAATGGTCACATGATACAAGGAGGCTGATGATAGATGGGTGGTAATTCAAGCCCCTCATCCCAGTTTAATGTTGGCCTCCACTGTCACATTTCAAATGCTTCCATCACCTTCCTTTTCTCAGATGTGATAACCTTGGTCTGATTGGGAATGATGGAATGTACCTTTATGCTGCACTATTAATGTATTACAAAAGACTTTCTACTGACGTGTTCCTTAATTCATGCTTCTAACGCTCCTGTCTCACCAATATAGTCATTCTCACAATCTCTACATTTGATACGATAAACTACACCACTTTTTTTCAGTTTTTCAGTTTTGTCCTTCACATGTGTAAGTTGTTCTCTTAATGAGACATATAGTTGGTGATATGCATTAATCCCATGTTATCTGAATACTTCAGTTAGGACTTCTGATGTACCACAGACATATGGCATACCGATGTTGGTTTTGTTTGGGCCACTACTGGTTTAATTGAGAGCTGTTTCCCTCTCACTGGGAGTTTGAAAAGTTAAGGTACTGGTCATTGTGGGTTGATTTTCTTTACCCAGTGACTTGGATGATCCATCATCATTTACATGTATACACGTTTCCAAGAATGGTAATTTGCCACTTTATTCTTATGAAGTGAACAGAATATGTTGGTCAGTGGAGTTGAGATGATCGGAAAACTGATGCAGATGGTACTTTTTGGTTCAATCATCTGCATATCTGAACTACATAGATGGTGGGATCCTGGCTAATCCCAGAGCCTTTTTCTCAACAAAAAAAACTCCATGTATAAGACTGGGGACCACATTGCTGCTACTTGTTTCTCTGGTAAAACTGCCCATTGAAGATAAAGTCTATTCTGTCCAAACATAGTCTTAATAAAGTTCAGATATATTCAGTGCAGAGATCACATCTAGATTTCAGAGTATTATCTTCCTCTAATTTCTCTCATATCACACTTGTTGCTAGTGTCCACTGGAATACTGGTGAAAAGTGCTGATACATCGTAAGAGAGCAGTTTTCTACCTGGTGATACCTCGAGGTCCCTGATCTTTTTGGACAGAGTGTATGCTGTTCATGATACATTTCTCCATTTTGTCCACAAGAAATCCCACGACAGAAGTCAGATATTTGGCCAAAGCATACAATACTGTCCAAATATAGATACTATGGGTCGGAGTGGGACGTCCTTCTTGTGAAGTTTAGGTAACCCATTTAGCTTCCGGATGTTTTCAGCAGTGAGGTAGACATGATGGTACAATGTGTCAGATATAATTTGGTCTTTCTTCCATTGTTTTAACATGTTAATCAGTTTGATTTTTGCTTCTGTTGTTTGGTCTCTTTAATTTATGATATGTGTCTTTTATCATTAACCAGCAATTCCATTTTATGAAGATAATCTGAATCCAGTTGAATGATACTGTGGTGTGTCCTTTGTCGGCTGGTAGGATCACTATACTTCTGGGTGGTTTACTTTTATTTAGAACTCTTGCAACCTTGCCTCTCAGGCTGTCTGCTACCAAGTGATTTGTAACCTATTCACACGCTGCTTCAGTACATGATAATCTCTACTAGCGGTATCGATCATTGTGTAACACACAAAAAAGTTGCTTATCTGAAGGATTCACTTCCCATTTTTCTTTGTTGGTCATATTAGCATTCTCTGATTCCAAATGTAACTGATATTTTTGCTGGTAAACTTCAAAATTGTATCCCTCTGGCATTGTTATAGATTTGGATTCATTCTTGTGTACATGCATAAAGAGCTCTTGTACTTCCTTTAATTCTGTCAGGGGCAGTTCCTGTTTTAATTTCTCCATTGGGGATATAATTTCTTGCTGGATCTTATTGTGAGTGAAGGTTGTTTGTCTGATGCGTTCTAGCAGCAATTTCTTTTTGGCATGGTGTATAATTTGTTGTGCCTTCCACATCTAGCAGAGCTTCACATCCAAGTTGACTTAGGATACAACTGAAAAGGTTGATTCCTTCCTTTGGATGATTCATTATTATTAGAATTTTCCCTTACTCAGGGCATAGATATCTTCAAGTTCAAAATTTTTGGCAATATCGCACTTACTTCATCTGTGGCTTTTGTTAATCACATGACTTATAATGGTCACATGATATGAGAAGACTGGTGTAGATGGGTGGTAATTCAATTGAATCAAACTGCAAACAGCATAGACCTTGATCTGCTGTTGCATGATGTGCTAGCAGATCAGGGTTTATGTTGTTCTACTGATTACTCCTAACAAACTTTTTAGGCTCTGATTTGCCATTGCCATAGTTAATGGCAAATATGGGTTTATGTAGATTGCAATTGAACTCGTAAGCATCGTAGAAACAGCAGTTGTTTGCTATAAAAGAACACAGCTGAAAATTCAGCTCCAAAAACTTCTCCATTTGGTTCAGTTGCTTTTCTCATGTTCCTGTCAACATTTAAATCAAGCAAGTCTGTAATAAATTTTACATTTATTATCTAATGTGAACGCTGATATAGTCTGTTTTGCTGCAATTTGAATGCCAGTATAAATTAATGAGGGTCAATTACAGGACCAATCTAATAAATTGTAAACTTATTATCCATGCACATTCAAAGAAGCACGTGGATATTTTGATACAGTCCATCTGTCTGTCTGTACATAAATATGTTTGAATATGTGAAATGTCCTTGAACCCCTCCTGCACTGTTTAAGTCTAGACACACAAACATGGGACATTAATAATCTCCTGGGTGGAGATCATGCCAGAACATTTGGAATTTTGATCATGCCTCTGATGGTGTTGTTGTGGGGGTAGGGATAATGTTAACATTCATTCTAATGTGTATGTCTCAAAAATCCGAGAACTGGCATATATGGTCACAGACTTGAGTGTTGACACATGTCAGATTGGGATCCCTGTGCAATGCCCAAGACTTTAGCTACTGTCAAAAACTCGAGTTTCAGGTTGTCAGAGGGACTCCTGGAAGAATCTTTAGGTCCTTTCCCTACCCAGAATACCTTAGCCCCTGTCATGATAGAAACTACTGATGTCCTCACCTTATAAATATTGACACATTTACTGGCTTGACTTTGGGGTCCTTCCCTAACCACAGTGGCTAAGCCCCAGGGTTATAACACAGACAATACTAAGATCCTAACCTTGCAACAATATACACTTACTGCGCATAAAAACAATTTTTTTTTATGTGCAAGTGACTTTAGCCCAGGGTTTTTTCCTTACATCAGAATGGACAGGTCCACTGTGTCATAGCTTGAAAACCCATGAAATACAAATTCGCATAGGCAACTGACTTATGCCTGTGGAGTAGCCCTATCCTTCAGTAATCTACCTAAAAGGTTCAAATTTTAGGATGGAAGTCAGAATGAGGAAGCATAGCAAAATGTATGTTAGGAATACAGCAAAATTCTACTTTGGGTTTAATTATAAGTACAAACTTAGGCATTTTGCAATATTAAAAAAAAAATTTAGGTTTCAAATTGTATTCTTGTTTATCATCATCTTTGAATGAATCTAGCACAGTTATTTGTCTGTTTGGAAGGAACAGCGAATAACAGGGATAATCCTTTCTGATAATAGTGACCATGAAATTTAAGTTGGCAAATTGATGCAGTGACTACACTAGAATTTCACCTGGATGTACAATAAATACTGGCTTATAAGTCGAGTCAAACTGCAAACAAGAAAGATCCATATCTGCCATAGCATATTGTGCCTGTTGCCCAGGGTCTATATTGTTTGTTCTACTGATCACACCTAACAAACTGCACAGACCCAGACATGCTGGTGTGGTATATAATAGTAGATCTGTGTCTTTGCTGTTTAAAATTGGTGCCATTATACATGAGCAGATAGAGGATACTTTCAATCCTTCATGTATATCCATCTCTTCATACCTTCAGGCGCTGTGGCTGGAATTGTTGACATTGGAACATCATGGATGTCAGATTTGAAAGAGGGGATTTGTAGGCAGGCATTCTGGTTGAACCGAGAACAGTGCTGCTGGTCAGCTAATGACACTACATTCGATGAAAATAGGTGTTCACAGGTTAGTATGATGACATCACAGGTGTAGATTCAGCTCTACCCCGTTATAACATGCCTCATTATGATGCCATTCAGGATATAATGTCATATTACAATGGACCCCATGGCCAAAATCATACCAATGTAAGTGTTAATACAAAACATGATGAATCAAGTCTAATTTCATCATTTCCTTTTTCAAAATACCTTTAATTTTTAAAACATTATATAGTGGCCCCATACCACTATTCTCGATATATCACAGCTCTGTATATATCATGGTACAGTCCTACCCACTTATATTGACATTACTTATGTCGACAAGCCTCCTATTTCGACAAAAAAGCAAAGTCCCAGTCCCTTGGTCTACTATTACTACCAAAATTGTCATGCTTATATCGACGTAGAGATGAAAGATAAATGTACATGTCGACAGAAGCCCTTGGTCCAAGCTTGAACAAATCCTTTGTTTTCTAATCATTTATGTCGACAAACTGCCAGTTCTGACCCATAATTAGTTGATCTTGCCGACCGGCTTAAATTTTCCCACCTAATCATTTATGTTGACCAGCTGCCAGTTCTGACCTGTACTTTATTCAACAATTAGTTGATCTTGCCACTAGGCTTTAATGTTGCGGTCAGATAAAAAAAACAGGCTTTTGTTTGGTCCTATAAAGTTGGCCTCTTGCGGTGACTTAAATAAAAGCAATGAAATCTGATCGATTCTTGCATTTCCAAAGTGATTGGTGATTAAAACAATTTGATTGTGCTGTGACAGTTTCCTTTTTAACTTTATTTAGCATGTGTCAATGAATTCAATATTATGCCTTCATTAATCATATCAGCTGCATATCTCTTGTTCGCTTTTATGTACTTTTCACAATGACTTCTTTAACTAAATACATGTATTGTTTAAACAAACTTGTTGATAGGTTTTCATTTCCCGGTGAATAGCTCCATCCGCTTGGTAGCCTCAATAAGATGGGAACATACTGACCAAAATCTAGGCCAATTTAAGTACATGTACTTGAAGCATGTAAATAACAACTATGCAGCCATGTGCTAATGCCAACATTGAATATCTTAGTGAATGTTTTTCATATCAGGATGTGACCGATGCAGTATTTTATTGTGGATTTTATTACACAAAGGTAACCAAAATGTAATTTGTCAATATACAAGTGTATTTCACACTGGTTTTGTCTTCATGTACTCAAAATTTCCATTGTTTTCTCAAAGTGTAAATTCTACTTACTGACGACAGGTCACCCTTTACTGATGAATTTAACTTGTATCTTTTTCTCAGACCCCCCCCCAACACTTATCTCGACATCCGCCTATGTCGACGTAAACGGGTAGGACTGTACCATGTATAACATGATTCGGTAGATAACACAGTCAACAGTGCTGCATTACAACTACCACAATAGTGGGAGTGCTATAGATAAAACTATTTCCAAAATAGACAAAGGCCTGGCTTGTATAGTGGTAATGCATGTTGTTAATATATATATTTGATTTAATTTATATTTGATTTTATTTATTTATTTGTTTGTTAGGTTTTTTTTTAAATTTATTTCATTACATGCTATTGTAATGTAACTTTAGTTACTGGATTTTATATTTTCCAGAATAGAGTTCAGTTCTGACAAATATTTTTGATGTATACAGCTAATAATAGAGGCATTGTATCTAATGCTGACCTAGTTTCTGACCTTGAATCAGAAACAGTAGCAGTTCTAGTAAACTCTTTTAATATAAATTATCCTTTCCCAGAGTAAGAGACATTAATTTTAGTTAAGGCCTTACTGGGAGTACATGATGTTAGGCATGTAAAAAGCTTCTATTTTGTTCTAGAAAGATGACCATGTGACTCATCTGGGTATCTGTTTTGTGTTGTTGTTAGACTTATTACTGATGTTTTGAGAAAGAATAGCTAGCCCTGCCTTAACCCTTGAGAAGTCAAGTTGTTTTATGTTGTGACCAGTTTTGGGCTAATTAGGCCTATTTTATTTTCTTCAAATTATTTGGATTTCAAGTAATTGTTTTCCCTATAGATACTAGTGCTGTAAATCAATTCTTGAATAAGGACATTTATTGAAATTTAAACAGAATTCAAAAACCTGAATAATATTTTCTGTGATTCAACAAGAGACTGTTGACACTGAAGCACTTTACAGGTTACAACAGACGTCATTGTCTTCTATTTTGGATTTCATTGGGATTCAGACTCAGATTCGTTTAGGACTTTAATAATAGGACTTGTTTTTTAATTCTGGATTAATTTTGGATTTGATTCATTAAACTGTAAGTTCTTTTTCTCATTTTTACCTTGTTTTTCTAATGAAACAAATTATTTGTTAAATTTTACAAAATTTGTTGTCTTCACTCTTTTCTGTTACATTTTGTAAGAGCCTCAGCATGTAACAATGTGTTCATTCACCTTGTAGTTTCTGTATTGTATTCCCAATTACGGTTTGTGTATTGGTTTTTTATTAAAAGTTATTGGCCTCCTAAAGCTTGTCATTGGTGTCCTCCACCTCATTATCATATGTTGCTTTCCCATTTATATCTTGTGTAAATGGTTCTGATTACTCATTAAATGTCATTGATCTCAGGTTTCTCCCATCATGATGAACACCTCATTACCACATGTTGTATTCCCTCTTATGTCTTGTGTAATGGTACTGAGTATTCATCCTAGGTCAGCGATCTCCTCACTGACATGTTTCTTTCTGTAATCCTTCACCACACCTTCACATTTTGTATTCTCATTTCTTTAGTGACTTCTCTGCCACTGGCATCATGGTCAACACCATTTAAATGTGACATGGCATCAAGGTTGACAAAATTTAAGTCTTGTGTTAAAAGTGTTTCCGAGTGACATATCTTCTGTCTACATCAGTTGCTGTATTCCATTGAAACTTTGGGATAATATTGTCTTAGGTCTAAAGTTTAAGCCATGATACACTAAGAGTGTCTGTCTTACACATTGATATGCTAGGAATTTCTGTCTCACTTGCTTAAGCAGAAAGTGTATTTCATTATTGTAAACAGTCTTAATGTTATGTGACAGGCTTTTGGAGTTACATACAGAGGTCATACTGGGCACAGTGAGATGCCAGGTTGCATGGGATACTTTCAGTTTTTAAACAGTGATAACTATTTGGGAACTTTTCACATTGTAATACTAAATTTAAACTATTTTCCATAGGGAACACAGTTGTTTTGTATCATGAAAATTGCCTGAGTTAATAATTTATGATGTCATGGCATCTTTTCTGATGATAACCATTCACCTGAATAGTAGAATGTTTGTTCAATTCTGTAGTTATAAAACTGCCCATGGAACTTGCTATGCTTAGTGTTTATGGAGTAGAGAATATTTTTATGTTATCTAAGTATATCTCCTTACAAAATGGAAGGGTGAGGAGATCAAAGGTCATCCTCTAATTTCTGCAATTTTTGATAGAAGGCAATACACACTAGACAGACTAGACGGTTAATATTTATTCAGAAACCCAAATTGCTGCTGAACCATGCTCCTGTCCATGTTCCTCCCTTCCGAGTCCAACCCATGAGTCATAACTTGTAAACTTTTGAGATTCTGTATCCTATAGCCATATTTACAATTTCATGCCATAAAAGACCATGTTGTTTATGTAACCATTATTGGTCTGTCACACTCACAAAGTCTCTATGTTATAGCTATTCTTCGATTTGTACAAGCCAGTGTTAAAGTATTTGTGCAAGCCTATGTTAAAGTATTTGTGCAAGCCAATGTTAAAGACTTTGTGCAAGCCATTGTTAAAGTTTTTGTGCAAGCCAATGTTAAAGTTTTTGTGCAAGCCAATGTTAAAGTATTTGTGCAAGCCAATGTTAAAGTTTTTGTGCAAGCCAATGTTAAAGTTTTTGTGCAAGCCAATGTTAAAGTATTTGTGCAAGCCAATGTTAAAGTTTTTGTGCAAGCCAATGTTAAAGTATTTGTGCAAGCCAATGTTAAAGTATTTGTGCAAGCCATTGTTAAAGTATTTGTACAAGCAAATGTTAAAGTATTTGTGCGAGCCAATGTTAAAGACTTTGTGCAAGCCATTGTTAAAGTATTTGTACAAGCAAATGTTAAAGTATTTGTGCAAGCCAAAGTATTTGTGCAAGCCAATGTTAAAGTATTTGTGCAAGCCATTGTTAAAGTATTTGTACAAGCAAATGTTAAAGTATTTGTACAAGCAAATGTTAAAGTATTTGTACAAGCCAATGTTAAAGTATTTGTGCAAGCCATTGTTAAAGTATTTGTACAAGCAAATGTTAAAGTATTTGTGCAAGCCATTGTTAAAGTATTTGTACAAGCAAATGTTAAAGTATTTGTGCAAGCCAATGTTAAAGTATTTGTGCAAGCCATTGTTAAAGTATTTGTACAAGCAAATGTTAAAGTATTTGTACAAGCAAATGTTAAAGTATTTGTGCGAGCCAGTGTTAAAGACTTTGTGCGAGCCAATGTTAAAGACTTTGTGCAAGCCATTGTTAAAGTATTTGTACAAGCCATTGTTAAAGTATTTGTACAAGCAAATGTTAAAGTATTTGTGCGAGCCAATGTTAAAGACTTTGTGCAAGCCATTGTTAAAGTATTTGTACAAGCAAATGTTAAAGTATTTGTGCAAGCCAAAGTATTTGTGCAAGCCAATGTTAAAGTTTTTGTGCAAGCCAGTGTTAAAGTATTTGTGCGAGCCAGTGTTAAAGACTTTGTGCAAGCCAATGTTAAAGTATTTGTGCAAGCCAATGTTAAAGACTTTGTGCAAGCCAATGTTAAAGTATTTGTGCAAGCCAATGTTAAAGACTTTGTGCAAGCCAATGTTAAAGTATTTGTGCAAGCCAATGTTAAAGACTTTGTGCAAGCCAATGTTAAAGTATTTGTGCAAGCCAATGTTAAAGACTTTGTGCAAGCCAATGTTAAAGTATTTGTACGAGCCAGTGTTAAAGACTTTGTGCAAGCCAATGTTAAAGTATTTGTGCAAGCCAGTGTTAAAGTATTTGTGCGAGCCAGTGTTAAAGACTTTGTGCAAGCCAATGTTAAAGTATTTGTACAAGCCAATGTTAAAGTATTTGTGCAAGCCAATGTTAAAGTATTTGTGCAAGCCAAAGTATTTGTGCAAGCCAATGTTAAAGTTTTTGTGCAAGCCAATGTTAAATTTTCTATGTAAGCTTATAACTCAAAAAATGTGAGACAGCATTCTGTGGAGCCCCTGCATTGCTCAAGGAAAGGCACATAATTACATATAAATACAGACCATTGCCCAAAGAGAAGCACATGATTACAGATAAATGCATACAGACCATTACCCAAGGGGAGACACATGATTACATATAAATGCATACAGACCATTACCCAAGGGGACTACATGATTTAGTATAATACATACAGTTGCACAAGGAGAAGAAAGTGATTACAAATAAATACGTACAAATGATACAGACCTTTGCCCAAGGTGACCAATGTAAGACACATGATTACATGTAAATACAGACCATTGCCCAAGCGGGAGACACAAGATTGCATATAAATACATGCAGACCATTTCCCAAGGGGAAATGCATTATTACATATAAATGCATATAGACCATTGCCCTAGGGAAGACATGATTGCATATAAATACATGCAGACCATTGCCCAAGGGGAAATGCATTATTACATATAAATGCATACAGACCATTGCCCAAGAGGAGACACAGGATTACATATAAATGCATACAGACTATTGTCCAAGGGGAGACACATGATTACATATAAATGCATGCAGACCATTGCCCAAGGGGAGACACATGATTACATATAAATGCATGCAGACCATTGCCCAAGGGGAGACACATGATTACATATAAATACAGACCATTTCTCAATTGTATATAAATATGCACAAACCATCATCCAAGGGGAGACACATGATAACAAGTAAATACAATCCACTAAGTGTCAATTCTACAGCAGATTACAAGATAAAGAAAGCAAATGGCAAGACATGTACTCAAAGTAATTGTATATTGTATTTTTCCTAGAACAGTGTCACTATATATATATATATATATATATATATATATATATATATATATTTATTATAATGGGCAATCCAGGTCTGAAAGGCAAACCATGGAGTAATGTAAAATGATGATAGTACATTTTATATGTACAATAAATCTTTCCTTTTTTGTCTGAAAACTAAAAAGAGCTTTATTGACAGTAAAGGATACATTTTTTTTTATCTAATCATGCCCTATTTCTGATCCAGAACGTAGCTTTCCTGGCCTTTAGTTACCATATATACTATATACAGCTGCCTCGCTTGGCACTCAGCATTAAGAGGCTAGTGTTAGGACTGGTCGGCCTGGTGTCAGGATAATGTGACTGGGTGGTACATCATGCTACATGTCTGCGGCATGATGCCCCAGTACTAGACATCACTATAAACTGTCACATTGCAGACATCATAGCGATATGACTGAAAAATTGTTAAAGCTACGTTAAAAATCCGAATCACACACACACACCATATTTACTTGCTTATAATTTAAGTCAAATTGCAAACAAGTAATCCTTATCTGCCATAGCATGATGTGCCCACATATCAGGGTTTACTTTTCTTGCTTTACTGATTACTCCTAACAAACTGCACAGACCCAGATCTTCTGGCGCATTATGCAATGACAGATCAGGATCTTTGCAGTTGAACTCGACTTATAAGTGAGTATACTTGGAAGTATATGATATAAACATGTACATGAATTGTATTTGTATTTTTCAGTGGTTTATGTGGTCCGATCTCATGGGTGTGGAGAATGAAGCAGGGGCATATATCATCAGATATATCACATATATGATGTTTGCACTTGTGTTTGCATTCCTGGCAGCCATATTTGTCAGGGTCTTTGCACCCTATGCCTGTGGTTCAGGTATTCCTGAGGTAAGACTTGTGAGTCAAGTGGAGTCTCATTTCGGGTCTGAGTTTATTAGTTCTGCCACATTCTCTAAAAGTCCTATCCACTTTCATTTTTATATCTCTAAAAGTCCTATCCACTTTCAGTTTTATATAAAAATGAATTTTAATCATTTAATGGCAGAGGATTGTACCAGACAGATGCTTATTAAATGTAATGTAGTTATAATACAAATTCTGACCAATTTTATCAGAATTACTCAGGTTTAAAATTATAAATATCTTATATTTGTGTCAGCTTTTTATGACCAATTCCCACAAAGTTATCTAGTTTGTGTAACATTATATTCAAGTGTATAATTTAGATCCACCTTCCAAACAACATAGACCGAGCTCTGCATTTCCATAATACACCAGCAGATCTGGGTCTGTGTGGTTTGTTGGGATTAATCATTAGAACAAAACTATGTATAAAATGATCCTATACAGCTGAGCCCTAACTTCAGTTGTTGTTTCAGCTGCTTCCATTTTGTTTGTGTACATGTAATTTCATTTGTTCATTTCAATTTTTTATAAATAAACACCTGAAGAAATGCCTGAAATAAAAATCACCAGCTTTTACCTCCATCCAAAGTGGGATGTGAAGGGGGGTGGGGGTTGTGGTAAATAGCCTGTTAGTCATTTAGTTTTAGCTATGAAGATAAATGAGCAACTTTAGAGACATTAATTGAATTATGAAATGCAGATGTTTTAACGTCTGCAAGTTTTGACAATAAAGCAATATAATCTGTGATGGTTTGCAAGACTGAATAAAAAGAAGCTGATTAGCTTAATTTCTTTATTAAATATTTAATATTTGTTAAATTTGTACACATCCACGTACATGTACATTTTATTTATTTGTTTCAGATTAAAACGGTATTAAGTGGATTTATCATCAGAGGCTATTTGGGAAAGTGGACATTTTTGACCAAATCAGTTGGCATGATTCTGTCAGTAGCCTCTGGCCTGAGTCTGGGTAAAGAGGGGCCCTTTGTTCATGTAGCCTGCTGCTGTGGAAATATCGTCTCCCATCTCTTCCCTAAATATGGAAATAATGAGGCAAAGAAGAGAGAAGTTAGTATCTTGTTTTATATAATTTATCTCTAATGTGTTTTCACTGACTGCCTTGAAAAAAAACGTTGAGCTAAGTATTTGTAACTTGATGATACATGTAATATTTATGGGTTGCATCATGACCAAGAGTCATCAGCCACAGGTAGCTGGGTAGTCTGAAGTGCTCACCTTTACCAATCACTGCCATCTCACCTCTGTCCGCATGGGTTCAAGTGTCAAGCTTGGACTATGTGGGTATGTGAGTAAGCTTACTAGCAGCTGCCAGTGGGTTGATGGATCTTCTGGGGCTTTCCCTGGGTTCTTCCATCATCCATCAGGTATACTGGTTGCCATGTATAGCCTATCATGTGCTGAATAATTATGTCAGGCCCACAACAACAACAGTAACAACCAAGAGTTGTCAAGAGTTGAGAAATGCCATTGAATTAACAGCTTGAAGGCAAAATGAAAATTTATTGTTAAAGCTTTTTAAACATGCTTTTTCAAGAGTTTATATATTTTAAAAAATTGCATCTTCAGATATCAGAAATAAAAATATAATTTAAGAAAACATAAAAAAAGAAATGTGACCTTGAAAGTTTTTAATTATAATATGTATACTTTCAGTTCTTTGAAATTGGGTTGCTTTATTAACATGGATATAGATGATGTAAGACATCCATCTAGACAACTACCTAGAAATCATTTACATGAAAGCTTTTTATATCACCTCAACAAAGTAGATGTGAACTATTTGTACTACCCCCAGCATAGATGTTGGTGCCTGTGTCCACATAGATAAAAGCATATACATTTTATCACTTTGTCCAACTCGGTTTATTTTGCACCATGTATATTTACTTTTATAGCTAGATTTATTAAACTTTTTGATGGTGATGTATCTTGATTACGGTAGTCCTATACACTTATCACAAAAGCACTGTTCATCAGAGTAATTGACTGTGTGCATCCCTATTAGTACCATTCATTTACAACAAATGAAAGTCATTGTAACCTATATTTTACCCTTTTCTAGCTTGGGTTTTGTTCTTGCATTTAGATCATGACCACCTGTGTTTTTGTCACATATATCCATGCTATCTGACCTAGAATCATATCTTAGTAAGTGGATGTTTCAGGACATCCTTTTGTCGAATAGGGGTGACTCTGACCTATATTTCATACTAAAGTAACTGTTCGAATTTCGTGTTAATTGTTCACTGGGTAATATTTATGTTCCAATCATGAAACTTGATAATTGAATGCATCTTGGTTAGTTTTACACCATTCAGACCAAAGAAGGTGACTATGACTTACATTTACTAATATGGGTTAAATATTTGTGTTTGTGATTTCAGTAATTCATCCGTGCAAGACCTATATACTGGCCGTGTAGCTGAGGTTGGAGATAATTATGTTTATTCAGTGGTGAACTTTCTATATTAATACTATAGGCAAGGTATGCTGTGATGTCATACCTTCAGCTAAATGTTATTCAACATGAGAATGAAATCAGGAATTGGATTTGTGGAATGCACGATGCATGCTTTTCATGGAGACCTCACCTGTCATTGTTAATCAAGATAATTATTGATGCATGAACTATGCACTGATTGCAGTATGTCAAATTCTATGACATTCACCCAGTTTTCCATGAGAATCCATAATAAGAGATAAGTGTAAATCAGAGGGAGACATATGATTACAGTTTTCTCCTTAATTTCTTTCAGATTTTATCAGCTGCAGCAGCTGCAGGTGTCAGTGTGGCATTTGGTGCTCCAATTGGTGGGGTACTTTTCAGTCTGGAGGAGGTGAGACAGCCAATTGCTTGAGTGTGTATATATATATATATATATATATATATATATATATATATATATATATATATATATATATATATATATATATTTATAGTTATATCTCTCATGAAAAGCATGTGAAAGAATAATTTTTCTCATGGTGGTATTGCTACTGTGTCACCTGTGAAGAGTGCAACATAGGTATCACTTTGCCAGTTTCTAAAGGGGCCCTGATTGGTCTCAAGCACTCACCATTCCGGATCACCGCATCTCACTTCTGTCTGCGTGGGTTCGAGTCTCAGGCTTGGCTAATGTGGGTACATGAGAAAGCCTGCCAATAGCTTCTCGTGGGTGGGTGGTTCTTCCCAGGGTTTTCCAGGGTTCTTCCTCCACTAGTTACATTGGTCGCCATGTATAGCCTATCTTGTGCTGAGGAATGGCGTTAAACCCTACAAAAACAAAACAAAACAGCTTCTGGAAGTTTGTGCAGAAATGCCAACTTTTCCAGACTTTGTAAAATTATTTCAAATGTTCAGAGAAAATTCCACATTCTGAATATTTTAATAAAATTATGGAAACTAAACATTGTATGGAATAAAATTTTGAGGAGGAGTTTTCAGTATGGATACAGGTGATAATAAGTTTTTCATGTGGAGAAAAGTACTACTGTGCCAGTATCTCGACTTATCTGGCATCTTGATTTGTCAATGTTTAAAACAAAAATCACTATGGAAAACAATAAACCAGTTGATCTGACTTTAAACAGGTGGAAAATAGCAGGTATGTATCGTAAGATCTAGTATGATTGTATGGGAAAATTTTTTATTTTTAAAGAATATATCCATGACACTGCTGAAATCATTTTGACACTGCTTCATGATTGCCATAACCAGGGTTTGACATCTTTGGCTCCTGTTTGACTGGAATAAGCAGAAATTTTTGTTATAGCAACACTGTTCTCAGGTGAGATACTGGTTTCCACAGAACACTTTTTCCCGTATGTCAGTTTGAATTTGTTTTTTGCATTTTAATTTCATTGTTCTGAAACTGCTACATGGACAGTCCTTGAGAAAAACTATACACAGCTAGCAAATGTAGTTTCCATGACAGATTTCTCAGCTTCAGTGAATATCTTGTGTTCATGCATTCACTTAATTTCCATTACTGTTTTAGTCATGAAACTGGAATAGTTTTAGTTTTAAGAAATTATGTTCACATCTAAAGAGAATATTCAGTGATGTGCTCATTTTGCTTTAATTACCATGCTTGGTTATTTAGGTCTACTAGTTAAAGACTGGAAAGGTTTATACAATGGGAGTGCAGCCATCATCCATCCATCATCTGTTAGCAGTAGTTTTTTATCACTCATTACATACTTGGAGGAAAGTCATGAAACTTTCAATACAGTTTCATTCTGAGACCTAGTTGGTCTTAAATGAAAATGGTCCCCTATGAAATCCAATATGACCACAATAGTGGCCATCTTGAAAATTTAGTTATTGTTACTTCCCCTGAATAGATGGTTATATAAACATGGTTTATTTTTCAGTTGAAGAATTCAGTTCACGTCTGCTTGGTCCAAAATGAAATTGGTGCCAGTCTGATATCTTATATGGTTGCCATCTTGAAAATTTTGTTATTGCTTCTTCTGAATGGACGAACAGATGGTCATGTCAACATGTGGTTTTCATTGAAAGGCTGTGTATATGACGTGCATGCTCCTGAATGAAAATATACTGATTTGACTCCAAACATGGCTGCCATGTAACCTTATTGAAAATCTTATGGTCACATAAACATTAAAGATTTCCTTAAAGATTTCGTACTATATATATTTAGTCCTAAATGAACATGATGTCTATATGACCTCCCAAAATGGCTGCCACAGTGACCATAGTTACTGATTCTTCTCCTGACATGTTTAAAATAAATAAAACTGGCACTAGATAGTTTGTCCTATATTAAAATGATGCTGATTTTAATTACAAATGTCATCTTGAAAATCTTTATATGGCTACTTCGGAATGGATGGCCACATGAACATAGGATTCTCACCAAAGAAATATAGCAGTATGTAGCTGGTTTTAAATAACCATGGTGTTCATCAAATCGCCAACATGGCACCATCAAACACTGCTGCTCTTTAAAGAATTGTGGCCTTGGCATACACAAGATGTTTTGGTACTCAGCAGTTTAAAATTCAAAAAAGGACAAAAGCAACAGACTCGAGAATTTCAGACCTGCCAGACCCTTAAGACTTGCCAATGCATCCCTTTTGGGTTTGGAACTGCCCCTTCTGTTGGTCATTAAGATCCAAGTGTAATTTACAAATATTTAGTTGAATGTATTGTTTGACATTGATGCATCAAATCACACTTCTGAATTTTTTAATGTTTTTCCAAGTTGACAATGACAGTACATGATATTTCATTACACCTTTTTGAAAGGTGGTCTAACTAACAAAAAATTTCTTAACTGTCCCACTAAAAAGGGATTGTTAGATTGGCAATGCCTCTGACAAGATAGTCGTTGTACTGGTGCTAAAAATGATTTAGTTTTGGCAGTTTGGACCATATCTCATGCACTATTGCTGTTGCTGTCTTGGAAAACAGAATGTGCATCTGGAAGGTTCTACTTGGTTTTTGTCAAGGGATACTCATTGTGATCTTCTTTGTATCCTTTAGTGACTCTTTTCAGCTATGCATTCTTAGGAATAATGCAGCAAAAGTAGGTAACTGTGACCTAATTTTATGCAAAAGATAACTTACAGCATGTGCAAGCAAGCTCAACTGTCTTCTAATAGGTTGGTATCTTGTGATTTAAAGTTTCAGCAGAAGTTGTCGTATTACAGGGCATTAACTTCAGTTTATACCCTACCTGTACATTTTATTTTTCCCTACTACATGGGATTATATAGTGTTACCCTTGTCCATATATCTGTCTGCATCTAGGTTATTTTTTCAGTTACTGTTGTTCAGCATTTTTAGTTCATGGACATATTTCTTTTTCAACTAATTTTGTTAACATGTTCCTTCTCTGTGATTAAAAAAAAATACAAATTTGTTTTGTTAGGTGAGTTACTACTTTCCTCCAAAGACAATGTGGCGTTCTTTCTTTTGTGCCCTGGCAGCTGCATTTGTACTGCGAGCCATCAATCCATTTGGGAATGACCACCTGGTGATGTTCTACATTGATTACAATGAGCCATGGTACATACAGGAGCTTGTGCCTTTCATATTGATAGGAGCACTTGGGGTAAGACATTGAAAACAGTACATGGTGGGACTGCAAAAGTTGACCCATAAAACCACCACTAAATAATCCTTAATCTTTACTATGTGTGTAATACTTCTGAATACTGTATATACTCGCTTACAAGTCCAACTGCAAACTGTGTAGACATGGATCTGCTGTTGCATGTTGTGTAGGTAAATCTGGGTCTGTGTTGCAGTTTGTTAGGAGTAACAAGTAGAACAAATAACATAGACCCTGATCTGCTGGCTTTTTGCATTTGGACCCAAGTGAATATATACTGAATATAAAGACAGTAACAATTGTGCAGTAACTGGTTCCATATGGCAGCTATTAGAGCCCTTCTGTTTCGAGACAGTACACAAAACTGTGCCATCTTTGCTAATTAGGCAAATATTGGTATATTTTTTTAATCTTATTGGTATACAACTGTATGTCCAATTTGTTGAAGTCCAGTCTGCCAAAATTGATAAAGAGTGGATCATAATATCAGAAATTCTGAAATACTAATATGATGTGTTTTGTTTAATTAAGATGCTTTGGATACAAAGCTAATAATATAAAATACAATTTAAAAAAATGCTTGATTATTTATGATGCAGGCTTTAAAAAAAACATAAAGAATAAGGTAAGGTTGATCTCAAACTTTTGCCATCTTGAAAGCTAGCAGAGCTTAATGTTGGTACTCTCAATGTAATATTTTTCATAGAGCTGATCTATTATGTTGGTACTCTCAATGTAATATTTTTGATAAAGGTGAGTCAAATGTTGGTACTCTCATCATAATATTTTCCATAGAGCTGAGCTATATGTTGGTACTGTCATAGTAATATATTTTGGCCCTCATTGTAATATTTTTCATAAATGTGAGCCATTTGTTGGTACACTCAATGTAATATTTTCATAAAGCTGAGTCAAATGCTGGTACTCTCAGTGTAATATTTTTGATAAAGCTGAGCCAAATATTGGTACTCTTACTGAAGTATTTATCATAAAGCTTAGTCAAATGTTGGTACACAAAATATAATATTATTCATATAGCTGAGCCAGATGTTAGTACTTTGATGTTTTTCATAGATCCGAGGCAAATGTGTTATGCTTTAGCTGATCCAGACACTCTTTTTTTTTCTTCTCCAGGGCATGTATGGAAGCTTTTTCATAAGGTTCAACATAAAATGGTGTCGATATAGGAAGACATCTGTTCTTGGAAAATACCCTATAGTGGAGGTGAGTATAACCATATCTTGCAGCAACAATCAACTTATTCCTCACTATTTTCTTCAGCCTACACCCTTGTGCCTTTTAAGACCAATAAAATTCAAATGGATGCATGTACACATTGGTATTGTCTAATAAGTACTCACAAAAATTATCAGTTGCAATGATATGTACTGTGTCTCACCTGTTAGGCAAGTCCACCAAGTCATGAAGGTGCTTGATTTCATCACTAAAGCTATTTAGTAAGCTTGTCTTATATTATGATTAAATCATGCTTTGGTTGAGTTCTGAGCAAGTGAATTGTGAACAGCTTAAGAAATATCTGGATTTTTTTGTGTAATGCATATATCATTGACAGTGGTAACAACTGATTATCACATATAAATGCATTGATTAATGAATTGGAGTATATGGGAAACAATTGGATTTAAACTGACAACATTTGGAATCGTTGAGAGGACAGAATATTTTGACCAATTAAGCCTAAGGAATGCACAATTAAAATTGAATGATCCATTGCTAATGGTGCAAATTAAAATACTGGCTTAAGAATGACCAGTTTGAAAAGTAAGAATTTATTTTTGTTTTTGAAATAAAAATGAATACAGCTAAGTTGCAAATAAAAAGGACAAATACTTGTATCATGTCATTCTACTAGATGCAGGCACTGTGTTATTTTAAGTCTTTTTTCATCAGTTACAAGAGATACTGGCATGAAATTGCTTGAGTAATTTAAAGCAATTTAATGTTAATTTTCATGATTGCAGTGATATGATAAACTAGTAATAAGTTCATAATGAACAGTACAGTAATAGGCAGGGAGCAACTAGAAAATAAGAAGGGACCCATAATTTCGACCCTGAGGGCCATAAGGGCACCTTTTCTTAGAAAGCTGTGGAAAACACTGATCCTCAGATTGAAAATAGATCATTCTACTAAAATATGACAATTTATATTTTCTTTTAACAGTAGATGGAAATTAGAGTTGTGTAAATTCAATATTCATAATAGAATATTATGATAATTTATGAGAAATTTTTCATTTATAAATATTTGAGAATGTATGTATTATATCATGTCAAATAGCAAGGTGTTATACCCTCAGACCAGAATGCCTGCTCACAAGCATTCAAAGTATGATAGTGTAATTTCTAATCTTGTGTTGGTCAGCGGTCTAAAGGAGTTTGAAAACTTTTGCATTTATTGACAAGAGTTTGGTTGGGGATTCATCAACTCTAGTTTTCCCAGTTTTACAGAACTAGTTTTATTTGCTTATTTTCATACCTGCCATATTTCCAGATAGTGTTGGGGGAGGGGGGTTAAGACTCAAAAGGTGTATTTTGAGGTCTCACCATTGAGGACACAACATTGTCTGACATCGAAAACACAAAGCATGAACTCAAAATTTCTTTACAGAATGCCCTAAACAAACTGGACAACTGGTGCACATGCAATGGCATGGTGATAAATACTAGTAAAACTAAAATATTACTTATCTCAACATTGCAAAAAAGGACAAATCTTGATAGTGATGAACTATGTCTGACATGGAAGGAGAAAAATTTGCAAATGGTCTGTCATGATAGACTACTTGGTGTTTTGGTAGATAATAACCTATCATGGACTGAACATATCAAGCATATCAGTAAAAAAAATGTCAATTCAGGTTTATGGTTTCTCAGACATTTTCTCCTTGAAAGGCACAGAAAACTATTTTATGACAGTTGCATACAACCCTATTTAGACTACTGTAATACAGTATGAGGTAATTCAAATGATAAAAACATAGCAAAGCTGGCACATCTTCAAAAAAGAGCATTTGGGCTAATGTCAATCCAGAAAGAAAGCAAGGAAAATTTAGCTGCTAAGTTAAAAGTATTACCTATTAAAGACCGAATTTGTTTGAGAAAAGCCAAATTAATGTACAGGATATCCAGTAATAGTGTTCCTGAATATTTACAGTCACCGTTCCAGTATAGGCTACCTGGCAATACTCCCCACTTGCAATCCATGTCTGCCAGACAATAAAATTCCCAAACCAAATAAGGAATTATTTAAAAAAGGTTTCCAATAATCTGGAACTTTACTCTGGAATAGTATTCCAGTTGAGATTAGAAATGCCCACTCTGTTTCCTTCTTCCAAACCCAGTATATCCAGTGGCTTCAGAGATGCAGCTTAAATAAATAAATTTCTTTGTATGAGGGCCTCAAGGTAGATTAGTTCTTCGCTAATTGTGTTACAGGACAGCTACAAGACCGCCCCCCTCAAGTCCAAGACAGGCGAAGTCATCACAGACCAGGGGAAACAACTGCAGCGATGGGTTGAGCACTATCTCGAGCTATATGCAACCCAAAACAATGTCACTGGAACTGCCCTGGATGCCATTCCAGACCTGCCTGTCATGGAGGAGCTAGACACACAGCCCACCCTGGAAGAGCTCGGAAAAGCCATCGATTGCCTTGCCTGTGGGAAGGCTCCTGGAAGCGACGGCATTCCGCCTGAAGTCCTCAAGAGCGGAAAACCAGCACTGCTCCAGCCCCTACACACACTCCTCTGCCTTTGCTGAGAACAGGGATACATCCCACAGGACATGCATGACGCCAACATCGTCACTTTGTACAAAAACAAAGGAGACCGTAGCGACTGCAACAACTATCGGGGCATCCCCCTCCTCAGCATCGTCGGAAAGGCTTTCGCCCGTGTTGCCTTGGCGCGCTTGCAGATCCTAGCCTCTCGCATCTACCCAGAGTCCCAGTGTGGATTTCGAGCCGGCAGGTCAACTGTAGACATGATCTTCTCACTACGTCAGCTGCAGGAGAAGTGTCACGAGCAGCAGATGCCCCTCTACATTGCCTTCATAGACCTGACAAAGGCGTTTGACATGGTTAGTCGGAGTGGACTCTTCAGACTCCTGCAGAAGATCGGCTGCCCCCCACGTCTGCTTGTTGTCATTATGTCGTTCCACGAGAACATGCACAGCACAGTGTGCTTCAATGGCGCAACATCTGAAGCATTCCCAGTCATTAGCGGAGTCCAACAAGGCTGTGTCCTTGCACCGACGCTCTTTGCCATCTTCTTCTCCATGTTTTCCAGTACGCATTCAAGGACTGCAGCGAGGGAGTGTACATCCATACCAGGGCTGACGGCAAGCTGTTCAACATCGCCCGTCTCTGTGCTAAGACTAAAGTCACAGAGGTACTCATCCGTGAATTGCTCTTTGCCGATGATGCAGCCTTGACATCACACACAGAAGATGGACTTCAACAGCTGGTATGCTGCCTCTCCCATGCATGTAAGGAATTTGGACTGACCATCAGTTTGAAGAAAACGAATGTCATGGCACAGGACACAGACTCCCCTCCCTCTGAGGTGGGCGGCAGGATTGCCAAGGCAGCAGCAGTGATGGCCAGACTTAACCAGAGGGTCTGGAACAACCCCAACCTCACAGAGAAGACCAAACTGCGTGTCTACCAAGCGTGCGTGCTCAGCTCACTTCTCTACAGCAGCGAAACATGGACCACCTATGCAAGACACGAGAAGAAACTCAACAGCTTCCACCTGAGATGTCTGCGGCGCATTCTGCATATCCAGTGGCAGGACAAAGTACTCAACACAGAGGTTCTAGAACGCGCCAACATGAACAGCATGTTCTCCATACTCAGCGAGAGGCGCCTTCGCTGGCTCGGCCATGTCAAGAGAATGGACCCAGGTCGCATTCCCAAGGACCTGTTATATGGGGAGTTAGCAGAAGGTGCACGACCAACTGGATGACCACATCTGCACTACAAAGATGTTTGCAAGAAGGATATGAAGACAGCAAACATCAATGTCAACGACTGGGAGAGCTGTGCAAACAACCGTTCCAGCTGGCGTCTAGCTGTCAGGCAGGGAGTTCAAAACGCAGAGGAAAAGAGAAGAATAAAGCAAGCTGAAAAGAGAGCTAAAAAGAAGGATAAGCAAAAGCGTACTTTGGAGCTATGCCATCGTCTCCCATAGACGGACGGATGCCAAGATAGAGATAGAATTGTGTTACCCTCTTTAAATAAAGTCATTAGTAGTATTATGGGGGCTCAGTGTGTGTGAACAAAACAAAGCAATAATTCAAATTTTAATGTTGTGTTTAGTTATAATTTGAGAGGAAACATTTGTTTGCATTATTCATTGGATTAGAATGTGCTCATTGGACTAAAATATTATTCTGGGATTATTGTAAACTTATTCAAAGGAAATCTGGACAACACCATTGTTATTCATGAAGACTTTTGGCTCATAAGCATGTTTGAGGACCTGGAATTAATTTGGAACATTTGATTCTTTTGGCCTTCTTTAGGATTTTTAGGATTTTTTTTGGATTTAATTCATAATACTGAAAGTTCCTCTTAAATTTACATTTTTATAATTTAGAGAATTAAAGTATTTGTTACGTTTTACAAAACTTGTTTGTTTTGCTTTTAAAGTATTTGTTTTACAAAACTTGTTGCTTTTGCTTTTAAAATATTTGTTATGTTTTACAAAATTTGATGGTTTTGCATCTTTCTGTTACTTAGTTTACAACCATAGAGTCATAACAGTTGTCAGATATCAACTCCATACACATATACATGTGCAAACATTCACAGTCACAGTCACAATAACATTAAATAAAAACATGCATCAAGTTCCTACTTTAAAATCCATTATGGCAAAATATATGCTTAATTTGATACATTCTTTGTAGCTATAAATATATGGGGTTTGAAGGTTTAATGTAAGCGTCATTTGTGTTCATCATTGCACTCACTAGGGACTAGATGGTACTGTTGTCCATTCTGAGTGAATCCTGGTCAGAACTGAGTTGGTCATGATGACCATAATGTTAACATTGTCAGAACTGTCTCTGATACAATTTGACCATGAGATATGCTTGTCTCTATAGAAAAATGAATATATATCACATTTGGGACAGACCATTTCATTGGGGGAAGTAGAAGAACCTAATAGTTTCAGGTTTAATCTGGTCTTGACAGGTAATACAGCAGTAAGCAAAGCCTCTGTCAAGTTCGGATATCAATGCTTTATCAACACAAATCATTTGTGCAAACAAGAGTGTATGCTTACTATTGTTTTTAAAGTCAGTCTGTTTTATGGCTAAAAGTCATCCTGAAAAGCATGGGTCAGTAATAGTATTTTTACAAGATTAAGATAATAAATATAAAGATAACTAATCTGGATATTCATTGCATCATGTTGAATATGCTACATACGGGCGGTGTTCCTATTTTGATGGATGTTGTACTCTTAAGATTATGTCGATATGCAGTTTGCAGTATGTGCAAAGAATTAAATGTTTCCCCTTGTTCCTGTGCTTGACCAAGTAAAAATCTGTCAACATGGAGTTTTGAAATTTATATTTGCTGTGCTTTGCTGATAGTTTATTGCTTCATGAATCACACTCTTCATAACTGAATGACACTTGAACACTATTCCAAGTGAACGACACTTGAACACTATTCCAACTGAATGACATTTGAACACTATTCCAACTGAATGACACTTGAACACTATTCCAACTGAATGACACTTGAACACTATTCCAACTGAATGACACTTGAACACTATTCCAACCGAATGACACTTGAACACTATTCCAACTGAATCATACTTGAACACTATTCCAACTGAAATAATCATGTTTTGCATTTCATATTTCAAATAAAAGTCTAACTTTGAAAAAAATTTGCTGCAAATCACAGACTTTACTTAACTTCAGAGGAATTGGGTTGTTCTTTTTTTGTGTACTTTACCTAGGCAGTTGGACTCTTCCAAAGCAGAATTGGATACAACACATCCCCCTAGCCATTGTGAGACAATTAAGTAACGTCTGATAGATGGCTGTTTATCTCTGACTGCCTTAGCTTCTAATTGTAACTAAATCAGCTGTATGCCCCAAGGATAGGTTTAGCCCAGCTTTGAGCTGGACTGTTTACTGTTCATGCTATCAATTAGAAGTGGTCAAGAAATATAGTTTTTCGTTTTTGAAAAAACTTTGGGGCTAAGATTTCTGAAAATCATGTTTTTCTAAACGTGACAATGTCTAGGGGTTTGGGGTTCTTTTTGTGTGACAGAGCATGTTATGGCAGGTATATATTTTGCATTTGTATATGGAAAAAATGTTCTGCCTATTCAGCTATTTTACATACGAATATTAAAAGTTTCTGAGTTGACATTTTGCTTGCTACATATTCATTTATAATACATTCTTCCGATGATGGTTCAAGGATGTCAGATTGGTCTGATGTTGATAGAGGCGACTGACGAAGGCAGGAGCTGTGGTGGTACAGTGGTTAGCATGGTGGACTTGGGACCAAATGCTTGCAGGTTTGAATCTGACCATTGCATCATCCCAAGATAACTACCATGGTGTGTTTTGGGCAAAGCACTTTATTCCATTTGCATAGGCTCTAAATAACCTACTTGTACTGCTGTGCCAAAAAAAATAATAATTTGGCTTGACAGATTGAAGGTTGCTGTTATGTTTTTTGTATAATAACAAGCAGATCAAGGTCTATGTTTGGAGTAAATTCAGTAGAACATACAACAAAAACTTTGATATACCAGGTCACTACATATGGCCAGATCTAGGTTTATGTTGTTTGCAGTTGGACTCAACTTACAAGTGAGTGCTTACAGTTGGCAAAATGTTTTGGCTGTTTTGCAAGATTGTTGTTTGAAAATTTTCATGTGACTTCCACTTTTATGCAAATATTCCCTATTTAAACACTTGAGGCCATTTGGCCCAATCATCTTTACAGGGCAATTAGAAATTTGAAAAAAAATCAAAAGGGATTCTTGATTTGCCAGTTATTTCAGCCATATTATTTTCCAAACGGTAATTTTTTATTTTTTTTTGACCTAGTGGTCTGATAATAGTAGATTAATATTACAGCTTTATTATATGAAAGATATAAATTTTATGGAAAGTTCCTGCCTAAAATATATGCTGCTTACTGTATTCACATTAAAGCCAAGCCAATAGTTTCAGTGCTTCTGCCCATTTTTTTTACAGGTCCTAGCAGTGACATTTATCACAGCTTTGCTGAGTTTTCCCAATCCCTATACAAGGTAAGATGCAACTCTCAGAAGTGACATTTTAAAATTAGTCTGACCTGGCATTGTCCATGCAGTGTATCACAGACTCTGAAATGGATAATTTACTCAAATGGGAACAGAATGCAGATTGAACTCAAATAAAATGCAGAAGGAACACAAACAAAATGCCAAATGCATTTTAAAGAAAATGGAGTGTGCAAATGCAAAACAGAGTAGCAAATAATAAACAAAAATCAAATCAAATATGGATGCATTTTCTGAATGGATATGAAAATCAATTATTTTTAAGCTGCCACTAAATTTCAACAGTTGAAGGCCCTTTCACATCATAATCCAGGATCAGATTCTTCAGATAGTTTGTCACTTTTTATAAGCCATGACATTGTACTTATTAAAGAAAAACACCATTGATGTAATGACATCTCAGAATATTATCTAATTAGAATCAAGCACAAAAAACATCAAATTTCCTGACAAATACTGTGATTTTGAACTTATTACAGTTGTAATGTTTTCCTATGTTTGTGTGTGTGTGTGAGGTTTGGATTTTTAATGTAGCTTTAACAGTTTTTCAGTCATATCGCTATGATGTCTGCTGCGTGAGAGTTTACAGTGATGTCTAGCACTGGGGCATCATGCCGCAGACATGTAGCATCATGTCCCACCCAGTCACATTATCCTGACACCAGGCTGATCAGTCCTAGCACTAACCTCTTAATGCAGAGTGCCAAGCAAGGCAGCTGTTAGTACCATTTCAATAAGTCTTTCGTATGACTCTGCCGGGGTTTGAACCTGCAAAATCCCACATCTGAGGCAGCTGCTCTAACCACTAGGTGACCAGAGCAGCCCTGTTTTCCTTTGCCTTTTATGCACTTTATTTTTTCATAAAAGCACACTTGAAATAAGACAAGATATGAAATGTATAGTTATATCTTAGAGCTGGTATTGCCACATTTATTTTTGTATCTTGCTGAATAGATGTACTAGGCATGTGATAGTAATTTAGGGTATTCTTCACTTTGAGACCTAAATAACTAATGTATTTTGTTCTTTCAGTGTGCAGTTTTAGGTACAAGTACTCATTTTAAGTACTTTTGCTCCTTTTAGGTATAAGTACTTATTTTAGGTGCTAGTACTTATTTTCGGTACACATACTCATTTTAGGTATGATTATTCATGTTAGGCATATGTGCTCATTTTTACATATTAGTGCTCATTTTAGGTATGAGTATTCATTTTAGGTACAGGTACTCAGTTGTTAATGTGCTCCACTTAAGAACAGAGAGCTTTGGGAACTAAACTAAACAAAATGTGCTAATGTCATTTTCTTTCCAAAATAGACATGCATGTTAAGTACAACACTCGAAGTTAGTACAGTATGCTCATGATCATGTTCTATTTTTGGATTTGTCTTTCTTTGGATATTGTCTATAAAACTGGACAGTTTAAGTATGTCATTTGTGCTTTCTTGATTCATTTGCTTTATTGGCTGTATCTTCATAAAATGTAAGTACTTTCTTTAATTTAAAGGAGGGATGGAATTATTTAAACAGGATGTGGAATGCTCTTTTAGGGAAGACAGGGTAATAATCAATCTGTAGAATGGAATAAGAATGCAAATGCAAACAATACTCACATGGTCAAAATAATTACCAGAACAAATAAATGTAGAAAAGGATATTATTTGAAAGATCCATTCAGGGAATAAGAGCTGCTATATCATGATAAAATAACATTATTTGAATTTAAAAAGAGGATGTGCAAAAGTTAATTAGGTAGCTTTAATGAGACAATTTGTACAGTAGAGTTCACGTCTTTTCGGAACCCTACACAATGCAATGGTGTTGGAGAGAGAGTGAAGAGGATCAAGGAAAAAAATCCACAATCTCTCCATATTTCCTGATAGATTTGCCATGGCGGCTCATGGAAAATTGCTCTGAACACCTTGCTTTCTTGTGTAGTTGTTGAGGATGGCCTGCATGGAGTGGATGTGGTCTGTGTCAAGTGGGCATGGCTTACTGTGTGTGACCCCTGCAAGTATGCTTTTGAGAGGATGAGAGAGAGATGCCAATTTATCTACATCATTATCAGATGATTATACACATTTCCTTGTTCTAATGAAGTATATTTAATAGATATGATGCCAGATAAAATGATTGATAATACTAACATAGTTGCAATTCCTCGAAAACTGTACTAATACATACTGTACATTTTTATTCTGATTAACACCTTTTGCAAGATGTTGAAGCTTCTACTTAATTGAAAGAAATATTAACAAACTTATGCACAGACATGAAAACTTGGGGCATTTTTTTATATAAATTCTTTCATGCATTACAAGATAAAATTGTTTCAAATGATATAACTCTTTGGAAACTTGAATGGTCTCTTCCTAATAAAGAATTAGCTTGAGTGAATGTTGTACAGAAATAAAGATAGTGACCATTGTAAGCACTGATTTTTTGCAGAACACTAGCTGAAGCCAAGTGTTTCTCAGGGGGAGACTGTAAAAGATTCAAAAAGGGGGAGTGTAAATGCTTAAAAATTATTGGATTATTCAAATTTGTGGTATACAAAGTGCACTATGTTATTCATTGCTTTACTTGAAACAAACTTATCTTGTAATGAATGAAATTTTAAAAAATACCACAACTGGAAATAATAATTTAGTTCCATACAATTAAATGGCCAGTCTGTATACATGTATATTCAATCTCGTAACAGTGCAATTTCTGCTTAAAGACTAAATATGTAGTTCGCATTTAAGTGTAAATTCAGTGTTTTCTTTTTTGTTGTTTGTGTTTATAAACACAGATTCTGAAGCTGATGCTGTCTGGAATTTAATTGTCCATTCCTCAGAGGATTACTGTTATATCTAAACAGTAGGATAAATTTACACTGTTCAAGAGAAGCTTAACAAAGTGGACCTCTCATCACATCAGCATGCAAGTTTTCTAACCATAAAAGAAATATACAAAACTTTTCAAATTAATTTCTATTGTACATATATATGATCGAATAAAAAGACTACTGATTTGTGAAATGGTATTTGGATGTGAATTACTCATGTCGGTCTTTCCATGGATGGTCCTCGTTGATTGGCTATTCAAATGTAAATCAATAATGCTGATCAGATGCTTCATGGTGAAGATGTCATCAGCACACCTGCCAAGGTACGGTGGTGATTTGTTAGTATTTATATTGCTCCATTGTCTTTTGGAGCAAAAAGTGGAGGGATTAAGTTACCCACCACGTTGCATGGAATTACTTGAATACATGTGAGCTGTACTGTATGTAGGTTTATGCCATAATGTAGGTCTGTAGAATCGACCGCTCCAGTGGCCTAGTGGTAAGAGCGTCTTCCTCAGATGCAGGAGGTCGTAGGCTCGATCCCCAACCGAGTCATACCAAAGACTTACAAAAATGGTACTAACAGCTGCCTTGCTTGGCACTCAGCATTAGGAGGTTAGTGTTAGGACTGGTTGGCCTGGTGTCAGGATAATGTGACTGGGTGAGACATCATGCTGCATGTCTGCGGCATGATGCCCCAGTGCTATACATCACTATAAACTGCCACACTGCAGACATTGTAGCATTATGACTGAATATTTTTTGAAGTTATGTTAAAAATCCAAATCAAACACACACACTCACTGTCAGTACATTTCTAATTTTAATGGATATAGTACCATATACCTGAGCTGTAAATATAACAACATCAATGACATCCCCAGGATAACTATAGTTTTTGCACTTGTATTCTTTTCTGTCTTCTTCAGAATGAACAGCAGTGAGTTGATCAAAGAGCTAATGAGTCGCTGTGGTCCAGAAGACAACAGTGATCTCTGGTAAGCACATGAAAAATGACAGTAATTGGTACAGAATGTCCATGGTAATTGGTACAGTAATTGGTACAGAATGTCTATGGTAATTGGTACAGTAATTAGCACAGTAATTGGTACAGAATGTCCATGGTAATTGGTACAGTAATTGGTACAGTATGTCCATGGTAATTGGTACAGTAATTAATACAGTAATTGGTACAGTATGTCCATGGTAATTGGTACAGTAATTAGTACAGTAATTGGTACAGTATGCCCATGGTAATTGGTACAGTATGCCCATGGTAATTGGTACAGTATGTTCATGAATACCCATACCCAGGAATAGTGTTGAAGCACTCATCAATCACACTAAATGTGCCTTCCTTCACATCGTTTAGTTTGCATATCAGCATGTCAGTTTAAAACATTTTAATGCTGCACTTCACAGGCCAGTCTTCTGAAGAAATAGAAGTGAGTTGACCTGACAGTTGATGGGTCACTGTTGTGTGCTTTCCAATTCTCTTCCCCACCGCTAATGTACATCCCCAGATTACATCCTCACAGTTAAATTTGCATAACCTGATTACATCCTTACAGTTAAATTTGCATCACCCGATTACTTCCTCAGTCAAATTTGCATCCCCAGATTTTATCCTCACAGTTACATATGCATAACAGATTTATACCAGCACAGTTTGGATAACCAGATTACATCTGCACAGTTAATTTGCATAACCAGATTACATCCTCACAGTTAATTTGCATAACCAGATTAGATCCTTACAGTTAATTTGCATAACCAGATTACATCCTCACAGTTAATTTGCAGAACCAGATTACATTTTCGCAATGTAATATGCAAACTCTTGTCTTTAAGTTAATAGGTGCATTAAGAGAATGTCATTTCCTAAGGATCACAATAGAAACATGATTTTGAAAGGATGTTACTGTTGCCAAAGACAAGACCATGCTGTTCTATATTATCAAGCAGGTTATCATTCATTTTAGCAGTTATTCTTGTCCTAGTTCCTTGACCAGACTTTGGGTAATGAAGAAATGTAAATATTCAGGGATATAAAGGTCATAAGTCGTGGTCTTGGTTAGTGAATAACAATATAAAGGTTCATGAACAGTAAAGGATAAGATTTGATGAGGGTTAATATTGTCCCTCAGATTAGCAATTAAGTAAAGTGTTGGTAAGAGTATTTGTTATGGTTGTTCCATATGCACTATATATTAACTGCAGCATATGTACACATGATATAATGAGATAGTTTGAAATTAACATTCATTGTTTTATCTACCCATGTGTCAAGTATGCAAACGTTTCCAAATTTACACACCCCAATGTTATGATTTGCTGATTTAAAAAACCCAAAGGTTTGGTCTAAAAATGGTACATAAATTGACACCCCACAATATTATGTTTTGGTTACAACTGACTGTGGAGCCTGGAGCTGACCTTATGTGTCGTATAACTGTCACATCATTTGTAGCAACAGGATATTAAAAATCGTATAATCACCACACCCAAGAAAGCTTTGGAAAATAAATACATGATTTTAAAATGATTCTCATGAGAAACTATTATTTTATGCGCATGTTTGTCACGCCACGAAGCAACACTTTTCATTTGCTCAGTTTGTATGCCTTGCATTGTTCCAAGATACTGTCAGCATTTGACTGAAAATGGCACCCAAGGCAAAAACAATTAAAATAGATCCAAAACAAACCAAATTATCTTTCGGACCGTGTTTATGACCAACTGATGATAATAGTAATGTTATCAAACCAGTGGAGCCTTCATTATAATGGTATTAGTAAGATAAAACTTAATTTGTGCAGCAATGGCTGAAAACACAACTGTCGACATTTTCAAAAAGAAGTTCAGTTGAGTGAAGAATGTGAGAATGAAGATGCCTTTATGTTTTGCTATATATGTACAGAGGCTAAAAGAAAACTCCATGACCAAATGTGCAAAAAACAACGTTCAGAACAGTACACTGGCAAGGCATGCTGGGTTGCCAGAACACAAACTGCTGATTGAATGATCCACAACACCAGGCAGATTTGAATGCAGTTTTACAGAAATATTCTTCCAAACAAGACAGCAGTGAACGTGCTATTTAAGTGTGTACATTGGTTGAGTGTAGAAGACATCACTTTTTTAAAATACAGATCTCTTCTTAATTTAATACACAACTAAGCAGCTGAAGAAATTGATGCCATTGGCATTTTGAAGAATTCTGCCATTCAGTACAACCTGAGGATAGTCTTATACATGACCTGCAAAATTTGTCATTTGTGACGGCAATGGCAGATGAAAGCACCGACATAGCCAACAATAAACACATTGTCATATATGCTCAGATTATTTCTGATGACATGAATCCATCAACAAGATTTTTAACAATTATAGAATGTTCATATGCTTCTGGCAAGGGAATTGCCTTATTGGCTTTAGTCACATTACAAAAGTAATATTTTTGTTGTGAATTTAAACATATAATTATTTTTTTTAAACTACTGAAAACTGATCATCAGCTTGAACAAGACTGAGTCTCATAGGTTTGGATTCTGACTCACTTTTTTTTGCCTTGATGAGTCAAATAACTTACATGAAACCATTTGTAGATAAAACACTGAACATTTAATTTTGTTCCTAAAAAGGCCAAAGAAAATATTATTGGCAGATTTTGTAAATCTTATATAAAGTTTATGAACACAAATGATTATGAAGAAGCATGCCCAAAGGTCCTACAGGGGTCAATTTGGGGGACATAAGATGACAAATTGCGGGACACCCACAATCCCATTCTTAAGCTGCAATACCACATCCAGTCAGATAGAGTCAATAGCATTTGCTTCATGCCTTGGAAATTGGTACAAGTTCTAGCATCGTGATAGCGTTAGGAAGACACTAAACTGTGTTAAGCTCAGAATGCAAGGACAAGGGTGAAGAGATGATTGATAGTTCTTTTTTTTTCATCAGCGACTACAAGAGGAACTTCACGTCATTAGATACTTACATGTCTAGCACCACAGCTGGTGATGGAGTGATCAGATCATTATGGATGTTGGCATTGGCATTCATTTTCAGGGGCATCATCACAATCTTCACTATTGGCATAAAGGTGAGAATTTGAACTGTTAAATATGTATTTACTATGTACAGTGCAACTCCGCTATAACACGCCCCTCTATAACGTGAATTCGGAAATAACGCAGTCGTGGTGTGGCTCCCGAAATTTCTTATATTCATTCGCACATAAAAAAACCTTTTTCTGCAAAGTACATGAAACAGTGTATAAAAAATGTATTATCATTATGGGGAAAAGATCGCGTATGAATTCGAATTTAATATGATCTTGGTGTGGTTCCTGAAATTTTAAATACATGTGTATTTTTCTCGTACCGGGAATTATTTTTTTTTTAGGTACAAGAAATAGTGTGTAAAACATTTATTATCATTCTGGGGAAGAGTTCGCATATGAATTTTAATATAATACGATCATGGCGTAGCTTCTGAAATTTAACAATATCACCAGGTTCTTGAAGGGTTATGCCAAAACAAACATTATCGGAAATGTTGCTTGTTACTGATCCATGAGTAAAGCCAGTAAGTCATCTTTGTGATTGTCTTCAATTAATTCTGTATACAGTCGTTCCTCAAACAATAGCTGACGTGTTTCTTCTTTAACTGCATACACAAACAAGCAGCAGCCAATGCAGTGGTTGATAAAGATTCTCGCAATTTAATAAACATAAAAAAATGAAAGCTGCCAACATGTTTGCTGGGCTTATTAGACGCAATCAGTTGACTAGTAAATAATGTCCGCTTTATTTCTTGAAAATTTAATGAGTATGAAATTGTACATGCGTTCAACTTTAATTTTTTTTTTATAAAAGTGACTCGTGATCATTGCAGGCCTACTGCACTTAGTTCTCGGGTTTTACATGGGTATGGTTTTTGTTTATGTTTGTTATTAATTTCCTATTTTTTTATTTAAAAAATATTTTACCGTTATGGGAAAGCCAGTTCACAAACTCAAGTCGTTCTCTGCACTTTGCGCAATGATTAGTATAGTTGTTTTAACACGTTTCTTTCTATATTCACATAATCTGAAGTAAAAATATGCACGCTGAAAGCATGTGTTGATTGGTAATTATTCTTGTTGTAGTCATTCAAACGAATAGGTGTACAAGTGTTAATTATTGGAAATTTGCAAAGGATAAATGTACACGGAAATGCATATGAGAAAACTTTAGCAGTATGAAATTTGTACTGACACCATTCATAGACCCTGGAACGTAATGAACCGTACACGTGCTTCATCTTTCTTAACCTAATTTTGCTGTTAATTTTTCCCATTGAATTCAGACACATAATGATGTGTGAAAAATTTATTGAACAGTTTACATATGTATGCAATTTTTACAATGGAATTACATATTTTATGGATTAATGTCAAGCCCCAACGGTACGATATCAGACGGCAGGTAAACGGTGTTGATACTCTGTTCATGCTTTATATTAAACATTGAATTCAGACACAATGATCTGGGAAAAAGTATTGAATATTGTAAGTCTATGTGCCATTTTTCAATGGAATTACATGCATTATAGATGAACTGAATGCCACAACGGCACGATAGTAAACGGTGTTGATACCCTATTCATCATATACATTAGGCATGAATACAGTGAGTTGTTCTCTGAAAAAAGTAAAATACTTTAAAACCCCACATTAAATTGACCCCAGTATTAACATGATCCAATTTTGTGGACCCCAATTATCACATTAGAGCGGGGTTCCACTGTATACTTATTTTTAGGCAAGATCTGAGTGCAGACTGCATAGACCCAGATCTGACATTATATAATGCATTGGCAGATATGGGTTTGTGCAGTTTGTTCAAGCTAATAAGTACAACAACAACACATACCCAAATCTGCCAGTGCATTATGTAATGGCAAATCTGAGTGTATATTGTTTGCAGTTGGACAGTATATAGGTTTTAGTTCTGGTCAGATTTACCTCCTGAGAAATGGGTCCTGGCCTTGTTCAGGGTCAATCTTACTTGGCACAGACACAAATAATACCTTACATATATGTAAATCCTGCAGCTGGGAGGGATTTCCTCCCAAGATGAAGGATGTCTCCTGTCCCTCCACTCAATGAAATCTCCCCATACTACTAAAAATTATTATTAAAAAATTCTAGACCAGAAATTCTTCAATTTCTTTTCGCACTTTGCCTCCAAGTATTTATAGTAAAGACTGTGATCATGTGACTGTGTGAACTGGCTTATGCAAAAATGACAATTTTAATTAGTAAATCAACAGATAGTAATCTAAATGTAATTATTGGATTATATTATGTGTACTATGTAATCAGTAGTAATTCGGGAAAGATTAAAGTTGTAAATTGGATTAGTGTCGAGCTCAACCAGCATAAACGTTGCTTGGATTCTTTTGGCAGGGTCAGTATTGACATTGGTATTTCAAGTTTGTAGAGATGGATTATAATTTCTGTGTTAAAACTATTTTAGTAAGGATTAAAAATGTTAATAGGTTACACTTGGTTTAGTCCTTGTTAAAAAGCACAAGTGGCATAAAACAGTTTGATTTTGGTGTAAAGTTTCTTGAGATATGTAAGTGTGCATTATCTTCCAATACTAAAACACCTGAATATAAATAACCTAAATATCACATGAAATTCACTAATGGTGGAACAGAAATTTCAGTGGTTGGAATTAAATTCAAAAGGAATATGAATATAAATTCTGCCATAACTGTAATGTTGATTTTAAGAAGAACTTCCTAAAAGTCAGTCAACATAGCAACTTTGAGAAGTTCTGGCAAGTAGTCAGCAACTTAAATTTACCCATAGGCAGGAAACGAACTTCTTGGTGGACACAATAGAGTTGTATTAACATTGCTACATTCCTGTGCAGACAGTGAATGTACATTTTCTTTTCTGAGGATAATTCAGGGTGACTCTAGAGGAAACATAATTTAAGTGACGAGATCATTAATGATGACGAAAATTGAAATTTTTATTAATTTGCATGCTAAAATTCAGATTAGTGAAAATCCTTCTGATTTGAAGTCAAAACTCCTTCCCAAATTTTGTAAATCTCCTGATCTGTGCTAATTCGATCTCTCTGTTACATGTTTGAACTTTTATATATATATACACACACACACACACACACATCTAAAATGTTTGTTTTTTATTGTACAACACTTGAATATTTGATATTTGTTAGAAAGAGTTTTTTTTCACATTTTGTCAGTGTATCCCCTAGGGGTGGAAGACTCTGTCAGAATTGGGGTCAGAATGAGTAAAAAAACAAACTTTGGCCTCAAAACTTGGGGTCAAATTAAAAAATTTGGTGTCCTTGAAGAACAAATGAGGGTAATGGAAAACACTGATATGGGAGGATGGTGTAAAAGATGGTGGACAAATTACAACAGAAGTAATTTGAAAAGAGTGTGGCTACATTGATAAAGCATATCTATCCTGTATCTTTTGAAGTACAACAGTTTCTCTTCACAGACATATCCGGTGAGGATAGCCAAACTCATTCTCTCAGACAAAATCTAAGAATTCATAGGCTGAATCGCTTATTTTTATTGAAATTTGCCAAATTTGAAAAATCTATTAAATTTCATGATTATTGTTTTATTTTTTTTTTGTTGCTGACTACTTAGTCACACTTTCAGTTAATAACTGTCCTTTGTTATTATGCCCCCACCATATTTGTATATGGAGGTTTAGTTTGGTTTTGTGGGTATTAATGCCATTTTCCATCACATGAGAGGCTATGGATGGGCTCTAATATATATGGTGGAGGAAGACCTTGTGAAGAACCACTGACCATGGAAAACTATTGGCAGATTTTCTTACATACACACATTGGTCAAGCAGAGTCTTGATCTTTATGGAGGGAGCACGACCTGTGTCATCCATCCCATCCCAGCCATTTATAATACGACCTGTCATCCATCCCATCCCAGCCATTTATAATATGACCTGTGTCCATCCATCCCATCCCATCCATTTATAATACGACCTGTCATCCATCCCATCCCAGCCATTTATAATATGACCTGTCGTCCATCCCATCCCAGCCATTTATAATATGACCTGTGTCCATCCATCCCATCCCAGCCATTTATAATACGACCTGTGTCGTCCATCCCATCCCAGCCATTTATAATATGACCTGTCATCCATCCCATCCCAGCCATTTATAATATGACCTGTGTCCATCCATCCCATCCCAGCCATTTATAATATGACCTGTCATCCATCCCATTTCAGCCATTTATAATATGACTGGTGTCCATCCATCCCATCCCATCCATTTATAATACGACCTGTCATCCATCCCATTTCAGCCATTTATAATACGACCTATGTCAATCCATCCTATCCCATCCATTGCAAATTTTAAGCTTATGTCTTTAAATTAAAAAGACTTTTCATATATATACTTACTTATAAGCCAAGTCAAACTGCAAGCAACAAAAATTCTGATCTGCCATAGCATAATGCACTCACAGATCAGGGTCTGTGTTGTTTGTTTCACTGATAACTCCTAACAAACTTCCCAGACCCAAATCTACCATTACATTATGCAATGCCAGCTCTGGGTCTGTGCAGTTTTGCAGTTGGACTCTTCTTATAAGTGAGTATATGCTGCAGGTCAGATGTGTTTTCCGCAACATTCTGACATATTTTCAAAAATGCTAACCTATAGATTTCAGTGTTCTGTCATAGTGTCAAACCTATTGACTTTCAAACTTAAAGCTTAGCTATACCGTTCTATAACAGTACACAGTCATTGTTCTGATATCATGAAAAATATGATAAGAAGTTTACAAGTAATTGAATGTGTGTATTAAATTAGTTAACAAGTAATCGAATATGTATATTAAATTAGTTAACAAGTAATTGAATATGTATATTAAATTAGTTAACAAGTAATTGAATATGTACATTAAATTAGTTAACAAGTAATCGAATATGTATATTAAATTAGTTAACAAGTAATTGAATATGTATATTAAATTAGTTAACAAGTAATTGAATATGTATATTAAATTAGTTGACAAGTAATCGAATATGTACATTAAATTAGTTAACAAGTAATTGAATATGTACATTAAATTAGTTAACAAGTAATTGAATATGTACATTAAATTAGTTAACAAGTAATTGAATATGTATATTAAATTAGTTAACAAGTAATCGAATATGTACATTAAATTAGTTAACAAGTAATCGAATATGTACATTAAATTAGTTAACAAGTAATTGAATATGTACATTAAATTAGTTAACAAGTAATCGAATATGTACATTAAATTAGTTAACAAGTAATCGAATATGTATATTAAATTAGTTAACAAGTAATCGAATATGTATATTAAATTAGTTAACAAGTAATTGAATATGTACATTAAATTAGTTAACAAGTAATTGAATATGTACATTAAATTAGTTAACAAGTAATTGAATATGTATATTAAATTAGTTAACAAGTAATCGAATATGTATATTAAATTAGTTAACAAGTAATCGAATATGTACATTAAATTAGTTAACAAGTAATTGAATATGTACATTAAATTAGTTAACAAGTAATTAAATATGTATATTAAATTAGTTAACAAGTAATCGAATATGTACATTAAATTAGTTAACAAGTAATCGAATATGTACATTAAATTAGTTAACAAGTAATTGAATATGTACATTAAATTAGTTAACAAGTAATTGAATATGTACATTAAATTAGTTAACAAGTAATTGAATATGTACATTAAATTAGTTAACAAGTAATTGAATATGTACATTAAATTAGTTAACAAGTAATCGAATATGTACATTAAATTAGTTAACAAGTAATTGAATATGTACATTAAATTAGTTTACAAGTACTTGAATGTATAATAAGTTTGTTGCAAGTAATTGTAGATTAAATTAGTTTACAAGTAATTGTATATTAAATTAGTTTAAAAGTCATTGGCTATATTGTAGACTAGTTACTAGTAATTATAAACATTAAATTACTTTACAATTGACAGTAAACATTAAATTAGTTTGCAACTAATTGTCTGTGTATAGTACATTAGTTTACAAGTAATTGACTGTATATTACATTAGTTTACAAAGATTTGACTGCACATTGCATTAGTTCACAATTAACTGTGTAAATGAAATTAGTTTACAAGTGATTGACTTTGTACATTATATTAGTTTACAAGTAATTGACTGTATAGTAGACATTGAATTAGTATACAGTTGTCAGTATACAATACATTTATTTGCAAGTAATTGACTATGCACATAAAATAAGTTTATCAAGTAATCAACTGTGTATGTTATATTAGTTTACAAGTAATTGACTGTACATTAGTTCATAAGTAATTGACTGTAAATTAAATTAGTTTATAGGTAATTGACTTCATAATATTATTTTACAAGTAATTGACTGTACATGTCATTAGTTACAAGATGTTGACTGTACATTACATTAGTTTACAAGTAATTAACTGTACATTGCCTTAACAAGTAATTGACTGTACATGTCATTAGTTACAAGATGTTGACTGTACATTACATTGGTTTACAAGTAATTAACTGTACATTGCCTTAACAAGTAATTGACTGTGTATGTTAAGTTAGTTTGTCAAGTAATTGGAAAAATAGTATTTTCATTGTGAGGTAAAGAAAATTTTCATTGTGACAATGGCTTGTATTAGTGTAATAACTAATCAACTAAAATGACATATTTGGGGTATACAATGAGTTTATCTTTAATTACATTTTACTTCTGCAGTTTCTTATTAAGTGAACCAAATAAAAGAAGCATTTCAATGGACTTAGTACATCAATCACTGAAAGAGGCTGATGATGTTGAAGAAAGTTGACTAAGGATTTCTTCTTCAAATACACATGCATGTTATGTATCCTTATGTATCCTTGCTGAAGATCTATGAAAGAAATGTATCTTGAGATGAAAAGTTGATTTTGTAAACATTTTCTCATAGATGGGCAGTTGTTATCATTTTAAATTGAGGACCTCAAACAAGTAGTCATATAATAGTGATTTAAGATGCTAATTGAGTACTGTATACTCGCTTATAAGACAAATCAAGCTGCAAGCTGGTATCTACAATCACATAATGCACCAGCAGATCTAGGTCTGTGCAGTTCGTTTGGAGTAATCAGTAGACAAACAACATAGACCCTCATCTGCAGGCACATTATGTTAAGGTTTCCAGCTATATGCAAGCCATGATGGGTCACATACACAATCCATACCTGGAGTTAATTAGCATTTTAATGTTGACTGCAGTACAATGTGATGTAGGCATTTCTTTGTATAGGTTAGTATATTCATTTTAGACAGCATGTCAGGATTTCTTGATTCTTCCAGTTTTGGTTTAACTACATGAATATTGTGTGGGTTTACTCATTTTCTAGCTTTTGTATAGCATTCAGAGAATTCTGGGTAGGTAAATGGGCCATTTTCCGACCTATATAACCTGTCCTGTGCATTTCTATGATAGTCACCCTGTTTCGTTCCGATGTCCATTCAGCTACTGATTAAAAAAACAGCTGCCATATTAATAGTAATAGCAAAACAAAGTTTTTTTATGAACATATTAGGACCAATAATACTCACTTTAAGTGATATATTAATGTGTTGGCATATAGAAACATTTTAAACCACAAACACTATGTAAACTGTACTAACCATGAGATAAAATGTTTTTTTCCTAGACATGATAGTATCCATATATGTATGTGCTCTAGAAATTTGCCACACAGTACTCTGTTGTAGAGACTAGTGATACTTCCTATTCATGTCTTAGCTTAAGGTTATATCATCGAGCACATTCAAAAATCAATATAACTTCTTAATTTTGCAGGTTCCTGCTGGATTGTTCATTCCCAGCTTGGCTATAGGAGCCACTTTAGGGAGAATTGTTGGAATCGGAGTAGAGCAGTTAGTTGTGTAAGTATGTTTACAATTTCAGGAGGAAACTTTTGGCATGGATTGTAACATGCCCTAGTTTCAGATTGTCTCCAAGTAGAAATATAAATTTCTACTTCTTTCCGCAGTACCATTTTTGTGAATTTTGTAGTTGCTACAGACCATGAAGTGAATTATATTCCTAACTGCCAATGTACGTGTGTGTTGGTTTGAATTTGTGCGCACAGGTTTATGAAGCTAATTAAACCAAAACATCCTCGGACTAAACATCTACTTTGAGGCAAATGATAAAAGCTAAACATGATGTAAAAATCCCCCCCTCATAGCATTTGAAACAAAGACAATGGACAAAATGGGCAAACGGCTTACAATACAAAGTAAAAATTTCCATGTACTAAGTGCAACCTTTTTCAGTGTTCGAGACCTCATTTGGAAGACCATCACAAATGCATTCAACATAATAAATAGCTGTTATTCAGTTGTTATTTCTTATCTTTACAATGGTATGAGGACTATAGTATGCAATGGCATCATACTCACTTCGCACCTTTGTGGAATCAGTTCAGTCCATTTTTTTGATAGCGTGCAAGGATAGATATGGTGTCACCCGTCCAAAGTCAAGTTTCCTCACTCGCCAAGACTACACAATGCTGACATCTGAGCAATTGAGAGAGTCTATTGTTTAAGCTGTTAGAAGCTGTCAACATGAATGCTGTAATTTCTTTACCAGTTTGTCAATTTTCCATCAACACATGGTCCATAAAAATCATGATTATTATTTTGTACTCTTAACTTTTGGTTATAAAATTTTTAATGCATTTGGATTTTTAAATCAAAAGATCAGTTTGTTTGAGAATTAAATTATATTTGTGAATATTTTACAACCAACAGAGTGAAGAAAAATTTAATATTGATGATCCTGTGTGTGTTTTGTAGGAGTCCTCAGTCTCTTGTTTACTTTTTGCATACTTAATCACAACACAAAAATGATAAGATTTTACACTTTATTTTTCATAATTAGAAAAAAATAATTTATGAAAAATAGGGCCAATAAAGTTTTATTGTAAGAGTCCCTCACTGTAACAAATGATTGTTGACTCAGTTCTGAATTTCATCCATAATTCATGTCACAGTAATATGATACTGCAGACATGTTTGAAAAATGCATTTTACTACCTTGGTTGTTTTTGTCTTTCAGAGCCAATCATGACAATCCATTTTTCTACAACATGTGTCGATCTCAGCAGCAGTGTACTATTACCCCAGGGCTTTATGCTATAGTGGGAGCTGCAGCCTTCCTGGGAGGGGTCACTCGAATGACAGGTTAGTATTTTCTAAGCAGAGCAGAACAGAGTAAAAACATTATTATTATTATTATTATTATTATTATTATTATTATTATAGCATCATGATCCTCATTTGAAGTTAAATTATTTTATTCCTGCAAGTTTTGTAAGAGTTATTGCCCTTGTCAACAAAAAGCAAAGTTATTGCCCCTTTTGATTTTAACTTTATGTAATAATAATATATGATACAACAATGTAACTGCAAGTAGTCCAGCAATTTACATTGGATTGCTGTGAAACTTCATACATGTTATGGTTATCTTCTGAAACTGCATATTACTCAAACATTTTGCTCTCAGTTTTTGCAAGAGTAGTCGAGTCGTTTGCTCTTTTTTATAAATAGAACTGGGTGCAGTATCGGAGACGATCTTGTAACAGCTCCAGGCCTAACTGTTATTGTTAGATTTCTGTGATACATATATTAGTCATCATCTAAAAATGTCCATATTATTCAGTTATTTTGTTCTCACCATTTTGGGGAAGGTATAGCTCATTTCAGCTTTCAGCTGGATGCTATCTACAACACAATCTTGTGACTGTGACTCGTCTTCCAGTTCACTGTGGATTGCTATGAAATTTGGTGCTTCATCAGGTCTTGCATATCACCTTTTTTATGGTGCTGAATTGTCTTACAGTGCTGGTGTACTGTAGAAGCATAATCAGTTAATAAATCATGCTTCGTCAGTAGATATGCTCTTTATTCAGTTACTGTGTTCTTCTGATATTTTCAGATTTATTGCCTTTAAACTGGATGCAGTATATATAAATCTTGCGACTGAAATTGTTCTCCAAGTCATATGAAAACATGCATATTTGTGTAACCCTACGCTCACATCCTGGGACATCACTGATGTCCAGTATGGTCACCACAGCAGCCATCTTGAAAATCTTGTTGCCAATGCTCTTCCTGAACAGATGGTCATGTTAGTTTGGGGTTTCACTCAAAGACTAATTACAGTGCCTACTACAGCAGTCATCTTGAAAATCTTGTTATTGTTACTCCTGAATAAGAATTCATTTTAGCATAGGGTTTTCACCAAAAGACTTGTGATGTCTTCATGTTGGCCCACAATGAAAATGCCACATTAGCCATCTGGAAAATCTTGTTATTGCTCCTGCTCCTGAATGAATGGTCATATAAAAAAATATAAGACTTTTTGTAATGTCTAGTCGGTCCTAAGTAAATACACCATAATTACCTTCTTGAAAATACTGTTACAATTTCTAGATAGAAAATCATATCGCCATTGGGTTTTCATCAGAACGCTTCTTATGATGTCTAGTTGCTCTTAACTGACAATGGTGCCAATCTCAACTTCCAGTATCATGACCATGACAGCCATTTTGAAAATCTGATCACCACAAAATGATATTTTCACCAGAAGATTAATTTCGTATCTAGTTGGTCTTAAATAAAAATGGTGCCAGTCAGACCTCAAATGCATTGGCTGTGGCAGCCATCTTGAAAATATTTTTATTGTCACATTTCCTCAATGAAAAGTCATAGCAAGCTTGGAATTTTCATGACAAGACTTAATATTGTGTCTTGTTAGTCCTGAAGGAAAATGATGCTGGTGTCCTCCATGGTGTCTATCTTGAAAATCTTGTTATCGCTGCTCCTACAGACCTGATGGGTTTATCAACATAGGGTTTTCACCAAAAGACTTCTTATGACATATAGATGCTCCTAAATGCAAATGGTGCCACTGTTATATGAAATATAGCTGCCATGATGACCATCTTGAAAATCTTGTTATAGCTGCCCTTTTGAATTAATGGATATTTTGGCATGGAGTTTAAACCAAAAGTCCTCTAATGATGTTTTATTTATCCTGAATGAAAATGAGGAAGATTTTACATCTAATATGGTCATCACAGTGGTTAATTTGCAAATCTTATCACTCAAGAACATCAGAGATGGACACTCAGCAGTTAAAAAGATGAAATGGTCATATCTTGAATTCCTGATGAATTCTTTTTGGACAGTACACGATCAGTCCTTTAAAGGAACATTGTTTTTAATGCCATTGTCTACCTTTGTGCCAATGGATTTTTATTAGACCTTGGGTGTTGGTCATGAAGAAACATGGAATATACCAGGTAATTGATATGCCAAAAGGTCAAATGTTAAGGGAGGGTCATGAGGGTATGCACAATTTATTGATGAGCTGATGAATTCTTTGCCACAATAGTTTGTTGCATTGATGTTTAAATGCTGTATTTATTTGAACAGGAATATAAAATAACAATTACCATCCTTTGATTTCTTATCTTCTTTCTACATTGCAAAGATGGAATATTTTTACTTTAATGTGTTTGTTTTCTTTAGTGGCACTGGTGGTGATAATGTTTGAGCTGACAGGAGGCCTGCAGTACATCGTCCCCTTGATGGCAGCTGTCATGACCAGTAAATGGGTTGGAGATGCTCTGGGCAAAGAAGGAATGTATCCTTGTTTGTTGAGATGAACTAGTTACGCGTAGAACACATACTGCATATAAAAAATGTTCTTTATTATGAAATTTTCACTATATATCACTGTTTGGAAAACCTGTATATCTTTTTATTAAGTCTGATATTAATTATTTGGAAGCAATTTACTAATTTCTATTGCATTTTAATAATTTGATTCCTTGAATTCAAATAAGGTTTTGTTTATAAGTTATACACACCTGTTTTCTTTCAGTTAAAGATATTCAGCATACCATATTCTGGATAATACATGTCATGTTTTTAATACACTCCTCTCATTTGTCAAGACTCACATGAAAATATCCAGTTTAAATTTAAAGTATTTTGATTCCAACATGCCTTGTGGAAAGGAAGTAGCTGCTATAACCTTCATACCATATCACAATTTTCTCTTGAACTTCCACAGTGCATGCCACGTACCTCATTGCCAACGTATTTTGTGGGTTAGATGTCTCAGAAATGGCTCTTTCATATGCTTTATTCAGCACAACTATATTTTCCTAGGTATCTTGTGTACAAAACAAGCACAGTTGGTTCATCTTTTCAAGGACATTGATGTGATCAAGCGTGTGCCAAATTCATCAGAGAAAATTTGCCTGTAGCTGTGTTTTTTAACAGCCTCTATAATAATTATCTCTAATGATGTTACATTATCGATTCATTTTTTCCAAATCTTTACATGGTAACCTATTCCTTCCAGTTTCAGTTCCTTCAGGGACTTGGGGTTACTCAAGGGCTCGATAGACATTTCAGCCGCCACTATTTCACAATGGATTTTCACCACAATCAAAATAGCATACCAGTCTCTTACTGATCAAGACCTTTCTTATGAAAGTTAGAGCCCGCAAGGTTCAAGCAATTGCTACCTCCTGGGCCTACCTTAATTATTCCTCCTTTTGGCATTTCCATACTACCTTTTCCTCCTTTTTACCTCAGCTTATTATCACAATAAAGCACAGGCATTTTTTTTTGTGGGGGGGGCCATCATTATAGCAAAGCATGTGACCCCATCATTATAACACAGCATGTGGCCCCATCATTATAACCCAGCATGTGGCCCCATCATTATAACACAGCATGTGACCCCATCATTATAACACAGCATGTGGCCCCATCATTATAACATGGCGTGTGACCCCATCATTATAACACAGCGTGTGACCCCATCATTATAACACAGCATGTGGCCCCATCATTATAACACAGCATGTGGCCCCATCATTATAATACAGCATGTGACCCAAATAAGTACCTTCATTCCATAACATGGACCTCTCCACCAGTGGTGAGTACTTTCCATTTTCTGTTTTTTTATCAGTTTTACGGAACATCAGCCAAACCTCCTTACTGACTAATTCAGCTAAACAATAGCGATGAGTAACCTATTGCTGCTAATAAAATGTAGTATTGGGGGGGGGGTAAACTAATTTTAATTATGCAATACTTACCAATAGCTATTGTCAGATGCCCTCCTCTCACCCTGCTCTGATGTCCTGATGTAATAATTGTCTATGAAAAAGATAACTATCTGTGCTTTTTTTACACATAACATACCAAGGACAAGGTGAGTTGCACAAGGAATATGTCATACTGACAACTCCTTACACTAAAGAAGGATGTATGCACATCAGATGGATGGTGCTGGGTTTTTTCAGCATGGAAAAGGAAGCCCAACAATAACTATAGGTAAGTGAACCATGTGCTTAAGCAGTAATGGCACAGTCACAAAGCGGAACATACACAGATTAGATGTGCGGTAGTATACTGTAAGGGACTGATCATTTATTGTATGGCACTAGAATTTTCTTTCTGACTGGGATATACTTTTTTTTCCTTCATTGCAAGATTTATTTATTTCTAGTAAAATCATGAATAGAATATGATATGTTGTTTTTTTTAATACTACAAGTTAGAGCAAGACAATTATTTTCAAGAATATAACCTCCCAAACCCTAGACCGTCCCTTGGTGAAAATTAAATGGTCTCTCATTGATAAAGACTTGACTAAAGTGGATGCTCTACAGAAACAAGGTAGTGACCAGTTTCAACACTTATAAAATATTGACAAGGGTTAGCATCAAAAGATGATGTCAGATGCATTGTGGGAAAGGTGTTTTTATATCAGACAAACAGTTTGACTTGGCGTATTCTGGAAATGTTTGTCTTGACTTTATTTAGCAGAAGGGGAAATATATTTGTCACTTTTTGATGGCAGCACCAGCATGATCAAGATTCTAAGTTTAAGTTTTTTCCTCAGGATTTATTTAGTAATTATAAATGATTGCTTAATATGTAGGATTGATTACATTCCATGAAACCCTTGTTTTTCTTAACTTGGTGTAGATATGAGGCACATATTCAACTGAATGGATATCCATACTTAAACAGTAAAGATGAGTTCACTCATACAACCATTGCAGCCGATGTTATGAGACCTAGGTAAGCTGTTTACAATTTGAATGCATTTAAATTGATACTAGTTTATAGTATGACACAGTCAAAATCACTGTTTCACAGAAGTCTTCTGTTTTATTCACAGGATCTTAATTTTCCCGGCTAATAAATAATGTTAGCAGAAAATCACACATAAGCCCTCTTCCTGTGCATTAGTACATCAGAATGTGAAACAAACAGCATATAACCCAGTATTGGAAGGCACACATTTGTGTTTTTCAGAACATACTTATATTAATATAGAACAAAATCTGTTAAAGCCATGTAAAATGTTCAAGGTGGGAGGAGTCAGTGTAAATCTTCTTTTCTATTTTTTCACAGCAGAGCTTTAAGTTTGCATGTATTTACCAGTAAAGCAATAACAGATATTTGTAGTTCTTGTGATAAGTTGGCAAAATTCTGTATGGATTATTGGTGTATTTGCTCACTTTTTACAGTACATGCATCATGGATTTTGGATTGACCATTCACTTGTTCAGATGTGGACACCACAGCAAAGGATTAAGTAGAGTTGGGTGTCCACTAAGTCTGTTGGATGTCTACTCAGTATCCTAGTATACTGTCATACAATTTTAATGCTGCTATGGGTTTTAGGGCATCCCCCATTGATTTTATTGCACCTGACATGACACATTAAGGAAACATCTGAGATACTCCATTGCTGTAAACATGACTTAGTCTAATCCTGTGTCAATTTCATACCTGTACCCAAGCAATCTACGTTAACATTTCTTGTAGTAATTGTCAATAATCTGGCTTAGGTAACAATCCTGATGAAATTGTGCAACAGAGGAAATAGAATCATGATGCCATGTTGTAAATATCTTGGACATCACCAATACCATTTGGACCATCTAGGCTATTTTTGGAAGAAAAAATATGCCCTAGATATATGTAAACACAGGCATTGGCAAAAAAATTATGCATTTTGTTTGCCAGAAATTTCTTCTCTCAACATAATACATAATCTTTTTGGACTATCTCAGGTATTTGTTAATTGGATTGACATGGGATTGACCTTGAAGTTATGAACAAAGAAATTGTTCAGTACATTTGCAATTTGGGTTAATCTTTGTTTTATAAATAGCTTAGATGGTCCAAATGGCAGGTATCAGCATAGATTAAGGGTATGATCCATAGGATTAACCAACCAACCCCTGATCTGTACAGTTAACCACACACATAACCCTAGTCCTATAATGTAGAATGTACAGGTCAATGAGCCGGCAAGAACGCCGGCTCAACTCCTTCCATATACGGTGCCTAAAACGCATCCTGAAAATCAGCTGGCAAGACCGTGTTCCACACAGCGAGATCCTGCAGCGTGCAAGAACCCCCAGCATGTACTCCCTGCTAATTAAACGCCGCCTTCGATGGCTGGGTCACGTCCGACGCATGGAGGATGGAAGGCTGCCAAAGGACATCTTATATGGACAGCTGGCCACTGGGATGAGAAGAGTCGGACGCCCCTCACTCCGTTTCAAAGATGTGTGCAAGAGGGACATGAAGGCATGCAACATTTCACCCGATGGCTGGGAAGAGCTGGCTGAGGACCGAGGCACCTGGAGACTGATGGTAAACAATGGCATATCAGTCGCTGATGCAAGGAGAGGCCAGTTGGTGGCAGAGAAACGTAAGAGAAAGAAGAACGCAACAGCAACCACAGTAATGCAGACTTCCCAGTATGTCTGCACCAACTGCAGTAGGGACTGTCACTCACGTATAGGCCTGCACAGCCACAGCAGACGTTGCCAACAGAGACAGGCAACACCCCAAGGGCGCTATTCGCATGGTCTTTCGAGACCGAGTCGCCAATGATGATGATGATGATGACAGGTCAATATATATGATTAGATATATACATTCCCTTGAACAAATTACACCTAGTTCAACCAAATTAAGCATTCCTCAGCAACTATTGCTCTTAAACCAGTTGAAACAGTGGCCAACAAAAACCACAACCTCTTGTTTGTGGGGGGATTCACTTCAGTCAGATGAATATAGTATGAATAAAGCAGTTTGACTCGAAGCTCTGCAGCTTGTAAGTATTAACTGCCATCAACGTAAGATATTCCTGAAAATGGGTCTCCAGTTGTGCTAGCAAAAGGAAACAGTGCTACATCGTAATGAGTATTAGGGCAGTAATCAGTCTCCCCCAACCCACCATCATTCATGCATATCAGGATTGACATTTTACACTGTAGGACTACCCCAACCCCTGCCCCATAATAGTATGTACACAGGATAAGTGCCTAGACATTTCCCTGTTCATAGACTAAATGCACCTACAAGCACACACAAGTAGAAATCTGTGATATGCTTGCTTCGTATCAGTCAGTACTTCAATTCTCTGTTTCGTTAAATGATATTACATAAAATGCCTAATCTTGCATGATTTCCCTCTACTTTCCATAATATTTCCAAGACCTATTTTAAAAAAGTTATTGAATGAAGTAAAACCAAAAACACACCATCATTAACATTCCACAAATCCGTAAGACATTCATGTAAGGTAGATGAGGGCAGTCAAACTTAATTTGTCCACTCTGAGTCAAGACCACCAGATGGACACAGTGGGGAAAGCTTAAAAGTCCGCCATGCTGTTTGAGCATTATCCAGAATCTGTGATGTGTGTACTGTTCCTTTTTGAGTGAGACCCTGCATATAATATGATGTTTGGGAACACCAGAGAGCAATCATCCTATATACCATATGTCCATCTTGTAATGTATATATACAATACTGCTGCAAGTCAGTTAACTGCTTATTCCCTGGTTCAACACCATTGTGGTAGGATTGTTGGGTGTATAGGAGTGAGTGCAAAACAGTGTGCTTCATTGGTACAGACTCCATTTTAAATCAGTGCATATAAAATAAGAAATAGTGAAAATAAATAGTGACAGAGTGGCTGCCTCTTTAGTATTTGACTTGAATCAGAGATACATGCATTGGGACATACTAGTATATCAGGAATATTTAAAGTACAGTATTGACACATATACAGTGAATCTATAATACTTCCATCGAAAATATGCACAAAGAAGTATAATACTTAGTCATTTTGTCATAGACCACAATTTGTCTGAATTCAATGCAAAAATAAGCCCAAAATTGACAGAAAGAAATATAAGGAAAATCTGCAGCTCAAGATTTTGAAGTGTTGTCTGTATAAATTTCAAACACTAGAATTTTCTCAGATTCATTGCAAATCAAAATACTGTTTTAATTCCTTGCTAATAATCTTGCTCCAAGTTATGACACACTATCAGCAAAACCAATCTCTTTGCACTTATTGAGGGACAGATATCAGGACCTTACTGTCTTCTGAAGAACTAGTGGATTTTAGCGGCTTCTTGTTGCTGTCGTGTTTGCTTTTGCAAAGTCAAGCGTATTTGTCAGTGCAACAATTCTGCATCATCAGCATCCTGAAAGTCCAGCCTTAAACTTTGGATTTCTCCTGTTATTTTTGGTAGTTGATTATCAGTCTCACTTAACTCAGGTGTAACATTCTCTTTGTCATTATCTCTATCATCAGTGGCTTGAATTTCCTTGACATTTTCAGTAATTGTTTTGCATCTGAATCTTGGACTATAATTAGATAGTCATTATCGCAAGTCAGCCATTCATACATGCTCTCCCTTGACTGCACTCACACCCCAAATACCTTCTTGGCCTTCTCCGAAAGATCTTTAAAAAACAGTTTCATCATCATTGCTGATTTTGCCAGGGTTATGCTTTCTAGCTGAAAATGCTGCCTCAGTCCCTTCTCCAATCATTTCTCAATGCAACTGGGTGACTAATGTCCAAGGTATGTCACCACTTTCTAAATAGGGTCTCCAGGACTGAAGCTTTGTCTGCAACAATCTTTTTGTCAGTTTTCATTAGTTGTTTATTTAAAATATGGAAATCATGCTCTGATCACATGGCTGGATCCTGGAAGTGGTATTCTTAGAGAGGAAGCTGACCTTTACCTTTCAGTTCCAACTAACCAGGCTGTATGCAATGGATGTACAGGGAGGTTGTCCTGCAGTAACCAATGCCTCAAGTTCTACCTTCACATGTCTCAGGTGTGATCAAATTGCCAATATAAATTCATATTGCAACTGCTGTTAAAACAAGCTTTTGTAATTGATGTATTTCTAAATTGCCTTCAGTTGCTCACTTCCATGCATCTCCATGACCATGTCTCTTTCTTTGGCTTCTTCCATCTTCCATTCTCAGACAGTAGCCTCATGAACACCTAAATCTTAAGCTTATTACAATCATTGAACACTTTACTTAATCCTGTCCAGGGCCTCAAGCTTCTTTTTGATAATAAAAGCTTTACATTTCCATGTACCTTTATCCACTGCAATCGTTGAACACTTTACTTATTCCTGTCCAGGGCCTCAGGCTTCTTTTTGATAATAAAAGCTTTACATTTCCATGTACTTTTATCCACTGCAATCATTGAACACTTTACTTATTCCTGTCCAGGGCCTCAGGCTTCTTTTTGATAATAAAAGCTTTACATTTCCATGTACCTTTATCCACTGCAATCATTGAACACTTTACTTATTCCTGTCCAGGGCCTCAAGCTTCTTTTTGATAATAAAAGCTTTACATTTCCATGTACCATTATCCACTGCAATCATTGAATGCTTTACTTATTCCTGTCCAGGGCCTCAGGCTTCTTTTTGATAATAAAAGCTTTACATTTCCATGTACCATTATCCACTGCAATCATTGAACACTTTACTTATTCCTGTCCAGGGCCTCAAGCTTCTTTTTGATAATAAAAGTTTTACATTTCCATGTATCTTTATCCACTGCAATCATTGAACACTTTACTTATTCCTGTCCAGGGCCTCAAGCTTCTTTTTGATAATAAAAGCTTTACATTTCCATGTATCTTTATTAGGGCTGTCAAAAATCACGAGATACCAACCCGGGTACCCGTTGCAAAATTTAACGGGTACCCAGGTACCCGTTAGCACATGAATGATATGTACAACCATAGACCAATTAATTGTTATCCCCATTTCTTTAATATTTTATATGGCAATAGAGGCTAACCATGCAATGCACTACTCGGTCTGATGCATCCGCACCGATGTAGCTGCGAATGATCTGACCGCACGCTATTAATTAATAAATTTATTTAGAATGACCTTTGTACACAGATGGTAGGTATAATCCAACTTTTAATGATCACTGTGATCAGCCGCGTTAAATCCTTTAGAACACTCACCTTTTTTTTAAGTATAAGTCCTTGTTAGAACAGACCACGTTTATTCATCGGCATGTAAAGCAGCTTTACCACATGTCAAGAGTAATGCGTTAAAACCGTCTTTGTGTGTGTGTGTGTGTGTGTGTGTGTATGAAGATTTCAAGGTGTCTAGGTGATAATTGTTCATAATATAAATTGTGGGATTTCTTCGACATGTGTGTTAGGAAATCAAAGGTATCCATCTGGATTTCATTAAAAGAGCACGCAATGTACCGATCATTTAGCACCCACAATCAATAGTTATCGTCTACAAAGAGGTTTATTACCTGTAGAACAATGCTATGTTTTAACCTTGGTATATAATGCCTCGGGGATAACGGTTTGTCCTGTTGCACAATTTCAATGAATTTTATTAATCCAAGCAGACTCTCTGATGTATTGTTTATTTATATTAAGCAGGGATCTGGTTTCTAATTAAAGCCATAACTGTCACACCTGTTTGAAGTGGTTGGCGAGTGTGGCGATTTTTTTTTTACGGGTACCCACGTTTACGTTTCAATACCCGGGTTTTTCAATACGGTCGGGTACCCGGGTACCCGAGTACCCGTTGACAGCCCTAATCTTTATCCACTGCAATCATTGAACACTTTACTTATTCCTGTCCAGGGCCTCAAGCTACTTTTTGATAAGAAAAGCTTTACATTTCCATGTACCATTATCCACTGCAATCATTGAACACTTTACTTATTCCTGTCCAGGGCCTCAAGCTTCGTTTTGATAATAAAAGCTTTACATTTCCATGTACCATTATCCACTGCAATCACTGAACACTTTACTTATTCCTGTCCAGGGCCTCAAGCTTCTTTTTTGATAATAAAAGCTTTACATTTCCATGTACCATTATCCACTGCAAAGCATTCACTAATTAATACTATGACGCCTTGTTGTTCAACTACTACATGCACGGCATGTTGGCAGATAATTGGGTCATTCATGTAAAGAATGGATGATGTTATTTGCTGGTCAATTGATTGTGTGACGATTGTCCGAGAACTCCACCAAGCCACATGTGTATGATGCACGGCTTTCATTTTTTGATGTTTTTATAAATCAGTGCCCCAAAAAATTCACAATGTTTAGCTGTGAGGTTGACTTTGATATTAGTATTTGCTTAATTAACTACTAATTGATAATGTAATTGGCTTATAAATTTGGGTGAGAAATGTTTTTGAACTACCATATTGATTGGTGCATAGTTTTCTATATGCCATTTGACTGAGCAAAAAGCTGTTGGTCATTGTTTGTCCTAGATTCATCAGTAGCTGTACATAGGATGCATTGAAAATGAAAAAGACTTAATCGCTTTATTGTTCATGGTTTAGTAATACATCTAACTAGATTATCAGCTTTTCAAAAGAGCTGACTTCATTAAAATATAAGTGGAGATCAAACTGCATTGATTGCATAGACACAGTCATGGTGATAAGAGATTTTGGCCAAATTATTAAATCAACTTTTGTTTACTGTGGCACAAAACTTGAAGAAATGACCAAAATTATTGTAAAATTTTGGAGCCATGCTGCCACAATGCCGTGTTTATGTTATACAGAAGCATGCTATTGCAGGGTTTTACTCTACTTGTACCAGATTACACTTGCTTTAATTGCCACTGATTTAAATGCCAGCTTTATCGAAACTTTCTGTTTCAAAGCAATAGATCTTATTCACTTCTTAGTAGGAAGGATTAGTTTTATTCTACATAATTCTCAATATATCTACCATTGTCTCAATATATCTACCATTGTCTCCGTATGTCTACCATTGTCTCCAAAATAAACCTAAGATGTGATATTTTCACATGAACATATCTCTCTTTAAAAAAACTTTACATTATAAACTATTTCTATAGGGAAAATTCTCCTTTCTTGAGGTAGGTATTGTATTGCATTTATCATTAAGAATGTCATGTTGAATTTACTGCTTATAGTTTTTTTTTTACCTATTTAATTAACACATATGAAACTACATCTTACACCTGATGCACTTAATCCTAGTTGTGATAGATTGTTACTGCTGAGGAACAGGGAGACCAAATGAAACAAATTGCATAATTTATTAGTTATGCAAGCTATAAAAAAAATCATATGCTTGTATCATACACATGCTACAGGCATATTGTACAGTTAAAATACATATGCTGAAGATGAGAATCAAGCACAGTACTAGAGATTCTCAGGCCTAACACTGGCATACTTAAAGCGTCCAAAGAGGTTACTTGTTTAAATTAGTACCATTGTAATTAAACAGTAGATTAAGCATAAGTGTAATAAGGTGTATTACAGGCATAAATCATACCAAAGTACAGGTATAAACCACACTATAGTGCAAGCATATAAACCATACCAAAGTAAAAATGTATAAATACAGACATAAAACCCATGTATAAACAGAATGCATGGTATAAATGTACAACACAGACATAAACCAAACCCAGAGTACAGGTGTAAAACACAGGCACAAACCAAACACAGAGTACAGGTTTAAAATGCAAGCATTATTCTGGCATATTATACTGACTTCATGTGTTGAATTCTTTTTAAAGTGTAATTCACTGGCTGCCTCTGCCGCATAGATGGGGCATCTGTGGGAAAGCCTGCAAAGATAAACTCATGTAATAAACGTGGTTCAGTGCATGATGTTGATGATCTCATCAGGTCATTACATCTGCACCATGTTATCTTTAAAAGTTAAATACATCAGTTCACAGTCACAAGCTAGAGCTCTTGAAGTAGCAAGAAAGACCAAACAAAGTTTCAACAAGAATAGAATATTTTATTTTTTAAATAATAGCTCATTTTGAACATGAGATTTTGCTTTCATTTTATCACAGCATTCACTTTTTCTTCCTTGCTTTCATTTACTGTATATTTTATATAGCTGTTAGCTCTCTGCCCAGTTCTTTTGTCAGAAATATGTATGTATTGATTTCGCTGAAAGTTTGTTATTTCATTTTTTGCCAAGAAAATACATGTATTATTATTGTTATTATTGTTATTACAGCTTACCTTGACTTAAGGATAATTGCATTCCCACGAGTGGTAGTGTACCTCAAAATTGCATTCCTTGAAATTTTTGGTTTCACTGCCTTCAGTTTTTCTTGAAAAATACAAAATTCAGTTAATTTTAAATCAAAATTATTTTAACCATTTATGAATCTGAGTATTTTTTCTTTTAAACAAATAATTTCCTTCTTTTATAGTCTTCACTAAAAAAAGCAAATATTAAAAGAAATTCATGTGAAATCATGTTTGCAAAGAATTTGATATGTTGAAATCGCAAAAGTCTTTGGATACCTGTATTAATGTTATTATTATTATTATTATTATTATTATTATTATTATCACTCCATTTGAAACATGAGTACTAAATTTACAAAAATAGTAAAATTGTAAATATATTGAACAGCTAAGACTAAAAAAAATCAGTTAAATGTTGCTTTTTATAGCAAAATGTCAATTCATGGTTTAGAGTTTAAGGTCCAGTTTATTTCAGAACAATGCACCAAATATAAATGTCTCTTTAATAGGTTATTGAAATACTTGATCTGTGATGTAAAATTGATTTTAAAAATGTGTAAATCATAATATATAGTATGTGACAGACTATATATACGTGTGTGTGTGTGTGTGTGTGTATGTATATATGTATGTGTATATATATATATATATATATATATATATATATATATATATATATATATATATATATATATAATTCTTGATATTTAATTATGAATGATGACTTGTGAGGGAAATGAACACTCTTGCTACCGGAGAAAATTAGCTTTTTCTCTTTTCTGTGTCTTTTTATCTGCACACCTTTCAAACTCATGACCTTAGACAGTGGATCAAGGTCATCAAATATAGAAAACAAATATAAGTACATGATACTGTACGCCACATTATAACACTGTTCATGTGAGTCATGGGCCTTCATTGGCTGACCTGTTATAGGATTTTGCCCAAACAGTAAGAACTTGTTCTCATATGTTCTCAGCTGTTCCTGAGTGTTCTTTCCAAAGCAACTAGAGTTGATCTTGGAATAAAAAACATGGTGGATCGATGCTTGGCATGTTCTGCCATCATTGTCCATGTCTGCTCACCTCAGAGGTTGTGTGGGATTTCAACCCAAATATGGGGTTCTTAATGGTTTTCAAAATGATTTATTGGCATTTGGTTGAAACGAACCACAAGACCATTATACAGTGTACTTTGATTGAGAAATCATTCTTATGTCTTGCCTAAAGACACCTGTTGAATGTACCACCATATGGTGAGTCTGCCTTCAAATAAAGTGCATATACATAAAATTTAAGACTACTTAATGAAATGGCATCTGTGACCACAGTCAGCTGATAGCTGGTATGATAATAATGAATGTAATAGTGAGGTAGGAATGTAAACAAAAATATACTGATACCAAAAAACACATTAAAAAAATACATAGAATTGTAGATTTTAGAAACAAACTGAAAAAATGATTCAGTAGACACTGTTGTCTATGGTACACTATTGGGTGAAAAGGGTAACATGGTTGCTTTTAATTGACTGACAAAATAACAGTTGATCAATAAAATATTAGATTAAAGATTGTTAATTAGATTTCCTCATTATCATGCTCATACAGCTCAATCACATCAACTTTACTCACTGTATTTTTCCACCCTTTCATAACACACTAATGAAATCCACAGTTGTGAAATTGCATAAGAAATATGATAGTAAAATACAAAATACAACAAAAATATCCACACTTTATGTTGACAGTATTTCTTGCACATCAGCTACCCATGACCAGACAGGAGCATGTCCATATGTCCGATTTTTCTTAACGTTGAATAACTGATATGTCCATGTGTCCGAGTTTTCATAATGTTGAATAGCTGACATGTTGTCCATGAAATACATTTATACTACAGCCACGTAAGAAGCTTAATGTGTAAGACATCTTGCTAGACATGTGGATTTTACTCTGCATGGTCATGTGGGTCAAGTAGGCATGGCCCAGTGAGAGACACCTCACTGCAAACCATTATGTTTTATATTTCACACATGATTTGCAGCAACTTTGTGAAATTTCTTTCACAAGCTAAGGAAAGTTAGGAATGTAATTGGCCAATGAGAACATTTGTGCTTCCTCTTCCTCTGCAGTAAAAAAGAAATATGTCTAACAATAAACGTAATTATACTAATATTCTTGATGATTCAGTTTTAATCTGAATGTAAAGAAAAACATTATGTCATATTGTGTTACTTTTCCTATTGGGTCTGTACTGTCCAAGAACATTTAATGCATTTTGCTTTGTTTTTACTAAATTCATTGGACCATAGAAATCAGAACAGGTTACATTGATCTAAGAAGGTACAGTCAATATCAAAACCAGGACATAATGTGTTTACAATCAGCATTTGCTAGCAATAAAACTTAACTCTTGTTTTTTAAAACCAGCTTATTACTAATGTAAATTCTGAATTTTGCTTTCCACACCCACCGAAGATGTTGGCGTTATGGCCTTGGAGTGTAAGTGATGCTTGTTGTCTAGGTGCAGTATGCCACTTCTTTGTTTGTATCATGCAGACTGCGGCTCTTTATGTTTACATCTCCTCAAATAACAAAAGTCTTAAACTTAATTGTCTGGAATGGTTTGTAAACTATCATATCTGTTCTGCATTTGATGGCATGGTCATTTTCTCATGTTCTTGCAACATGATTTCACAAAGAAATTTCTTTTCCAATGTGTACTGTTTGCATTGGTAGATGATTTGAGTACAGAAAAAAAAAACAACAAAAGTTCAATTGATTAAAATACATTTTAAGTGCCAGAACAAGGACAGCGTTAAACCTTGTATTTGAATCTCTCAAAAGCGAGCTAACGTAACTTCATGACATTTCATTGTATCATTGCTGCTATAATAATAATAATAATAATAATAATAATAATAATGATAATAATAATAATAATAATGAGGAATTTGTATAGTGCCTAAATTTTAGAAGCTCTAAGCACTTTGCAACATTAGACAACACCTAAAACATTTTTTAAAAACACACAAAAAAACATATAATGATATGAATTTCAAAAAATTCTTTGGTAAAGCTTGAACACAAGTTCCAGGCTAAATTTTCATCAACAGTATATAAGTGTGAATTTAAGCTTAAGTCATCTAAAATCCATTAATATCATTGGCTGAAAATATAAAGTTCTGACTTAAAATTGTCCAATCAGATGTATCAGGTCTAAAATAACCATTTTTCTTTGTTGGTAAAGTTGGAGCCTTAATTATGGGCAATTTTAATAGCAGATTATTAATTTATTAGAGTTTTCTAAATTCTTATATAATTTTCTATACAACTGTAACATATTTATTTATGTGAATCACTATGCTAAAATCTTTTGGGCCAAGTGTTTTTATGGCATGTATTTAAATATTCTCGATAGATGACATATCTGTTTAATATTATTAATGGTAAAAACAATGTTGCCCATGAATGAATTAAAATCATCTGTGCCGTTCTTGCATTTTCAAAACCTAGATGGTGCATTTCTACAGGATGAAATGTTCTTATGTACCTTCCCAAAGCTTGTGTTATAAATTTGTTATACACCTGTATATATGGGTTTACTGCAATACAACTTTGATGATAGTTCTGTAGTTAGGACTAAATCTTTGATTTCTTCTTCAAATATATTACCAAGTCATACTATGTCAGGAGTACATCCACTACCTTTCAAATCCAGCCATTACAAGCTAAAAATATTTGCCATGTTTTGGCTGTTTTTTCAAATCCAGCCCTTACAAGCTAAAAATATTTGCCATGTTTTGGCGTTTTAGCCACAGAAGTGCAAAAGGTTATCAGTTGGTCATTGATGTTGTTAGGTTTAATGGTAGTTTAACACATTGTGGCTTTATCTTGCCTAAGAAATAAAAGCTAAATGTCTTTTCTAAATACACACCAAAGCAGTCTACCAAGGCTGGCATGGGTGGGGATTGAACCCATGACCCTTGGATTATGAGTTTGACAATCTACCAACTGAGCTACCACGTATCCTCATATGCTTGTTAAGGTGGAAGTCAGATGAGTTATCTCCCCATGTATAGAATGCTTAGTACTAAATCCTTTCAGTTGTAATTTACTATTTCCACTCATGCTGGGAACCATGTATTTTTTCTCAAGACTTTGCAAATACCAAATTCATTTGTGCCTTTGCATTGATTAGCTATTTGTGGGAATTTTCTCACACCAAGGAAGTATACTCTGCCTGTTTTATTGTCTATTTGTCATTCTGTGGTCCTCATAAGTGAATATTTTGCATCTGTATAACTTAATATGGTAAGTGTGTGCACCCTCCTAATTGCCTGCTCTGTGGTCTGTACTGCTTTAATCTAAACTTGTTTATGAATTTTGTCAAGTAATTTTTCTGTTATTAACCCAGTTTGTCATTGGCCAGTAGAGTTTGGGGATAGCCTTTTTTCCGTCTGCCTTCATGTTTCATCCATATGTCTGTTTGCACAAGTTCATTATCACTAATACTCCTAAACTGCATGAAGGATTACTGTGAAACTTTACACACTCATTCATCAGATGGTCTAATCAGTCAGAAATTAAAATGATGCTACTTGGACATCTAATATGGCCACCTTAGTGGTCATTTGAAATTCTTTTTATTGCTTCTTCTCAAGAACAAAGCAGAAAGTCATATTGACATTGGATTTTCACTAGAAGACGTCTCATTTTGCCCGGTTGGTCTTAGACAGAAGTGGTGCAAATCTGACTTCCAGTATAGTCACTTCAGCAGCCATCTTGAAAAGTTTGTTATAGCTACTTATCCTGAATGTATGGCCATATTAACATAGAGTTTTCACTGAAAGGCTACTTGTGATGTCTGGTTGGTCCTGAATGAGAATGGTCCTGATTTGATATCCAATCTGACCATCTTGGTGGCCATCTTGATAATCTTGTCATCACTGCTTTTGAATTGATGGTCATATCAGCATAAGGTTTGCTGTAAGAGACTTCTTTAGATGTTGGTTTTTTTGTTGTAATTGAAAATGGTGTTTACAATATGGCTGCCACAATGGCCGTCTTGAAAATCTTGTTATAGCTACTTTTCCTAAATGTCTGGTCGTATTGATATTATGCTTTGACCAAAAGACTTTTTTATGATGTCTAGTTGGTCCTGAATGGAAATGGTACCAGTCTGATATCTAATATGGCCACCATGGCAGCCGTCTTGAAAATCTTGTTATTGTTAGTTCTCAAAAACAGAAAGTCATATCAACATGGGGTTCAACTAGAAGACTTCTTATATTATCTCATTGGTTCTAAATGATATCTTGTTGACCATAAATGAAAATGGTGCCAATATGACATCCACAACAGCTAATATGAGAAATTTTGATGATACTGGCAGCAGTTATAATTTTGAACTGATTACCTTAAAGAAAATGAGAAGGCTACTAATCTAGCTGCAGTGAACAGAATCGTCAGTTCTGCCATGATGGATTGCTTTCATTCATAATGGCCTATTCTTCATTAGTGAGAACAAGCTCCTGCAAATTGGGATCCGATCCTTTATGTTGTCTTCCTGGTACTGTTTGTCCCAATGGTGTCAGCAGAATATTGTAAGGGCTCTGAATTGATACCTAAAGCAGATAGGTCCAATCAGAAGAGGGAAATCTTGGTTGCTTGTATCATTCAGAGATGGAAAGTTTTTTTTCCTCAGGCTCTGGCATCCTGAGTACCATGGGTTATCAGCTAAGCCTGCAAGGAACTCAACCAAGGCCATATAAAGTGCTTGCACATACTGGCTGACACGGTTAGAGCAGTCACTAATAGCGATAAGGTGGTCACTGCTAGGTAGCATAGCACATTTGCTGGATAGCCTCCAGGAGCTATAGCAAATATCATCTAAGCATTGGGATGTGGTCAGAGACAACATTCTCTAGCTTCTGTGCCAGAGATCTTTCATCCCAAATGGCTCAGTATGACCTGGTACAAACTTTACCAGCAATGTAACAGGTGTCTTGCTGATTCGCTGAGTAGGTACCATTGCAGCATCTGTGAGAGTGAAAGTTCTACACACATGAACAATGTCTTAACCCAAGTCTGTCTCTGACACAACTCTCTTCATGTACAAAAGAAAACAGTTAATATGGCCAACTCCATGGTAAGGGGAGAAAACTCCAAACATATTATGGTCAGGCAGCTTATTTTGAAGGCTAGTCAAGTTTTTTAGAGTAAAATGTTTTTTGATAATACTTGCATGATCATAAGATGGTTATATAAACCAAAGATCTCCCTATAGTCTATTAGTGAAGGACCATGCAAATTCAAACCAAATTTGGGGAGATAACTCTTGACTGACTTACATCTTGGCAAAGCAACAACACCTAGCACTTTTATTGCTAAAACAAGCCAATTTATATGTCAGACATGTTTTTTAGCCTGGGAGTGCTGGATTTACAAGGTAGTGGGCATACTCATGACATATTAAGACTGGGTAAGTACTATCTCCAAAACTAAATACATCTTTCTCTAAAACTTGATTGGTACTAAAAAATAATGTCATCACCAGGAACATTTTTTTGGTAACTTAATTTATGAATTAATTCAAATTTTTGTATAGTTTGTTCTTTGTCATTTGTTGCTAAAAGTTAGGAAAAGTTTTATTCTGCCCCATTTTGTACAATTTTTGCAGATCGTTTACATTACTTTAGGTATATGATATGTACTGGCTGATAAGTCTGATCCAAGTACGAAACCGCACAAACCCAGATCTGCTCACATAATGTGCAAGCAGATCTGGGCTTATGCATTTTATGAGGACTGATCAATAGAACAAACAACATAGATCCAGATCTGCTGGCTCATTATGTGACAGAAGGTCTGGATCTTTGTTGTTTGCAGTTGGACCCAAGTTCCTAGTTAGTATATAGAGTGCATCAATTTTTAATAATATGATACATGGTATAATTTCTATTTAATTTAATTTTTACTATTTTGCAACCTGGTTAAAAATAATGAAAATTAAACTTAGAATTGTTTTATTAATGTTGAAGTTTAAAATACTTTATTTACCTGAAGAACATTATATGGTTTACCTGAATACTAAAAGAACTTGATGTGGTGTGGCCATCAATTTGATATTCAGTGTCAGTTATTTTATGGAGCAATCAAATCATGTAGTCAGAGCATTGTCATTGAGAAATATTTAATTTTTGTAACTGTTGATACCTAGAATGTCGCAAGTTGTTTGTCCTGGTTGCAATCTCAAAACCATCATGTACTTAGGTTTGTAGTTGCTTTTCCATGCTTTGTACAAGTTTTTCTTTTTAGTTGCAAAATATCCTCCACCTCAAAAACAGCACTATCACCCATGCTTTTCATAATTCCTTATTAATTAGCAGTTTTGTTTCAGATGTATAAGAATTACTTAATGAGCATTCAGCTTTCAGGTCATACTGGTCCTCAGCAGGAAAATATTAATTTTTCCATGACATCTGTTACTTTGTATGGTTCAACAAAATCCGTATGTCTCCAGATTTACGTTTATGTTTTGCAGTGTAGATTTTATAAGTACAGGGTATAATTAACTTGTCGTATGTCCATTTCTGTCTCACCTGCAAAGCACAAGACTGACATAGGAGTCACATTTCTGATGAAAATTGTATCATTGTCATCATTGGCGTAGGGGTCAACACTAAGTTTTTGCACCTTGTTTACTTTCTCTGACATTGTTGAATGCACATTGATGAAACATGATGTGTGTATTTACCTTCGAGAATACTACTCACCACAAGAAAAATTAGGTCACAATGATCTAATTTTCATGCTCCATCATGTAAATTTTGTTTTTTTATAAGTCACTTTTCTCTGATGCAGTTGTATACACAGTAATGAAACTTAGATATTTTCAACAGCGAGGTTACTACTTATCAGGCAAAGTTAGGTCACTTTGACCTCTTTAATTTGCTCTTGAAACTTTGCAATGATTATGGATTATGCCATGAACCAAAAGACAAAAGAAAAGTTTTCAAAGCAAATTTTGTTTAATGAACCTGACATTCCTATTTAGTTTGTTTGGAAATGAAAGGTCACAGTCACTGAATGAAAGAAGGAGAATCTTTTTTTGCAGAATAGATAGAGTCCTCGACCATCAACAGTTACCAAACTGTGTTGATGGTTTGTACTTGAGAAGCCTATAAATTTTGGCCTCAGAATTGGAAAGGTCACTGTTACTGTGACAAAGAAAACAAAAATCATTGCCAGACAATGACATGAGTTCTACATCACATGCCTGGACAAAACTTTGCCAATGGTTTGTACTTTGGTAAGGAAGAAGCCTGTTGATTTGGGGTCCGAGATCATGGTTACTGTTACTTTCCCTTGACCAAACTTTATGTATGACTTGAAATTATGATAATAAAGAAACCTGGAGATTCTTGGATTAATTATGTTTAATAAGGTAATTGTTGATGCATGTTAAGTTTAGTTCAAGATTGCCTAGCTTGACCAAAGGTCAAGGTCATTAAGACCCAGTTGTCAATAATCTGCCAAGTGAACCAGGCCCTACAGCTACCTACACAGGAGGACTAGTAAACATGGGCTGGGCATAAAAACGTGCCATTCACTTGTATTACTTTTATTATGAGCTTGATCTTTGCAATGAATAAGAATAGGAAATGAAGGTTATAACATTACAATTCACATGGATCACAGTTTGACTTAATTTGTGAAGAACCCTTGTGTTGTGGTCTAAAATTAGTATTATTTAAATTCATTGATACAGAGTTTGATAACATGATTAATGCACCATGTTTAGATGATTGTCTTGATTACTGATTGGGTCTATAGATGATTGTCTTGATTACTGATTGGGTCTATAGATGATTGTCTTGATTACTGATTGGGTCTATAGATGATTGTCTTGATTACTGATTGGGTCTATAGATGATTGTCTTGATTACTGATTGGGTCTATAGATGATTGTCTTGATTACTGATTGGGTCTATAGATGATTGTCTTGGTTACTGATTGGGTCTTTAGATGATTGTCTTGATTACTGATTGGGTCTATAGATGATTGTCTTGATTACTGATTGGGTCTATAGATGATTGTCTTGATTACTGATTGGGTCTATAGATGATTGTCTTGATTACTGATTGGGTCTATAGATGATTGTCTTGATTACTGATTGGGTCTACTATACTTTGTAGGTAGTCTTATTCTGACACCTGGAAACTGAGAGTACATGCTTTCTGAACTTTGCATTGACATGCGACGTGTTAATTATGGCTTATGGCTGTGTACAGGTGTATATGCCACAGTGACCACATTGCTGGATTGCTGACATTGTGATAGGAGTGCATAAGGAACAATATACTTGACAGTACCCTCCTTACTGAATTGCTTGCCCCCACATTTCCACTCTGCCCTTTCCTTCTGGACTCTTTCAAAATCTTTTCACCATAATTCATTGTGAAAGCTACAAATCATGCCATATCAAACGTTTTTATTTTTTTTGGGCAAGGAAATGGAGCTTTACAAGTTATGGGATCACACTGTTATTCCTCATTACATGTAGATTTTTGTTATGGAGACTATGCTTACAAATTTCTTTCAGCTGTCTTTATTCCTCTCTCTGTCTCTCTGTCTCTGTATCTCTTTCAAGTTGTATGTGTTTAATAACATTTGTTTACAAAATGAATATAACTTAAACTTCATATACAGTTTTAACAGTCTTTCTAAATGTTCCATATAATGATATTTTCAGTTAACTATTGTTATGATTTACTAAATTAAACATGATTTTTTTTTCTTTAGGCTTGCACTGTAGGAAATAACTTAAAAAATCAGAATTATAAATGCAATATGGATTGCCAGTATATAAATTAGTATGCATGTTTGAGGTTTGTACTTGTGTTGTGGCTTTGCAATATTTTCAGGAGAAAGCAAATTTGCCAGCCCAGAGTACACTATTATCCAATTTGGATGAAATTTGCCTCAGGCAAATACATGATTAATACATTCTGGCTTAAATCAAACTGATATTTAATTGCATCCAGGTAATTAGTTGCACCTCATTAAACTCTGAATTCACTATTGTTCATAGGGTGTTTACTTTTTGTTGGTATTATGGTTACAGCAAATCTCAAATTTTAAAACAAAAGTGATGATCTCCCTTTTGGAAACAATAGGATACTCTTCTCCAATCCACATATTTAAGTACTGATGCAAATGTTATTCCTCACAAAATAAAAATAAAAAATGATGCCCAAGAAAATAAATAAATGTTCAGTTCTTTTTATGACCCTGCATATTGAGTCTAACTGCATTAACACACGTTGACATATTAACGTACTTAATTGCTCATTGTTAATTTCAGGAGGAATGACCCACCTCTGTGTGTTATAACACAGGATTCCACAACACTAGAGGAGATAGGTGAGTAGAAATAGAGTTTATGAAATGTGCTTGATACAAGTATTTGCTCTTTTTTGTGTGTTTGCCCATCATGAGGTGGAGAGTATAATGGTATGACATCTGTCAATCAGTCTGGTGTCGGGTGTTTTGTTTCCCAACAAGGTATTTGGTTATAAATCACATATCTTGACCAAATTTGGGGCATGGTTTGCACTTGGGGTAAGAAAGAAACACTTTTTGGGGTAAAAGGTTTGTGAGCAAGGTCATACTGACTCAGAAAATAAAATTGGTTCCCACACAGTACCTTAATTTCTAGTTCAGATACCTTTACCAAACTTTGTAGATGGCTTCCACTGGGGATAAGAAAGTAATCTGTAGATTTGGCATTAAAGGTTCATACATCAAGTTCACGGTGACTCCAAAAAGAGAATTGTGGTTTAAGCGCATTGTGGTTAGTTCTTAACAGTCAAAGCTTTCCAGTATATCCTTCATCCATTATTCAGTCACCAAACTGAATTCAGCAGTCACTTGAGTTGTTTACTTCTTCCATCCAAAATAAATTCCATTACTCTATTTTTGAGTCCAGCTCCATTACTCAGAGTCTGTTTGTAGAATGCCAGTAGATGTGGACAGCCAGTAGATGTGGCTGATAACACTACACAGGTTAGCAGTAATATGGGCCTTCCAGTATGTGGTTCATATTACATGGCATAACTGTAGACAGCCAGTAGATGTGGCTGATACATTACACAGGTTAGCAGTAATATGGGCCTTCCAGTTTGCTGGTCATATTACATGGCATAACTGTAGACAGCCAGTAGATGTGGCTGATACATTACACAGGTTAGCAGTAATATGGGCCTTCCAGTATGTGGTTCATATTACATGGCATAACTGTAGACAGCCAGTAGATGTGGCTGATACATTACACAGGTTAGCAGTAATATGGGCCTTCCAGTATGTGGTTCATATTACATGGCATAATTGTAGACAGCCAGTAGATGTGGCTGATAACACTACACAGGTTAGCAGTAATATGGGCCTTCCAGTATGCTGGTCATATTACATGGCATAACTGTAGACAGCCAGTAGATGTGGCTGATAACACTACACAGGTTAGCAGTAATATGGGCCTTCCAGTATGCTGGTCATATTACATGGCATAACTGTAGACAGCCAGTAGATGTGGCTGATAACACTACACAGGTTAGCAGTAATATGGGCCTTCCAGTATGCTGGTCATATTACATGGCATAACTGTAGACAGCCAGTAGATGTGGCTGATACACTACACAGGTTAGCAGTAATATGGGCCTTCCAGTATGCTGGTCATATTACATGGCATAACTGTAGACAGCCAGTAGATGTGGCTGATAACACTACACAGGTTAGCAGTAATATGGGCCTTCCAGTATGCTGGTCATATTACATGGCATAACTGTAGACAGCCAGTAGATGTGGCTGATAACACTACACAGGTTAGCAGTAATATGGGCCTTCCAGTATGCTGGTCATATTACATGGCATAACTGTAGACAGCCAGTAGATGTGGCTGATACACTACACAGGTTAGCAGTAATATGGGCCTTCCAGTATGCTGGTCATATTACATGGCATAATTGTAGACAGCCAGTAGATGTGGCTGATAACACTACACAGGTTAGCAGTAATATGGACCTTCCAGTATGCTGGTCATATTACATGGCATAACTGTAGACAGCCAGTAGATGTGGCTGATACACTACACAGGTTAGCAGTAATATGGGCCTTCCAGTATGCTGGTCATATTACATGGCATAATTGTAGACAGCCAGTAGATGTGGCTGATAACACTACACAGGTTAGCAGTAATATGGGCCTTCCAGTATGCTGGTCATATTACATGGCATAACTTAAAGCAAAACAAGTGCATGTAGTGAACCAAGTACAGTACAGCATCTCATTGATTTCAAATGTTGCTCCGGTGCAGCATTAATGAAATTGTCCATTGATGAAAACCTAAGGCAATCTGGAGGTTATTACAATTTCACTAGATGTACCAGTAAGCAGAGTTCTTGTATTATTCAAGCACCATTTTTCAATAACCATCTTCAGATGCACACATATATTAAATGTACTAACAAGTCTAGATTCAAGAAAGAAGTTGGGTTTCATTTGGACATCTTTATTTTCATAAAGTGACTGCTTGACCATTGGAAATGCGTACTTAATATGATTTGTCAGATGTAGTTGAGCAAAACTACTGTTACACAGGTAAATATCTATTGATTGGTTGACCTCATGTCAGGATAATGTGGCTGGGTGGAACATGATGCTACATCACTATAACTATCAAACTGCAGACATTGTAGCAATATGATTGGACAATTTTTAAAACTACATTAAAAATTCAAATCACATACACACATGCATTTATTTAACAATATAATCCCCCTCCCCATTAACATACACGTTTACATAATCAACAGATTCTTATGATTTTTATTATATTTCTGTTTTGTACATAAGACAGCATTTATGGACCCCAATTACTGCATTACAGTTAGAGAGGAACGTATTTTATGTTCAGTACAATCTTCTATCCACAAACTTTATAATTGGTTTTCCTTTTGAGCAAGAAAGGAAGCTATTAATAGATTGGCCATATCAATTGACCCTACTCAGTACTATCTTGACATATGACCAATGGCTTGCCACCGTCTGTTGCATGAAGTGACTTATTGCACTGTATTACATAATTCAGCCGCATAATATAGGAGCACAGATTTGCAAGGTCCCACAGAATGGACATTAATTTTGAAAATATATAGTTACCTTGTACTTTGATAATTAAACAAGTAATGATTGGATTTAGCTGAAATTTTTAACTTTTATTTTTATAACAAATGGAGGTCAGTCAAAGTTTTAATTGTGTGATTAGTAAAGATTTTTCTATGCAGATGAAGTGGGTGGGCAAATAGTGGAACTGTTAATTGCTTTTAAGATTAAATTTCACATTTTCTATTGAATTCTTTAAACACAATTTTAGTATCTTTTCTTGATATTTATCAGATTATTGTCAGGCCAGACTTAGCGATACATTCTAGGTTATGATCGTTGTGACATATCGCTAAAAAATAATGCTTACAATGAGAAGTACTAAACACAGATCTTGAAAAAGAATAATGTAGACTCTCATATGCACCCAAATGTGTGATCAAGGTTGTGGACCATACTGGAGGGATATACATGTATCGGACATATATGTATATACATTTGTGCCAAATATTATGCATAACTAGGATCATTGATAACCTCAACATTTACTGTGAGAAAAAAAAATAGATTTTGAACTTAGAAATTATTAAAAGGGCTTTCTGTTGGTTTGCAAATATTAGTTTTTTAAAAGTACGATGATTGTGATATAGTTAACTACATAACTGTTCATTAACCCTAAAAAAACAGATATGTGTACATGTATTTGTATAGTACAGATGTGTCTACATATATATGCATAGTACAGATGTGTGAACATATATATGAATCATACAGATGTGTGTTCATATATATGCATAGTACAAATGTGTCTACATATGTATGCATAGTACAGATGTGTGTGAATACATATGCATAGTATAGATGTTTGTGTACACATATATGCATAATACAGAAGTATATACATATGCATAGTATAGATGTGTCTGCATATATATGCACAGTACCAATGTGTCTACATATACATGGATATGCATAGTACAGATGTGTTATACATATGCATAGTACAAATGTATACACACACACACACACACACATATATATATATATATATATATATATATATATATATATATATATATATATATATATATATATATATATATATAGTACAGATGTGTGTACATGTATATGCATAGTACAAATGTGTGTACATATATCTGCATAGTAGATTTGTATACCTGTGCATAGTATATGTATCTGTATATATGCAGAGTACAGATGTGTGTATATGCATAGTACAGATGTTTGTCCATATATATGCATAGTACATAGGTGTATACATATGCATAATAAAGTGTGTGTACATATATATGCATAGTACAAATGTGTGTACATATGCATAGTACAGATGTGTGTATATATGCATAGTACAGATGCTTGTACATATATATGCATAGTACAAATGTTTGTGCATATATATGCATGGTACAGATGTGTGTATCTATGTATAGTACAGATGTGTTTACATATATATATATATATATATATATATATATATATATATATATATATATATATATATATATATATATATATATATATATATATATATGCATAGTACCTATGTGTATACATATGCATAATAAAATGTGTGTACATTTATATGCATAGTACAAATGTGTATACATGCATAATACAAATGTGTGTACATATATATGCATTGTACAGATGTGTATACATATGCATAGTACAGGTGTGTGTGTATATATGCATAATACAGATGTGTGTATATGTGCATAGTACAGATGTTTGTACATATATATGTATAGAACAGATGTGTGTATATATGCATAGTACAGATGTATGTATATATGCACAGTGCAAATGTGTGTACATAGATATACATAGTACAGATATATGTACAGATGTGTTTGCATAAGCATCATACAGATGTGTGTATACATGCATAGTACAAACGTGTGTACTTATATATGAATATTACAGATGTGTATACGTATGCATATTATAGATGTGTCTACATATATGTGCATAGTACTGATGTGTCTACATATACATGGATATGCATAGTACAGATGTGTGTATATATGCATAGTACAGATGTGTATACATATGTGCATAGTACACATGTGTGTTTATATGCATAGTACAGATGTTTATGCATATATATGCATAGTACAGATGTGTGTATTTATGCATAGTACAGATGTTTATACATCTATATGCATAGCACAGATGTGTATATATGCATAGTACATATGGCTGAACATATATATGCATAGTACAGATGTGTGTATATGCATAGTACATATGTTTGTACATATATATGCATAGTACAGATGTTTGTACATATATATGCATAGTACAGATGTGTGTATATATGCATAGTACATGTTTGTACATATATATGCATAGTACATATATGCATATATATGCATAGTACATGTTTGTACATATATATGCATAGTACCTCCAGATTTAAATGAACTTAAGTTTTAAAGACAATAATTTGGCAATTCTTATCCTCGATATCATGCATACAGGGTGACAGGAAATTTGATTTCACATAGTATGTAGTCTTAAGCAGATAACACTTAAATTAAGGGTCTCTGTAAAAAAGTCATTGTCTAGTAAAGGCTTACCAATATTTATTCATTTGAAATATTTCCATACTTTTCTTTACAGCCACAAAATTGTAAATGTAATCTTTGATAACTGTTGCATACTGCAGCAAACTATAAGATGTACTTTAACACAGACATATTTAAAATGTTTTTTGCATCTCCTTCATTTGACAGAGCACATTCTATGTGATATATAACATTATGGGTATAATTCCTGTTCCTCCTTCATTTGACAGAGCACATTCTACATGATATATAGCATAATAGGTATAATTCATGTTTCTCCTTCATTTGACAGAGCACATTCTACATGATATATAGCATAATAGCTATAATTCATGTTTCTCCTTCATTTGACAGAGTACATTCTACATGATATATAGCATAATAGGTATAATTCATGTTTCTCCTTCATTTGACAGAGTACATTCTACATGATATATAGCATAATAGGTATAATTCATGTTTCTCCTTCATTTGACAGAGTACATTCTACATGATATATAGCATAATAGGTATAATTCATGTTTCTCCTTCATTTGACAGAGTACATTCTACATGATATATAGAATATAATAGGCATAATTCATGTTTCTCCTTCATTTGACAGAGTACATTCTACATGATATATAGAATATAATAGGCATAATTCATGTTTGTCCTTCATTTGACAGAGTACATTCTACATGATATATAGAATATAATAGGCATAATTCATGTTTGTCCTTCATTTGACAGAGTACATTCTACATGATATATAGAATATAATAGGCATAATTCATGTTTCTCCTTCATTTGACAGAGCACATTCTACATGATATATATAATATAATAGGTATAATTACTGTTTCTCCTTCATTTGACAGAGTACATTCTACATGATATATAGCATAATAAGTATAATTCATGTTTCTCCTTCATTTGACAGAGCACATTCTACATGATATATAGCATAATAGCTATAATTCATGTTTCTCCTTCATTTGACAGAGCACATTCTACATGATATATAGCATAATAGGTATAATTACTGTTTCTCCTTCATTTGACAAAGCACATTCTACATGATATATAACATAATAGGTATAATTACTGTTTCTCCTTCATTTGACAGAGCACATTCTACATGATATATAACATGATAGGTATAATTACTGTTTCTCCTTACTTGGACAGAGCACATTCTACATGATATATAGCATAATAGGTATAATTACTGTTTCTCCTTCATTTGACAGAGCACATTCTACATGATATATAGAATATGTTTGTCCTTCATTTGACAGAGCACCTTCTACATGATATATAACATAATAGGTATAATTACTGTTTCTCCTTACTTTGACAGAGCACATTCTACATGATATAAAGCATAATAGGTATAATTACTGTTTCTCCTTCATTTGACAGAGCACATTCTACATGATATATAGCATAATAGGTATAATTACTGTTTCTCCTTCATTTGACAGAGCACATTCTACAAGATATATAGCATAATAGGTATAATTACTGTTTCTCCTTCATTTGACAGAGTACATTCTACATGCTATATAGCATAATAGGTATAATTACTGTTTCTCCTTCATTTGACAGAGCACATTCTACATGATATATAGCATAATAGGTATAATTACTGTTTCTCCTTCATTTGACAGAGCACATTCTACATGATACTGAGCATAACGGTTTCCCAGTGGTAGTATCGAAAGAGTCACAGTATCTCGTTGGCTTTGTACTGAGGCGGGATCTCCTCCTAGCAACAGGTTTCTCTCAGATTTCATCTACTTATGTCATATTGATTTGTGAAGAATGAATGTAAAGTGCAGATTTTTTTATGACAATAGGTATATATTTTGTTTTTCCTCATTATGTTGTTTTGATTTATTAGATGCAAAAAGGTTTTTATTTGGAAAATGTTTTTATTCCATCTCTCAGTGTTTCTAACTAAATAATTGCAATGCCAGTAGCTGGTAAAGGAAAGTAACATTTCCATTGGTCAGAATGTTACCACGTGATAAAAATGAATTGCGTTTATTTCTGTATGACCTGTAAGGAGAACTACTTTTCTAAGAATACCCACTTCTATAAATAGAGTCACATGTACAGCATAAGATAAACACTGCCAGTGAAGGCAGACACAAAGGAAGCATTAAAGGAAAAGAACATTCTAACAATTTTTTAAAAAAATAATTGAATAAATTTGGCTTCCATTGGTTGAAGGACTGGTATTATGATGACCTTATTATGATCAAGCTGGACACTCCCAAATGCTATAGATAGCTACGTAACAGAAAACCCCAAACATGTATTACTATGCTCATTTAAGATTTCTGTTTTTTAATGATGCAAACAAAATAACATAATGAATAATTGAAGTTTCAGCTGACATAATGCCCTTAGGGCGTTATTTGCTGTGTGAGTCGGCAACTGACAGTTTATACCATGATAAACTGAGGAAAAACAAGGTTAAACTCTTCAATAGTTGGAATTTAATTGTCTCCAGTGTTCCATATGAACTGTGAAGGGATAAGAATTTCTGAAACAGAGATAATTTTATTATCTGTAATGTTTGATATGTACTCTGAAGGTACAAGATTTTCTGACACAAAGATAATTTTATTTTCTCTAATGTTTGATATATACTGTGAAGGGATAAGAATTTCTGACACAGGTAACATAATTTTATTGTCCCTAATGTTTGATATATACTATGAAGGGATAAGAATTTCTGACACAGAGATACCATAAATTTATTGTCTCTAATGTTTGATATCAACTGAAAAGGGATAAGAACTTCTGACAGAGATAATTTTATTGTCTCTAATGTTTGATATATACTGAGAAGGGATAAAAATTTCTGACAAGAGATAATTTTATTGTCTCTAATGTTGAAATATGAACTGTGAAGGGAAAAGAATTTTTCTGATACACAAATGATTTAGTTGTCTCTAATATTCCATATGATGTGTGAAAAGATAAGAAATTTTGAGATACAGATAAATTATATTGTCTCCAACGTTTGATATGAACTGTGAAGGGATAGGAATTTTTGACATGTAGATAACTATAATATCTCCATTAGGTATTTTCTTTTGAATTCTTTGGACTCTGTTTGAGTATCTTTTCTTGACATTAATAAATTATTGTGAAGCCCAAGTTCATGAGAAGCGAGACAAGCCAGTCGCTTTTCTGGCAGTTATGGCATTGTCATTTTGGTTAAAGCTTTTTATTTGCTTACATTTCCTAAACCACTTGAGGGGTTTTCTTTGTACTTCGGATGAATCATTTTGAAGCTAAAAAGATTAATTATGTGATATGCTTGCTTAACTCTTTGACCTTGTGGTCACAGTCCTTGAAAATTGGTGTTATTGTTTTTGGCGGAAGTTTTCCTTATTTGCTTAATTTTCTAAACCACTTGGATTTTCTGCCTACTTGGTATGAATCATAATAAGTCTAAGACGATTCATTAAGTGACATGCTTGCTCGCTCATTTTGACTTCAGGTCAAGGTCATACAGTATTTGGTATTTTCTACTATAAGGTCCATTATTAATTCTACCTTTTAGTAAATGTGTGTCAGCTGCTTGTGGTAAACTGAGACCATGTGCACATCCTAGTTACTTATTCAGTATGATTCTAGAGAGATTGTTTTCATCTGTTTCACCTGTTCCTTCTGATGATTGTATGAGATCACAATACACATATTGTTTTTTTTTTCCTTTTTCATAGCCAATGCTAGGAAGACAATAGAAGGTGTGGTTGGCGAGTCTGTTGTGTATTTTACTGACCAGGTTCCACGCAGAGTGAATGGACCTGCTCCACTCAAACTCAGAAAAATCATGGATATGGTAAGTACAGGTCAATCACATGTTCTGTAATTACTTTACACTCAGTTCCTGTGTTTTTTATCCTTGTTTATCTCTAATCAACCCAGTCTCTTTGTTCTTAAATCCCATGATGATATTTACACCCTTATATACCTCCATCGGTCATCATTAATTTTTTACTTGTATGTTATTTAATTGTTCAACAAAAAAATTAAGTATCCAAATATCCACAAATCAATTGCTGCTTATTGTGGCCTGTAGCTTACAGAGGTGGCATCTTGATTTTGTCCTCAGGTCTGTACATCTTCATTTTGTCCTCAGATCTGTAGATCTTGATTATGTCCTGAGGTCTGTATATCTTGATTTTGTCATCAGGTCTGTATATCTTGATTTTGTCCTCAGGTCTGTATATTTTGATTGTGTCCTCAGGTCTGTACATCTTGATTTTGTCCTCAGGTCTGTACATCTTGATTTTGTCCTCAGGTCTGTAGATCTTAATTTTTTCCTCAGGTCTGTACATCTTGATTTTGTCCTCAGGTCTGTACATCTTGATTGTGTCCTCAGGTCTGTACATCTTGATTTTGTCCTCAGGTCTGCACATCTTGATTGTGTCCTCAGGTCTGTACATCTGGACTCATTAGGAGAGTTGCATATACTGTAATGTTGGAAATAAATATATTTGTTCTTACACCTCTCCCTCTGTAATTTGTGCACAATGGGGTCCAAAAACAGACCAAACTGTAAGCGAGGGCACAGGTTATCAAGGAATATATAAACAATATGAAATGATACCATCCTCACTGGACATCAAGAAAACAGCAGTGGGGGGGAGCGAACTGGTCTGTTTAATGGCTGAATTTTCGTTTTAAAATCGCATTGGGAATTATTGTCAATAAAGTGCTTTTATTCATTTTTATGTAAAAATGACTTTAGTTTTCAAGATGTCCATCCACTGATCAATTGTTAACATTATTCCAACTGGTTTCAACCCCTGTGTACATGAAAACATTGTGTATTACATCACTGCTTTATGGTGTTGTTGAGTAGTTTGGTTCCCTGATTCTTATGCTCCATGCTTTGTTTTCTACTCTTCTGGAATGCAACTCAACGAGTATACAAAGCAGGGAACCAGACTAGTTATTGATTCAAATTCACAATCAAACAAGGTTCCTTTTATTTAAAAATATGGAACATTTAGTTCTTGAAACAATCATTGTCGAAAGTCAATTTTTTTTGTTCAATATTAAAATATTGATGTCATGATTTCATTGCAAGCAATAGTGAAACTTCTTCTCATCCATCTCCAATCATCAATTCAGGATTTACAAATTAACTACAAACTCTGAAACTAGAATGTATTTCTGAAACAGAATTTTACATCATCAAGTATTCTTTTTACTTGGTTGTCTTGCTATCATTGATCACATTTGAGAATGTGTGTGCTGATTTAACATAGTTTGATTATGTTATGTTCTCAGAAACAATTGTAACAGTGTTCTCTTGATCACTTGAAATGAGTTGACCTGACACTAGATTGGGACCACAAGCTCTTACGCAGGTTGTATTTGCATGCCTTTTAACATTTCAGTTAGTCCACCCCCTTTTTTTGATGCAACAGACATAATTAACATGGTAATACAAGGCGGTCAACTTTTGATTCAATGCAACAAAACAACAAATATGTATTAGGTATCAAAACACCATTGGCACTTACCGCTCCGGTGGCCTAGTGGTTATAACATCTGTGGGAGGTCGTGGGTTCGATCCCCGGCCAAGTCATACCAAAGACTTACATAATTGGTACTAACAGCTGCCTCACTTGGCATTCAGCATTAAGAGGTTAGTGTTAGTACTGGTCGGCCTGGTGTCAGGATAATGTGACTGGGTGGGACATCATGCTACATGTCTGCAGCATGATGCCCCAGTGCTAGATGTCACTATAAACTGCCATGTTGCAGACATCATAGCGATATGACTAAATTTTTTTTAAAGCTACGTTAAAAATCAAAATCACATCACATCACCATTGGCACTTAATTAGGTTCTCACAGAAACACTGACAGACATAGCTGTTAAGGCAGATGGACATTTTACACGTCACAACAGTGCACCTTGTATTTTATGATCATTACCTTTAAACCGAATTAAAAGATATAACTAAAGTATGCATTTCACTTCATTAAAAAACATTTCATTTGTATATATTTATTAAAGTGCTGCCTCAAGTAGGCATTAGTGACAATTTCATTGATCAAAATTTTGTTGCATACTGTTGTTTATGGTGTACTAAGAATATTGTTTGGAAAGAAAATTTTAACAAAACACGCGATTTCTTATTAAAAGTTAATCATTTCATAACGTTGATTCAAATTTCCAGGTCATATCAACCATTTTTTACTATAAAACAAGCGATATATCGAAGTTTTAGTTACCAATTTTGATAACAATTTTTTCATTTTAAAAAAATAGGAATCATATTTTTGTACTTTCTAGTAAAATAAATGGGAACCATGACATGACTGACCCTGCATTATACGCGAGTTTGCGAGTTATCAGGACACAGGTTATCAAGGGAATGGTGTACCTGCCATATTCTGAGACAGTGTTGGTTTTTTTAGACTCAGTAGGTGTTTTGAGGTTCCAAGGGAAGTCAGTCCAATCGAGAATAAGCTATGGAAAGTGATTGAAAATTGAAATCTGATAAAAGAAAATAATGTGTCAGTATTCTTCATAGTATTTCATACACTTACAAAGAAATAATTGGTAGACATAGCATTGTCAAATATCATCACTATACACACTATGCAGATTCATAATGACACCATTCTGACATTAAATAAAAACAACCATCAAGTTTCTGTCTTTAAAATCAATTGGATGGACAAATACATGCTTAATTAGATGTAGTCTTTGCTACTTTCAATAATAGTTAGTAGGGGATTTGAAGGTAATGAAAGTGTCATTTGTGTTCATCTTTGAACTATCTAGAGACTGAATGATGCTGTTGTTCAAACTTCCCTCCTGGATTCTCTGGGTAAATCCTAATCATGAGTTGTTCTTTACAACCATAACGTTAGCATTGTCAGAACTGTATCTGCTATAGTTGGACCACAAGATATGCTTGTCTCTATAGAAAATTGAATATACATTACATTTGGAACTAACAGTTTCATTTGGGAAGGGATATTTCCATGTTTGTTGTTGTTGTTGTTGTAGGGTTTAACGCCATTTTTCAGCACACGATAGGCTATACATGGCGGCCAGTATTAATGGTGGAGGAAGAACCTGGGAAAACCCCAGAAAGAACCACTGACCCATGAGAAGCTACTGGCAAGCTTTCTCACATACCCACATTAGTTGAATCTGAGACTCAAACCCATGCAGACAGAGGTGAGATGGCAGTGATCCATAACAGAGAGCGCTTTCGACCACTCGGCCACTCTGGGCCCCTATTTCTATGTTTAATGGGGCTTTACAGGTAATACAGCAGTAACAAATGCCTCTGTCCAGTTTGGGTGTTAACACTTTATCAACACAATCGTTGGTACAGACACAAAGGTCTGATTACTATTGTTCTGGCTAAAATCATACTGAAAAGCATGTTCAGTTAATAGTATTTGATTAAGATTAATAGTACGAGATTAAGATAACAAATAATAATCTGAATGTTCAATTCAACATGTTAGGTACAGGTGGTGCTCCTATTTTGATGGATGCTGTTTACTACATAATGACTTGTTTCAATATGTTGTTTTGTAGTATTTACAAGGAATTAAAAAGCCCTCACCCTGATCTTACCTGTCTGCTTCACAAAGTAAAAGTCTGTCAACCGGGAGTTAAGAAACTTATTTTTGCTGTGCTTTGCTTGCTTTGCTGATAGCTTATTGCTTCCTGAATAATCTTATAAAATGAATCACACGTGAACACTATTCCGACAAATGAAATAATCATGCTTGTGAATTATATAGGGAGTAAAATTTGACCTTCAAAGAAAATTTGACACTGTTCACAAACTTGAGAATAACCTTTAATACAGATGGCTTAAAATTCTCATTCAGGGCAATGATGTGTAATTTTAGTTCTTCTACATGCATCTAGCACCTATTTGATTTACCTATGAAACTGAATTATTTCACTTTGTGAACATGGTAGTATTCACCAAAAGACTTCTTATGATGTTAAGTTGGTTCTAAATGAAAATGGTGTTGATCTAACATCCATTATGGTAACCATGAAAGCCACCTTAAAAACCTTGTTATCACAACTCCTAAACTGAATATCATATCAACATGGGATTTTCACCAGAAGACTTCTTATGTTGTTGAGTGGGACCTAAATGAAAATGGAACTGATTTGACTCCAAATAGGGTTGACATGGCAGCCTTATCGAAAGTGTTGTTATTACTACTACTGCTAAATGGAAAGTCATATCAGCATGGGATTTTTCCAAATAAATTGATGTGCCATATTGACAAGGGTTTTCACCAAAATATTGTTGATGATATCTAGTTGGACCTGAATGAAAAAGGTGTCAATCTTGTATCAAATGGTTGCCATGATGGCCATATTGAATATCTTTTGTTATTTTTTATATACTTTTTTCAGTGTTAAAAAGATGTTGATCGTAGTTTCAGAATGGCTGCTGTTTGGATTTCTGTAAAATCTCATGGCTGCTACTGAATGGATGGATGTTTTAATTTGTGATGCTGATCTGACCTCCAGCATGGCAGTCATAGTGACTTTCTCAAAAATCTTGTTATAACTACTCCACTTGAAACACTTGTGACTTCGATGTGTGGTTTTCGCTTAAATCGCCTGAGCAGTATGTAATTTGTCGTTAATAAAATTGATGTCCATTTCACCACCAGCAAACTTAAAAACCAAACAAACATTTATAATTGGATGCATTTCTATCCTCCACTGAGCTTAAATGGATAATGACTTGTTAGTTTTATAGACAAATGAATTTTGACCAGATTTTGAATAAATGTTTTTCAGTAAACAAGTTGAAAGATGCAATCTAACATTGATTTCAGAGTGAAATGTTTTGCCTCAGGAGGTAGGTGATGTTCTGTGATGTCATATGTGGAAGATAACATAAATAATTGTGAATTAATTTTGATCAGATTTGTCTGTGGATGTATCTGAAGAATACCTTGAATGATGCCAGTTGAATAACTTTTAAAGAAAATTATTATTTTATGGATTTAGCCAAACATATCAGGTGGGCATATCTTGGCTGTATGTGTGACATGTTTAGTGATATTACATCCATGATCTCAGGTTCACTATCAAAGACTATCGTGGCTGTATGTGAGACATGTTCATTGATCTTCCATCCATGATCTCAGGTTCACCATCAAAGGCTATCTTGGCTTATGTGAAACATGTTCAGTGATCTTCCATCCATGATCTCAGGTTCACCATCAAAGTTATCTTGGCTGTATGTGAGACATGTTCAGTGATCTTCTATCCATGATCTCAGGTTCACCATCAAATGCTATCTTGGCTACATGTGAGACATATTCATTGATCTTCCATCCATGATCTCAGGTTCACTATCAAAGACTATCTTGGCTATATGTGAGACATGTTCAGTGATCTTCCATCCATGATCTCAGGTTCACCATCAAAGGCTATGACAAAGATATTTCTGCTTTACTTATGTTGTGAATATGTTAACTCAAAACATTTAAAAATAGTTTTTAACAAACTTTGTATGTTGATGTGTCATTCTGCAATTTTAAAAGGTACAAGAGGGGGAAAAAACATTTTCTTAAAAATTCCTACAAGTTTGTTTTGGCTAGTAGAGTGTCAGTACCTTTTAAAAACTCTTGTTATTAATTGTATTGACCCTTTCATCTGTATAAAAAAAATTTTTTTTTTAATTTCAGGCTCCAGTCACAATAACAGACCAGACTCCTATGGAGACTGTGGTTGAGATGTTCAGAAAATTAGGTCTTAGACAAACTGTAGTCACTCATAACGGGTAAGTAGTCATTGCCTCCAATCTTCCAGTCTTGATCTTTCTAAACTCCATTCTGCAACACAAATCAAGAAACTGGTAGTGAAAATTTCTTATAGCACTTGCTTGGCTTACAAACTGCAGATATGCAGATATATCTCCTCTGTCCTGTTGCCAATTTGTTTTCTGTACAATAACTTTAGTTGTCAATTACCTATCATCTACAAATTTGGTGGAGCACTTGTGTTTGTGGTAAGGAAGAAGCCTATAGATTTTGGAGTCAAAGGGTCCTTTAGGCAAGGTCACTGACAAAAGAAGATAAATGGTTCATACAAAATGACACAAGTTCTACATCACAGACCTAGCCCCAACTTTGCAGATGTCTTGCACTCAGTGTAAGTAAGAAGCCTGTCAATTTCAGGGCCAAAAGGAGAAAGGACTGGGCCACTCTCACCGGAAGAAGAAAAATGGTTTATGTGAAAAAATTTCAGTTATCTACATAGAGGACTGTTAATCATGGGGCAGGTGTATAATGTGGCATTCAGTGCTTCTGTGGGTTTTATTTTAATAAGTTTCTGCTCATATAATTTTCAGCATAATTATGGAATTTAATCAATGAAAGACATGATAGTAAGAAATAAAAAATGTCCAATATTTGAAGAATAATTAAGCCTTTATGATCAGCTTGATATTTTGTCAAATTTCCTTCCTTCACAGACTTTTATTTTAACGGAACATTTAATGTTGATCCAGCATTGAAATGGCATAAATATTGGCTGGTTTTCAGATATTTCAGAATTTAAACCAAATCTTAAAATAGTATGACACCAGTCTAAGCAGTAAACTTAATATCATTAAGTAAAACTATATTGTGGGCATCAATCAGTACTAGAACTGACTGTGTATGCTTTAACTTAAATCATTAAGTAAAATCAACATCTGTGGCATCAAGCAGTAGTAGATTTGGCTATGATTCACTAGGAAATCCAATAGTAGAACCAACATCTGGGGCATCAAGCAGTAGTAGATTTGACTGCGATTCACTAGGAAATCTGATAGAACCAACATCTGGGGCATCAAGCAGCAGTAGATTTGACTGCGATTCACTAGGAAATCTGATAGTAGAACCAACATCTGGGCATCAAGCAGTAGTAGATTTGGCTGTGATTCACTAGGAAATCCAAAAGTAGAACCAACATCTGGGGCATCAGGCAGTAGTAGATTTGACTGCTGTTCACTAGGAATCCTTAGTTGGCATCCTGCAGTTTTGTATTTTACATATGGTTAAATTTTTAAGGAAACAATTTCCCCGATTTTCCTCACTAGTTATCCTTGCTGTTTAAAAAGACCTAGCACATCTTAAGTATTGTTAAAACTTTTCATTCCCTTTATTTTGGTGCATGATTCATGGGTGTTATGTGTTATTCAGTTTATACCTATCAAAATAACTGTTAGCTCTGTTTGGTCAGTTTCACTTCCTGAACATCAGAAGTAATTTGTAATGAAAAGAGCATAACTTGTATTTTTATTTATTTTGTTTTGCATTCATTGCACTTTTTCAAGCTGGTATTTTTCTAGCCTGCCAAAACGCGTTTTCCCTATTTTAGTAACTGCTAAAGATATTATTTTATACTAATTCAGGCTGATTTTTGAAGCACATTTATGCAGCCATCTTAGTTATCAGTCTGCTTAGATTGTGAGCAATTTCCACAAGTTAAATATCAAAAGAAATTTCAGCCACAGTGTATGATATTAACAAAGCTGTGCCAACATTTTCTCCATTGTGCATGCTGCAAATGCAAATAACTTCATCTTACATCTGTCACTCTCTCAGAACTACATAAATATCTGTAGAGTGCCTATTACATAAGCAGTACATTAGTAGATTTGAGTCCGTATGCAGTTAGATGTGCATTATAAATGCCATGCATGCTCATATAAAAGTCAAACAACTGAAAACTGTATAAACTCCTATCTGCCATCATGCAGCAGATCTGAGTCAGTAAAACAAACAGCATAGACTCTAATCTACCAGCACATGATGCAGTGGAGGATCAGAATCTTTAATTTTACTCAAATATATATGGTACACAAGCAACTGCACTAACAACATTTACCTCTTTTACAGACGGTTACTGGGAGTTATTACAAAGAAAGATGTCCTTCGCCATATAGCCCAACTTCAGAACCAGGATCCAGATTCCATTTTGTTCAACTGATTTTCTACCTGCTGGATTATGTTATACATTACTTTCATCATCTTTCATTGTCTTTGTTCAAGTCTGTATTTATTTATTACGTAAATAAAACATATAGAAATTTGTAATTTGGATAAAATGTGTAATGATAAATTGTGAGGTAGCACTACATTTGTTTTCTTTGGATATTCAGACAAGTGTGTTTGCAAATGAAAATGTAGGAAACTGTGGATTATATGTTATTAATGTATGGGTAATTTATGAGCTGGTTTATTCTCGGGGATTTGCTTTTGGTGCAGATGAATATCTCGAGTACTGGGTAGAGTTGCACTGTGTGACCTATTGGAAAAAACAATAGACTCAAATTAACATATGTTTCAGAATCTCAAGATTTTTATTTTACCCTCTGTTCATTTGATCCATTTGTAAAATAGTACAGCATCTGCTTGATACAGAAGCTGCATTGTCGGGTGGATTTGATTGAAACTCTAAACCACCTCTGGATCTGCCACCACCATGGACTGGTATAGCACCTTACTGTGTATCCAAACATGTACTGTTTTAACTAGTAATAAAAGAAATTGAAATTGGGCATCCATGCACCAGAATACATTTGCTCAGTTTATAATGGAGTTAAATAGGCATGCAGTACCATCATTCTTGTATTTATAAATCATGAAAAAATATAGATTTTGTTTAGAGTACAAAAAATTACAATTTATTATCGAGGAGTACTGACTGTGTATGAAAAACTTAAGGGATCAGATCCAGACAAGGTCTGCTTGACATGCAGTACAGTGAAGCTCAGCAATAACATGCTTCTTTATAACATAAATTAGAATTTAGTACCGATGTGGCATGGCTTATGAAGTTTTACAATAATTTAACAAATTCATTCAAGTACTTCAGATCATTCATGCCAAAATAAACGAGTGTGTTTGATGATAATAATTTGGCAGTATAAGTTGCATTCTTAATACCTGTCAACTCTGACACCAGGAGAAAATAAACTCCGAATTTTTGGGGTTGTTCTACACCTACCTCCCAATTCCATAATATCTCCTGATTTTTGCAGAGAAGTCCCGATTAATACATTATGTCTGTTGATTTTCATTTCTTCTATAAAAAATATACATAAATAGATATATTCAATCCGCAGAATCCGTGTTCTATTTTATCACCTATGAATATTGTTGTGATGAAATAAGTATTATCATACTGCATCATATTATCGTATTATCATACTCAGTAAATATAATGCTAAGTATAACCATTATTCACGTAAATTTATGTTTTTTTTCTTTACCCCTGCTGCAATACTGACATCATAAAATAAACCAAAAACACAACAATAAAATCATCAGCAATTAGTTTCAATCCACAATAACTTACCTAAGTAAACACCTGGTATTAGTGTATCATATATACAAACATCAATACCATCATTAAATTAAAAGAAGAAATAAAAAATATACCATGCAGCATATGTGCTCTCAGTAAAGTAATTCGAAATAAATATGTTATTTAGTAAACAGTGTTAAATGCCTTATGAGTTGACAATAAGGAAATAAGGTCAGATATAAAACGAGGGAAATACAGTTGCCACATGTATGGTAGGTGGAGACCGCAAATTTAGGAACCATTAGTTACAACAAGGTAGGGCATCATTTACCATCAAATCAGTTACCGATGCTTACATAACACACACTGTAGAACATGGTTTCTTTGAATATGTCGGAGGGCCAGTCCTTTTCCCATGATAATTTCAGTGATGAGGATTAATTGTTAATTATTCACACTGGCTTTCTTGATTGTTTACTTAAGACTAATCTTTAGCTATTGTGCAGTTTTGCCACTGCTGACCAGAATATGAAATGAGGGCACATCCAGAGGTAAAATAAGATGTGTCACAGGGAGAAACAGCACATCTTTTTGAGAATTTCACGTGTATTGGACCTGGAAGATCGGTCCATATTTAGAGGAAAAAGAGGCTTAACAAGTGCTGCAAAAAACCTCCCGATTTGAAGTCCCAATCCCCTTTTTTTAAAATTTATTCTCCCTACTTGGCTTTTGAAAAGTTGACAGGTATGATTCTTGAAGAAGAACAAAAATATTGTTGCTTCGTGCTTATTTTTGAATGATTTTAACCCCTTAATAAGCTAGCAATTGTAAATTTAATTACTATTGAACCATCAACAATAAAGACATTAACTCTTCATGTTTGTCTTCAATGCATCCTGCATATAGTTCTTGCTTAATCCAGGGTAAACAATACCCAACAAACGTTTGCTTATTCATCTGGTATACAATATACATGCACCAAACAATATTGTGATCTAAACATATTTCTAACCCAATGTAAGGGCAAACAATAGTGCACCAATACCTGCTCAATCAACAGTTATATACACCCATTTAAATAAGTTTATCGCCACATACTTAATTCTCTTTGCATTTTAGAGTCACAGAGTATAACTCTACTGCTGTTGACCATTGACTGAAAAAGGACCATTTATGCTGTAGAGTTGTATGGATTTGTGGCTGTATTCAAAAGTACTACTCTCTCTCTACTGTGCAGTAGTGGAAAGTTATTGCGGTAAAGATCAGTTTAATAAATATTTTATTTTTTTCTATAAAAAATTATGTAACTGTTTTTGTGGAAGTCACTCGTTACCCTTGAAATGGAATGGTTTACTCCCAAACTTCATTCAGGCTGTTAGTTCATGATCAGTTTCCTTGACTTCCTGTATGAATTTCAGTTAAAGCCTACATACAAGTTTATGTTAGAAACTCCCAAAGTCTGATTTATGCACTTTGTTGTCAGTCAGAATAGATCAAACATTTTTGGACAAGTCCAGTAAATGTATTTTATTTATTAATTTCATTATTTTAAACCTCAGTCAAAAATTAGCCTGAAGTTAGCAAATATTTTTTTTTTCTTATGTGAGATTATATCAAACATACACTTGACAAGCAACACATATCAAAATGTTTCCATGGTATATTTTTGAAGCCATCTGAAACATAAATTTCTCTTGATTCAAATGGTGATCCTTTTGTTTCTTAATCTTCTCTTTCATTATTTGATGTCTCAATTAAACAATAGTCCAAAATTAAACATATCTTATAACATAGATGATAAGTAAACAATGCACTGGTCACTGGAATAACTAAATCATACAACTGTATATGGTTGAGTGGTCAAAGGCACATGCCTTTAGAAAACACTAACATTTCACCTGTATGTGTGGTTTGAGTCTCAGGTAGGTAAGAAAGCTTGGTAGAAGCTTATTCAGTGGTTATTCCTGTGGGTTTTTTGTGTTATTCCTCCACCAGATATTCTGACAGACCATTTATAGTCTATCTTGTACTGAAAAACTGCATTAAACCCACCACAACAACATCTATATGTTTTTGAAACCATTTGAAGTGTGAACTTCTTCATTTACTTATAACATGTTAAAATATGAGATGAAAAATTAATTTAATTTTTTTGTGAAAACTACAATGCCTTAATTGTATACGATTTTAATTTATTCTTTTTTATTATAATTATTGATTTGATCCAAAATACGTATTTTGGTAAGTGCATTGGATTTAGATTTAGCATAATATTTCAAGCTATTCAAACCATTCAGTTGACAAAGGACATTAATGAACACAAGCGAGTATGATGCAAAAAGAGAACTTTACTTCACAGTGAGAGAAAATAAAAGTGGAAAAATTAGGGAACTGGCAACTGCATTCTCTATGATATAGGTTGGCAAAGAACAAAATTTTTGCATGTAATAGAAGGTAAGCACGAATTAAACTGTGTGATAAATTGGGATATTTATATGTATGTCTGTGTCAAATACTAGTTGTGCAATCTAAGATGTCGGTTTTGTATTTTTTGTTTTTGTTGGGTTTTTTTGTGGTCTATTTTTCACAAGAACACTGGTTACATATGTCACTGTTTAATATCAAATAACAAATTCAAGGCATTCAGTGAACTGCAGCTACAACTGTGCAGGAGTAAAAGAAGCAGTATACATCTTGTGAACTACCGATTCATTAGAGGCCTAATTTATAACATGAATGTACAATATATTAGTTTATTGTCAAGTGAATATTTACCATTTATACTTGCTTATGTACTAACTGCAAACAATTTGGACCATGATTGTACTAACTGCAAACAATATGGACCATGATTGTACTAACTGCAAACAATATGGACCATGATTTGCTATCAAATAATGTACTGGGTCTATTTTTGTTGAACTGATTACACTTAGCAAACAGTATAGATGCGGATCTTCCAGCACATTATGCAGTGACAGATCTGGTTCTATGAAAGTTTGCAGTTCAGTCTGACTTGTAAGCAAGTATGCCTCATTGTGCTTTGTAATAAGGATTGCCTACTTAAGTAAAAGACTGACAGAGGATTAAGACAGTTTACAGAAGATTAAACAGATCACACAAGATTCATTTGGGTTTTTTAACATGAAACAACACTTTTTGTTGGATTATTCTGGCATTCATTTGGCAGTCATTACCAAAACATCACACATGCTTTCATACTTATGTTTAATTGAGGAATTTTTCTGAGGAATGACTAGATGGCATTTGAGCTGCTATAATTGCATTTAAATTTAGATCATCCATTTTGTCCATGTTTCAAATGATTCAAATGTTTTTAATAAGCACTTTGAATTTTGCAATGGGAAATAAAGGTCACAATTTGTTGTCAAGCCTATCTTAGTTTAGCTCGGAGTAGCAGTTACTGTGCCATATGTATGCATTTTAATCCATAATTACATATGTTCACACCCCTGATGATTCTCTGTTTAAAAGTTATTTTGTAACTTTCCTGTTATTTAAGTCTTTTGTTGCTAAATAGCAGGCTAAAATAGAAAAGGAGCCTCAGTTGATTGTTTTTGAGTTGAATGGTTATCAGCTGTTTTGCTCTCTGTGATATATATTTATGTCAGTTGTTTTACATTTTATCAACACATTTATGTTTAATAATAGTGCACTCGCTTAATTGCATATTTTTGTGCATACCATTATGTGTGAAACATCTTGTGAAACATACCATTATACATGCCATGTATACTCACTTAGCAGTCATGTCCAACTGCAGTATGCACAGATTGTGATTTGCCATGGCATAATGAGTGGGCAAATTGGGTCTATGCAGTTTGTTAGGAGTAATCAGTGCAACAAACAACATAGACCCTGATCTGCAAGTGCAGATAAAGGTATATGTTCTTTGCAGTTGGACTCAACTTATAAACAAGTATATAAAGTATATAATTGTGGGACATTCACTGTTTAGAAGTTTTGTATGTATGATATTGTATGCATTGTTTTAATTTTCCAGCTTTGTTCAAGTTACAGTATCCCAACAACTGTTTATAGAAAAAAATCTTGATTGTATAACAAGTTCCCATAAATTCTTTGTACATGTTTTACTTTCTTGTGAAGGAAAGTTTCATAGAAGACAAAATGTGAGATATAGTCATATGTTGCTATGACTACAGTTTGTTTTCCCCATGCTTTAGCTGTTAATATTGTGATACATGCCATCTGACTATTAGATTGTGATTCTGGCATCTGTCCATCTAGCGATATATCTATTTAAGGGATATTGTGATACCTGCCATCTGCCTATCCATCTATCAATTGCCACAACCTCATATAAAAATAAAACCAAAGGGAAAAATACATTTATTTATGTTTGACTATGCCTTCTTTATAGACGAGGAGGATGGAAAGGTAGGTATAATCATATTATTAAACATTCATGCCTGGTGTATCATTACCATTTAAACATTTTGGGTCAAATAAGCACCAAAGAGGGATCTTCCATCTGCTTTATTTAGCATAATCATATTGGGAGAGAGAGAATGCACATCTAAAGATGAGAGCACCAACATAGTCAAAGGGAGTTAACTCTTCTGATATGTCCTTACACAAGATTATGACATTGTCTGTATGTTGTTATTATGAAGAGATTAACTTCATGAAGTTTACCCAGATAATAATGTCTTATGAGTAGTTTTAGTTTGGTACGAATATTTGTCCTTCTATTTTTTCCCTGATAAACCTTTCCTTGAAATACAGGCCATCATGAATTAGAGGTCGAGCTTCTGTGAATTATTGCACCATAGAATTCAAGTGAGTTGAAGGTTCAGTGACATTGTCAAGAATATACCCTCAGTGTAGTATTGGGGTCCTGATTCTTACTCTGTGTGTGTGTGTTGCATTTGGTTAAATATTTCTCATCTCATTTGTATTGCTGCTACAGTTAAGGAGCAGTGGGGAAATTTATTTTATGCTAGATTTTTCTAAATAAAGGTTTCCTATTCACTACTTCATATACTTGCTTATAAGTCGAGTTTAACTGAAAACTGTAGTGACCTAGATCAGCCATTGCATAATGCTCCAGCAGATCTGAGTTCTTTTAGTTAGGAGTAATCATTAGAACAAACAACCTAGACCCTGATCTGCCTGCACATTATGCGACAGCAGATCAAGATTTATGTTGTATGTAGTTGGACACAACATATAAGAAAGTATATAAAGTACTCGGATCAGATAAGTGTTCTGTAACCAGAAGAGATCTTTTAGAAAAGGGATTTGTGTATTGATAGGAAGCTCTTGTGATGACTAGAAACAGATCTCAAATACCAATAGTTATCAAGGTATTTTCTTTACCACCCATCCCATCAGGCCTCCATCCCACAGTCTCCATGCCTACATGTATATAACCCATAAATGATATTTCAGGATCAGCTGCAGGATACAGTCTAGTATGATGGTATCACATCTTTATATATGTATTTATGTTTGTGTGTATGTGTGTGTGTGTGTGTGTGTGTGTATATATATATATATATATTCTCATAAAGAGAAATTTATAGACGGTATATTTTATTAGTTGCAAAAAATTGGTCAGTCATAGAAGTTAAGTCTGGCCAAAGAATGTAGGAACAAAACAATACTGCCAGTAAATCATTTGCTCTTTTATTCCCCATTATCAAAGGTGCATATATTATTACCCTCATCCATCATTCCATACAACCAGTCTTGGTTAAGTTTTTTATTTAGATAAGTTTTTCTAGCACAGTAAGTCACAGAGCCATGTAACTTTGTATGTAGATGTGTTTTGGTGATTACCACAAGTATCAACCAAAAGTAGATCTCTGGGACCTAATTTTCACATTCCACCTACTTTGGGTATGTTTTTCATTTGGGTCAATTTCTCAGGCATCGTTTACCGCAGACCCATACAGTTTGGTATGCTGATGTATCTTGGGGAGTACAATATCAATCTTCCTAACTAGGTCTGTGTAACCATTTTTTTACTGCAGTGATTTTGGCTAAATTTTGCATTTTCTGGCATTGTTATTCATAGAGTCATGAGGCATGGTATATAAATGCATATTGAACAATTCAGCATCATCTTACCCAAAGTAGGTCTCTTTGATTTATATTTTTAATGCTTCATTGACTTTGGGTATGCTTTAGATTGAGGTAAATATAGTATTGGCCACAGAAGCTAGAAGCATGCAATTTTGTGTGTGGAAGCATCTTAATGAGTAGAATAACACTCCACTAAACTTTGGTCGCTGTGACCTACATGTTACACTTCATTGACTTTGATAATGTTTTGCATTTGTCGTTTTCTTGTGCATTGTTTTGCCACATTCATGCAACTTAATATGTTTGTGCATCTTGTTGAATAAAGCAAAATCTTACCAAAAGCAGGTGATTGTAACTGCAACAGTGGTTAAGTTTTACACTTAAGTTGTTTTTTTAGGCAGTATTGGTCACAGAGGCATGTAAGTCTGTGTGAATATGTCTTAGCAAATAGAGTGCCTCCCTACCAAATATAAGTCAATTTGATCTGTTTCACACCTCAGTGACTTGTGTTAAGTTTTTCATTTATGTCAGTGTCTCATGCACATTTGACTACTAGATTGTACAAATTGGTTGTTAATTGAACATATTTAATCAAACAGAGGTTGTTGAATTTTAGTGAATGATTCCTTGCTTCCATGAAGCAGGCACAGCTGTTTGATAATCAAATTGGTCCAATTTTTGTCATATGCATCCTTATGCCCATCTAAGTGCTGTCTTGATGTTAATTCCAATAATTATACCCCCACCATCTCTAAGGAGAAGCATATAGTGTTACCCGTGTATCACATTGCAATCCGTCATGACCAGTCTGTCATGAATTAAATTTCTGTCAAATAACGTTTGAAAGATTTCATGGATTGAAATCAAATTTAGTACATATCTGAGACATCACATTAAGAAGACCTGGATTATGTTTGATTTTCACCTTTTTGTGGCAAAATAGTATGGAGTTATGGCCCCTTTTTGACTTTGAACATTGCATTTTTGTTTCTGTCAAAACAAGTTTGGAAGCATTTCATGGATTGAAATCAATTTCGATATTGCTTTACAAAAAGAAATTTATTTTTCAGGAAAATGTGGTGGAGATTTTGCCTCTGTTTTTCATCAAAAATTGGATTAAATTTCCATGCAAATCTTGAAATATTATGTGGATAGAAGTCAGATTTTTTTTTAGGTTTTATGTTTTGAAGACCTAAGTAAAGTTTGATCTACAACATTTTCTGGCAAAATGTTACGAATTTGTGGCACTTGTTCACTTACAAATTTGAACTTCAGTTTCCACTATTAAAAGACTTCTTGCTTTGAAACCAAATTTGATCTGAGGTTTGAAATTTAGTTGACCTAGGTAAGGTATGAATTTTACCATATTTCTTGCAAAAATGTACAGAATTACGGCCTCTTTTTGACTTAAAACTTTGCTATTCTATCACATGCATCTGTGCTGTATGGACACATTGATTTTATTTTCCTTGCAGCTGAAGTATTTGTATTTTTGGAACAGTCTTGATCAACATTTTTGTAATTTATCTGATTTTAGAGTAGTGAAAGACATTCTTTTCAAGGTTCCTCTTTTCAATGTATTAATGGGGTAAAAAGAATTTAGTTTGGATTACCCTCATTGAAAGGAAGTTTGTTTTATGTCCTATTTCCCATCTCAACACTATAAAACATTTGCATGTAGACAAAACAAAATTGTTATTGATTTATCTTGGCACTTGGATCCCACTGACTACTGCAATCTTTTTTCTTACCATGGGCCTTACATCTGTATAGAAATGTGTTTTGTTTTAATGCTTCTAACTAACATATATACTTTCTTATAATTAGAGTCTAACTGCAAACTGCACCAACCCAGATCTGCTGTCACATAATGTGCCTGCATATCTGGGTCTCTGTAGTTTGTAAGAACAATAAGTAGAACTAACAACATAGACCCTGATATGTCAGCACCATTATGTGAGAGCAGATTAGGGTCAATGTTGTTTGAAGTTGGACTTGCCTTGTAAGTGAGTATATAGGATATTGGTATATGTAGAGTTGTGCATAGTTTTATTATTCTTTTTCCTTTCTTTTCTCATGTCAGTATGTCTCGGACAACATTCCTTATAATTGTGAGCTTCAAGTGTCTGTCTTTACATTTGCCTATCACGGGTAATAAATTCTCATTAAAGTTCTGTCTTTTTGTCAGGGTTTTATTTTTCTGTATAAAGTTTTAAATGAAGTATAATTTTTTTAATCTGGCTGTAAAGATTGGCATATATAACTTAGACGTTGATTCAGCTGACGCTAAGTATTTATTTTGACTCTTTTCTTTTTTATTTCCCGAGGCTGATCTGATACCTTTCATCGTATTATGAGTTTGAGATTCCTTGCTGGTATAGATGACATCACCTAACAATGCTTGCTTGACAAAACTTCTACATTTGATTGTATTGTACATTGTGAATATGTGCATGGAATAAAATGTTGTCTTCTTATTTTGAAATAATTGTTATGGGTATACAATAAATTTGTCATCATTACATAAACTTGATCTGGTGCTTATTGCATCTCATTTGATAAAAGAAGAATATTGGATCATGCAAGACTTTAATGGTCAAGCAAGTTCTGTTGTCCTTCCACTATGAAATGAGACATGTTAACAGCACCTACATCAATGTACTGTACTGATAACCTGTCTTTATTGTGTCTATATCTCTACTCATGTGTCAAACTATAGACCATGATCTGTCTTTATCTGTGTCTATGTCTCTACTCATGTGTCAGAATGATCAGACCATGATCTGTCTATCTGTGTCTATATCTCTACTCATCTGGCAAACTGTATAAACCATGGTCTGTCTTTGTGTCTGTATGTCTACTCGTGTCAAACTGTACAGACCATGATCTGTCTATCTGTGTCTGTATCTCTACTCATGTGTCAAACTGTACAGACCATGATCTGTCTATCTGTGTCTGTATCTCTACTCATGTGTCAAACTATATTAGACCATGATCTGCTCATCCCTAATATGCTAGTAGATCTGGGTCTACACAGTTGGTTAGGTGTAATAAGTAAAACAAACAACATTGACCTTGATCTGCCAGCACATTCTACAATGACAGATGATGATCTATGTTTACAGTTTTATTTGACTTAAGCATAAATGGTATCAACTCCAATTTTTTTTAATTTATACCAAAATTGTAATAAGTACTTTGTCAAACTAAGTCATGTCTGTATATGTATAAGTTCAGTGTTATTAAAACATCAGTTCAGTTTTAAGCCTCTGAAAAGAGTTCATTCATATATGTACAGTTATAACTGTATAAATACAAAACAGCTGTCAGTTAACTAATGATTTAATAATTTCACATGTATTTTTTGCACACCAAAATATACCTTTCTTGTCATTAATAAATGTGTGAGAGTCATGGATATGTGCAGGATCCTTCACTCACTGTGGAAATGTTTATAGACAACAACACATTAGCTTTCTTATTGCAGACCTTACTTTACGTTAAGGAGCTGCAGTAGCTCAGTAGTTAGTGCCAGACTCACAACTTAAAAAGAGCAGATTCAAAATCCTAGCACTGGTTGAGCTTGGGTCAGCTATTGGTCATGTTTTTTTCAGAAATCAAATTTGTTTCATGAGGGTTACATGTAATGTCTGTATTATTTATCTGTAATAGAGATGTTTTATGTTGGTAAGTCATCATCTTTTGCAAAATTAAAAGAACATTATTTCAGTGTGTTACTTTCTTCAGTTGATTACCAAGAAACACTTGTTTAGTCACTTGCCTTTTTTATGCCATACTATACAGTGGTAGGGTCATACATGCAAAGCGTTAACTTTGTCCATCCCTTCATTCATCGTACCTTGTTATCCACCTCCCACGGTAGGTGTATGTGCATATATATGTCACACTGTCTCTGCCAAAAATCAGTCCATACACATTTTCGTTTCTAGAGTATAACATGGATCATTCAAATTATGAGTCTCCATCTGTCTGTCAGCAAACATTTTCATTTTCAGAGCATAACTACAGAACAGTTAAATATATATGAAGGCACACATATGAGACTAGTGGTATACATATTAAACTATTTATATTCATATTAGACTAGTCAAACTATTGGTATATATATTAGACTAATGATATACATATTAGACTAGTGGTATACATATTATACTAGTGGTAAACATGTTTAGTAGTGTATTTATTAGACAATATTATACTAGGGTATACATATTAGACTAGTTGTATACATGTTAGACTAATGGTACACATATTAGACTAGTGGTATATATATTAATCTAGTCATATACATATTAGTCTAGTGGTACACATATACGTCTAATGATATACATATTAGTCTAGTGGTATACATATTAGACTAGAAATAGACATATTAGATTAGTGCTGTACGTATTAGTCTAGTGGTATACATACTAGTCTAGTGGTATACATATTAGATTAGTGCTATACATATTAGTCTAGTGGTATACATACTAGTCTAGTGGTATACATATTAGTCTCATGGTATACATATTAGACTAGTGCTATACATATTAGTCTAGTGGTATACATATTAGATTTGTCCTGATGTATCTCGTGTTCACAATTCTTCAGTTTATGTATGTTCTGTCTGTCTGTCCATCCAGCCATTATCATTAACAATATTTGATGGCAAAACTCCAAAACATTAAAAAAAAATTGCTGTGAAATTTGGTTCACTAATTTGACTACTTTAAATATGTTTCATGTTTTAATCAGTTTGTTTCCCCATCTATTCATTATGAACACTTAAGTTTCTGCATGGGGCAGAACACCAAAACCATTTAAAATATCTGTGCAACTAGGAATACATTGGACTAGTAGTGTTGATGTGCCTTGTGCTTTTCACATTCTTCTTTTTCTGTTTGTTCATCTATCCATCACTAACACCTTTGTTTTCAGAGCATAACCTCAGAACCTTTCAAGATTTCTATATGAATCTTGGTACACATATTAGTCTAGTGGTACACATCTAGTGGTACACGTATTAGTCTAGTGGTACATGTATTAGTCTAGTGGTACACATATTAGTATAGTGGTACACGTATTAGTCTAGTGGTACATGTATTAGTCTAGTGGTACATGTATTAGTCTAGTGGTACACATTAGTCTAGTGGTACACATATTAGTCTAGTGGTACATGTATTAGTCTAGTGGTACACATATTAGTATAGTGGTACACGTATTAGTCTAGTGGTACATGTATTAGTCTAGTGGTACATGTATTAGTCTAGTGGTACACATATTAGTATAGTGGTACACATTAGTCTAGTGGTACACATATTAGTCTAGTGGTACATGTATTAGTCTAGTGGTACACATATTAGTATAGTGGTACACATTAGTCTAGTGGTACACATATTAGTCTAGTGGTACATGTATTAGTCTAGTGGTACACATATTAGTATAGTGGTACACATTAGTCTAGTGGTACACATATTAGTCTAGTGGTACACATATTAGTATAGTAGTACATATTAGTCTAGTGGTACACATTAGTCTAGTGGCACACATATTAGTCTAGTGGTACACATATTAGTATAGCAGTACATATTAGTCTAGTGGTACACATTAGTGGTACACATCTAGTGGTACACATATTAGTCTAGTAGTACACATATTAGTCTAGTGGTACACATATTAGTGTTATGGTACACATGTTAGTATAATGGTACACATATTAGTATAGTGGTACACATATTAGTATAGCGGTACATATATTAGTCTAGTAGTACACATATTAGTCTAGTAGTACACATATTACGTACCGCTCCATTGGCCTAGTGGTTAGAGCATCCGCCTCAGATGCGGGAGGTCGTGGGTTCGATCCCAGCCGAGTCATACCAAAGACTTACAAAAATGGTACAAACAGCTGCCTCGCTTGGCGCTTAGCATTAAGAGGTTAGTGTTAGGATTGGTCGGCCTGGTGTCAGGATAATGTGACTGGGTGGGACACCATGCTACATGTCTGTGGCATGATGCCCCAGTGCTAGACGTCACTATAAATTGTCACACTGAAGACATCGTAGCAATATGACTGAACCATTGTTAAAGCTACGTTAAAAATCTGAATCACACACAGACGCATTAAGAGGTTAGTGTTAGGACCGATTGGCCAGCTGTCAGGATAATTTGACTGGGTGGGACATCCTGCTTCATGTCTGCAGCATGATTTCCAATGCTAGACATCACTATAAACTGCCACACTATAGTAGCGATATGACGGATTTTTTTAAAAGTTACGTTAAAAATCTGATTCACACACACGCACACACACACGTTATTGCGGCTGGTTTCTATATCATAGTCCATAAAGTTTAGTGAGTTTGACCAAGGATCAGTCTAATGTATTATGTGTGTTATATGTGTATGCTATATTGTTTTATCATGTAATATCGTGTTTGTGTTAGGAATGACCATTTTATATATTTTAATTTGCATTACATTTTTGATCTACGTGTTTATTTATGTACAGAAGGAAAAAAAAATGTAAGGTATACTAGTAGTATAAAATTATGTGTTATGCTGGTTCTCCGGTTTTTCTAAGTAGTGACGAGACCAGAATTTGTGTACATAGTATATATATATATATATATATAGCTTCTCGAGGGTCGGTGGTTCTTTCCAGGGTTTTCCCGGGTTCTTCCTCCACCATTAATACTGGCCGCCATGTATAGCCTATCGTGTGCTGAAAAAAGGCGTTAAACCCCACAACAACAACAACAACAACAACAACATATATATATATATAAGAGAGAGAAATAGGGAGATTTTCTTATATATAATTATTTTCCAACCACACTTTGAAATTTAAAATGCAAAATTATGACTCGTAATCAAAACTTTAGACGTATGCGTTAAAATCTGAATCATTACGATTCTTTAATCTAAGTTAATTGCTACAAATGAACTAACACAAAACAATCTGCAGAAGGCAAAATAGAATTACAAGTGGAGTAAAGAAATGAAGAAGAAAAATTCTAACAGTAATATGTCTGTTTTAGAAAAGGAAAAGCTTAGTGCATTATCGGCAACTGAAGCAGCTATGAAATATATATATATATATATATATATATATATATATATATATATATATATATATATATATATATATATATATATATATATATATATAGAGAGAGAGAGAGAGAGAGAGAGAGAGAGAGAGAGATAAACTTATACAGTGCTTGACTAAGCCTGATTGAAACATGTGCTTTTAACTAAATGTTAAATAAATTCATTGAAAGATTATGGGGCAAACTTCAATATTCATTCCGAAAGTTAAAAAAATCAATGAATAAAAATGCTTAAAGTTCACATATTTCCGATTATTACTTAAAAGCAAATCAATAAATATGCCCATATGTGGATGTCTCCAATAACAGTTGGGTATATACTTGTCTATAATGTATGTACATTGTCATTCTAATATAATATAAAATTCGATCTGTGTCACATTACACAAACGACGTTTTTTTTAATTTTCGTTTGATAGCTGTCTCTACATTGAGACTATGAGATGGTATTTCCAATTTAGTTAGTGTTAAAAAAAAGTATTAAAGATAGGATAGTCTTGATATAAAAAACATGAGATATCTTCTGCTCTACAAGATTTTAGTCTAGAATTTCAACCTTGAATGGATAGTTGATGATTTGCAGAAGTATGCACAAAGCAAAAGCAATTGTGCGACTGCGGCTTCAACACCAGGTGATATGAGGCACTATAACATTATTAATCATTACTATCTCGTTATTACTGCTTGTTCATCCTTTTTTCATTCCAGTATATAAGGATAAGTATGTTTTTTGCAAAGTACAGAGTTATGTCTCTTCCTGCCAGACTGGAAGACATGCATTGGAACTAGCTGAAGTTCTGATCAGGATGACGAGTTCTACGCAACACGCAATTTGCTTATCAGTTTAAGATTTGTCTAAATTGTTTCAGTGTTAATAAGATTCAGAATTGCATAATAATGTCTTGAATAGATAGCAGTTACTCTATGACAATTTCATTTATCAGCCCAGATTTTAACTTGAATAGATAACAGTTGCCCTATGACAATTTCATTTATCAGCCCTGATCTTAACTTCACGTGGCTTATCACTATCAAATTGACATATTGCATTCAATAAATGATGGAGAAATTTCTGGGTTTTTTTTCTCCAGTTTATCTAATGATTCACGTTATGGCTTTATTGTGTATATATTTTAGATATTTCTTGTACGACCACACATCACATACACGCCCCATTTTTGCAGGTGTGTAATTTGTTTTATGAATAACAAGTTACACAATCTAAGTACATTTTCATCTGAGGAACTAACCGATTTATTGACTGATTGATTGAATTCTGAGTCCTATGGTTTGGACTGTGCTAATTTGGGTTGCATTCTATAACACTAAGGTTTATCTTTTTGCATTTCGAACTGAGATGAACCAATCGTATTTTGCCAGCATGCGGAAATAAATGGCTTGTGTCCTCTCTAAAGAGGTGATTTTGTTTTGTGATTAAATATGACATGACAGCTGAACTGAACCATATACACATTTCTATCAGAGTACTTCTTTCAACATTTAATTTAAATACGGGATGTTCACATTGTTATTTGTGTAATGTTCAGTGAATCCTTTTGATATAAATATTTCATGTTGTTGTGAAATACAACCTGCCATTTGAACTCGATGAATTTATACGCGAGGTATATTTTGAGCAATAAATATAAGAGTATGCACACAGTACAATGAATTAGATACGTGTGATAGTAGAGTCTGATGTAAGTCGGTATTTGTGTCCTCTTTATTGCGACTGTGTGGTCTTAAACTAAGTAACAGAAAGAAACGAAGTCAACAAGTTTATGAAAATCAACAAATACATTTATTTCTCTAAGTTACAAAGAGAAAATTTAAGAGGAACTTACAATACTGTGAATCAATTCCCAAATAACCCAAAAATTATCACAAGACCAAAAGTATTGAGTGTTTCCAAATGAATTCCAATATTGAATGTGATACTGTACCAATAGTTTTGACTGTGCCGATGTACCAAAAGTCTTGACCTATCACAGTGATATAATCCAGAATGTTTTGGAATGAATTCACGACAATCCCAATATAGTGATTTTGTATTTTAAAAAACTCAATGAGCACTCAGTAATTCCAATGAATAATTCTTAAATAAATTATTCCTCTCAAATAATTAAATGTGAACATAACTGAAAGTGATTCCACAGACTGATTTTAAGACAGGAATGAATATTTTTGTTTACCATAGTTTTATATAAAAACCTAAAACACAATAAAATTATCAGGATGTGGGTCATGCTTTCTCTTCTAGAACATTTTAAGTTTGTACATAAGGCTGGACCTTCGACACAGTTTTGGTTCATTAAGAACACATGTTACTGACAATATATTCTTTCTGAAGCAGCTATGAGCAACCCAACGTAACTGTAAATTAGCCTAGCTTATATCCGGTTTTTAAATGTAGGCATTTAATTCTTGCCAAGGTTTTTACTTAATGTATACTAAAATACCCCCCCCCCATGATAATAATAATAATAATAATAATAATAATAATAATAAGAGTGTCATACAACGATATCGTATTCGATATTTCAAGAGTTCATCTTGCATGTTTTTACCAATTTCGAACAATAAAACCCGTCTTATGTGATAAAAACATACTGAAACGTGAACACGAACATCACTAGTCCATGATATGAGAAAGACCGCTTTCTTAGTATCTTCCCATCCTAATGATAAACAGAACTCTCAAATTAACATACTTATGATTATTAGAATGTTCCCTTATTCAGGTCATAAATATCTTAGAGTTAGAAATTTTCAGCAATTTCATATGCCTTCATCAGCGACTTGATCACATGACTTTGGTCATGTGATACGAGGAGACTGGTATAGATGGGAGGTAATTCAAGCCCCTCATCCCTGTTTAATGTTGGCCTCCACTGTTCTATTTCAAATGCTTCCTTCACCTTCCTTTTTCCATGTGTTTTCCTCTGATGTGATAACCTTGGTTGATTTGGAATGATGGTTTGTCCCATTTTGTTACAATGTTCATGTATTACGGAAGACTCTGAACTTATGTGTTCTTTAATCCTTGTTTCTAACTCTGCCAGTTTCACCAATATGGTCATTTCTCACTATTAATACATTTGATACGATAAACCACACCATATTTTTCTCAGAACTTATTGTTTTGTCCTTCACATGAGTACGTTCTCTAAAGATTAGACCGCTCCGGTGGCCTAGTGGTTAGAGCGTCCGCCGCGGATGCGGGAGGTCGTAGGCTCGATCCCCAACCGAGTCATACCAAAGACTTACAAAAATGGTACTAACAGCTGCCTCGCTTGGCGCTCAACATTAAGAGGTTAGTGTTAGGACTGGTCGGCCCGGTGTCAGGATAATGTGACTGGGTGGGACATCATGCTACATGTCTGCGGCATGATGCCCCAGTGCTAGACATCACTATAAACTGCCACACTGCAGACATCGTAGCAATATGACTGAACAATTGTTAAAGCTACGTTAAAAAATCCAAATCACACACACACACACACACACTAAAAGATTATATGGTTTGTGATATACGTTGATACCGTGTTGTTTGGATATTCTAGCTAGGACTTCTGATGTACCGCGGATGTATAGCTTACCGATGTTGGTTTTATTTGAACCACTACTTGTTTTATTTTGTGTTGTTTTCTTCTTTGTTAGTTTGAAAATCCACTCTGGACAGCCATTTGCTCGTAGTGTAGCATGCACATGCTCTACTTCTTCAGTTCGATCCGTCTCATCAGTATCTAGTGAGTTCGTTTTGTGCAATAAAGTTCTCACTTCTGTCCAAATGTATCACGTGACCATTATAAGTCACATGATCAAAGAAGTCTGATGAAGGCAGTATGAAAATGCCGAAAATTTCAAACTCTAAGATATATATGTTCTGAGTCAGAGAAAATTCTAATAACCATGAGGTGTCCAGAGCAAGGAAGCAACCTTGTCAATTGTAACGTACTTGTTCGTTCTGCTAACAGATGACTTTAACCCAAATAGGTTCACCTTTACCCCTTTATTCTTGGTTTTAATCCGCCAAATGCTGATTGGAATCAGTGTGTTCTGTTCTTTGGTTGTGCTAAGCCAATTAATTCCAATTTTTCATTTGAAACGTGTTGGGAATGAGATAAAGAAGGAAGATAAAACATTGTGTTGTCAAACTAAGTACATGACAATGTCTTGTTTCCATTTTTTTTTAATCTTTATGCATCAAAAATGGGCATATAGGCCCAAATTGATCATTAAAAACTTTAAAATTTTGTCTTATGTTTTTAAGATTTTTATTCAATGAACCATTTTTCCAGCAAAAATTAAAAAACTGTTTCTTGGACAACGTCATGCAATCTACAGTAATATCAGAGATGAATCTATAGCGATATAAATTTAAATATTCTTATTTCTGATAAACTTACCACAATAAATCCAGAAGACAAAAACAGGTAAAGGTCATCCACTAACCCAAAATATCTTGCATTCTCCATACAAATGACAGCGTGAAGCCTAAGCAAGTGCTGACCTAGGAGATTAAAAGTCGCAGCAACAATCGGTGTACATCTTAACCATGTGATATATCGTGCAATTTCATTTAAACGCTTTTCTGCAATGAATCTGCACTTTTCGCACCAATCACACTAGGATGTGCTATAGATATTTATCACAGATTTTCTTGAATGGGATGTCCGTTTTTCCCCTTTCACCAGCATAGATTAGTTAGTGATAGAAGCTTAGGATAGATATTGCAACGGGACAAATAGACGTTTTAACTATCAAAATTATGTAAAAGCTTGATATGTAAAAGAACGAACATGGAACCCAACTTGTAATGGACACGTATACAATGAACAAAGTAAAATTTAAATTCGGACTGCACTTCGGTTGCGCATGTTGCATAAAGGAAGGTAGATCTTTTAATTTGTCTAATGACCTCATCAGTCATCATACGTCCGGTGGCCTGCATCGATATATCTTGACCTGCAAGAAACAATTTGAAAGAATAGACATCAGTGGGAGCTACAAAGGCCTTCTTTCTAGTACAATTTAGTAACTCTTGAAAATGAAAGCGGTAGGCGTCTGTTTAAATCATATACTTTTTCCAACTCATACACAACTCAATTCTCCATTTTTGTTATTTGTATTTTGTGTCTTGTAGTATTATCCCACTTCAACTTAAAAGTTACAGAAATGCAAATTTACATAATATAATAACGACTATATGCAAATTGTGAATATAAGGTGGTATGCAAATTGTGAATATAAGGTGGATATTTTATACACTACATGTGAAACTAAATATATCTGAGTAATAAAAGCAGTCAATAAGAACATAGGTAAAAGCCGAAAGCTATAGAGTAAATATTGGGGGAAAATGAGATAGCAGTTTGCAGAGAGATTGGAAAGTAACAAACTAACAATAAATACTTACTTCATCAATAATTCCAATGAAACCACTAAAAGCGTCATTTCCAATGCGGCACAAATTTCCCCCTATGTTGAGGGCACCGTGTCTTCTAGCAATGTACCCTGGCAAATTAAACATGAAGTCACACATGTACTCCATCCGGGTATTTCACTTTGAGCTAAGTGAAATTCAGGTAAATCACAATTCAGGTGGTGCTATTTAATGGAACTATATAATTGTCCAGATTTACACACAAAGTAAGCGTATTGCGTCATGAATGTATTGAAAATATTTTTCCTTTTCCTTCTTGTCCACAAATAATGCTAACAAAAGGTTTCCAATGGAATCTTGGATCTTACTACTTTTTAAATCATTTCAAGAGGAAACAATACAAATTTACTATAATTATCCTAATTGCCAAAGGTATAATTTTCTGTGCGTGTGTTGTAATGTTTATCAACAATAGCTGGTATTTTTAACTCTGTGAATTGTATTCAATAATCTTCAAAACACAAAAATCTGTCCAAAAGGTTTTTTTTTATATCTGAGTCGAACTGTGAGATCTATTACATATAATTGATAAGCATCTTTTATGCCATTAGCGACGATGAGTCATTTTCGTTTCATACGCTTAGAGAAAAAATTAAAGTTGTTTAATATTCATACAAAATATAAGTCTGCGAAACATTTTTATGCATGTTACATTCATTTTTAAGACTATATATTTACAATGAAACAACTAGAAATGGGTTTATTGTCTACATGCGTATATTTTAAAATACTTGGTGTTTAGTTTACAAATGTGTTTCAATTATTTAACGTTATGACTGAAGATTGTCATTACTAAGGATGTATATAAAGAGTGTAGTGTAGTGTAGTATAGTGTAGCGTGGTGTAGTGTAATGAAGAATCTAGTGTTCTAATGCCATACATAAATGACTAATAACTGTGTTTAATCATTAGACAATTGATCAACACTAAAAAAATAAACAAATGACATTGAATTAACAACTCTGTCAAAAGCTGCCTAACAATCAGAAGTAATTGATCAATCCATATATGAAATCTTCTATAGCTGCAGTCTGTGTCTTTATGTATGTTAGGCATGGGTGAATGATTATTTAGCCTTTTCAAACTGTAAGCAGCTCAACTTAAAATGGTATGTAATGTTTTGGTCTATTCAGTATAGAGGTACCTTTATTTTTTAATTATAACAGAAACTTCTGAGTTCCAGATGCATATATCTCTAGTTTAAACAGTAAGAAATTTTGTGTTTTGTGTCATGTCATCAATAATTTGTAAACACTGTTCCAGCATCAGCAAAACAGCAATGTTTTAATAATAATAATAATAATAATAATAATAATAATAATAATAATAATAATTATTATTATTATTATTATTATTATTATTATTATTATTATTATTATTTATTATTATTATTATTATTATTATTATTATTATTATCGTTGTTGTTATTATTACCACTTTTCGCCTCCAAATATCCCTTTTCTGAACTGATTGTGGCTACAAAATCTCCATCACTGAATCTGAACCACGCGTCTTCAAATGTATGGTCCTGAAACATGCGGTAAATTTGCAATTAAAATAAATAATGAACATTTACATAACTAACTTCTACCCACAGATACTCCTGCGCGCGCAAGCGCGTGCGCATTACGGCAAGACCAATCCGAGACGAAATATCCACGGACAAGTCATTGAAACTGCAAAGCAACTAGTGTGTCTTCTATTTCACTTCACTACCGTTTTCTCGTCGACTTGTTCATATATGCAGCATTTCGAAACAGATCAAAAGTCTGGCTGTGTTAGTATATCAATAAGCGTATAATGAGTAAAACCCAGTTACGTTGCTCCCTAATGATTAAGTGTTATTTTTTATACGAAACTTATATACGTTACTTTGCATGTAAATGACTAAATAGTGTCTCGTTATGACACAGAGACAAGACAACCGTTCGGAGCAATTTTATCGTCACTATTTTAACGGATTCCTGAATTCCAGTACTTGTGCAGAATTATCGAGCTAGATAATAACTCTATAAAAGATCATTGCACAGTGTCATCAAAATATTTGAAGGCATTATCTCGATGTTCATTAAACAATTTATTTGAAAGACCACTTGATCGTTGCTATTACCATGATTTCAAATAATAGTATGAAACAATTATAACATGAGACGTTCACACGACTTTAAAAGTTTAAATCTATCTGGAATGAGCCGCGCTTTCTTCTTTTTATGTGTCAAAATTATTCGTTATTTCACATTAATATCAACAAATAAAAACCAACGTACAGGGATCGTCATATTAATGAAACTGTAGTTTGTATGTCCTGTTGGTACCGCTGAGAATTTCACATTCAAATCCTTCCCATACCCCTGACCCCTATCAAGACCGATGAAAACTGAGGGACCGAGGTCTTCCTTGCCACATCCTGAGTTGTGTACTAGAGTTTGCTTCCCACCGTCCCCTTCCGCCTTGAACCGGACATAGATATGAACATCACTGCCCCACTCCGCATTGGCAAAAATGTTTGACAGCAAGAAAGACCGTCCATTGAAATGGGCCGTCCCGTCCCCGAGGTATTTTACACCCTCTATCTGAATTCCTTTGTTTATGGATAGATCTTCGAGCAAAGAGTTGAAGGGCAGGTAGAGATCAGGTTTGCAGACTGCAAGAAAAGAAGACAATGACCCATCCCATTTCCAAATATTTCTGCATAAATTTCCCTACGAGATTTCTCTCTGCAGGAATTATGTTAAATAGCTACTAATTAACTAGTCTTGACATGAAAATGGTTTCTAAAACACGCAATAACAAAATATAATAATGATGATAAGATAAGAATTTATCTTTTGACAGCAGAGTATATGGGCACACCAATGTCATCATCGCGATTTACACAGATATATAGGTCGCCATCAGTGAAGCCTGAATAACATAAATATGGCTAAATAAAGTAGTAGTTGAAATATAATTACATACTTGTCTCGATTATACCTTAACTGAGAATAGCTTTTGAGTAATGGTTACTATTTTATTTATATTGTTATACGCAAGAGGTCTCTTTCTACTGAGCGAATCCAACACTCACGTGAATTCTACTAGAAGTCACTTGTTTTCCCCTTATTTCCAAGGACTTCTCAGATACAAATGTTGGCTATTGAAAATTGTAACAACGTGCCAAGACTATAAATAATTTTCCTTTAGTCAATGAAAGACAACAAAAATCTCAACTTCACTTTTGCATCATAACTTCACAACTGCATGTCAACCTCACAACTGCATGGTTTCTCCTTGTTACATTTCCACAACGAAGCGCCAGTACTTAACGCCGTGAAAATATAAATACAACTCAAACACCAACTACAGTGAACTATTTAGCTACTCTATCCCTGGGTCAGTCGAACCATGATTTCAAGCTTTATTTCGCATGTATCTCTCCACTACATATACCTTCATAGCCCACTAAAACGCGTCTCCAGGTAAATAGAACAATCCATTCTCTATTTTTTCCATTATGCAAGATATCAGTCCCTATCACAAATGTTTCACACGGAAATGCGCAGTCAATCAACACAATTAAATTTTAAAAGGAACTACTTCTATGCCCACTAATGCGACTCTGACCTGAACTCATTACGAAACCAAACCATGCCATCATGAAATCATATTAACACTGCACTCTGCGATGCTTGCCCTTAGATATTGACTCGGCAGAGGAATATTTCCCCATGACCGACTCACATAATCAAACAATTAATCACTAAAATCTTACAAATCGATAAAATGGAGACGTAACTACAAATGGCACATACCCCTGATTTTTATGCTACGCTGAATTAATGAAGATTGATTTTCGAAATTAGTTTTCCCTATTATTTTATGTGTGAGCGCAAAATGGGATTACTATATGTAAATTTCTTCTTTGTTGTGCACGTGTTCGTTTGAAATATTTCAGCAAAATGCATACTCCTAAACATAATATACTGTAAATTAGACGATGTCGTTATTATTCTGATTTGTTTTATTCAGTTTACTTAACGGTAGGCAAGGATTTTATGGGGGGGGGGGCGAGATCTTTCGCCTTAAAAACAAAATCTAACGTACGAATGAAAGCGTGGGCTAAAGATACATACTATAACAGCTAACCTGAAAGCAACGTCTCGCATATTTTCAAAACAAAATTCTGGTTTTACCCTTAATTTCATTGCCACCATGTTTGTAAACACATGTACATTCTTTGGGGGAATAGTATGTTCCGACTCCACATGGTCTAGGGATCCATTCACCGTTGATCATCTCCTCGTACCACTCTTCTCCCTTCCTAGAATCCCGGAAGTGGCATTCTAAATATAAAATTACTGGTCTTAACACCGACTTTATCTCAATATCGTCTCATTTTAGATAAATCATAAAGACAGTCACAACACGGAATGATGCCAATATTAATTAAAACAAATTGTAGTTAGGCTCAAAAGAGAGTGATTCTAATAAAAGAGTCTTCGAAATTAGATGAAACAGACAGACATAGGTACGTTTATATCAAAGACTGCTAACGAAAAAGACAATGTCAATACACTGCTGACAGAAGAAAATTTCTTATATGAAAAGGACAATGTCAATACACTGCTGACAGAAGACAATTTCTTACATGAAATTGAAAAATTTGTAGAATGTATAAATGAGTGTGTGTGATTTGGTTTTTTAACGTAGCTTTAACAATTTTTCAGTCATATAGCTACGATGTCTGCAGTGTGGCAGTTTATAGTGATGGCCGGCCTGGTGTCAGGATAATGTGACTGGTGGGACATCATGCTAGATGTCTGCGGCATGATGCCCCAGTGCTCGACATCACTATAAATGGTCACACTGCAGACATCGTAGCGATATGACTGAAATATTGTTAAAGCTACGTCAAAAATCAAGATCTCACACACACACACACTCAAACAAACACACACACACATGTCCAATTTAAATACTGTCGCAAAACAAGCTAGCAAAACATAAGCCATTAAGACAAAGATGAAGTTTGTCGTTTTGGTTTCAACAGTTTTAAATCAAAGTATATTATTATCATTATTATTATTATTATTATTATGAACACTTAATTGATTTTAATCCAGTCATTAAACAAATGAAAATTTATACCTGCATGCCCGAGAACTTCCACTGGTCGACACGGATCTGTGCATATAGCAAGGTCGTCCGGCACACAGCCCTGGTTTATTTCATAACGGGATCCCTGAGAGCAACACTGAGATTGAGCATTCCCGTTGTGACACTCAAAATAGGCTTTACAAGAAATGTCGTATTGCACGTGACCAGCATAAGACTTATCTGGGCATACAACTGAAATACAGACATTTATCCGCTTATGTATAATAAAAGAATTTGCCTTATAGTCATTTATAAAACCGTGTCTATGTGGATAAATATTTGCCCAAAAATACATTCCAAAATGCAATATGACTTTTCTTGATTATTTGATACTGATTGTTATGATAAATATTAATTGGAATGCGTGTTAATTTGACACTTTTGGCTAGGTTCGTAAGCGTGTAGGAAAACGCATTGATTAGGCTATGCTGACACACCGAGACCGTGACATAGGATAATAGAAATGCCGGTATCGGACTCTAGGGTGTAGCGTAACGTTATTACAGAGGCCCCTAAACTTTGCCACCACCATGATATCAATGAATCTGATTTAAAATCCGAAAACAATTTAAGAGCATAAAAAACGTTTTCAGTACCCAGTTATCCAAGTTGGTTTGAGTTAGGTTTATTGGTACATGTGTTCGATGATATACCCTATTCAGTGTGATATCTTACGGCATTCTGACTGTTCGGGATGGACGCACTGCAGCATATTTTGGCTCCACAGTGTGTTCCATGGACAACGGTGAATCCGCGGCACGCCGTTAATCGAGTCACATTGAACGAACTTGCTGCAGTCTCCTGGGTACTTTGCGTAGCCAATGCCGTTCACCCATGTACACTCCACCTCGCAGGAAATTGGAGGGTCTGGCAACGTATGATATGTAAAGTATAAACAAAAAGATATGAGCTTTAAAAGGGAGTTGTATAGAAAATCTGCAAACTGAAACATCCCTTGCGAAAACTTTAGAGGACAGTTTGAAATAAAATCATGTGATTTATTTCGATCTCCCCTAACATAAAATGGCATACCAGCTGAATTAATTAATCCATTATGAGATAATCATTTGCAGCTATCTCCATTAACATCTCTCCTTAAGACTCCTTCACACAGTTGAGGTTCACTTCCATTATCTCAGAGTAACTTCACAACCCATGCCAATGTCACTTAATATTTATCTTCGTTTCTAAAACTGAGATGCTAAAGGTGCACTTTTTTCAAAGAACAGTTATTCAAATACGCTCATTTAAGTCTCTAACAGTCAATTTAAAAACGCCGACGAGGACAGACGACATATCGGAACTGGTATTCTCGAGTAATGAGCAGTTACTTTATGCAAAATAAAATTTCCTTTGATTTGTAAGCAAATTTGGTCATCAGACAAGCAGAAAGCACAGACATGAAGATAGAAGATACATAGATTTCTTCACTCACCTGGACACGGGGACATGGTGCACGTGTGGACCTGTTCCCATTGTCCGCCACACAGATGACTCTCGCTGGGCAACCCATTGTGCAAACACGTTCTGGTCCGTCTTTGTTCTCCCACACCACAAGATACAGGACATTTTGACCATCGAGACCACTCCGTCCAGTGATGTAAGATTTGTTCTTAAGAAAAAAGTCAGACAGTCCATATTTGTACGTATTTTCACGTTCAGTTTTAGGCAATGAATTCGAGTAGCAAAGTACATTCCGAATCATACTTGTGTGCCAAACTAAGCATATTTAATCAAGTAATCTACCCTGAAGATCTTACCCTGCACGTGCTAGAGTTGGCATAGCCTCTCTTCAAAAAACTACAATAAATGTAGCAAATATAAGGGGCTCAGATATTTGTTTTTTTCTCATGTTCGTCCGTCTCACCGCCCTTTACACTTTCTTGTAATCCATGTAGCTAAAACAAATATTGAGCCAGGTGGAAGTAAATTTGATATTTTTAGAAACCTCGCGTTGGTCCTAAGGCCTGGTTAAGTTCTGGTAACTCTGGTCTTATTTTCGCATTGTGTCAATACATATCTTAGAGCCTTTAGAACTTAGGTATTATTATTTTTACAAAAGCCTTGATATCCCGTTTAAATAGTTTCTTGGGTCACGTGACGACCAGAGACACCATTTTGGGCCAAGGGTCATTCCCGTCTTCAAATGATACAGAGCGTAGTTAACGCGCTTACTAATATTACCGTAAGATATTGTTTGTTCAATAATATAATCGTTTGTGGCGTGCATTGCTGGAAGGAGACTGATATAAAGGACAGAAAGATCAGACCCGTATTCTCAAAATGTATTAGAATAAAACTCAATCTCAGGCTCAGGTCTCTAAAATTATGTATGGATCAGATACTTTACTTGGTTTAAATCTGTATTATGAAACATTATGTTGGTAGAGGGCATACGATTAAGAATATATCGATTGTACTACGCCTATAACTGTATTAGCATAAACATTTCAGAAGGTAAACATTTTTAACCCACACCTTTAACTTGAAATTTGTGATATCAAAGTTGCAAGAATACTGGGCCCAGGTTTTCTTCTTGAATTTTTAAAACAAGATGGCAGCAGAAAAGAATCAACTGAGAAATAAAGAAGCCAACTAGTCAGGCCATGATAAAAGATAAAGATGGTGGGGACATCTATGCAGGAAGGAAAAGGACACATCAGTATACAAACAGTATTTAGGATACCACAAGAGAAGAGAAAGATCACACACTCTCTAGCATACAAAAATATGGATATATTCAGGATTGTTTCTAGGAAGAGTGTAGAAGGAATGGCTTGTTTTACGTGAAATGATTAAACGTCTTCATTTCAACACTTTACTGTTTTGGCTGGCTCTTATACATGGATGTATTAAATTTGGTTTTTCATGTGCCATTCTTTTATAAAGGGAAATAAGACTTAATCAAGAGATATATCATTCTTGAGTGCCAATATCTCAAAGAGAAAATATACCTTTCTTGTCCATATACAAGGGCCAGCCAAATCGATACTTGTTAATATGGAAGCTACTCAAATTATTGTCTGGCGGGAGTGCTAGTAAGTACCTAAGAGACCTAACAATTATTATTCCAAGACCATTTATGTTTACCATTATAGTGAACCATTTAAGGATAAATATTTAATAAATTATGGAATAGTAATTCAAAACGGCATAGCTTTCACATTGGCTAAATATAGGAAGGATCAGTGCGCATTTGTGCCAACAGCTTCTTAATTTCACGTACGAATTGTATTATTTACTTGTTATGTGTGTGCGGTGGCTGAGTTAGTTTACGTATTATAATGCTGATCAGGATATATCCGGTTCGAGTCACACTGGCAAGGAATAATAACATCGTTAACAACTGAGAAGACGTCGAAGCTCGAATTCGTTATACAAGATAAATGAAAATTAATATGATGATGTAAGGCCGATGTCAGTTACACTTATGAGTAAAGCATACACTTTTTATACATATTAGGTTTAAATGACCTCTCGGCCTTCTAGTCTGTCTTTTAGTACGCTAGGAGCTCATCTGGAGTTGGATTCAACCCGATGTAAATGACATTGATTACACACATTAGCCTGACCGTAAGAAACTTCATGTGTAACAGCTTACATCGGTAGCGTGCCAGTAATCTCAAAGATACTAATTCACAATCAAAGCGAAGATGTTTCCTTTTATATTAAACTAGCACTACGGTATATATTATAATGATGAAAAGTTCACATATTCATGCGCATAGTATTTTGAAAGGATTTACGAGCGTATCTAATACTGGCATCATAGTACCAAACCATTGAAGTGTTTCTTACGTTAAAGAAAACATTTCACTTAAATTTGTCATACAGATTTGGCAAAGATGATCAAAATATGTTGCCTGATTTTTCAAATACGTATCTGGTGCATCATGATAAATTATTCGACTTAGAAATTATCTTGGAGCCACAAGACATGCGCTTGGTGCAGTATATAATAAAAAGCGAGAAAAGGCATATTTGATATTATGCAAGAAAATTCAAAATCATTGAAGTTAGCAAAATCGTCAGTGAGTGAACCTAGCGACCAAGACACTGAATACGCCACTAATAATAATGAATATAACGAGCATCATCACAGTTAGAAAGAGGTATGAGAGCTGGTGCAGTCCTTGAAGATGGATCATTTTATTTTATTGAACCAACAACAACTTCGGACACATTTTAAGTTTATTGACTTGTTTCGTACTGATTATTAATACTCCACTTCCGTATATTTACAAGAACCTCAGACAACGAGAAATGAAGTGCTTACTCTGCATGGAACTGTGTTTTTACCTAGTTAGATATAATTTCGTATAGTTAAATGCCATTTGGACACAATGGCCGTAAAGGCATATGCCTTGGAAAACATGAGCTATGCGCCAGGACATTTAATTATGATTACTGGAAGTCACATTGCAAAGCGGTGCGTGCTGGTCTCTATGCTAGACTGTATCTTAAATATGGTATTGCAGAAATGTTGCGTATTTGTCTTTGCTGGCCATGCGCATAGGTTCACAAATATTATCACAAATATTATCGTTTGCGAAGCACTCAACGAACCTATAACTATGAGAATTTTTATATAATATTGCGCTGACATTTCGTGAAGAAACCTTACAGATAACCGTGGTTCCTCTGGAGAAAGTCAGACATTATAGGTATATTATATTTTCTCATATCGCTTGATATTCGTATCCCGCACTCTCAGGCGTGTTGCTGTAGTTGAATCGCAGTTGGCATGCTTAAGTATAATGCTATCAGTGTCTAAATGAAAAATGATCAGAAATCCCCAATCGCTTCAATTCCGGCTATCGTTTCATTGAGTTCTATGTCGTTTTCCTGAACGGGGTATGTGTATCTACAGGTATAGGTTCGGTGAGAAAAACTTCTTGAGACGTTGAAAATTTCACCAATGCCGGATCATAAAGGCCATAGACAGATGCTTGTAAGTTCAGTTGCATATTTCCCCCGTAAAACTTGATTCGTAGGTCGAATTGCATTTTCAAGCAATTGAATATTTCACGGTAAATATAAACAATGGTGACGATCTATGTTTTGAATGTGCGTTCTTGTCAGTGATGTAAGCTGAGAGCGATAAAACAGACACAACTACAGATAATATCGAGTTGAACTTAAGTCTTAGAACCTCAAGTTCGCCATACAGATTGCTGATATCAATAATTTTGCACGACTTAGTTGCTGATGTATTTGTTAGGAATAAAGACCTACAATCAATAGACACATTCAGGCAGTTTAATATTGGTATAGTTTTGTTGTATAGACAAGAGTAGCCATACCAGACGTGTGCATCAAAACAAGTTTCATGAAATAATAAACAGGCATAGTAATTACGAGAGTAAGAAATTTCCACGTGGACGTTGCATGCATTTATGTAGTACATAAAGGCTGCTTGATGGGCATGACATTCACTTCCATGGAATCAGTGAAAAGCCACAGCACACTAGCATGCCAGAACATGGTAAACACAGTCTTAAATTTATAGCTGTGCAAAGAAAAATTTAAACTACCGGATATCACCTACGTGGACTTACAATATCTTAAAATTCCCGGATTTTATTATACTGTAGTCAGATGCGACGAGCAAAATGAGTCACCATTGTCGTATCGTGGCCTCGACATGATTGACGTGTTTCATAAATCGAGAAAACTCGTTTACATGACACACTCCGGAGCTGGCATTGATGATTCTATACGGTGATTGTCGACAGGTGCACCAAAGGTGCTCACAGCATTGTCTTCACGCACCGCACCAACAGTTAAATATGTTGCAATGCGAGTCTTTGATAGAATCAAAGACGTTGTTGCAGATCGTTTGAAAAATCTATATTTTCAAGCAGTTCTTAAGATTCGAGATCGAGTGACTCGGTATCCCAAGGCGGTCATAATACTATCTACAGCGACAATTCCAGCCCCTGTCAGTAAACAGTAAAATCATCAATGGCACCGCTCAACATCGTCAATCCGATTCCGTGATTGTAAATCTGGCATTGGGAAATGGGCCAAGCTTGTCTCTCAGAAGGTATTAAACGAAACCAGCAATTTATAGCCGATGTCAAACTCAAAGATACATCTGATTCTGCGTTTGGCAATACACTCGTTTTGGTAGATCGTAGCAAAAGATATCTTCGTCATTATTCATACCTGGTTATTCTCCCTAATTAATTAAAAATTGAATTAACAGTGCAGGACATAAAAATTCCTCAGGGAGAGATTTTAAGGCAGTTGAACCAATAATAATAGTAATGAGTGCGTGTGCGTCTTGCACCTGATCAAGGTCATCCTATCAAGCAATAATACTAATCACATTATTCATTATTAATAGGAAAGCTATTACATACCTTCGAAGTTCCCGGCACGAGAAAGTAATTGAAGCGGAAAGACAACTGCGAGATAAATTCTCCTAGAGATCCACGCTACTCGTAAAGTAAAAAGGCATGTGCGTGGTTATATATGCTATTTGCGGAATCGCCACAACATCAACAGCTGTTATGTGTGTGTCGAGAATCACGACTACCTGAACTATTATATGAACATTAATCGTAATTGTTGTTGGAGCCGTATCATTTGTTATTGGTGTGACTGGCGGCACTGATAAACTAATCTCGTCAGTTCTGTATTCGCGAATACGTGTCGATTCAGAACTTCTCATCACGGCACAAAGCAGTCTCCATATAATTAATAAACTTTACTCGATATTTATTGAGAATGAAATAATTAGCATGGCTAAGTTTGACACCATGTTAGCAGAAATAGAAAAATACTGACGACTCCAATAACAGATAGTGGATTTACAGACAGAGAAAACCGAGTAAATGTTCGCATGTTTGCCAGAGCACTTCTTGAAGGTTCCAAAATCATTACTCGTATAATTTTGCAATCGGTTGACGGAGTAGTATGCTAACGTCGCTTTTTATTCCTGATCTATGTTGATGTTTCTACCACGTATGAATTTCCTCTATCATGGGCACCTGTGGGTAACGTTCACACGTGGGAACGTGCACGTGATATCATGACAAAGTCATGGGGGTAGAAGACTTTTACCTAGATCGGTAGAAAAATCTAAAATTGTTATTATCATACTATTTTATAAAGGCGCAAATCATCAGTAGATACAAGGCCGTTGTGTATTTACAGTGTAGGTGAAGGATTCTTATATTGCTTAGTATATTTCGTTTAGAATATATTATGTAATTCAAAACCGATTCATTCATGTGTGTTCACAACCTAAATGAACAGGTCCTCGGCTAAGATATGAGAATTTAAATTCTTACAATAAATAAATAACACTTAATCAAAATTGTACCTCTTATCCTATTTCTTCCGCTAACGAAATTACTTACTTGGTTCTGGACATGGTATACCGCTATCACATTTTATGGACTCTTTATCATCTCCGATGCACAGGTCCCCTCCGTTTTCAGGAAATGGATTGCTGCATTCTCGTCTGCGAACCTGAATTCCAACACTACAACTAACCGAACATTGGGTCCAGCCAGACCACGGAGCCCAGTTGCCGTTTATAGGACATGCTAGGTCTGTATTACAGATCCTCGATTCTTCATTGAACCCCACGCATTTACGGCCTCCATTCATAGCCGGTGGATTGTCACAAAAACGCTTTTTCGTCTCCAAACCAGCACCACACGAAGCAGAGCAGGAGGACCATGCACCCCACGGAGACCACTGACCATCTACACTACAAGCGATTCCTGTGTCGCACTTAAATACCTCTTTTTCATTTCCTTCACATATGCGACCTCCGTGCATAGGTTCAGGGTTAGTGCAAGTTCGAACTCTGTTAGAAAAATAAAATAAAAACAACTTTACGTCGGATACATTTTATACAAGCTTTCAAAAATAATACAACTTAGAGGTAGAGCCACAAGATAAATATATGTATATAAATATATAAATACCCGTAAATAATATCATACAAATGAATATATGGCAGATCCTGTATATATTAAGCATTCGGCAGGCAGTCACTGATATTTTGGAACTTTCATGTACCGATCTAGCGAGATTTTGTCCTAGAAAGGATGGCACATTTCAGATGAAAATAATTATTTATGCCTTCCTTTAAATGTCACACTAGGCTACGGCCGAGGATTCACCATACCTCTTTTTGAAGCCTATTGTTTTATTGGGGGGGGGGGGGGTTGTTACAAATATTATTCGTGGTTATATTTGTAAGCTTATTGATACTAAGAACCGTATCGCAAATCGTAATTAAGTATATGTACGATTCACGGACGACTTTATGTTTTTGAACGGACTACCTCCTCGTCAAGCTGATAAGGTGTGTTTTCGCTACGTATAACGATTGGTTGTAACATTCGTTAAGTAGTATTTTCAGGTATGTATTTCTTCTGTTACATGAGTATTTACTCAATTACCGTGTCCGGTGATTTGGGGACTGTTTTCTAAACAGATAGTCGTAAGCTGATTGTAAAAAATTTGTCATTCAGCTTAAAACGTTGCATCTTTTGCATCACTGGTTGCTTCTTCCGCATCTATGATGAATATAAAATTTATTCTTCACCCGATTATTACATACAACCAATCTCGTACCTTATTGATTAAGTGACCATTGAAAAACCTGAGAGTAGTGTGTTTTAGGGGACGAAAATTATTTAACTCAACGGGATTAGGTTGTTCACTTTAGCACGTACACCATGCTGTCTTTCATACCGTAAACACATTATCAACAAAGAATACGACAGTTTCTTAATATAATTTTGATAGGTCAATATAATCGTATATACAGAGTGGAATGAATCAGAATTTGGTTTTCTTAAATAACAAAATGACACAAATAGAAGGACAAAAATATCGGGGAAGAAATTATTTGAATGATCATAGCAGCACAACAGGCGTGGACAATCAATAAAATATATTACCTGGTTCGTATTCCCGCACCACACAAAACTGAACACTTTCCCCATTCCAACCAGGGTGCCCAGTTTCCATCTATAGGACATGAGACCCCAGTTTTACATGCTTGAATCTCTCTATCAGGACCTTGGCATGGCAAACCCGCAAATGTTGGGATCGGACTGGTGCACTGTCTTAGACGGAAGCGTTCTTCTAGACCACACACTCCGGCGCAGGCGCTCCAAGCCTCCCAGTGCGCCCATCCTCCATTTAATGGGCACGGTTTACCAGAGTCACATTCTATGTTCTCTACCGAATCCCCAGCACAGGGTTTTCCTCCATACATCGATGCAGGAGAATCACATGCTCGAATTCTTTGTGTTGTGCCCATACCACATTCAGAGGAACATTGGGTCCAGTCTGACCACAACGACCAGCCCCCGTGAATAGGACACATTATGCCAGAGTCGCATTTCTTTTCCTCCATGGAAAAGCCTTGACATGGAGCACCACCATACATGGGTATAGGATTAGCGCATTCACGAAACCTCTTGGTGATACCGGTTCCACATGGTACAAGACAAATTTCCCAGTCTGACCACAGAGCCCATCCTCCGTCTACAGGACAGGGAATTCCAGAATCACAAATTCGTTCTTCTGTATCAGGGCCATTACAAGTATTGCCGCCAAATTTCGGGGAGAGGCATTCTCGGACACGCTTCATTGTTCCGCTTCCGCATTTCGCTGAGCATGGCAAGAATTCAGACCAACTAGACCAATGTCCGTTAATAGGGCAAGATATACCTGTGTTGCAAGCATCTGTTTCCAATGATATTTCTGGACAAAAGTTTCCCCCAAACATAGGCACAGGATTATTACACTCACGTGATCTTTCTCTTCTTCCAACACCGCAAGAAACGGAGCATACACTGAAAGGCGTCCACATACCCCATCCACCATGCACTGGGCATGGAATTCCTGTTTCACACATTCTTTCCTCTTGAGACTTCCCTGTGCATGGCGACCCCCCATTCATGGGAGGAGGACTATTGCATTCTCGCTGTCTTACCATCACACCAGTTCCACAATGTTTTGAGCACGGACCGAATTCTGACCACGGCGACCAAACCCCATCAATTGGACACAATATTCCTGTGTTACAAATATCTTCTTCCTCAAACGAACCTTGGCACAACAATCCACCATGAAGTGGTTCAGGATTATTACAGTCACGTGATCTATGGCGTACTCCACTTCCACAGTTAACTGAACACCTACTCCATGTGTTCCATTGCGCCCAATTGCCATTCATGGGACAAGGAATTCCAGAATTACAGGTTATTTCTTCGAAGCTTGGCCCCTTACAAAACAATTCTGCATGAATGGGGTCAGGATCGTTACATTGCCGAATTCGTCTGGTAGCACCTCCGTTACCGCAGGAAACTGTGCACAGACTCCATTCCGACCAACTCATCCATCCACCATGAATAGGACAGCGCACACCAGTGTCGCATATCTGTTCGTCTACTTCTGCACCAGCACACTGAAGACCACCATTCAGTGGGGCCGGATTATCACATGATCTTACACGACGCGAAACACCTTGTTCACAAGTGACGGAGCAAGGGGATAATTCGGACCATGAGCCCCATCCTCCATCAATAGGACAGGGTACGTTTGTATCACACTGGCTTTCCTCCATCATATCCCCAGCACATGGTACACCTCCAAATTCAGGCAAAGGCCTATTGCATTGCCTTCTTCTGGAATGAACTCCGATCCCACAGGTCACCGAACACGTAAACCAGTCACTCCAGAAGGACCATCCCCCGTTAACTGGACAGGGTACTCCGGTTAGGCAAAGGCTTTCATCTATGGAGTATCCCTGACACAATTCACCTCCATTTGATGGAGCTGGACTGGCGCATTGGCGGACTCTTAAACGAGTACTCGTCCCGCAACTTGCAGAACACTGACCCCATTCTGACCACTGAGACCAACCACCGTTAACTGTTAAGAAAGAATGTTTTCTTTATAGATTTCCGCCTCCCAGTAAATTCAGCTTTATATTCAAAACTGTATCTTTTTTATTATTATTATTAGCATTGGATCTAGGTCGGTGTATTTAATTGTGAATAAAGCCCTATGAAATATACTCGACAGTGAAGGTAATTGAGTCGAGAATAGGAATAGAGATTTTAAATTACAAGATACGCCTTTATCAATATCAAGTGAATAAAAGACCAATATATCTTTGGATATTTTGAATTATTTATCATTATTAGGACTTTCATTACCTCAAGCGACCTATGTTTTTTTTAATTTATTAAGGGCTCGTGTTCGATAAACAACTTTACCGAAAATATGAATAATGATAATAATAGAATTCGTACTACCTGCACACGCACTGACAACACAGCTCTGCCTTTCGATGGATTCACCGGTACATGCATTACAAGATTGTCCAAAAGCGGACGCACATGTTCTGGTTCGCGCCGTCATTCCGACCCCACACGGCACTGAGCATGCATTCCATGTCGACCAGTTGGCCCAGTAACACCCTTGGGTTCCTGGAACTAAATAACAGAAACACGTATGTCAATATTTCTTTTTTCTCTATGTTCATTAATTTTGTCCCTCACGAAAAAAAAAAAGATAAAATAAAAATGTATAGATATAGTAATCCCGGTCGCGCATATAATTTCACGTTAGCTCTTCTATGCCATTCGAAGTAAGCTTTAAAGTTAGTCATCATATGACCCTTGTCTTATAGTTTTGATCCACTCCCGGGGTTGAAGTTGGCTGAAAACAGAATGATGTCGATCCCAATCTTTTTCCCACAAAACGGTACTGTTTGTTGCTAAGTATTGCTAACTTATGTCATGGAATAGCTTAGTTATAACTAAGATGGATGATTTTAAGCGGTGAGTCTTAAAAGTTTTTGGAATAATGGACTAAGATACGTTAGGAAGAACCTTGTGAGAAACCGAGCAATATCTGTGTATTCATATAAACACCTATTCCTTTTCGTACATATACCTGAGCACTGCGCCGCCATACACGATGTAGTTTCACGATTGGATCCTGCACAGCCGGCACCACCGTTAGCCGGAATGGGGTTATCACATACCCGAAACCGGAACTGGAGACCAGGCCCGCATGAAGTGGAACAACCGCTCATCACCGACCACCCTGACCAGCCACCATTGACAGGAACTTTTCAACAAAGCGACAGAATAAATGTTTCATTATAAAAGAATTTTTGTTGTAATAAAGTTGTTGCAAGGTAATTCGGACATTTAAACTTTTCCGTTTGAACTCTTAAAACCTAAAGAAACCATCGGAATATGACAAGAAAATTATCGAAAAATGTATATAGCACACATTAATTTTAACTGAAAATGTTTTTAAAAATCTGACGGCCAATTTTCAAATGAAGGTTGAAAGTAGATTCTCATCTCATATAAACTGATTGTTACCTGCAGTGACTCTTGGTAGAATTGATGGCGACACTTGATTTAACGTCATAGCTCCACCGGGTACAAGCCATTGTGACGTAGTACCAAACTGAGTCAAATCTCTACGTCCGACATTTCCGTAACCCATGACCATAAAGTCGATTCCCATCGATCTGGCCCTGTCTGCCTCCGCCCTTGCACTTGCTGCGTCAGTAGGAGGCCCGGATATAAACAAGAGAGCTCGTCTTATTGCTCCAGGTCTGCTGTACTGCTGAAACATTGCCAAAGCAGCTGCAATGCCGCTTCCGGCGTTTATGCTGCCAAACCTGGGTCGCAGGCCATATATGGCATCCTGAAGGAACGCTCTTTCTGGGGTCAACGGTAAAATATCGTCTACTCCAGTGCTGTAAACGATCACTCCCAATCGGATAGCTAGTCTTTCCATGGGAAGTTGCCCTATGAAGTTTCTCATAAATGCGATGATTTCTGGATTCCAGGCGAATCCTCCAGCTGAAGCCTCTATTCGAGTGTGCATGGAGCCATCCATGATGAGTATGATGTCCAGTGGAGGAAAAGATGCTGCAAATAAAATTTTAGCTATTGATACAGAGCTCTATATTTTTCTGTTTTAGTCGGAGTCCTTGCTATCTCAGCATCCTCATAAAAGTAACTGCTTTTGGTCTGTATATATTTTTAGCAATTGACGTTAAAGGTATCTTTGTCCATTGTTTCAAAGTATTTTCATGAATCCTGCTTTATATCAAAATCAAGCTTTACTATGTAACCAATCGACCGTAAAATATATGCACAATAAAGTAAATTCAGTCACACACTGCAAGTTTAATCTGCGATTAATAGGTTCGGAACTATACTTCTTACTTCGAAATTGTCCTCGCTTTTGGAAATGTTAACTTGTAACCTGAAACTCGTACAAAAAATTTAATACTTCAAAAGAGGGTTTCAAAGGTGAAAAATAAATATAGAAAAGAAAGGTAATATCATCTTCAAAATGTGAAAGGACAAAATTTATGTTTTTATTTAACTTTATACCGTGTATATTCTCATTATTCTTGAATAGTGTAGACAATATATCAGTACATAATAAGAAGAGATATGGAGATATCGGTTCACCCTGTCAACGATCTCAAGAAACTTAAAAAGATCTTATATTAAACATTTTGTAAAACTGATTATGAGATATTACAATAAACATTTTAGCTCAGTGTCTTATAATTATTCCAAAATTAATTAAGGTTAAGACTTTACTAATCGATTTCCATGAGTTTCAAATGCTTTTCTCAAAAGCAATTAATAATAAAATTCACTACATTTGCACTTCTCCTCGGGTATGCAGGCCATCTCTTCTCTCCTAACTATTGGAAAAATACCAATTTCATTTGCTTCGTTAATTGTTCCAACAGCAAATTGCTCAATGCCAGTACCAAAAGCATGGAAACAATCTAAATTGAAACTATTTGATCCTGAGCCATTGTGATGCTGCATACCTTTAAAACGGTACCATGCCTCTTTTCAGTAACTTAGCTAATTTTAACGATTACTATAATTTAAAACATGGAATTTTATAGCTTTTGAGAAAATCCTCTAAGTTTCCTCATTATACAGATGCTTGTAATGTTCCTTTTACTAGGAATATTATGTATTCTAGATTGCACGAGTATTTTGTCGACTTTTGCACTCGTCTATCTATGCCACTTTAGGACAAATAATACTTCTTTAAAGTTTTTTCACATATTTTCAAATTCGTTAGTTTTAAACAGTGATAATTCTAAATTGAAAAGTTCCATGATAGTAATCAATAAATAAGGTATGTTGTGCTTAGGTTATTTTTCGTGTTATTCAGATTTCTTTTTATACGAAAAATATGAAATGGGTTTTCCACTAATATCCATTAACAAAGTCTCTATGATTAATTAATCAAATACAGTAAGTCTTAAAACTGAATTAGATATGAATATAATATCTTGCCAATACTTCCGTCATACTCAAATGAAGTCTTCTGTTATTTGATCCTCTTCAAACCGTTACAAATACATGACGAAAATTCAATATTTTATAACGGATTCGTCAGTCCTGTAACTTGGTCGAAATAGTGGTATTCCTACCTGCCGTTGGCTTAACAAATTCAGTTTTCGTGTTTTAGGGAAACATTACTTTAAACACACACACACACACACACACACACACACACAATAAGAAGAAGAAGAAGAAGAAGAAGAAGAAGAAGAATGATAATAAAATATGTTTGGACGAAATACGACAGCTGGAAAGAAAGACTATGTATTTGAAGATGCAATTATTCTTTTGCCGTAATTAAGACCAAGCCTACAAATACATAGAGATAATTCAAAATGTGTTATACTCTGTGTTCACATGTCAGTATAATAGTGCAGTATAAAATAAATTATGCTCTGTGTTCACGTGGAATGTGTTATGCTCTGTGTTCACGTGATCAGTATAATATAGTTTACTATACTTCCGTGGTTATAGTGCTTAACATACACCCGTGTTATGGAAGTGAAATGAAATGATTATTGAAATGCGTACTAAACAGCGAAATCGATACGCTCTTATCAGTTACATAGAATATAGTGTTTTTTCAAGCAACGTGTTTCGTTCAAGGAGTTCTGTATTATGGCAGTAAGTAATGGCATTGCCATAAACAAAACAACCTATTACAGAAAATCAAATAAATATGTTGTACAATGTTACCGTTATTCAGACACCATTTTCTTGTTTAAAAACAATTTAAATTAATTTTCAATATCATTGTATTATTGTATAATTCGGTACAATATGTATTTCATTGAATAAAGAGAACTTCCATTCAGCAATTATAACATTTAATGGAATCAAATTAAATTCATCCTTCTTACCTTATTTTAGATCAGACTCAAAGTTGTTATTAAACAGAATTGAAGCTTCTCTCTAGAAATATTACTTCTTGCAACCGAAAATGGATTTAAAGCCCACTTTTACTCTGATATATTAAATTTTGTCCTCTAGTGTATGAATTATTTTATTTGGAGATACACAGACAGAAGTAATATATAACATAATCATTTTCATTCTTAATTAAGTATACCCGTGTATAATCAATTATAGGTCGGATCAAAGTGCAAACAACATAAACCTTGATCTGCCTTCGCATATATATATATATATATATATATATATATATATATATATATATATATATATATATATATATATATATATATATATATATATATATATATATATATATATACATGTGTGTGTGTGTGTGTGTGTGTGTGTGTGTGTGTGTGTGTGTGTGTGTGTGTGTTAATGTCACCCTATGCCCAATGATCTGATTTGAAACTACTCTCTCTCTCTCTCTCTCTCTCTGATTTGTATGTCACAATTTTAAAATTGATAACTCCATATTTTGGGCCAGTCGGAAGACAGGAGACACGCAAATCCCTTGTAATAATTTGATGATCAATTATTAAAATACTTGGAAGTATATTGCATAATAATGACATGGCTAAGGGTAAATTATGTTTCGCTGTATAGTGCCAGTAAATCTTATATTTTACCGATATCAGAATCGTATAAATGTCTCTCTTGTTAAAACCCATGATATCTACAACATGTCCTAACCATCAATTAATACAGCTAGGAAAGGCGCTGACAACCAATTAAAATTCTCAGATATAGCACTGTCAGGCATTAAAGAAGAATGCGATTTACTCTAGCAACCAATTGTGGTGACCCAAAATGGCGTTGACAACTTCGATACCCAGAAATGACATTAATAAACAACTAAGATACTCGTAAATAGCGTTGACAATTAATTAAGGTCCCCATAAATAACCTTGGCAACCAGCTAAGATACTCAGAAACTGTTACCGACGACCCATTCTGCACAACTTGTCCTACCACCTGAAGCGTTCTTTCACAATAAAACGGCCAGTGCGACAGTAAACTATACTGGAATCAAACAGCTTTAAATGATAAATACCCTCAAGATTTTTTTTCAGAAACAAACAGACCCATAACTTTGTACGTGTGCTACAACATCATCTGCATAATAAAACTATGGATGCCAATACAGTAAAACTAAACGTGTATTACATAATGTTATATGTGAATATTTAATTTATATTATGTGCTTGCTTTTGTCCCTGAATGTAAATTGTAGCTAATTCTTGTCCATGATTGTAGGTTGCAAATAGTATGTTTACATAGTATTTGAGTTGAACGCCAGCCTTGTTTACATTTGTAAACAAGACAATTTTTCTCTTTGGATTGCTTCACATTCCTTTACGACAGATACCAAGTGAAAATGTATATCAGTAGGGGATTGATAAACAAATAATTTATTCCTGATTTAGATCAGCCTGCATTAATCCATTTGTGATCAGAGTGTACAGTTGTGTTGATGAAATATATATGATCCGAGAGGAATTATTTCTTCAAAATATTCATTGGAATAACTAAAGTGCTTACTGACTTTTGGATCACTATATTTCTTTAGATTTTTGTAAACATTCAAATACATTCTGGATTGCACCGTTGTATATTTTTGTACTTCTGATAGGACATTTAAGATTATTTGGGATTTAATTCGCAATATTCGAAGTGTCTTTTGAATTTTGTTTTGCATTGTAGGGAACTAAATTGCTTGTTAATTTTTATTTTTCGCTTTCTATTACATATTTTAAGGGTTATACTCGTAACAATAAAAACAGTGCATATTTTAGTAGTTCCCAGATTCTGATTTTAACACACGAGTTAAGGCCAGATTTTGGGACAGTTAAAAATATTAAGCTAACTCGGGTCTTTTTGCCCTCCTCCCCCCCCCCCCCCACCTTCTGATTCTCAAATAATGCTAAGCTTGTAGCAGTGTTCATTATTCACAATTAAACGTAGACCAGGTCAAATAAATTGTGTCTAATGTTTTCTACAATAAAACAAAACTATATTAATGTATTTACGTCATGTTACTCATGCAAAGATCAACAATCACATGCATAAATAAATATATAGATAAAGTAATACATGCATATATGTACGCACTTACACAATGCAAACATACGTACCTGGGTCTGGTTCATCTGGAAAACAAAATTCCTTGATGCTATTTGTATTATAGTTTTCGTCCTAATATGACCTCCAGTATGCTTGTCATCATCATCAGAGGTCAAAGCCGTTCAGGGGTAAACATGGAGCAAATCACCGCGTCAGGTCAATCTCATCATCATCACCTTTTAATATTGCCTTTGCCATTTTAAGAGTAACAAAATAGTTATAAACACATGACCTCATTACTTTCTTTAGTTTCGTGACTTGCTAATTCAATCTATGTCTTCACTGTAACTGAAGCTAAGTAAATGTTTTCGTCAAAATGCGTTAAATTGTTTTGCAAAACATAATATTGCTCCTGTTTATTGGACCAATTCCGTTGGCAAGTCTTCTGCTTGATTTTTAGCTCTTTATTTTCAGGGGTAAATAAATCTTTCAGTGTACCAAGCAGTACCGTCGTGTCTGAATTGAACTGATTGGTTTTGAAAAACATCGGAAAGTATGAAGTTTTGACAATCTTCTGTCACGAGCGTGCGGAATACTTTGATCTGTTTGGCAATGACCGATGTGAAAATTAACCACAACGATTGGTCGAAGTTGTTTTATTGTAGAGCACAAAGCATACTCAATTTTCAGCTATTTATCTCAGCAAAGCAGAGAAACAGCATCGGATATAGTTGTAGGAATATGCTTATAAATGTGTTTAGTGATTCTCTTCTGGCGTAGTGTAGTACATATGTTGCTGCGGAATTTACATGCAATATTCCGATTGTAACTTTGTCTCCTTCCGCCGCCAAATAGTGTAATGCAAACAAAAGCCGCTGCGAATGTAGTTTTCAACAGAAGCAAATTACATCAGAGACAAACTTCAATGGGGGTGGGGGTGATTTTGTACATCAAAGTGAGTGACAGATGTAAGAAAAGTTGTTTGCAGCATGAATAGTGCAGAAAATGTTGACACACCTCGACATTTCTTTCATGTGATGTGGCTGAAAATTCCTTGGATATTGGACTTGTGGAAATTGTACATGATCAATTACACAGTTAACCAATACAACTGTTCCCATGTGATCAAAAATGCAGCCTGAATTAGTTGAAAGTTCACTATCTTTAGCAATTACCAAAATAGGGAAAATGAACTTGACAATACCAGCCTCTGAAAGTGATATGAATGAATTACAAAACATAGAAATAATTAATAGTTATCGGCTCTTAACAATTTTCCTTTCACGTGCAGAAAGTGAATAAGGTGTGTACTCTATAATACAAAGTACACCCATCAATCATTCACAAAAGCAAAGCGAATTAAAAGTTCTTTTAACAATACCTGAAATATGCAAGATCTTCTCTAACAGTGAGAAAGACTTGTAAATTATTTCACTAAAAAATTCTAACCATATGCAAAATGCAAAACTGTAGAGCGCCACCCAAGGCCGACAAGACGGAGGGGGACAACCTGGGATATATCCCCAGGGCCCGGGTCCGTAATGATACACGGGCCGAACAACACCGTTTAATTTTATAGAAGAAAAATTTTGTTTGAACAAGAACTAAGAGAGGACCTGTTGTTTCTTACCCCAGGGCCCGTGATCGCTCTCTACGGCCCTGATGCCACCAATACGTTCCGGTGTTTTTCAAAACCGATCATTTGTATTCAGGCATTATATAGTTGAGAATTACATACAAGACTTACTTACCTTCGAAACTGAAGAACTTAGCAACATGCAAAACTACGCACCTCCAAAATTAAATATGTTGACATTGTAAGTGCTCCAATATGCATTTGCAATTTTACCTTTCTAAAAACAAGTTAACACATTTTGTTTGCGAAGAATTGAATTTAGTTTAAACAGCAATCAAGAGATATACTGAACTGACATTAGCAAGTTATAAAAATATAGGAAGCAATTCGGTCAAGTGTTTGGAACTATGTTGCTATCTTTAACATACAGATGTGTGTATGTGTGTGCGTGCGTGCGTGTGTGTGTGATTTTGATTTTTAACGTAGCTATAACGATGTCTTCAGTGTGGCAGTTTATAATGAAGTCTAGCACTGGGGTACCATGCCGCAGACATGTAACATGATGTCCCATCTAGCCCCATTATCCTGACACCGGCCGACCAGTCCGAACACTAACCTCTTAATGCTGAACGCCTAGCGAGACAGCTGTTAGTACCATTTTTATAAGTCTTTTGTATGACTCGGCAGGGGTTCGAACCACGACCTCCCGCATCCGAGGCGGACGATACAGACGAGACCACCGAGTTGGTCGGCGTAGATATAACAAAAAACAAATCGCCAGTAGCAGATGTCATTATTAAGGGGTGTTGGTGCGTAGTTACATCAAGGGTTTCTTTCTCAACTTGACGAAAAAGGCCAAGAATGCTCCAATTCATTTATTTGTTTTCTTTCTAAATAACTTTGATATCCTCAAACAATCCGTTCGGCTGCAATTCAAAACTATCATAAAATGGCCAGAACATAATGACGTCAATACTGAAATGTTTCCATTGCAAAAGGAAAAGATTGTTAGTGAAATTGAAGGTATTATATAGTTCAGAAACATTTAGTTTTAAAATCGTATTGTATTTTCAGTATATAGTCTTAATGATACTTAATCATTTACTTTCTCATTTACACACAACACTTCTAATCTATAATCATGTAAAGATGTGTAAATTCAATTGTTTTGGTGTTATTCATCTTCTTTGTTTTTGTTTTGTACTTTTGCATTTGATAAAGACTCGGTAAGAGCGCAGAACACACTCAACTTAAAATAAATAGTTATTATAGAGGACTTTTGCTTGTGTCATCCCACGATGTCTCAGGACTTATGAAAGATGCTAAACAATTAAGTGAAACCGACCAAAGGACATGAGCGAGAGAGAGAGAGAGAGAGAGAGAGAGAGAGAGAGAGAGAGAGTGTGTGTGTCAGGTATGGGTACTGTTATTAAAGCAAAATAATGACTTAGATCAACTGTAAATATATTACTATATTTTAATTACCTCTTGTTGGTTCGTCATTTCGCTTAGTCTCTATTCCACACTAATTATATCCGCCGGTACGTGAATAGCAGAGCATTCATGTGACTGGCTGAGTTACCATCTGTTTGAAGTGCTCTACTTTCTTCATTAAAACCAAATTTCATTTTTGAATTATGAGTGTCTTATATTGATTTGATCAATGTGAATTAAAAAAAAGAAACTCAAAAACGAAAAATATCAACTTACTGATACGCAAAGGTGATTGTAAATAGTACCAAAAGGGACAGAACTACATTTTGTATCGGACACATTTCAAACGGCAAATATTTGTATTTGTATATGTATTTGTATGTGATATAAATAAACTATATGTACAGTATGTACGCTGTATTAATGATATAGCACGAGATGTATATAGTTTTCAAGCAATATGAAACAAGAATCCCGGGGCACGGAACATATATTAGAGTAAAATGTCTAATTCCATGACAGTATGATCCAAAACAACAAAAGTAGCTAGCAACATCTTTAATAGGAACGTTCTGAGGGAGTACTAAAGACACCGAAAAGTCGCCGAGTAACATGATAAATTCAACACACACACACACACACACACACACACACACACACACACACACACGTATATTTTTAGATATGCCTTTAATTGCTGAGTGTTGAAGCCATCTAAAATATTCTTCTGCGATAACAAGATTCTCAAATTAGCTGCTGTGGTGCACATATTTTGTGTAAACTTGGCGCCATTTTCATTTAGGGCGAAATGGACATCATTAGAAGTCTTTTGGTGTTAACTCCATGTCATTATGATGATCCTTTCCGGCGAGTAGAGACAACAAGATTTTCAAGACAGTCGTTGTCAGTGACTTATTGGATGTACGACTTGTACCATTGTTTTATTTTGGAGCAACTACATAGCACAGAACGTCTATTGGCAAAAACCATATGTCGATATAGCCATCCATTTAAGAAGAGACTAGATATTAATATTTTCAAGATCGCTACCATAGTGAGGGTTAGTCGTTTTCATTTAGGACCAACTCGACAAGATAAAAACACTTCTGGTGAAACCCCGTTTTGTTTTATTTTAGGATCAACTAAAATTGATAAGAAAGTTAT